>OY728156.1:187639328-188889328 GCA_963277665.1 Viscum album | reverse complement strand
TTAATAATAACAACCTCATTTTGTATTATAAATTAGAACCATGAGTACAAAAAAATTCCAGAAATATGGTTGAGTAATAAAACATATATTATAAACTAGTTCAACCATATAAATGGTTTCATGACCATACTTGAAAGAATTAATGGAAATTGAAATCACATAATCCACGATGTCCGTAATTCGACACATAACGGACAATGTTTTTATTCCTTAAATAAGTGGGAGAGGAGAAGAATAAGGATGTGTGATTTTCCATAAACATTATAAAATCAAGAATATAAATGTTTTTTGGAGATTTAATGCCTCTTGGTTAAGGATATATGATTAAATAATAAGGACGGAACTCAAAATAATAGAATAAGTGGGAAATCTCTTACTAAAATTCGGCAGCCCAACGGTTATGCGGAAGGGTTTTAGAAAACATTAAAAATAGAGGGGAAAAGGGTAACCCATCCAAAAATAAATCATAATATAGTATAGATCAGGAATAATAATGAAATAAGAACATGGTATGGAAACTTGAATGTTATACCACATAAAAGAGAACTTGAAAGGAAAAAAGAATGAAATAGAGAACTTTCTTACCCAATAGAGTAACCCTTAGAACATGATGGTTGGGACCTTGGGGGCTTGAGGAAACCTTGGGAAGACCAATATATAGGTAAGAAGAAAAGAGCTTAGTTGAGGGATAATTGGGAATGAATTCAATGAAGGGAAGAGTTTGTATTTATAGGAAAAGTGAGGGATTATTTTAATAATTTTCAAGGGACACCTCATGAGTGTTATTTGCAAAACCATGGGATTTCCCGTGGTATTTTCCCATGGTATAATCCACTTTGGAAACCTCACATCTTATTTAATGATAAACAAGTCTACCAGATTTATGACATCAATATTGCATCATTAATGATGTCATTAACATAGCGAAACAAGAAACTGTATTTTTTACTATTCACTGAAAAATAAATTATTTCAAAAAAATTCCCAAAATTCACCCTAACCATTTATTGACATGTATATTACAAAAATGAATTCCATTTTTTGAAAATATTTTTCTAATTATTTTTAATTTCATTTTTAATTAAAATCATACTTAATTTAAAAATTATTTAATTAAAAACAATAACTGATTTTTTATCACATTGAAAAATTAATCAAGATATCATTATCTTAAAGCCTTAAGAAAATTAAATAATAATATAATTTACTATTCATTAGGGTCATTATACTATTCATAAGGGTATGTTCCTATTCACCAAAAAACAAGTTAGTTCCAGTAGACACAAAATAACTTACTGAACACAATTGTAGATGACAGTTTCATAAAATTCATAACATAGAAGTAGAAAAATTATGTTTTATAGGATGGTTATAAATATCTACATTAAAAAGATGTTTCATGCATTTATATTTATTTTTTGAAAAAGATATTGTGTTACAGTCCTCGGGTGTGGAGTTAGTTTTTATGGACCATGTTTCTATAGGCGTAGTTACATGTGGATGTGGTGTCCTAGGTGTTTGCAGGCGTAGCTATGGTTGTGGTGGTCTTAAAGGTTGTT
Organism: Viscum album; assembly: GCA_963277665.1. Classification (NCBI taxonomy): domain Eukaryota; kingdom Viridiplantae; phylum Streptophyta; class Magnoliopsida; order Santalales; family Viscaceae; genus Viscum; species Viscum album. Next base: position 188,887,769 of record OY728156.1, on the reverse strand, counting down.
ATTGGGGAGGCAGTGGAACTGATATGAGAATGGTGGGGGAGGTCTGATGCGTAGGATGTCTTCAATAACCAGTGGTAAAGTGGTGTGTGGTACCCAAACATCGATGTGTTATTAATATTACTTTACTTAACATGTGTTAAATGTGAAGTGTGCCTTAGTGAGGTTTGGGTGGATAGTTTTCAAGCTAGGTTCTTTGGTTATATCCTTTTTTCATGGAGAATTATAATGCCTCCCCACTTTTTCATGAGAGATTTATGGTTTTTCCCCCTGAGTATATCGGTAAACTCACCCTATGAATATAAAACTTCTTTCAGGATTCCAGGAGGACTTTGAAGACCGCATCGGACCCTATTAGCTCATACTCAGGGACCGTTGACATTTCTGCTTTTCTTTTCATTTCGTACTTCCCCTTAGAGTTCTCTTGTACCTCAAATAACATTATTTGTAACAAGCATATGGGAATGGATTTTGGTTTTACATTACTTCCACCTTCATTTTTGGAGTTGTTTGGGTTTTTACCATCGTATCTCTTGATCCTACTAAATAAAAAGGGTAAGGTCATCCATATTATGTGTGATTATATACCCTTTGTGCTAGTATCCACTTTGTGGACTATTGAAGGTGGGACTCAGGGGTCATATCTCTCCTTCAACATGAGGAAAGAAGGGTCTGGCTACATTCTATACCTTCGCTCATCTTGCTGAAGGAGGGTCATGAAAGAATGGTATCAAAGGCAAGGTTGAAAGATAGCATGGATCTAGGGGATAGGCATAGTAAGAATTGCATGGGATGGTAGGGAAAAAGTGTTAGGAAATCTTGGCGTGTGAAATAGGGTAGGGAACACTAGCTAGGAAACGAGATTTTATTGTCCCCCGTGATCCGATACAAGGACTCTGGACCTACCGAACGGCCATGTGAGGCAACATTGATTGTGGGGGGTGAGACCCTAGGAAAGTTACATGAATCATAATGACTTGTGTTCTTGTGTGTATTGGTTATTTTGGGATTTTAAAATAAAGAAAAATTCTATAAAAAAATTAAATTCCATCTTATACACTACTCGGGCTTAGGCATTCCTTATTTAGCTTGCAGCAATGGCACCCAGATGGAGACCATGGGTAGTACAGGCGATCGAGGCTCAGGAGGCTGATTTGGATTATCACTGGAGGGGTGATGAGGAGGAGTATGATAAGTGGCGTAGGAAGCTTCTTTCCTTTTCAGTGGAAGACCCTCAGGAAGTATGAGGGAAGCATCTAGGACATGGAGATAGAGAGTTGGCTCAAGGATATAGTGACAGCTTTCAACTTGATCTAGGCTCTGATATAGTACTGGGTTCATCTGGTTGAATTCCAGAAGCGGGCAGCCCCACATTAGTGGTGGGTGCTCTATTTTGGGGAGAAGAGGGAGGATGAGGTTTCATAGACTGACTTTGAGAGCGAGTTCCAGGAATAATCCCTCTCTTCCATGATGAAGGCTGAGATGAGGGAGGAGAAACTCTCCCTTCAGAAGGGGAGTATGTCAGTGAGGGAGTTTGGGATCAATTTCAAGGATCTCATTCAATTTTCTCCAGACCATTTTCTATATGATGAGTCTCATCCGAGATGTTTAGAGGAGGCACTCTAGCCTTCTATTCAGTATGTTATTACTACCTTCACTCTACTGACATAATTGGAGGTCTAAAAAATGGCAAAGAGGTGGAGAGGATGCACATGATCTGAGGTGTGCCTTAATAGGGGGTCTATTTGGGCTCGTCAAAGGGTATGGATGTCAGCAGCATGCCTCCAACATCAGGGCCTTCCAGGTTTCGGCCTGTAGGGGGAATTCCCATAGAGTTACAATATTGATATCCCAGTCCTTACCACTTCTTTGTGGGCCTAGGACCGAGATTCTTCATCTGTGGGAGTTGTGGGAATCTTCTAAATTAGTATCCGAATAGAGTGCAGTATATTGGGGGTGGGAAGGTTCAGTGCCCACCTTAGTAGGAGCAGTTTCCATCCATGCTTTTTTAGTAGCAGTAACAGGTACTGTGAGCACCTGCCACTATGAGAATAGATGTTGTAGGTGGATTCTATACTTAGGGATCTTCTCAAGGGCCTTGACCCAGGAATGGATGGGGAGGAAACCGACAGCCGAGGGGTAAAGTAGCTGGGCATGGGAAGTTACATACCGCTGAGGCAGTATTTCTAGTAGTGCTAGAAGTCAGTCCTGGTACGATTAGCCTATTTAGCACTCTTTCATGTGCATTGTTTGATTCATTATCTTCTCACTCCTTTTTTACAACCAGTCTAACCCATGCTCGAGGTTTATAAATGGATTTAATTTTCATGGCCCTAGTTTGGAGTACACCGGTCAGAGGTTAGACCAGCTTGTCTCATGTTTTTTGGGGATGTAGACTAATGTCGGGACCACATCAGTCCAGTGGGGACCTTATTTTTCTATAGATGAAGTTGTATGATTTCATTCTAGGAATCGAATGGTGGTTATATTTGTGTTTTTTTATCGACTACTTTGGAAAATGGGTTGTTTTTTCAGATGTGGGTGGCCAACATGTAGCTTTTGTCAGCGAGCGGGTCACCAGGAGGGCAGCCGACAAGTGGATACCTTCTTTTCTTTGTTAGCTGAGCTATCAATGGAGTCGGTAGATACTATTATGGTGGATGTATAGGGGATTTTCAATGAGTTCATGGACATCTTCCCTGGATATGTGGTGACTCTACCCCCTCGATGTGATGTTGAGTTCGCGATAGACTTGCAAACTGGTGCCTGTCCGATTTTGATGGATCCCTATCGGATGGTGCCTTCTATGTTGCGGGAGTGACAGATTCAGATTGAAGATCTGATGAAGAAGGTTTTTATTTGACTAAGCGCATCACCGTGGGGTGCTCTATTCTTTCCCTCAAAGAAGAAAGTTGTTGGTCTCAGGCTGTGTATAGACTATCGGATGCTAAACTAGGTGACGCTCTAGAACTGTTACCCCCTCCCGAGGATTAAAATTTTTTTTGATCAGTTGAAGGGGGGAATGATGGTTCTCCTAATATGTGGTCCAGATATCACCAGTTTAGGTTTAAAAAGGGTGACATCTCAAAGTCTTCCTTGAGGTTCAGATATGGGTACTTTGAGTTCGTTTTAATGACATTCGGTGTTACGAACGCACCAGCCGTTTTTATGGGGATCATGAACTCCGTCTTCTGGAAATATCTGGACCATTTTTTAGTCATGTGTATTGATGACATCCTGATATAATCATTATTAGTGGAGGATCAAATCAAGCATCTAAAGATGTTTTAGAGGTCCTATAACAACACTAGATTTACATGATGTTTTCAATGTGCAAGTTCTGGACACCAGAAGTGCACTTCCTTGGGCACGTGTTGTCTGAGAGGGGAATAGTAGTGGACCTGTCAAATGTTGAGGTATTTTTTTCTTGAGAATAACCCATGAATGTGATAGAGGTTTGTAGTTTCCTGGGCCTAGAATGTTACTAATGGAGATTCATTCCCAACTTCTCCCAGGTTGCAGCACCTTTTGACATCCATAACCAAAAAAGGCTGAACTTTTGTATGGAGCGATTAGTGCTATGAAGCCTTCAGTTATCTAAAGGGGATGCCGGTTAGTGCCCCAGTTCTAAGGTTTCTAGAAGACGGTATGATGTTTGAGGTGTATTGTGATTCTTTAGGATAAGGCTTGGGGTTTTTATTGATGCAACAATAGGAAGTGATCTCTTATGGGTCCAGGAAGTTACATCCTCATGAGCATAACTATGCCACCCATGATCTAGATCCTGCAGCAGTCATGTTGAATCACCCCAAGGTTTTGAAAATAAATATAGAATTCAATTTTATAGTCTATCCATTAAACATAACTTTGCCTCTTCTATGTTTTTAATTTCGAATAATGGTCATCTAGAGTTGTGTTCAGTAAGTCATTTGGAGTCTGATATAAAAAACTTGACTTTTTGTGAATAGTAACATGCCCTTATGAATAGTAATATGAATATTAATATGACCATAATGAATAGTAAATTTTATTTTTATTTTATTTTCTTAAGTCTATAAGATAATAACATCTTGGTTAATTTTTCACTGTGATAAAGAAGTAGTTGTAGAATTAGAACTGTTAATTTTTGAATTAAGTATTATTTTATTTAAAAGTTAAATTAATAATATTTAGAAAAATATTTTTAAAAAATAGACTTAAATTTTGAATTCTACATGTCGAAAAATGGTAGGGGTGAAGTTTTGGGATTTTTCTGAAATTCTTGAATTTTTGATGAATAGTAAAATACGATAAAATATGATAAATGCTAAATACTTGATTTACTGCATCATAGGTGATGCAAGGATGATTTAAGACCATTTGGTTCGAACTCACATCCCATTATTACTATTGGTGGTCACATGAAACAATACTATTGGTTGTCTTGAGAGAAATAATAAAATAATGAATTGAATATTCAAATATTACTCCTCTCCACCACTATAAAAACCCCCCACCACTACCTCTTCTCTCCACACCTCTAAGCCTTGAATATCCTCAAAGTTCTTCCCAGTTACCCTTCCCTAGTCACTCCCCACGACCAGGAAGCTCTTAGTCTTTCCAAAAGAGCAAAACCCCTTCCCTTAAGGAGTTTCTCAAGGAGGTTATTTGAAGAGGTAAAACACCCTTCTTTCTCTTTTGGTTTTATTTCAATTTATCTACTTTTGTTATCCTCTCCTCACTTCCTCTGTACAAATTATCATGATAACTCCAGTAACATCTATATACTGGATTTATATCATTTCAATGGAAGAACCATCATAAATATTCTTACTCCCTCCTTTTTATTTTATAAACCTAATCAACGTCCAAGAGGTTCCGATTTATAACTATCATGGACGATAATGTTTTTTTCTTCAATTTCTTCATCATTAATGGTCATTTAACCATGGTTGAACCAGAATATAATATATGTTTTATAACCTAATTAATATCCATGAACCATAATATGAACATATAATTAAGTTATATGACAAAACTAGTTCATAATATTCCCAATACCGCTGAATAATCGAAGTGGTGGTCATCTAATGGTTCATCCTTATTCCATGTAACAAAATTATAGAAATGACCATTATCAATTCTTTATGTTAATTAATAATATATAATTCTAATTCTGGAGATTTTTAACCAATCCACATGAACTTCATTACATAAAAACAAGTGAACCGAATATGAAAATAATGGAAACGAACACTCTAGAATGACGGAATTCAATACAATAACTTGTCAATAAAAACATAAATAAACTAACCCGGATTATGGTAAACTAAATAAATGTATAATGCATTCTGAAATAAGTTATTAAAAAGTATAATTTCATATTCGAGTATCTTAAGTACAACAGAGGAACTTCTTTGGAGTTAAGGTAAGGATTTTTCCACCAGAACTTCCATTTTCATTCAGGATACTTTCATTGTCTAATTACATCAATGAAATTATTATGTATAGTTTTGTACTCATCATATATTCCATGTGAGTATCATATATATGAATAAAAACTATAACCCTTCCTTATTTTATGGATAGTTACACATTTTTAACGGAACATTCAAAGTTGATTCCAAAATACATGCCCGATACAAGGGAATTTCTCAAATTATTTCCTATTTTCAAGGGCACTGTATAACTCTTCTTTTCAAAAATAATATATTATTGATGATGTCATCTACCATATTTGATTTAATGGTTTATTACTAACTATATTTTGGATGATCTATCCTAAAACCATTCACCATATTATTCTGAATGGTTAGTCTTTTATGTTTAATGATCAGGGAATGTTAGTTACATTTCATATGATAGTTTCTATATGAAGTTATATGTTGTTTAATTTTATCCCCGCTCATATGTGGAATGCATTGGACTTATTATGTGATAGGTGGGTCCCACTATAGCACTTCGATGCATCGGTAGGTCTCATGAGACAAATAGACATGGAATTGGTCGAGGCCTTTTCCAAAGTGATATGGATTTTGGAAAAGGCCTTAATCACTAGATGACTTGGCCGAGACCATGACAAAATGATTCAGAATGTCTGGAATATGCACTTTCCTCAATATGAATCTAGTAATTGAAATATCATCTGGTTATTCGACTAGTAGAATACCCATTATTATGTTTTATATAGCATTATTTACTCATCTCATTTTCCTTCCTAATGTTTCATGTTTATTATTAAAGGCATGTGTTCTCAATTGTTCACCATGTCTAATGTTTATATTTTCTTCTAATGTATTGCTTACTCTTGCTGAGAATTTGAGATCACCCCTTTCTTATGTTTCATTTTCTAAGGATATAAAGAAGTAATTTATGAATGACTTGCAAGAATAATCTAGGAGAGGTGATGATTCTAGTGGAATAAAATAGTGTTTGATTCCATTCATGTAGTAACGATAAACTTATGTATGTAACTTGTTTCCAATAATAATAAAATACTCAAAATTTCGAGATTTGTATTCCTTGTATGTATTCCAACGTAATCAAATAAGGCACCGGCTCTGGGCAACTGGGGTCGGGTCCTTACAGTTGGTATCAGAGGAAGTTTAGTAGAATACTTGGAAACTAGATTTATAAAACGTTGAATTAGGGGAGACTCCCTAAGTTAGTCTTTGAGGATAAACATACAAGAACATCCTGGTATTTTGGTAAGTAATAGATTATATGAATCATTCAAGCAATACATCCTTGTCTGGATATGAGAAGGTAGAGGTGGCTCTGGCATAGATGAATCTAGGGGTAAAACCTGGAAACACTGCTTTGAGCTGGACTCAAATGGGAACTGGTGCACGAAAATGGGTCTTGCTACACTCTTATTTACGACACTCCTAGGGGATATGCTTAGGATAATTCACATTTTCTTTACAAGCCATTATGAAAGAGTTTAATGTAAATATTCCTCATAGAAACCATTTTTGTGAATATGTGATTAGCCATGTGTAAGATCTCAATTTTCTGATCATTTTTAAGTTAAGATTATACATTGTGATTCATAACCTAATATAGTGTATGCTATTATCAAGATATGGCGTCTAGTGGATGGAATGGAAATTGCCTGAATGCATGTGTCCCCTATAGGGATTTTCCTCCGACACAAGATAATGATGATGGATCTGGTGCTATGATTGGTGCTGAGCAACTCATAAATATACTGGGAAAACTTACTTAGGTTATGAATAATAACCATACCCATATGGAGCATCTGGATCCACCAGGTGGAGGATCCATGCTAGATCTCTTTATGTGACAACAGCCTCCATCATTCAACAGGACTACAAACCCATTTGTAGCAGTGCAGTGGGTATGTTCCCTTGAGAAGATATTTCTCGCATAGGGATGTAATGAAAGAGAGAAGGTTTTCATGGTAGTATATCATCTATCTGGAGATGCAGATCAGTGGTGGCCATTAATCCAAAACACAAAGGAGGAGGAAGAAATATAAGAGATGGAATGGAGGGATTTTAAAGAAATATTCATAGAAAAACATTTCCCTTGATAACAAAGAGAAAATATGGAGAGGAAATTCAAGAATCTGAGGAAAAAGGAGGATGAAAATGTTGCCAAGTATGAATCCAACTTTACAAGGCTGTAAACACATGATGTGGACTATATAAAAAATCAAAGAAGATAAATTGATCGATTATTTGATGGCCTAAAGTCATTCCTCCGGCGGGCATTGCTCTCCTAAAATTTTTCATCATATGAGGACATAGTTTCATGTGCTATCAAGATCAAAATAGAATTCTCTAAGTCTTATGAATTTAAGGGAAATCAAGAAAAGAAGAGGGCTGTTGAAAAAAATGGGAAAGGAAATAAGGAAACGTGGAAGAAGGGAAGAGTTTAATTTTCACCATGTAACAATTTCGGAAATAGACACCCTAGTTCATGCTTAAATGGAAAAGTAGTATTCTACAAATGTGGTCCAAAAGGCCATCTTGCTGGTGATTGAAAATGGACAAAGGAATCCAATGATGTTCAATGCTATAATTGTCGGGAGATGGGACAATATTCAAATGATTGTCAAAAATGTCAAGGAAATATGAAATAGAAAAGGCCAAGGGATCAGGGACTATCATATGCGATCACAACTGCAAAGGTTGATGTTCTGTGTGCCGTGGTGGCAGGTACTTTGATCATTTCCTCATGAATATCCAATGCTTTATTTTATTCTGGATCATCGCATTGTTTCATATCCTCCCAATATTCTATGAAAATTAGATATTTCCAATTTGATTTAGCAAGGTAGTTGTCAATCAAAACTCCTAAGGGAAGTATCATTGCAACAATGTTCTATGAATCAGTTCCCATTAGGGCATACAAATTTTCTTTATCTTCTGATCTCATCATCATACCCATGGTTGAATTTGATATAATCCTCGGTATGGATTTGTTTTCTGACCATGATGCAAAAATTTATTGTAAGAAGAAGGAAGTTATGATTTTTGAGGACGATGATAAAGAACACCTTATCTTTAGAGTAGAATCATCACCACCTTATTCTTATCTAGATCCACCGCCAGTAGCTTTACTAAATTCGATTATTGGGGAGGAAGAGAATTAAATAACTATGGGTGAATAATGGAATGTTCAAATAGAGTATGTACCTATTATGGGAGAATATGTTGATGTGTTTCCAGAAGATTTAACTGGACATCCTCTAGAATGAGAAATTGAGTTTTCCGTTGATTTAATTTCTGGTTCAAGGCCTATATCGAAGACCCCTTATAGAATGGCCACTGTGGAACTAGTTGAACTAAAGAAATAACTAAGGGAATTGATTAATTAGGGATTTATCCGCCCTAGTGTTTCTCTATGGGGAGCCCATGTCCTTTTTGTTAAGAAGAAAGATGGATCCATGAGGTTATGTATCGACTACAGGGAGATCAATGCTATAACAATAAAGAAAAAGTATCCCCTACCTCGCATTGATGATTTATTTGACCAACTGCATGGAGCTCAATACTTTTCAAAGATTGAGCTTCGATCTTGATATCATCAGTTGAGTGCGAAGAAGGAAGACATTCCAAAAGCACCATTTTGAACCAGGTATGGGCATTATGAGTTTACAGTGATGCAATTTGGATTGACTAATGCACCCTCTGTCTTCATGGATATAATGAATAGAGTTTTCAATTAATATCTCGATGAATTTGTGGTGGTATTTATTGATGATATCTTGGTATACTCCAAAAGCTACGAAGATCATGAAAATCCCTTGCACATTATCCTAAAGTCTCTTAGAAGTCATGAATTATATGGGAAGTTTAGAAAGTGTGAATTTTGTCTTTAGGATATTTCTTTTCTTGGCCATATTATTTATAAGGATGGAATCCTACTTGATCCTGCAAAGACAAAGGCAATCCAAGATTGGCCAATGCCAACAAACAAAACTGAGGTACGTTGTTTTATTGGCTTAGCAGGTTATTATCAGCATTTCATACAAAATTTTTCCAGACTGTCTAACCCTTTAATGAAGATCACACGTAAAGGGGATAAATTTTTTTGGACAATAGATTGCGAAAAATGTTTGAAAGAACTGAAGAGAAGATTAGTCGATGCTCCTATATTGACTCTACCATCAGGGAATGATAGGTTTCTTATTTATAGTGATGCTTTAAAGAAAGGACTTGGTTGTGTCCTTACGAAAAATGAAAGAGTTATTGCTTATGCATCACGAAAACTATAAATTCATGAGGAAAACTATCCTACCCATGATCTTGAGTTAGCTGTGGTAATATTTTCTTTGAATATATGGAGACATTATCTATATGGTGAAAAATGTGAGATTTATACTGATCACAAGAGTTTGAAGTATATTTTCTCAAAGAAAGAACTAAACATTTGGAAAATGAGATAGCTTAAACTACTCAAAGATTATGATTTCACAATACAATACCACCTGGGGAAGGAAAATAAGGTGCCAGATACCTTGAAAAGAAAGGATCAGGGAGTTTTGAGCAAGTTGATAGTTGAAAGGGATCCTATTTTCTTGGATATAGTAAAGATGGATATGGGAATTACCATTGAAGGTGATACATCAATGATTTTTCAAATGGTTGTCAAACCATCTTTACTAGAAAGGACAAAAAGTTCTCAGGCTGATGATGAGGGGTTTGAAAATATGATTAAAGATGTGAATGATGGGAGATTGAGTGACTTTGTATATGAAGATGGAATTTTGAAATTTGGGAAGAGTCTTTGTATTCCCGATATACCTGATCTAAAAAGGGAATTGTTGGATGATGCTCATAGTTCAAATTTCTCTATGCACCCTGGTAGCACTATGATGTATAGAGATTTGAAGGAACATTTCTGGTGGGACTACATGAAGAGTGAGATTGCTGATTTTGTGTCAATATGTATGGTTTTTCAAAAAGTGAAATCTAGAAGGCAACATCCTGGAGGAGTATTGCAACCTCTTCCCATACCTAAGTGAAAATGGGATAATATCACGATGGAATTTTTTATGGGACTACCAAAGACTCTTATAAGGAATAATGAAATATGGTTCATTATCGATCGTCTTACCATGTCATCACATTTTCTTGATATAAGAGAAGATATACCACTTGAAAGACTAAAAAGACTATTTATTAATGAATTTGGGAGACTTCATGGAGTACCCTTATCGATTTTTTCTGATCATGATCCACATTTTACATCAAGATTCTAGAAAAGTCTATAAAAGGCCGAAGATACTGATCTTCGTTTGAGCACTGCCTACCACCCACAAACTGAAGGACAATAAGAAACAGACTTTTCAAACAATGGATGAAATGTTGAGGTCTTGTTCACTTGATTTTTAAGGCATGTGGGATCAGTATATACCTCTCATTGAATTTTCCTACAACAATAGCTTCCATTCAAGTATTCAGATGGTACCCTATGAAACATTTTATTGGAGGCGATGTCGTAAACTAACTTGTTGGGATGATGTCGGTGAAAGAAAGCTCATTGGCCCAGAACTTGTTGAAGAAATAATGGAAAAGGTGAAGATTATCCAGAACCATATCAAAATAGCTCAAATTAGTCAAAAGAGCTATGTAGATAACTGAAGAAGTATTTGGAGTTTCAAGAAGGTGATCACGTTTTCTTAAAGGTATCTCCATGGAAGAGTATTATAGGATTCGGTAAGAAGGGAAAGTTAAGTCCCAGGCATATTGGACCTTTTGAAATTCTGGACTGAATTGGAGTCGTAGCTTACCATTTGGAAATGCCACCGAGTCTCTCCAAGGTTCAGAATGTGTTCTATGTGTCAATGTTAAGAAAGTACATGCTAGACCAAACACATGTACTCACTTATGAAGAAGTGGAACTTGAGCCCGATCTATATTACTGTGAAGATCCTATCAAGATTATTGATACTAGAGAACAAGTATTGAGAAATTAGACGATTCATCTGGTGAAGGTTCTATAGAGGAACCATAAGATGGAGGAAGCAACATAGGAGCCTGAGGAGCTTATGTTAAAGACATACCCGAATCTTTTTAGGTAATATTCTGTGAATTGCGAGGAAGAAATTTTCTTGAGGGGAGAATGTAACACCCCAAGGTTTTGAAAATAAATATAGAATTAAATTTTATATTCTATCCATTAAACATAACTTTTCCTCTTCTATGTTTTGAATTTCGAGTAATCGTCATCTAGAGTTGTGTTCATTAAGTCATTTGGAGTCTGATAGAACAAACATGATTTTTTGTGAATAGAAACATACCCTTATGAATAGTAATATCAATAGTAATATGACCATAATGAATAGTAAATATTATTATTATTTTATTTTCTTATGGCTAGAAGATAATAACATCTTGGTTAATTTTTCATTGTGATAAAGAAGTAGTTGTAGAAATAGAACTGTTAATTTTTGAATTAAGTATTCTTTTATTTAAAAGTTAAATTAATAATATTTAGAAAATTATTTTTCAAAAATGGAAATCACTTTTTAATTCTACACGTCGAAAATGGTAGGGGTGAATTTTTGGTATTTTTATGAAATTCATGAATTTTTTATGAATAGTAAAATACTATAAAATACGATAAATGCTAAATACTTGATTTACTGCATCATAGGTGATGCAAGGATTATATAAGCCCACTTAGTTCTAAATCACATGACATTATTACTATTAGTGGTCACATGAAACAATAATATTAGTTTTCTTGAGGGAATAATATAATAATGAATTAAATATTCAAAAATTACTCCTCTCCTCCACTATAAAAACCCCAAACCACTACATCTTCACTCCACACCTCTAAGCCTTGAAGATCCTAAAATTTCTTCCCAATTACCCTTCCCTAGTCACTCCCCATGACTAGGAAGCTCTTATTCTTTCCAAAATACCAAAACCCCTTCCCTTCAAAAGTTTCTCAAGGAGGTTATTTCAAGAGGTAAAGCACCCTTCTTTCTCTTTTGGTTTTATTTAAATCTATCTACTTTTGTTATCCTCCCCTCACCGATTCTATCCAAATGATAATTATAACTCTAGTAACACCTATATAGTAGATTTATATCATGTAAATTGATGAACCATCATAAAAATTCTTACTCCCTCCCTTTTAGTTTATAAATGAATGTGGCGTCCAAGAGGTTCTGATTTATAACCTTTGTGGATGATGAAGTTTTGTTCTTCAATTTCTTCTTCATTACTGTTCATGAAACCATATTCATGGATGAAATAGACTATAATATATGTTTTATAAACTAATTAATATTCAGGAACCATAATATGTACATATAATTAAGTTATATGACAAAACTAGTTCATAATATTCCAAATACCGCCGAATAATCGAAGTGGTGGTCATCTAATGGTTCATCCTTATTCCATGTAAACAAATGATTGAAATTAAAATTATCAGTTATTTATGTTAATTAATAATATATAATTCCAATCTTGGAGATTTATAACCATTCCACATGTACTTCATTACATAAAAACAAGTGAATCGAATATGAAAATAAAGGAAACAAATGCTCCAGAATGATGGAATTCAATACAATAACCTATCAATAAAAACATAAATGAATTAACCAAAATTATGGTAAACTAAATAAATGTATAATAGGTAATTAAATAAGTTATTAAAAAGTATAATTTGAAATTCCATGAGCTTAATTACAATAGAGGATCACGGTTGGAGTTAAGGTATGGGTTTTTCCACCCGAACTTCCATTTTCATTCCGGTTACTTTCATTGTCTAATTACCTCAATGAAATTATTATGTATTGTTATGTACTCATCATATATTCTTTGTGAGTATCATATATATGTGTACAAACGAGAAACCTTCTTTATTTTATGGATAGTTACAAATTTTTAAAGGAACATTCAAAGTTGCTTCCAAAATTAAAGCCCGATCCAAGGGAATTTCTCAAATTCTTTCCTATGTTCAAGGGCACTCTGTGATATGTTTCTGGAAACCTTTATCTTTATAAAATCAGTCATTTTATTATAAAAATACTATCATACCTCACTTATGGTTTTATACAATGATTTTTCCAAAATAACTCTTCTTTTCAAAATAAAATAGTATTTATTTCAAGAATTGCTTAATGATTTTATAAGAGTGATTTCATCTAATTCAACACTCTTGTTGATTCCATGGTATCATTGGGTTTAATCATTTATGAAGTCATTTACCATATTTGATTTAATTTTTTATGACTAACTCTATTGTGGATGATCTATCCTAAAACCATTCACCATATTATTCTGGATGGTTAGTGTTTTATGTTTAATTATTGGGGAAAGTTAGTTACATTTTATATGATAGTTTAAATATGAATTTATATGTTGTTTAATTTTATCCCCGCTAATATGAGGAATTCATTAGACTTATTATGTGACGGGTGGGGCCTGCTATAGCCCCTCGATGCATCGATAGGTCTCATGAGACAAATAGATGTGGAATTGGCTGAGGCCTTTCCCAAAGTGTTATGGATTTTGGCCGAGGCCATGACAAAATGATTCAGAATGTCCGGCATATGCACTTTCACTCATTATCAAGCTAGTAATTGAAATATCATCTGGTCATTCGACTAGTATAATACCGATGATTATGTTTTATTATGGAATTATTTACTCAACTCATTTTACTGCCATATTTTTTTCATGTTTATTATTAAAGGCATGTGTTTTCAATTATTCACCATGTCTAATGTTTATATTATCTTCCGCTATATTTCTTACTATTACTGAGCATTTGACCTCACCCCTTTCTTATGTTTCATAATCTCAGGATATGAAGAAGTAATTTATGAATTACTTGCAAGCATAATCAAAGAGACATGATGTTTATAGTGGAATAAAATAGTGTTTGATTCCCTTCATGTTGTAATGATAAACTTATGTATATAAATTGTTTCCAATAATACTAAACTTCTCGGTCTTTCGAGATTCGTATTCCTTGTATGTATGCCAACGTAATAAAATAAGGCACCGGCTCTGGGGAACTGGGGTCGGGTCCTTACACTTGTTCGCACTAATGTTGTGGCGGCATTACCTCATCGGGGAACATGTTGTGGTCTTCATGGATCATAAGAGCTTAAGGTATATCTTCTCCCAGTGGGTCATTGTCAAGCCCGGACTTTATTGAGGTACAAGTATAATTTTAATTTTTTATTTCATAAATTAATTTCCTGTTTATTTAAATTATTTGGTTGTATCATGGGCTGAACCCGTTGTGGGTTGCCCGATGTGGTAACGGTGTGCGTGCGCGGGCCTTGCGCCTCTTGGCGCACGGGCAGGGGATGGGTAATGTCATGCAGCTTTTCCATTTCAACGCACGGTGCCCGTTGCACGGACGATTCAAAAAATAGATGTTAACTTCAGTTTTATTATTATTATTTATATTATTATTATTCATACTATCATTATTATTATTTTTATTATTTTTATTTTTATTATTTTTTTTATTTTTATGCTTTTATTATTGTTAATATTATTAATATTGTTATGCTATGTGATTATTATTATTATTTCTTATTATTGGTATATTATGATTATTATTATGATTATTATTAATAAAACTACTATTAATATTTTTATTTCTAATATTATTATGATATTAATATCAGTGTTATCAATTTTTTTTGGTTTTCCTCCCCCCCCGAAACCCTAGCCGCCACCCTTCTCCATTTTCATTTTATTTTATTTTTTTTATCCTCTTCCTTCCTCCCCACGTCTCTCCCTCTCCCCTATTTCTTCTTCACCTGCGCGCTCCCATACCCCTGCTCATCCTCACCCACGCACTCTCTCTTCCCTTATTCCTCCTCTTCCCCAGCCGGCGCACCCCTCCCTGCTTGTCCTCGTCCTCCCCGCTCGGCCAAGCCCCGACCTGCCTCGCGCCCTCACCCTCTCCTCCGCAGTTTCCTGCACACACTAGCCACCGGACCTCACCTCTCCTCCTCCCTCCCCGGACCGACCAGCCGGCGCCCCTCCTTCCTCTTGCCGAACAGCAGCTCCGTCGGACCTCTCCTTTGCTGCACACCTGCACCAGAACACCCCTCCGCTACTAGCCCTCCCTCTGCTCACCGAACAGCAACCGGCGCCCTCCCTCTGCTCGCCGGACAGCAACCAGTGCCCTCCTCTTCTCTTTTCCCGGACCGACCAGCAGCCGACGCCGTCTTCCAGTCGTCGGACCAGCCACCTGCACCCCTCCCGAGCCGCCCCTGCTGCACCCACGCCGGACCTCCGAAGGTGCTCGTCCCTGTCCTCTGCCCCAAGCCACGCACCTTGTTCTTTAATTTAATTAGGTTTGTTTTTATTAACGTTTTATTTTGATATTATTATGCTATTTATATTAATATTGCTATTATGATTATGTTAATATTATAGTTATGCTATTATGATTATTATTATTATGCTATTATTTTAATTATTATTCTTATTAGTATTATGTTATTATTATTATTATATTATTGTCATTATTATTATATTATGCTTATGCTATTATTATTATTATATTATTATTATTTTTATTATTATTATATTATTATGCTATTATCATTATTATTATATTATGTTATTATTATTATTATTATTATTATGTTATTGTTATAAATATTATTATTTTTACGTTATTATTATCATTGTTATTATTATTATTATTATTATGTTATTATTACTATTAAACCTATTTGACGGTGAACTAAATTATTTAATTGCTGCTGTTATCTGTTTTTTATGGACCGCTAACGTTTCACTGGGTTGACATTGAGGGTATTTTTGGTCCACTGTTTAAGGACCCTTTTGATGGCTTCTTACGGTGCGGCCATTACACAATGGGAGTTCTGTGCCGTGTCGTTTCACGCACCTATTTGAGGTAGGTGGTTTCACATACTCAGGGTTTTTGATCATTTATTTGCTAGTTTGATTAATTGAATATGCCTTTTATTTATATTTTGTCGTGGATTTGACTGGTATAGCGTGTTGTTTTTCTTTTATTGGTAGTTTGTTTACATTACCAGGTTTATACCACATTATTTCTTATCCTTGACTAGAAAGGTGAACCTTTTTTTAGCACAAAAGGGGAAGCCTGGGTACTAGGTGGGCGGACTAGACTAGCGTGCTAGTGATATAGGAGTGGTCTTGGCCCAGTTTCACTTGGCGGGATTGACGACTACAACACTGACTAAACATTTGAGAATTACTAGAGACCACTATGGTAGGAGTTGTTTCCCTACCAGTGGCTCATGCAAGGGAATGTATGGTATTGTTCACCAAGACGTGTGGTTCTAGGGCCCACACAAGTTTAGTACATTAGGGCCTCTCCCACTTTTGTTGCTCCTGTGCGATTATATTCTCACCACTGGTTGGTTTTGGTGACTGTTACAGTTTCAAAAGGTAAGAATGTCACATTTTCTTTCAGTACCAAAAACCCCTTTTTTCCTATTCTTAAAATTGTCTTTCTTTCCTTAAAAACTATTTTCATTAAAATGTTAGTGCATTTATTTTCTTTCTCGAAAATTTGAACCTGCAAACTGTTTTCACCAACAAACCCTTTTTAGGCGAAATATTTTCTTTGGTGCCAACCTATTGAGCGTTTCTCACACCCAACATACACCCTTGGGTGTAAGTAGATTTGATTATGTCTGATGCAGGGAAAACCCAAGGTTTTGAGCACGGTGGTCCGAGTTGTTAGTTGGTTCATCTGATTTGGCGCTGATGGTGGAGGCCTAACAGTGATATACTTCTATCAGGTGACAGTTTCTGATTTGGTTTTTGGTCACCCTTTTATGGGAGTTAGTTGTGGTTAGGTTGTAGATGCTCTTTTTTTGAGACCCGTTCACACTGTTTTAAATATTGTGGTTGAAATGTTGATTTTTGGAATTCAGTTTACTTATGGTTTGTTTCTGTTTGTTGCACGGGTAAATCATTCCCAAAGGTTCTAAATAGTTACCTGGGCACTTGTGCCAGCCCGTGGGGATTGGGAACGCCCTTCGGGTCTTGCCGCGGGCCGAGTCGGGCGTCAAGTTGATGGAGACCCGATTCGGTTCGTGAAAAAAATGGTATCAGAGGAGGTTTCTTTTTGTTTATGTTATTTGGGATGAGTTGGAATATATAGGAGATGGGTCTTTCAGGTCTTAGAATTCATGTTGCGAGTAGGGTGCCTCGCCAGCACGCCTCGTGATAGATACTGAGTCACCATGGGATGTCAGGGTGTTTGTTTCACTTCTTTTTAGGTGAGACGTGTAGGCTGGAGACTGTACATGGACACCAGGAAAGAAAAGTAAAGCATTCACATGGAGTCATTTTTGCATGCTGAATATTTATCTTGTTGGAAAAAAATGATTTCCTTTTTATTGATGGTTTTCCTTCCTGATTTTTTCCCTTTTCAGTAATATGCATCCCCGAAGAGCTCCTATGCACCCACGGGAGGAAGTCGGAGGGAGTTTTCCCACTCTGCATGATCAGAGATTGGTAGAGGCTATGGTCCGAGCCATTCAGGCTTTAGGTCAAGGGGCGACTCCTGCCCCCTCCCCTTTTCCAGCTAGAGGGGAAGATTATGGCTCCAAGAAGGATAGATCTCAGGAGTTTCTGAATAACAAACCACCTTCTTTCCAAGGTAGTTCAAAACCTCGAAAGGCAGATGAATGGATTGAAAAGATTGAACGTATGTTCGAATTTCTTGACACGCCCGAGGAAGTCAGGGTGAAGTGTGCCTCGTTCCAGCTGGAGGGCTCCAGTTGTAAATGGTGGGAATCAGTGATCTAGGCGGGGAAGCATGAGCACATGAGTTGGAAAGATTTAAAGGTGATTTTCAACGAGAAATATTGTCCAGAGTTCCTAGCCTATGCTAGATCATGGGAGTTCATGGACCTTTCTCAAGGGAATCTGACAGTGATGGAGTATGAAAATCACTTTGCTGAACTGGTACGGTACGCACCTGAGATATTTTCGAGTGAATTATTGAAAGCTCGGAAGTTTGAGAAGGGCCTTCGAACGGAAATCCACTCCCAGGTTTTCTTATTAAATCTGATGACTTATGTTGAGGTGGTCGATCGGGCTTGCATGGACGAGATTGACTAGAGAGGAAATCCAGGGTTTTCTGGATCAGTACCAGGCTTTGGCAGTAGCAGTTCCTCAGAGAAGAAGAGAAAGCGTGTTGAGCAGTGGAAGAAGAGTGGTGGCGGCTCAGGCCATCCCTCCAGGGAGACACCATCAGAGGCTTCTGATGTGAGGCCCATTGTGTGCCATCAGTGCGGAAAGGCAGGGCACATCCGACCTGTGTGTCCACATCCTCTCAGACCTTGCTATGGGTGTGGAGTTATGGGGCACCTACAGCGTTTCTGCGGGACTGTACGCCCTTACCAGAGTGGGACTGGATCCGTAGCTTCTAGGGGTGTATCAGTGCAGTCAGAGACGACCAGGACACCGGGATCTCGGTTCGGTGGTCATGGTGGAAAGACCGGATCATCTTCTGGGCAGAGCCAGATTAGGGCAGAGCCGCAGGTGAGCAGTCGTTCTCAGGCAGGGACCAGGCAACTGCATGCTGTGGATCAGGCACCAGCGGGATCTGATGCAGGGCCTTTGATGGATCGAGGTACTATTCTAGTTGCATCCTCTATAGATGCAGTCTTATTTGATATTGGTGCTTCAGTCTCTTTTATATATGCTCACCTTGTGAATCTGCTGAACCTACCGACTGAGTTGTTATCGTTTTCTATGGAGTTGGCAACACTGTTGGGGAAAAAGAGGGAGCAAGGCCTTAGGTGCCCATCGTGCGCACTCACTGTGTAGGGAGTCGAGATGAAATAGGATTTCTTGGTCCTTAACATGGACCTATTTGATGTGATCCTCGGTATAGACTGCCTGGTGCGTTTTCAGGCACACATTGATTGCTATTAGCACCGAGTCAGTTTTACAGCACCAGATAGAACTCCTCAGTTATTTCATGGAGAATGGGATCCTCGGTTGGGACGTGTGGGACCTCCACTCCCTGAGTTGGGAAATATTGCTTATCAGTTGTCGTCGCTTGTGCTGGAGGACGATTGTGGTGTTTTATAGGGTGGGTTACCTCGTGTAGTGGATGAGTTCCCAGAGGTCTTCCCAGATGATTTTTCTGGCTTACCCCCAGAGCGGGATGTGGAGTTCTCAATTGAGTTGGCACTGGGAACACATCCTATATCTCTTCCCTCATATCGCATGGCCCCCACCGAATTGAGGGAATTAAAGATATAGCTGGACGATTTGGAATCCAAAGGATTCATTCGCCTGAGCATATCTACTTGGGCCGCACTGGTTTTATTCGTGAAAAAGGCAGATGGAACCCTTTGGTTGTACATTGATTACCGAAAATTGAACAAGTTAACCATCAAGAATAAATACCCTTTGCATCGGATTGATGATTTGTTCGACCAGCTAAAGGGGGAAAAGTGGTTCTCCATGATTGATTTGCGTTCGGGATACCACCAGCTCAAGGTGAGAGAAGCAGATATCCCAAAGACGGCTTTCTGAAGCAGGTACGGTCACTTCGAGTACATGGTCATGCCTTTCAGACTGATGAATGCTCCTGTAGTTTTTATGGAGCTCATGAATAGGGTGTTCCACCAATATCTCGACTCATTTGTTGTGGTATTTGTAGACAAAATCCTGGTTTATTCTGGATCTGAGAAGGAGCATGAGCATCACCTGCGCTTTGTTTTGGGAACTTTGTGGGATCACGTCCTGTATGCCAAACTCTCGAAGTGCATTTTTTGGATCATGGAAGTGATGTTTTTGGGGCATGTCGTCTCAGAACAAGGGGTTTTAGTAGATCCTGAGAAGATCAGGGCAGTTATGTCATGGGATTAGCAGAGAAATGTGTTTGAGATCAGGAGTTTTCTGGGCTTGGCTGGTTATTACAGGCGCTTTGTCCGGGACTTCTCGCGACATGCCTCCCCCATGACCACAGTCACCCGGAAAGGGGTGAAGTTTGTGTGGATCCCTCAGTGTCAGGCATCCTTCGAGGAGTTGAAGCGGCGGTTGACCACCACCCATGTGCTGACCTTACTAGAGTCGGGAAAGAGCTGTGTTGTTTAATGTGACACTTCAGGTACGGGTCTGGGGTGTGTGCTCATGCAGGATGACCATGTTGTGGCTTATGGTTCTCGCCAGCTCCAGCCGCATGAGAAGAATTATCTGACTCATGACTTAGAGTTGGTGGCGGTGATGCATGCTTTGAAGACATGGCGTCACTATCTTTCTGGGGAGAGGTTTGTGGTCTATTCTGACCCTAAGATCCTGGCCTACATTTTCTCTCAGAAGGATCTCAATTTGAGGCAGTGCTACTAGGTGGAGTACTTGCAGGGTTTTGATTTTGATATTTTATATACCCCTGGAAGGTGTAATGTGGTAGCTGACGCTTTGAGCAGAAAAGTACCAGTGCAGGCATTGAGGAAGTCCAGCGATGAGTGGACTTTGATGGGGCTCTTCGCCCAGATGCATTTGGAGAGCAGGGAGCATATTGGAGCACCTTCTTGGCTAGCATCCAGTTGACTCGTGCTCTTCTAGAGTTGATTCAGCGGGAGCAGCCTGGTGATGAGTTGTGTCAGCGATCTATGCAGTTTTTTCATGGTGGGGAGACTCCTTTTGATTGGTCCTTGTCTCCCTAGAGGGTCTTGTGATTCAAGGGCCGTGTTGTAGTGTCATTGTCTCTGCGGAAGGTGGTGATGCAGGATAGCCCCCAATATCAGTGGTCGTCCATCCTGGTACCACCAAGATGTATTATGATGTTCACCTTCAGTTCTGGTGTCCAGGTATGAGACGGGACATAGTCGACATTGTATCCAGATGCTACACTTTCCTGCAGGTAAAAGCAGAGCAGCAGAGACCATCTGGCCTACTCCAGCCATTACCCATTCTTACCTGGAAGTGGGACGAGGTCACCATGGACTTCATCATTGGCTTTCCTCGTACACCTTGAGGGAGGAATGCTATCTGGGTAGTGATTGACCGCTTGACCAAGTCAGCTCACTTCATTCCGATCAAAGATAGAACGAAGGTAGAGGAGCTGGGCCGCTTGTATGTTCAGGAGGTGGTCAGAATTCATGGTGTGTCGTCGGCAGTTGTTTCTGACAGGGACCCCCACTTTACATCTCAATTTTGGGGAGGCCTCTAGAAGGCTTTGGGGATGCAGATCAAGATGAGCACGACAATTCATCCTCAGACCGATGGCCATACCGAGCGGTCGAATCAGATTCTGGAAGACATGCTCTGAGCCTGTGTGTTAGATTTTGGAGGATCATGGGATAACCATTTGGGATTGGTCTAGTTTTCTTATAATAAAAGTTACCAGTCTTCCATCAGAATGGAACCCTTTGAGGAACTCTATGGTCGGCCCTGTCGGTCTCCTCTGTGTTGGGCTGAGGTAGGAGAGGCCTCTCTCTTGAGACCGAGCCTTGTTTAGGAGACGTCTGAGAAGATCAAGCTGGTTATGCAGCAATTGTTAATAGCTCAGAGTCATCACAAGTCTTATGTAGATCAGAGGCGGAGAAATCTTGAATTTTCAGTGGGAGATAGAGTATTCCTGAAAGTGGCCCCTTGCTTGGGTCACCGTCGTTTGGGGAAGCAGGGGAAGCTGACACTGAGATATGTCGGACCCTTCGAGATTATAGAACGTATTGGAAAGGTGGCATACAGATTAGCTTTTCCCTCGCAGTTTATGTCGATTCACGACGTATTCCATGTCTCCCAACTAAATAAGTACAACCCCGATCCGTCACATGTGCTGAATTGGGAGGAGCTGGAGATAGAGCCCGACATGTCTGTGTTTGAGCGACCAGTGTGGATAGTGGATTCACAGGAGAAAGTGCTGCGTGGTAAGTCCATACCTCTAGTTCGTATTATTTGGAAGAACAAGAGTGATGAACACGTGACATGGGAGCGGATGTCATGGGTTGAGCAGGAGTACCCATTTCTATTCTCTGATCAGGCTTTGAGCTGACTTTCCGAGGGGTGGAAAGTTTTCATGGGGGGGAGAATTGTCACGCCCGGACATTAATGAGGTACAAGTATAATTTTAAATTTTTATTTCGTAAATTAATTTCTTGTTTATTTAAATTATTTGGTTGTATCATGGGATGAACCCGGTGTGGGTTGCCCATTGTGGTAAAGGTGTGCGCGCGCGGGCCTTGCGCCACTCGGCACACGGGCAGGGGATGGGCAAAGCCATGCAGCTTTGCCATTTCAACGCATGGTGCTCGTTGCGCGGACGATTCAAATAACAGATGTTAACTTGAGTTTTATTATTATTATTAATATTATTATTATTATTGATACTATCATTATTATTATTATTTTATTATTATTTTTATTGCTATTATTATTTTTATGATTTTATTATTGTTAATATTATTAATATTGTTATGCTATACGATTATTATTATTATTTCTTATTATTGTTATGTTATTATTATTATTATGATTATTATTATTATAACTACTATTAATATTTTTATTTCTAATATTATTATGATATTAATATCATTGTTATCAAAAAAAAATTTGGTCCCCCCCCGAAACCCTAGCCGCCACCCTTCTCCATTTTCATTTTATTTTCTTTTTTTTATCCTCTTCCTTCCTCCCCACGTCTCTCTCTCTCCCCTATTTCTTCTTCACCCGCGCACTCCCCTACCCCTACTCATCCTCACCCACGCACTCTCTCTTCCCTTCTTCCTCTTCTTCCCCAGCCGGCGCACCCCTCCCTGCTTGGCCCCGTCCTCCCCGCTCGGCCGTGCCCCGACCTGCCTTACGCCCTCACCCTCTCCGCCGCAGTTTCCTGCACACACTAGCCACCAGACCTCACCTCTCCTCCTACCTCCCCGGATCGACCAGCAGGCGCCCCTCCTTCCTCTTGCCGAACATCAGCTCCTCCGGACTTCTCCTCTGCTGTACACCCGCACCAGACCACCCCTCCGCTACTAGCCCTCCCTCTACTCGCTGGACATCAACCGGCGCCCTCCCCCTACTCGTCGGATAGCAACCGGCGCCCTCCTCTCCTCTTTTCCCGGACCGACCAGCAGCTGACACCGTCTTCCTGTCATCGGACCAGCCACCTACACCCCTCCCGAGCCGCCCCTGCTGCACCCACTCCAGACCGCCGAAGGTGCCCGTCCCTGTGCTCTGCCCCAAGCCACGCACCCTGTTCTTTAATTTAATTAGTTTTGTTTTTATTAACGATTTATTTTGATATTATTATTATTATTATATTAATATTTCCATTATGATTATGTTAATATTATAATTATTCTATTATGATTATTATTATTATGCTATTATTTTTATTAATATTCTTATTAGTATTATGTTATTATTATTATTATATTATTGTCATTATTATTATATTATGGTTATGCTAATATTATTATTATTATATTATTATTTTTATTATTATTATATTATTATGCTATTATCATTATTATTATATTATGTTATTATTATTATTATTATTATTATTATTATGTTATTGTTATCACTATTATTATTTTTAAATTATTATTATCATTGTTATTACTATTATTATTATTATGTTATTATTACTACTGAACTTGTTTGACGGTGAACTAAATTATTTAATTACTGCTGTTATCTTTTTTTATGGACCGCTAACGTTTCCCTGGGTTGACATTGAGGGTATTTTTGGCCCACTGTTTTAGGACCCTTTTGACAGATTCTTATGGTGCGACCGTTGCACAACGGGAGTTCTGTGCCATGTCGTTTCACGCACCTGTTTGAGGTAGGTGGTTTCGCATACTTAGGGTTTTTGATCATTTAGTTGCTTGTTTAATTAATTGAATATGCCTTGTATTTAAATGCTGTTGTGGATTTTACTGGTAGAGCATGTTGTTTTGCTTTTATTGGTAGTTTGTTTACATTACCAGGTTTATACCGCATTATTTCTTAACCTTGATTAGAAAGGTGAACCTTTTTTAGCACAAAAGGGGAAGCCTGGGTACTAGGTGGGTGGACTAGACTAGCGTGCTAGTGATACGGGAGTGGCCTCGGCCCAATTTCACTTGGTGGGATTGACGACTACAACACTGACTAAACATTTGAGAATGACTGGAGACCACTATGGTAGGAGGTGTTTCCCTACCAGTGGCTCGTGCACAGGAATATATGGTATTGTTCACCGAGACATGAGGTTCTAGGGCCCACACAAATTTAGTACTTTAGGGCCTCTCCCACTTTTGTTTCTCTTGTGCGATTATATACTCACCACTGGTTGGTTTTGGCGACTTTTATAGTTTCAAAAGGTAAGAATGTTACGTTTTCATTCAGTACCAAAAACCCCTTTTTTCCTATTCTTAAAATTGTCTTTCTTTCCTTAAAAACTATTTTCATTTAAATGTTAGTGAATTTATTATCTTTCTCTAAAATTTGAACTTGCAAACTGTTTTGGCCATCTAACCCTTTTTATGAGAAATCTTTTCTTTGGTACCAACCTATTGAGCGTTGCTCACACCCTACTTACACCCTTGGGAGTAAGTAAATTTGATTATGTCTGATGCAGGGAAAAACCATGGTTTTGAGCACGGTTGTCTGAGTTGTTAGTTGGTTCATCTGATTTGCCGCTGGTGGCGAAGGCCTAACAGTGATATACTTCTATCAGGTGATAGTTGCTGATTTGGTTTTTGGTCACCCTTTTATGGGAGTTAGTTGTGGTTAGGTTGTAGATGCTCTTTTTTTGAGACCCGTTCATGCTTTTTAAATCTTGTGGTTGAAATGTTTCTTTTTGGAATTCAGTTTACTTATGGTTTTTTTCTGGTTGTTGAATGGGAAAATCATTCCAAAAGGTTCTAAATAGTTACCCGGGCACTTGTTCCAGCCCGTGGGGATCGGGAACACCCTTCGGGTCTTGCCGCAGGCCGAGACGGGCGTCGAGTTGATGGCGACCCGATTTGGTTCATGACAGTATTGAACTTTCGATAGTAGATGTGGATGGAGTTTTTTCATGAATATGACTTTGAGATCTCCTACACCTCTGGAATGGGGAATGTGGTGGATGATTCCTTGATCATTAATTCATAGAAGGATGCAGTTCGAGAATCGGCAGATGCTTAGAAGGTGATAGAGGAGTTAGCTGCCCTACACTTAGATGCAAGGGTGGAGGATGGTAGAAGATCTCTATTTCAGATTATAGTACAATCATCTCCATTTAAATAGGTGATGGAGTCTCAGTGGGAGACTTATAGGCTGAATTGATGTGAGATCGTGTTAACCACAATGATGCTTTAGGAGGATGGTCATAAGACAGGAAGAATCATATAATGTTTCACGGGAAGTTGTTCTTCCAGGTGGAAATGCAGAAGAGAGTTCTTGATGAGTTATACAACTCACCCCGGGAGGTTCACCCATGACTTTCCAAGATATATCGGGGTTTGAGGGGTCAGTTTTGGTGTCCCAGGTAGAAGAAAGCAGTGGTAGAGTTTGTGGAAAAGTGCCTCGTGTGTTAGTAGGTGAAGGCTGAACACCATGTCCCATGATTTCTATTACAACCTTTAGATGTCCCCGAGTGGAATTGGGATGACATATCACTGGATTTCGTCACAGGACCACCTAGAGTTCAAGGGGGTTGCAATGCTATCTGGATAGTGGTGGATGGGTAGAAATAATCAGCTCACTTCCTAGAAATCAAGGAGTCGAGTTTGGCAGATACCTTGGAAAAAAGGTATGTGGATGAGGTGGTGAGGTTGAATGGAGTTACAAGGTCCATAGTCTCAAATCAGGATACATTTCTTACCTCAAAGTTCTAGAAAATATTGCAACATGATTTTTTCACTCAGGTATGCCTCAACACTACTTATCAACCCCATACAGATGGGAAGACAGAGCGGACCATCCAGACATTGGAGGATATGCTACATGAATATGTTTTGGACTTTAGAGAATTGCGGGGAGATTGTTCTTTGCGGATGAATCATCCCCTTGGTTCGTGTGTCATTGAGGCATGGTGGTGTCGAGGATGATACCTAGGAACGAGAGGCACAGATGCACTCCTAGTACCAAAAGTTTTTTTGAGTTTGGTTTGTTTTGTTCTGTACCCATTTATGTGGTATTTCATGACCTTATTAACTTTGAAATGGACTGTTTTCCTTTTTATCTAGATGTGTGTAAAGATTATTGACTATGGGGAGGGGAGGACCTGATCCCTAATTGAGAAGAATTAATGTGGATGCAGTTAAACCCTGTGGGCTAGTCAGTGCAACCCAAAGCGAATAGTATCTTGAAATGGAGGAAGGGACTCCCTAATCCATATGACTAGACGGTATAACCATTACTTTTTTATGTGGTTACTTTGGGAAGAAGACCAGCATTGTATCTATGATTTATCAGGAGATATATGAGTAATATGTGTTCTTAAATATCATGGTTGTTCTTTCTTTCAAACAACTCTAGGTTGTTTTTCCTTTTAGAGGTATCTTACAAGGTAGTTGTTCGGACTCCTCTCTTTTCACTATAGTTATCCATGAATTCTCGAGGATGAGAATAGTTAGAGAGGTATCTAATGTAATGGTTTAGACCCTCCTGGTCCAGTACTTTTCCAAAAACTTAGTTCCACTAAAATGGTGGCACCGGTCACGGTGGCACTAGTCATGACGACAATGTTATGTTGGAACTGGTCATGGAGGTAGTGTGACGGTGGAACCACTCACGGTAGAACCGTGATGGTGGAACCACCATGGTTTCACACCGAAATGGTGGCACTGCTTATGGGGTCTCACCATACCGATGGCACCGTGACAGTGGCACCATCAGGGTCTCACTGTCACAGTCACACACCAAAATGGTGGAATGGATTACATTGTCTCACCAAATCGGTGGCACCATTACGTAGGCACCATCATGGTCGCACCATCACGATCACACACTGAAACAGTGGAACCATTTGTGGTGTTCCACCTAACCGGTGCACCTTGATGGTGGCACTATTTATGTTTCTCACGAAACCATGTCTCACCCTTTTTCATTTTTCCAATTTTCCATGTTTTTCTAGTTCCACCCTCGTAACAAATCTTTTGATGTAAAAGTGTTTAACACCAGTTTTAAACTTATTTAAATCCCTTAAATGATATCTAAAATCACTCAAGAGTCAGGAAAACCTTGAATTACCAAATGTGTGCCTTTTTCTCTGGTATAACGCCCTTTTCCCATACTTTGATGTTCCGCCCCTATTACACATTTTCCTATGTTTAAAGGAAACCCTTTAACTCACAGTCATTATGGCCACCTATCCCATGAGAATTATTAAATTAAAATTAATTACATCATGTGTAACCTCCAAAATGTGTGGTGAAACCATGATCCACCTTCAAATCCCTTCATGATTTCATACCTCGTAACTCCAAGATCTCACCTTTTATTACAAAAGGACTTTCTTCTTCCTAGCTGGTCTCTTTTCCTTTCCGTGGTGCGTTTGGAGTCCCCCTTCTTGAGGGTAGCGATGTGCCTATGATGGACCCTTTCCTTCCAACTCTTGGAGCCCTTGAAGATCTTCCCCTGAAAGTAGCGCATCCCCAGTTCTTCAGACATGAAGAAATACTTAAATCATTGATCATCCAAGAAGAGTTTTTTCCTTCGTCTCTCTTTACTATGTATCATATGGGGTGGGTACAATAATACTCCTATTGGATTGGATTAAACCAAAACCTTAATGAAGATAATAAATGTTTTTTAATAATGATGGGGTGTGTTTGAGGATGTTTTTGTACTCTTTTACCTTTTCTTATATATTGTTTATTTTATGGGCTTACATCCACTAAAAATTGTGGTTGTTTGTGGTCCTTTCGTGCACACTAATGAACCTCTTTTTTATAGATAATTATTTGATTGAATGGGTATAATATGTAAATTGGCTAATCATGTAAACTTTTTTGATTGAATGGATTTCTAGTTAACAAATATACTTGTGTAATCACCCCAGTTACCCCAATGAAAATAAGATACCTAATTAATAGTGTGTTTTAAATATAAAAACTCCCTTGATCTGCCTTGGTAATATGTGTGGTTGTTCTGCTTGATGATTGTGAGGTGTAAAAGAAGGGTATGGGATCCACTATTTTTAGTTTGTGGATTTGAGGCCATGTGGGGCTGTATGTAGGGGCTTGGTTTGGTTTCAGCACTTTGAGGGATCTCACAGATCCCTTTTATTGTTATAACTTCACAAGAGAACAAGGTATGAATGCTTAATTTTATGCTTGGATATTTTTTCTTCTTTGGTTTGTGTTTATTCCTATTAGTTGCCTGGTAGTGAATAATTATTTAAATGGATCCACTTGAAAGTGATACCAAGAATGATTTTAATGGGGAATTTTTTTTGGATGATTTTTGAATTAGTTGTAGTTGTTGATTCTTTTTATTAATGAATAGTAATGAGTGTTTTTGTGTATGGGAAAATTTTAGAACCCCTAGGTTGGGATGACTACTTATTTACCTCTATGTATAATTTAGTTCTTATGTTTCTTATTTGAGCCCCACCCATGTTGAGAACCTTGTGCCCAACACCCCCATTTCATGGGGGAGGGTGTTTTTTCCAACACTCCTATGAGTGTCTGGTTATTAGCTACATTTTTTCTCCCTTTCCCATGTAGCTCATGACTCTTCAGGCTAGCTATGATGGATTAAGGTCCATTATTTCCCAAGATTCAACAGGCAGGGTAAGTTTTGGTGGTTGGCCTAGGTGTGTGCGAGTAGGTTATTTCCTAAGTGTCTTCGGGATATGGCCCAGGTGTCTTCAGGTGTGGCAGTAGTTATTCGGTCATGGGTGACATTAGGCATGGTGGTAGTTATTCTGGACCAAGTTTCTATGGGCGTGTTTACGTGTGGTTGTGGTGGCATAGGTGTTTGAAAGTGTAGATGTGGTTGTGGTGGCTCAAAAGGTTTCTGTTGGGGTGGTAGTGGGATTGTGGTGAGAATGGCGGGGGAGTTCTGATTCATAGGATGCCTTCAATATCTAGTGTGAAAGTGGTACAGTGTACCCAAAAATCGATGTGTTATTACCATTACTTTACTTGACTTCTATTATTTGGAATGTGTTCCTTGGTGAGGATTGGTTAGATAGTTCCCTTGCTAGATTCGTTGGTTATCTCCTTTTCTCACGGGGCAATAAAATGTTTACCCACTTTTACATGAGATATTTTTATTCCATACTGAGTAAACATGTATACTCATCCTATGTATATAATATATCTATCAAGTTTCCAGGAGGACTTAGAGGACCGCACCGGTCCTAATTAGCTCGGACGTCGGGACCATTGACGTTGCTGATTTTCATTTCTTTTGGTACTTCTATTTGGAGTTATCTTGTACCTTGTAGAACTTTATTTGGAACATTCATATAGAAATGGATTTTAGGTTTTTCATTACTTTAACCTTCAGTTTTGGAGTTATTTTGGTTTTTACCATCGTTTCTCCCGGTCCTACTAAATAAGAATGGTAATTCCTTCCATATTAAGTGTGAATTTATACCCTTGGTTCTAGTCACCAATTCGAGGCCTATTGAAGGTGGGACATGGGGGGTCATTATCTCTCCTTCAACTTGAGGAAGGAATGGTCTGGTAGTTTCATGTCCCTTCCCCCATCTTGGTGAAGGCGGGTCATGACATGAAATCTTTTTATAAAATCTATTAATGATTGTTTATAAATATTTTTTAAAAAGGAGTGGTGTATCCCCCTTACCTAATAATTCCCATATCCATATTTTTTTAATCAATGATTATAAGATCATTCCTTAAATTTATCTTGGTGAGACTTCAACAAATATTCATTCTCAATAAACAAGACATCTTTTTTCCTACCTAGGGATGTATTTTATAGACAAATCATTGTCCTTGAGTAGTTTCATCCACATCCTTTTGTTCATGTTGAGAAATTATTGATATAAGATGTATATAAAACTCTTTTGGTGTTTATATATTTTACATCTGACACTACCGATAAATTATATCCATATCTTCATGGAAAATATCACAAATTCTAAATAAAGTTTAAATGTTGGATAATTCTATTTAGGGAAATTTTAATACCTTGATGAGTAATCAAAGAACTCAATAATTCCACAGAAGTACATTTCCAAGTTATTTCTTTTATTTCTTACTATATATAATAAATCCATCATTTCTCGATGATAATTTACTAATTTATGAGCTCAAAAATATATTTATTAACTCCTGAATTTATTCTTTAAATTTATATATCCATACAAAAATAAATCCTTTTGGTTTTGAATTGATTAACAAGTTATCCAATTAAGATTTTTCTAAAAAACATCGATAGTTACATGGTAATCCATGGAAACTACTTATATAAGTTATTTTCTTTAGTAAAGGACATTATCTAACCATATTTTTCAAATAAGGATAAACATATATCTTATCCATGGATAACATGTGGCCAAAAAAGAAACATATGAAATCCAATAATCACACTTGATAATTTTTTCATTTAACTCATTTTATCTAAGAGTATAATGGATTATTCGAAAATGATTCATATTATCTAAATAGAATTTTGGTTATACCATGATATCATTTATAAATAATAAAAAAAACTCAGGATAATATTGGAATTTTATGTTAAAAAATTCCATAGTCATTGAAGATTTATTAGCCAATCTAATGGTAATTACTATAACAAAATAATGTTTATCACTCATATAAAATTCCATATTTAGTAAATCACCCTTATTCACTCACAATTGATGATACCCAGAACAGAGATTGATATTTCAAAAACTTTGATCTCCTTGTAGTTGATAAAATACTCATCAATACATGGAAGAGGATACAGGTTTCTTAAGGTAATAGAATTTATCTCCCTATAAATATTTAATAAAATCAAATATCCATCATTATTCATAATAAAAGTAATAGGGTATCCCAATGGTGATACACATGGGAGAATAAATCTTCTATAACATAATTCTTATAGTTTTATCTTTATTTTGACCAATTCCATTAGTTTTATCATTTAGGGCGTATTTTATATTTTTTATTCATTGAGGTTAAATTCATGGAGTACACAACTCCATGATCAAGTGGATTTCCAACTAATTATTTTGGATATACCTAAATGTAGTCCTATAAAATATGTAGATCCTCTTTTTTTACATTTCCTTTCTCATCTATATATTGTGTCATATCTTATTCTTTATGAGTTTCACTAAGGTGATCCACTATAGGATGACCCATAAAATACATAGATTATAAATATCCCCCTAAAGATCAGGAATTCCATATTTTTATTACAAATAAAAATTTTATTCTCTTGTAAATAAATTTTCCCCCTATACTTGTAAATATTAACCATACTGATGATTATTTCAAAGTTGACTGTATGTATTAAAATCAAGTTCATAGGTAAGTTATGTATATGAATAATAGTGTGGGATAATTGGTTTATCCTTAATATAATAATATAGCCACTATTTGTCTTGATTCACAAATACTATCTTATGTAGCAAGGGTATGATTTAATGTTCTCATAAGATAATCAAACTTTAAAAGTGTCTAAAGATCCAAAACCAAATCATGTATTGGATGGATTCCATTTTATGATAAATATGCCTATTCTCAATCCTATAGGAACTTAGACATTATATATGGAAGTTTTATAAGCTTATCCTTGCTCCCATGGTCTCTTTAGAAGTGTATTCCATTGACTCTTGGGAGATTGATTCAAATAATTCCCCATTAACTTATAATTATAGAAATTAATATATGCTGCTTCCTTATTTACCATAAATTCATAATCCATATGGATTTTATCTACACACTTGTAAAAAATTCACATATAATATAATAATGTACCATTGTGACTATTTACAAAATCATCAAATTTAGATATTCCGCTATTCCTGTATTCTTCTCTACCAAATTTCATTATTTTTTAGTGCTCAACCAGCACCTTATTTTCATAATTTAATCTATAAATATATGTCATTGAGAATTATTTTTTCATTTAATGGAACAGGATTCTATATCATAAAATGGTGAAATATTTTCAGAGGATATTAGCATTTAAAATCTTGGTTTATTTCCATAAACAAAACAATCAATCTCACTTTTACAAATTATATTTGTATCCTACATCATGCATTACTAATCATGTAATTTTTCTATCATACTTAGAAATACATTCCTATTATTTCTACATTTTATAAAGAAACCCCCTTTCCATGTCATCCCACAACCCTCATGAAAAAATATTTCTAAAAGAACATATATTTAAAAATAAAATATTTCAGGTTATTTATATCTTCCCCTTTTGTATTGTAAGTCAATGACTATTATTGATCAACATCTCCATTTAACACATGAACTATATTAATAACCTTATCCCTATCATTACTTAAGGGAAATTTATACATTTATAAACTATAAATATATTGGTTTTTCCATTAAAGGATTGTTGGATATGTGAAATGAGTCCGTCTAAGATATTTCACCCTAATATAGTTGTAATTATATCACATACAACAACAACTATGTTGGCATACTTAGTAGGGAAATATCTATATTGATTAATGGTGTTTATATGTTATCATTTAATTTCACTAAGAACTATATCTAAACAATTTAATACATTTAACTAGTATATAAAATTATTAATATTTAAGCATAACATTAAAATTACAATGTAAGATAATGTTATATATTTGTTTTAGGGGTTTATCATAATGCTCATATAATCAATATTCATCCACAATAAATATCCCAAGGTTCCTACTATACATAATATGATTCCAACTATAATAATCCCAGCCATAATAAAAAAATCCATTGTAACTTTTATTAACATGTTATAATATATAATATATTATATCCAAAATGATCAAATAGAATGGAGATAAGATGCATGCAAGATTTACATATGACATTGTAAATATAAAACATAGCTTATAAACTTCTTGAAAAAATTGTTATTCCTTTTAAAAAATCAAAAATATTATTAAAATATCCCTTCCTAAAACCCATAAGAATTTAAAACAAATAATGGGTCATCTCATATACTTAGTAAACCCACATGAATTTAAAACAAATAATGGGTAATCTCATATTCTTAGTAAGTGGATGTGTATAATGGAATCTATAATGAATATATATAGAATGAATAATATTGAAGAGTTAATAATTAATAAATGATCCATAAAATATATAACTTAAGAATGGAATATTTTCATGTAGAATATCATCTGAGTATTCATATAGATAATAATGGTTAAATACATGAATTATGGGATAAAAAATTCCATACATATTAGTCTTACCTTCAAGGTCTCTCCCAATGAAATTTTGATAAAAGTTTTTTAATAAACTGAATACCCAAGTAATTCTTAATGCATGCCAACTATTTTAGCCCATGAAATATTACTCATTTTTTTAAGGGGACATAACATACCTGAAAATCACTTACATGTATACAATGAAAGTTTCATGTATTGAATAAACAACATAATATATAATCAATATACCTTAGTAAAAAATAAATATATTTATTGAATCAAATATATGGAACATCAATATTTCCCCAGTCAATAGAAAAACATTCATTGTGATATTACTTCAATGAAAACTATACATAAAAATGAGTATATAATTTAGTCACTCCTAAAACATTGTAAATAAGTCTATATATGTCCATGGTACTAGAGAACATGGACTTGATGGGTAAAAATAATTTCAATGAATGTTTGAGAGTAATAGAGAACATATCTTCAAGGAAGTGAATAATCTAGGAATAAATTCGTTTGAAATAATTTAGGAATAGACCATAAATTAATATGGTATTAATGGATAACATAAATTCATCATAAATAATTAAAAATAGTAAAGGTATTTTTTAAAAAATATACTAGAAAATTTAAATTATTTTTATAAAAAATTATTTATAATTAAAAATGAATTTATAATTAATACCCAAAAAAATATCAAATGGTTTACATAATACATCTCAAAAATTATATATAAATTAATTTAAAATTTCGGAATATTGTAATGTAACCATTCATATGTAATAAAATGTGTAATGTATGATAAAAATATTTTTTAGTGAATTGAAATCCCTTTTAAAACTATTATGAAAATAATATAAATTTATTTTATTATAAAAATAAACAAACCTTTAAATAATGGGAATAATTATTAATTTTGAAAACCATATAACATGTAAATTAATCTACGTAATTAATAATGTTCATGATGGAATGACAACACATTCGTGTCAAAAACATTAAAAATATATTACTTTCAAAATTAGGTAAATAAATAAAAATGACTTATTAAGAAAATATTGAGAAAAATACCATTAAAATATTGAATATAAAAACAAATTTTATATAAATTTACTTCAATTAATCATTTAAATATAGAAAAAAACTTATAGAAGAAAAATAAAGAATATAAATTTGGACTAAAATGATACCTGACAAAAAAAAGGAGAAAAAAGTTCTTTTTATTCTAATAAATACTCATTTAATGGTTTTGAATTCCATAGAGATGGGAAATAATGAAAAATACTAGTAAATACCATAAGTAAAAATAGGATAATAATAAATATTCGTGTTAAGAGATAAATATTATACAATTTACCCAAAGGTGATTCAAGCATAAACAATATCGATTAAAGGTGAGATTGAAATGTAAGACCTTGCCTTGGAATTTTTCTTGTTCAGATATGTTACTACCTAATATATTAGAAATTTATTTTTATTATTTTTATTTGATAGATCTATATTTATATTTTTTTATATCATTCAATCATAAATTATTTTTACTCATTTACTCATAATTTACTATTAAAATAAATTATTTAGGTATTGATTGTTATGCATGTTTTGATTCAGCGGTTCTGGTCCTTACAATTTGGTTATGTTTTAATCCACTGAATAATGTTATTAATTCCATAAATGTCATATTTATAAATAAACTTCACTTTTTTAACTCTCAATGTAGGGTGGTTACGAAAAAATTAATCCATTGTCCTTCGAGGAGGCAGTTCACATGCACACATGTGTGGTGTTTTCTTTTTTCAACGGTTGGAAAGAAACAAAAGTGGATAATTATTTGTATTTATAGTTTTTTAATTATATCATATATTTCATATTTTTAAATAAATAATTCTTTATAACTATCTATTTTAGTAAGTTAAGACATATGAAATATTTCATTTTTGGAAGCAGTAGTCCCCAACTTTGCATGATTGATGTTTTCATTTCCCAATAGATTTAAAGGAAGTATATAATGGTTGTTACATTAATAAAATAAAATAAAATAAAAATAAATATACTTATGTAATTTTTAAGGATATTTATTGAATATTTTTAAGTGTTTTAATAATAATAAACTTGAGGGAACTTGGTTAAGACAATTACCTCTTCCATGAGTATCCTACTTTGGATTTATTCTTAAGCCTTATCAGGTAGGTCTTTTAGTGAGGCTATAAACTCTATGTCAGGGATAAGGGTATATGGAATGTATTTTTTATATATTTTTCAATCTAATTTTATAAAGGTTTTTATATAGGTGAGGTAGTGAGAGGCTCATTTTATAGGTTCGAGGAGTGTCATGTTTGTGAATATGGTAATCTTTAAAACAATATAAAGTCATTTTCAAGGTAAAGTAGACACAAATGGATTTTTTTTAAATATATGGAGAAAATAATTTCACAATAAATTCATATAATAAAATATAGATATTTTTTTAGGGTTATTTCATGTCTTATCTCTTAGTTTATCCCCCTTGTTAAAACTTTTAACTCTCACCATAGTGACAAATGTTTACCACTATAGTTTGTTTTTATGATGAAAAATAAGATGAGAAATATTAAACAATTTTAATATTATAATTACTAACATGGAAAATATTTTACAAGCTTCAATTTATAGAAGATCTAAATATTAATTTTAATATATATATGAATAAGATAATTAAAATTAGTTTTTTTAGAAAAAATAATTTTTAATGTATAAAAATTGTTTTACAACAAAATCATGTATATAATTAATTAAAAGAAAATTAATTAGACTATAATTCATCAAAGGAGGGTTACTTTACTTTAAAACCAATTGAAACCACAATGTGTCCTTGAAAATAATTAATTAAATAAAAGGATAAAAATAATTATTGTATTAGAATTAAAAATCACACGTGTTAAAAAATGTCAAACATACGTTGAAAAATTAAACTTAATATTTTTAAAAACTTTGTTTTACAAATTAAATAATTTTTTAAACTGTTATTTTTTTAAAAATCAATTCATTCCTATATCAAGATGATTTTCTGAAATTGTTTTTTTAAATAATGTTTCTTACTATTCACTCAAAAATCAATAAATTT
Organism: Viscum album; assembly: GCA_963277665.1. Taxonomy (NCBI): domain Eukaryota; kingdom Viridiplantae; phylum Streptophyta; class Magnoliopsida; order Santalales; family Viscaceae; genus Viscum; species Viscum album. The sequence continues at coordinate 188,850,916 of OY728156.1, read as the reverse complement.
TGATAAATCTAAAAAAAATAATGTTATTCCAATTTCATCCTTATAAACTCAAAATTCATATCCATTATTCTGAATTAAAATTATAAAATTTTTAATATATATATATATATATTCATGGGACATTTCAATTACAATAATATAATGTTCATTAGGCAATAGTTTGGGGATGTGGTGTTTACTTGAAATAGTAGAATCATAGATATTTAAACATCACCACAAATGAAAATCTCATTTAAACAAACATATAATATATCTAATTGAGAGAGGATGTGGGAGTATTCATACATCCAGAACACCCATATCATAGAAGTTCAGGGAAATCTAAAACAAAAAAAAATATATGGATGTTAGTAAAGTTACCTGACTCTGATGGTTGTTCATATGAAATTACCAAGAGTGAATCAATATATAGGAATAACAAAGAAGACCATCTAAAGGCCAATTATTTCCATTATATCACCCAAACCACAGTTAATCACTACAATGCTACCACCATGCATCATCAACTAGTACCACCTCTATGCACTTCACTATCTTCTATTATAACCGCACTAGAACAATACATAAATAAAACAACTTCTTTAAATTTCACCTAATAATTTAATTATTAGTAACAACTTTAAAATAATCTAGCACATTAATACCATCAATAGAAACATCACATAGACAAAATTTCTTCAAATATTTTAAATTTCATTAATAAAAATTAATTTTTTATTAAATTTCATATTATTAATTGCTTAATAAAAAGTTATTTTGTATTTAGTAGTTTATTTGTTAAATAAACCACATTTTCTATTAAATTATTCAATTATTTAATATTCTAATCAATTCCATATCCTGGGAAACTAAAACCCACTAACCATATCCCAATCAATAAACAATGACCATAATATGGAAAATTATCTTTAAAACCATCGTAATGAAAGTTTCATGTTCCTGTATCAACCATAAAAACTAAAAAATTACAATTTATCACATCATTCCCTCATCTTACAATGAAATTATACCTTAATAAAACTGTTACTATCATAGTATCAATTCATTATAACTCTATAAAAACCTCTAAATTTCTTATTTCATTTTTTACAATCCAACTCAATATAAATATCATTTTATTAAATAACAATTCCATATTTCTGAATTTTATATTCCATTTTTATATTAATTTAATTTAAATAAATTTAATGTATACAAAAAAGATTTTATGAAAAATTCAATATTTTTAATAAAAATATAAAACCAAAAATCCATGATGAAACTCTTGGAATCCCAATACAACAAGAGAGAGTCAATCACTTTACTAAAAACCATAGTGTAATATACTATGGGATACCTCATTTCTCAAGGGTAAAAAACATTAAAAATTGATAAAATTAAAGATCATAATGTAATAATGGTATATATTAAGCCATAATGGTTGTGTTCCCAAAATACATGTAATAACCATTACCCTTCATTATGTCTATAATGTAATCCACTATAAAATTTAGAAACTACTTTACATCATTATGGATAAAAAAATATTATAATGTAACATATCTAATGGAATCAACCGAAGAAATAATAACCAAGGGATTATAGTGTAAAATAATTTCACTTGAAAAAATGTAAAAATTCATGTTATAATGACTAGGATATAATTGTCAGAGACAACTTTTATCCTCTAATGATTCTGTTTAAAAAATTATGGCCCAATATTTTACTGTCATAATGTGATTTTATTATTACCTAATAATTCAACCAAAACACAAAATGATTTCAATAATATCCTTCAAACTCACTTAAAAACATAACTAAAACCATAAAACAACAAATTAGTGGACCATTAAAATTTAATCATTGATATAATATACCTCTCAAATGATTCTTATCATCTATTTTTAAATAAAAACCATACAATAATGCAAAGAAATCATAAAACAAAGTGGCCTGAAAGATACCACTTAATTAGAAATATCACCGTAACATTAGCTCGAGTACAATAAAATAATGTAACTCAATTATATAAAAAATTTCAATCCCAAAATTGCTACAAAAATGACTAAATAATATCAGATACTAAATTTTTCTCTTTTAATTTCACTCCTATACATATTATTTTAAGCCAGCATACATTAACATGTCCAACCAAAAATAATAAATCAACTAGCCTATATATTCTCTTAGTGTTAATGAAGCTCAATCCATTTATATATAAATGTCACATGAATATTAATATCAAACTCTCACTAGTAAATATATTGAATTTAATAATGAACATAGGGATGGTGCTGTGATAGGTGGAAAACACAATGAATTTTATTCATCTTCATTGGAATATATAATAAATATGAAAGCTCAATTAAACACTCTATCACCTAAAAGTTATAGGTAAACTGAGAATAAATAATATTTCATGGATAGAATATCCACTATCAATGAAAATAGTAAAAAACTAAAACAACATGAACATTGACATTGAACTCTAGAGGTCACCTCATTCAATCAATATACACTTATAACAATCATGTTTACCCTTCATTTTCAAATGGATTGCCTAATAAATCACTATCATTATTTTTAAATTATCAATTATAAGAATCACCAACTCTCTAACTTCATTCCAACATAAATATAGTCCAAAATGTTACCCATATAATTAATTGAATGAATTCACTCTAATATATGATTTATAACTATTAATATATAAAAAATCAACCAATAGAAAATGATTCCACCTATAAACTCATAAAAAATTATTAAAACAAATTTTTGTAACATTTCCTATAGTATTAGTGTTTTCCACTCCATCTAACCATACTTCTATTGATGAAAAGTAATGATAAGGAATAATTGAGTTTAAAAATTGCATTGTGTACTCTTCCACACACTGAAGGTAGAATTATGATTTTAATCAAAGATGATTGACTTCAGAACAACATGAATTGACAATACCTAATCTATATACATCCTTAACAAATAATCTACCTCACTGAACTCACTAGTCACTAATAAATGATATTTATTTATAAAATAATGCATATTCACTCAGATAGAGAAATTTTCATCTAGAGTTAAAGGAAAACCAATAACAAAATCAATTCAAATTCCATCCCATTTACACTAAATAATATTTAATGAGTATAAAAGAATCTGCAAGAAATTTAGGATTAACATTTAACCTTTGATATACCAAACAACAATATGTGAAATCAGTTATCGACCTCTTTATCTCTAGCCACAAAACAAATTCTCTTAATGTAGGTGTAAAGACCCGTAAATTTCAAAGAAATGTTTTTCTTAATTTTCTTTGAAATTTTACAAGAACGCAGTTTCTGACGGCACCTGATTCCGAGGCCCGGTGTGCCCGGAATCATTTTCCGAAGTTTTGGCTCGGGTACGTTCAGTGAACAGACGAACGGGTTTTTCTAACTTTTGAACCGGTGCCCGGAATCGAATTCTGAGGGCACCGATGAAATCGCAGCGCCGGTATTCGCTTAGAAACGCCTCTTCCGGAGTTGCGTTTGCTCGGGTGTGGTTTTTAATTTTCGGGCTTAAAGTTAAGAAATAAAATAATTTTGCGACAACTTTATTTTATTTCGCTTAAGCCACTTGGAAGCCACTTGAAGCCACTTAAAGGCGGCTTGAACTGAGTTGAACTGGATAGGATGCTATCCAGAAATATCCTACCCCTTGGTAGGATATTTGTGAGATGGGGCCCGCACGAGCCCCGCCGTTTCTTTCCGCTAAGAAACGCACCCGTGAAAACCCGTCTTAATGAAAGTCAACCGACGCGTTTTCTAAATTCTTAACAGACCATTTAATTGGGCGGTTTATTTCGTGAATTAAATGGGCTGTTTCTTTCGTGAATTAAATGGGTCGTTTCTTTCGTTGAATTAATTCAACGAATTGATGGATCGTTTCTTAATCTTTTTTTTCAAATTCGTTGGCGTATTAATAAAATAAGACCAACGCTTAACCTCTGGTTAATATGCGCTTGAGAGCTTTTGGGAGATTTCCTTCTTCTTCTTCAACCTTGACGAAGAACCTTCGAAGAACGAAGAACGCGAAGAACGTCGTTCTTCAACGAAGAACTTCTCCGCCGAAGAACACGATCCATCCACGACGTGACGTTCCTTTTCCGCGTCATCTCTTCCGCGACGGTTTTCCGCGACGAACGCCTTCGATAACGACTCTTCCTCCGACGTCAAAGGAATCGACACCGATTTTCCACGACTCCGTCAACGTGCGACTATCGAGGTAAGGGTTCTTGAGTTCGTTGCTTTCTTTATATTTTGACTTTCCTCAAGACTTGATGAGGAACGCTCTTTTTCCGACGAAGAACGCCGCTCCGCTCGTCTTCGTCTTCGGTGTCAACGAGAGAGAACACCGCACCTTCCTCGGAAAATCCTTCGTCGGCGTACAAGGATTCACCAACGACGTGCTTCTTCGGACGCGCCTCTTCGTCAACGGATTTGACGAACGACGACCGCGACGCCCGACTTCCGCGACGCCGTCTTCCGCGGACATAGTCGAATCCTCGATCTTGTACCCAAGGTAGGGGTGGTTGATTTAATATTTAATTATCTCATTCTTCTCGTGGTTCGTATAACTAACGTGGGATGTTGATTATTTTAAGATGCGTTATTAATTTAACGTGAGGGGGGCCGGACCGCACGAACACGGCCGAACCCCCTCCAACGATCTTGTTTGTTCTTGCGGGTGGAAGCAAGAGGCGTGGTGTCGTCGCACCACGTGGTTGAACGTGCGTTTATTTTACGCAACGCCGTCGCGGGCACACCATGGAAGGAACATCAAGAACGCGACGCCGTTGCGCCGCGTTGAAAGAAATTAACGTGTGGCGAAAGGGGCGCGGTGCCGTCGCACCGCGCCGGACGACGAACGCCGCGGCCGGTTCCGGGCCGCGGCGGGACGAGGAGACCGCGGCCGGTTCCGGGCCGCGGCGGAAGATAAGACCGGCGGCCGGGCCGCCGGCGTCGGAAGCCGATGAGGGGACCGGATTTTTCCGGTCCCGTTGGAGAAAACCGGCCGGCCAGCTGGCCGGCCGGAAGTCTTTGAAACCGGGGAAATAAATTCCCCGGCCGTGTTATTAAAACCCCCTCTTTAAGAGAGGGGGCGGTTCTTGAGGGAAGGGGGCATCCATCTCCCTTGGTTCGGCGCCAGCAGGCCCCCCACGTGAGGGGGGGGGGGGCGGTTTTAAAGGAGCTGGCGCGGCACAAAGGCCGCACCGTTTTTTTTGAAGGAACCGCGGGGCTGAGCCCCGCGTGCTGCCACCCCGTGCGGCGCCCGCCGCCGCCAGCGCGGCCCGTCGCCGCCGCCGCCGCGGCCCGCCGCCGCCGCCACCGCGGCCCGCCGCCGCCGCCGCCACCGCGGCCCGCCGCCGCCGCGCCGCCCCCTGGGGGGGGGGGGGGGTCGGGCCGGGTCGGCCCGGACCTGGACCCCCCCCCGTTTCGAACCAGATTCGGTTTTTGACTCATATCTTGAGCCTCGGACCTCCTAATGACGAACCGTCTGCGGCAACGCGATCCTTGGATCGAGACGGTCGTTTCGATATATTGCACTCAAGGTTTCGGGTTACTTTGAGTTCGGCCGGGTTGGTTCGTTCACGAAACCAACCGGGCCTTCGGAGCGGAAACGCTCATATCTTGAGCCACGAACGTCCGATTGACGCGCCGTCAGTCGCGTTGTGTTCCTCTTAGTGAATCGGATCTTTTGGCATACTCCGCCCGAGGTTTGGACGCAGGTGGAGTACGGTCGGGTTGGTTTTTCTTTAAAAACCAACCGGGCCCCGGAGACAAAAATGCCAATAACTCACAGACCGGGCGTCCGATTGACGCGCCGTCTGTTTCGTTGACTTCCTCTTGATGAGAAGGAACTTTTGACATACTCCGCCCGAGTTTTGGATGCAGTCGGAGTATGGCCGGGTTGGATTGTTCCCGAAATCCAACCGGGCCCCTGGAACGGGAAAGCTGATATCTTTCAGACAGGACGTCCGCTTGACGAGCCGTCAGCGGCGTTGGTGGTTACGTTGAGTAACGGTCCCTTTGAGTATACCCTATGGGAGTTCGGGGTGCAGTTGAGATACGGCCGGGATTGGTTTCGCTCACGAAACCAACCGGGCCCCTGGGACGAAAAGGCTAATAACTCACAGACCGGGCGTCCGATCGACGCGCCGTCTGTTGCGTTGAGACCCCTGTGCCGAGACGGACCTTTGAGACACTTCTTCGCGGGACCTTGTGATACTTGGAGTATCGACCAGTAGCTCGTGGAGCGGACCCGTGGTACTTGACAGTGGTGGTGCGCTTGGATGCAGCAGCAGACCCTTGGCGGTGGAGAGCTTGGTTGTAGCGGCGGACCCGCGATACTCTACGGAGTGTGTGCGCTTGGTTGTAGCGACAGACCCGCGACGGTGGAGACGAGCGTGCAGAGTACGGAGACCGTGTAGCCGGCTGAGACCTGACGACTGCTTGACCGACTCGACTTGGAGTGAGTCGACTAGCCCAGTGGACGGAGCGCCCGGTATTTGGCGGCAGACCCACGGCGGACGGAGCGCCTGGTAGTTGGCTGCAGACCCGCGGCACTCGACAGGAGGAGTACCTCAGCAGGCTATCTGGGTAGCGCCCGGTATTTGGCGACAGACCCTCAGCGGACGGAGCACCCGGTAGTTGGCCGCAAACCCGCAGTACTCGACAGGAGGAGTACCTCAGCAGTCCTAGGTTAGTGAGCGGCAGCCTCGGAGTCGTGACAGGACCACTGTACACTCTAGAGACGGAGCTCTTCAGCAGTTACGGTTTCGATAATGAAAATCCTGGTTTGAGCTGAGACTTTTGACCTTGTGTTTACTTCATGATTGAGATGGGTCACTTGCTAACTTTGGTATATGTATGGGCATATACCCGGGTAGTGGTTATCCGTCGATTTCACAATCCTTGTGTTTCCTCATGATTGAGATGGGTTACTTGATAACTTAGGTATATGTATGGGCATATACCTAAGTAGGGTTTATCTGTTGAGATCTTCTTGTGTTTATCCTTGTTGGTTTTAGTGAGACCTTGAGGGTCTCGGGGTCCCTACTGAGTATCGTTATACTCACCCCTGCACGGGCTATGCCCGCACCTCGTTGTGTTGGTTGCAGGCGACGGCCAGTACTGGCAGAGGCCGAGTGTTCGAGGACTGGACGGTACCTGGAGGTGGACTATACGACGAGGCGGTACCCAGAGGCAGACCACTGGGCGGGTCATACTTGGAGCAGACGGCGGGACCCGAGGAGCAGAAGAGCTATCTGTACCCACCCTTCAGGTGGGATTTCCAGTGGACATCTCAGCGTAGCAGCTTTACTTTTCAGTCGCTGTTTTCCCTTTCGAGTTGTACTTTACATTTGGGCTTGTATTTCCGGCCCCTTTTACTTTTCAGCTCTTCTTTTTGTACTTAGTGTTTTACTTCCGCTTGTACTCTGTGGTGGTTGTTACTCATAAAGGCAATGCCTTCCCTGTTTATTGGGATTTTACGCCTTGGTGCTAGTCGCCAGCCCCTGGCCTATGGAAGGCGGGCTTGGGGTAGTCACGGCACGGGCCCCGAGGGCGGGTCGTGACAAATTGGTATCAGAGGTGGTCGGTTCTACCGCAGACTCTGATCTTTCTTTCTGTGAAGCAATAGTGTTAAGGGTACCGAGTGTGGTTTTCAGTTCAGGGAGTCCAGTGTTGGTGCGGGCGGCCGACGTATCCATACACCAGGACCCTGACAACTGATTTCCGACTTTGTGCACGAAAACACTGATTGCGTGTGTGTTTTCAAAGGTTTTTCCCCTTAAAACAGCTCAAACCAGGTCAGCTCACCAGGTATAATCGTTTGATCGTGTTACGTTGTTTCTTTCAGGATGGCACCACGACGGCAGCCAGTTAGGGTTCCGAGAAACGAACGTGACGACAGCCCACCGAGCGACGAGGCCTCGGTGCAGGGCCCTTTGTCAGCAGTGGCACCGGCGGTAGCTCTACCCGCCGAGCCCCCGATGCTTCCAGCAGCAGCCGCTAACGATGCACGTCGCCTCAGCGCACTGCATGAGTTTCAGCGCCAGCGACCGCCCAGGTTTCGCGGGGAGACGGATCCCCAGGCAGCAGAGGACTGGCTAGAGGCAGTAGTTCGAGTGTTTAGGCTAGTGAGGACACCAGCAGACCTCATGGTGATCCTCGCTGCGAGCCTACTACACGCAGCAGCAGGTAGGTGGTGGAGCCACTTGTTTCAGTTTTGCGATGAGATGAACTTCGCATGGGAAGACTTCGAGACCTTCTTCAGGGTGGAGTTTGTGCCAGTATCTCTACACCCCGAGCGTGTACAGGAGATTCTGCCTTTGCCGCGTGTTTTTCGATCAGAAGCCGAGTCATCTGTGGGCAGTAGACAGATGATGCAGAGGTCCAGGAGGACCAGACCAGCAGTTGGGCGATCTCGGGTTTTAGGACCAGTGGTGCAGGGCACCCGGAGTGGGAACAGAGCTAGCCGTGCAAGGAGCAGGTTGTGTTACTCATGCCGTGGAAAGGGTCACCTGGCACGTGACTGTCCGACTCCTCGATCCGCAGGCTTGGAGGGAGCCACCGAGGTTGAGGCAGCAACAAATGCTGGAGCTCTGGGAGCAGGTGGACAGGGGAGTAACTAGTGAATACGTCTTTTGTACTTCTAGTTCCATGTTGATGTTGCTTTTGTGTAGCGTCTTGTATTATGATCTGCAATAATAAAAGACGCATACTTTTGTGATGTTACTAAGAGGTTTCAGTTGACTGTTGACTTGACCCTCACTTGTGAGACATCTACTGGAGGAGACCAGTTACCACACACTGATGCCGACAGTGTGACTCAACCCTTGGAGGTGAGAGTAACGGTTGGATCTCTTAGTAGTAGCGTCGAGGCCTTACGACGTCATCCTTGGTATGGATTAGTATCATCCATGTTAGGATTGACTGTTTTAGGCAAAGAATGTGGTTCATCCAGGGGATGAGACCAGGTTTCTCTTATCGGCAAAGAAGAAATCTAACAGCTCTTGTGGGACCAGAGATGGTCCGGGCCACGTCAGAAGAGGTCCATGTCATCCAGGAGCGGATGAGGAAAACACAGAGCCGGCAGAAGTCATACGCTGACAGGAGGCGGAGGCCACTGGAGTTCGAGGATGGCGACCACGTCTTCTTGCGGGTCTCACCTCGACGTGGTATTCGGAGATTTGGCCGAGGCGGCAAAATATCTCCGCGCTTCATCAGACCCTTCCAGGTCCTCAGCAAGGTTGGCGAGGTGGCTTATCGCCTGACTCTACCACCTCAGTTGCACCGGGTGCACGACGTCTTCCACGTATCCCAGCTGAGGAGATACGTGCTCGACCCCCTTCGCATATCATCGACCATGAGGAGCTAGACGGTGGCGATGAGTGTCTTATACGGAGGTTCCTGTGGGGATCGAGGATCGACAGGAGCGGATCCTAGGAGGATGGTCGATTCCTCTTGTGCACTTTCTTTGGCAGCGCGGGAACCTCCAGGTGAGCACATGGGAGCGGAAGGCTCAGATGCGTGCTCAGTACCGCTTTGTTTCCCTAAGTTTGTGGTGAAGCTTTACGGGGACGTAAAGCCCTGTGGTGGGAGTAATGTAAAGACCCGTAAATTTCAAGGAAATTTTTTTCTTAATTTTCTTTGGAATTTTACAAGAACGCAGTTTCTGACGGCACCTGATTCCGAGGCCCGGTGTGCCCGGAATCATTTTCCGAAGTTTTGGCTCGGGTACGTTCAGTGAACAGACGAACGGGTTTTTCTAACTTTTGAACCGGTGCCCGGAATCGAATTCTGAGGGCACCGATGAAATCGCAGCGCCGGTATTCGCTTAGAAACGCCTCTTCCGGAGTTGCGTTTGCTCGGGTGTGGTTTTTAATTTTCGGGCTTAAAGTTAAGAAATAAAATAATTTTGCGACAACTTTATTTTATTTCGCTTAAGCCACTTGGAAGCCACTTGAAGCCACTTAAAGGCGGCTTGAACTGAGTTGAACTGGATAGGATGCTATCCAGAAATATCCTACCCCTTGGTAGGATATTTGTGAGGTGGGGCCCGCACGAGCCCCGCCGTTTCTTTCCGCTAAGAAACGCACCCGTGAAAACCCGTCTTAATGAAAGTCAACCGACGCGTTTTCTAAATTCTTAACAGACCATTTAATTGGGCGGTTTATTTCGTGAATTAAATGGGCTGTTTCTTTCGTGAATTAAATGGGTCGTTTCTTTCGTTGAATTAATTCAACGAATTGATGGATCGTTTCTTAATCTTTTTTTTCAAATTCGTTGGCGTATTAATAAAATAAGACCAACGCTTAACCTCTGGTTAATATGCGCTTGAGAGCTTTTGGGAGATTTCCTTCTTCTTCTTCAACCTTGACGAAGAACCTTCGAAGAACGAAGAACGCGAAGAACGTCGTTCTTCAACGAAGAACTTCTCCGCCGAAGAACACGATCCATCCACGACGTGACGTTCCTTTTCCGCGTCATCTCTTCCGCGACGGTTTTCCGCGACGAACGCCTTCGATAACGACTCTTCCTCCGACGTCAAAGGAATCGACACCGATTTTCCACGACTCCGTCAACGTGCGACTATCGAGGTAAGGGTTCTTGAGTTCGTTGCTTTCTTTATATTTTGACTTTCCTCAAGACTTGATGAGGAACGCTCTTTTTCCGACGAAGAACGCTGCTCCGCTCGTCTTCGTCTTCGGTGTCAACGAGAGAGAACACCGCACCTTCCTCGGAAAAACCTTCGTCGGCGTACAAGGATTCGCCAATGACGTGCTTCTTCGGACGCGCCTCTTCGTCAACGGATTTGACGAACGACGACCGTGACGCCCGACTTCCGCGACGCCGTCTTCCGCGGACATAGTCGAATCCTCGATCTTTTACCCAAGGTAGGGGTGGTTGATTTAATATTTAATTATCTCATTCTTCTCGTGGTTCGTATAACTAACGTGGGATGTTGATTATTTTAAGATGCGTTATTAATTTAACGTGAGGGGGGCCGGACCGCACGAACACGGCCGAACCCCCTCCAACGATCTTGTTTGTTCTTGCGGGTGGAAGCAAGAGGCGTGGTGTCGTCGCACCACGTGGTTGAACGTGCGTTTATTTTACGCAACGCCGTCGCGCGCACACCATGGAAGGAACATCAAGAACGCGATGCCGTCGGGCCGCGTTGAAAGAAATTAACGTGTGGCGAAAGGGGCGCGGTGCCGTCGCACCGCGCCGGACGACGAACGCCGCGGCCGGTTCCGGGCCGCGGCGGGACGAGGAGACCGCGGCCGGTTCCGGGCCGCGGCGGAAGATAAGACCGGCGGCCGGGCCGCCGGCGTCGGAAGCCGATGAGGGGACCGGATTTTTCCGGTCCCGTTGGAGAAAACCGGCCGGCCAGCTGGCCGGCCGGAAGTCTTTGAAACCGGGGAAATAAATTCCCCGGCCGTGTTATTAAAACCCCCTCTTTAAGAGAGGGGGCGGTTCTTGAGGGAAGGGGGCATCCAGCCCCCTTGGTTCGGCGCCAGCAGGCCCCCCACGTGAGGGGGGGGGGGGGCGGTTTTAAAGGAGCTGGCGCGGCACAAAGGCGCGCGCCGTTTTTTTTGAAGGAACCGCGGGGCTGAGCCCCGCGTGCTGCCACCCCGTGCGGCGCCCGCCGCCGCCAGCGCGGCCCGCCGCCGCCGCCGCCACCGCGGCCCGCCGCCGCCGCGCCGCCGCGCCGCCGCCGCCGCGCCGCCCCCCGGGGGGGGGGGGGGGGGTCGGGCCGGGTCGGCCCGGACCCGGACCCCCCCCGTTTCGAACCAGATTCGGTTTTTGACTCATATCTTGAGCCTCGGACCACCTAATGACGAACCGTCTGCGGCAACGCGATCCTTGGATCGAGACGGTCGTTTCGATATATCGCACTCAAGGTTTCGGGTTACTTTGAGTTCGGCCGGGTTGGTTTGTTCACGAAACCAACAGGGCCTTCGGAGCGGAAACGCTCATATCTTGAGCCACGAACGTCCGATTGACGCGCCGTCAGTCGCGTTGTGTTCCTCTTAGTGAATCGGATCTTTTGGCATACTCCGCCCGAGGTTTGGACGCAGGTGGAGTACGGTCGGGTTGGTTTTTCCTTAAAAACCAACCGGGCCCCGGAGACAAAAATGCCAATAACTCACAGACCGGGCGTCCGATTGACGCGCCGTCTGTTTCGTTGACTTCCTCTTGATGAGACGGAACTTTTGACATACTCCGCCCGAGTTTTGGATGCAGTCGGAGTATGGCCGGGTTGGATTGTTCCCGAAATCCAACCGGGCCCCTGGAACGGGAAAGCTGATATCTTTCAGACAGGACGTCCGCTTGACGAGCCGTCAGCGGCGTTGGTGGTTACGTTGAGTAACGGTCCCTTTGAGTATACCCTATGGGAGTTCGGGGTGCAGTTGAGATACGGCCGGGATTGGTTTCGCTCACGAAACCAACCGGGCCCCTGGGACGAAAAGGCTAATAACTCACAGACCGGGCGTCCGATCGACGCGCCGTCTGTTGCGTTGAGACCCCTGTGCCGAGACGGACCTTTGAGACACTTCTTCGCGGGACCTTGTGATACTTGGAGTATCGACCAGTAGCTCGTGGAGCGGACCCGTGGTACTTGACAGTGGTGGTGCGCTTGGATGCAGCAGCAGACCCTTGGCGGTGGAGAGCTTGGTTGTAGCGGCGGACCCGCGATACTCTACGGAGTGTGTGCGCTTGGTTGTAGCGACAGACCCGCGACGGTGGAGACGAGCGTGCAGAGTACGGAGACCGTGTAGCCGGCTGAGACCTGACGACTGCTTGACCGACTCGACTTGGAGTGAGTCGACTAGCCCAGTGGACGGAGCGCCCGGTATTTGGCGGCAGACCCACGGCGGACGGAGCGCCTGGTAGTTGGCTGCAGACCCGCGGCACTCGACAGGAGGAGTACCTCAGCAGGCTATCTGGGTAGCGCCCGGTATTTGGCGACAGACCCTCAGCGGACGGAGCGCCCGGTAGTTGGCCGCAAACCCGCAGTACTCGACAGGAGGAGTACCTCAGCAGTCCTAGGTTAGTGAGCGGCAGCCTCGGAGTCGTGACAGGACCACTGTACACTCTAGAGACGGAGCACTTCAGCAGTTACGGTTTCGATAATGAAAATCCTGGTTTGAGCTGAGACTTTTGACCTTGTGTTTACTTCATGATTGAGATGGGTCACTTGCTAACTTTGGTATATGTATGGGCATATACCCGGGTAGTGGTTATCCGTCGATTTCACAATCCTTGTGTTTCCTCATGATTGAGATGGGTTACTTGATAACTTAGGTATATGTATGGGAATATACCTAAGTAGGGTTTATCTGTTGAGATCTTCTTGTGTTTATCCTTGTTGGTTTTAGTGAGACCTTGAGGGTCTCGGGGTCCCTACTGAGTATCGTTATACTCACCCCTGCACGGGCTATGCCCGCACCTCGTTGTGTTGGTTGCAGGCGACGGCCAGTACTGGCAGAGGCCGAGTGTTCGAGGACTGGACGGTACCTGGAGGTGGACTATACGACGAGGCGGTACCCAGAGGCAGACCACTGGGCGGGTCATACTTGGAGCAGACGGCGGGACCCGAGGAGCAGAAGAGCTATCTGTACCCACCCTTCAGGTGGGATTTCCAGTGGACATCTCAGCGTAGCAGCTTTACTTTTCAGTCGCTGTTTTCCCTTTCGAGTTGTACTTTACAGTTGGGCTTGTATTTCCGGCCCCTTTTACTTTTCAGCTCTTCTTTTTGTACTTAGTGTTTTACTTCCGCTTGTACTCTGTGGTGGTTGTTACTCATAAAGGCAATGCCTTCCCTGTTTATTGGGATTTTACGCCTTGGTGCTAGTCGCCAGCCCCTGGCCTATGGAAGGCGGGCTTGGGGTAGTCACGGCACGGGCCCCGAGGGCGGGTCGTGACAGTAGGGTACATATTTGATTTACTAGGATTCACTACTATGGGTGTTCTATTAAACATATATAGAACAACCACATTATTGTTAAATATAGTATAGAAATTATCACAAAATAATATTTTATGTTTCTTATCCACTAACCACCAATAAAGATCTTATGAACAATGACATGTATCTATCCAAACCTCTAATATTTGATCTATTAGCTAAGAAACCTCCACCTTCTACAATGATAATGAATTCTCTACAATCTAATACTAGTAAAATCCTCTAAAAAATCTTCTACTCTAATATAAAACCATGAATGATACTTTATTATTATTTCTCACCTCAAACATGTCAAATAATCTCGATGTGAATTCATATTCATTAGAACATTAACCACATTTTCATTCCTTTGATTATATGAGATCTTAAATTCATTACAAGAAATCTATTCACCAATTACATAAAAAAATAAAATACAACTAATAGATTATACAATATTGGATCTTATGATCTATTAAGACCATAATGTTTCATTGATAAGATAATTCCCACATAACATAAAAAAAGTATGACCTCTATAATATTTTGATCATTAGTAGTGTAATTGCTTTCATAAGTATTTATTTTATATGAACCATATGATATTATAGTTTGTTTACATTATTTTATGACCCATAAAAACAATATAAGAGTCATTTATGTCCTAAAACACACCTCCTTTATTGTTAAGTGATGATCATAAGAACTAATAAAATACACTTTTAGGAACTCAAATTCCTCAAGACACTGTGTTATCAATATAAATATATGATTATTTGTTGTCAAGGATATAATTTTATATATAATCTATGTCATATAAATCATCAAATACCTATTCTATTCTTGATTTCAAAAGAAACCTGATAAAAGGACAATCATGGGGCTTCCAACTAATTATCTTTTGAACCTGGATTAATGTAGTACAAGTAGACTAGGGTAGTATCTATGGAGGAGAGTATTTTGTTGTATTATTTTCTTATTTAATGGGATTCATGTGTAGAATCAATATATGAATTTGATTGAATTAAAATTAAATTTTAAAACTAGTTTTCTAACCTTGGATAACCCTCCTCTATTACCCAAGAATCATTATCCATTTTTACTCGCATTTTAATTCTCTAATCAAGAGAAAAGAAAATTATTAGGATTTCAAAGAAATTTTATCATTAATAAAGAAATTTAAAAACAACTATATTCATTTTACGTATCTAAACATGTGATTGTATATAAAAAATTACTCATAATTCATCCTACTTAACACCATCAAAAAATGTTCAAGAATTCTAAAATTGTCTTATGTGTGTAAACTAGGGTAAAGGGGTAAGAGGAATTTAAATTTAAAGATAAATGGAAATATTTGAAAATCTACTCATCAAAATACATCCAAAAAAAATAAAAAAATATAATCATTATTGAAGTATATAATTCAGCATAGGGTGGGGAGAGTTATCCTAAGGTGGGCAATAATGGCCAAGTGTTCCACCACTAGAGAAAATACAGTAGAATGAAATTAAAAGAGATAAATTAAATAAAATAAAAATGAATCTTGATTGATATAATCACATAAGAAACCTCCATATCATTGCATAATACCCACTCTTATAACCAAATGATCATAGTATCTTCATGATTTTTAAGTTTATCACACATGAATAGAACAAATCTCTCTTTCCTTTTCCAATGATTTCAATGTCTTCAAGAATATTCATCAGTTTTCACACATATCCTCTTTTATTTTATTATTCCATGAGTGAATATCAAGGGTAGGAATTAACCAAGGAGACTAAATATGGAAAATATTGTTGTTTAAAAACTCCCCCCCCCCATGATCATTCTCCAAATGAATTCTAGAAGATTAAAAGAAGAAATGTTTTAGTACATCATAGCTACAGTGCACATAGAATTTTTTTCAACAGAAGATAATGATGATATATATAGACATTTCAATCCTGGGATTCAGTAAAATAGGCTTGAGATTGAATTTTTGGGGCTTCTAAGTCAATCCTAGTAGACATTGTTTGGTATAGTACTATATTCCAACATGTTGTTAGAGTTGAGAATATTCTAAGAGGAAAGAAATATAGAGCTTATATTTTTGGTCTGAGTAGATGGGTGTTTTTTTATTCTTCTTTATTCATCAATATAGTTAGCGATAATTGGGTAGAATTTATCACACAACATATTCAAAAAACATTGAGAGATTTTGTGCACTAATATGTGATATTGAAGATAATGTATTGGGGATGAAATAAGGCATCTCTATCTTCATCTCAACACAACAAACACAAATTGGAAATATGATTGATTTATGATGAATATATATCAATGAACATATTCTATAATTGATTAATTACTAATTATTTATTAATAAATAGTTATTAGTAATTCAAATTTTGGTGTGGTGTTATTTGATTCTTCGGTACTGGTGATGGAGGACTACAATTGATGTGTGTGGTGGATTTTTGTTATAGTTCATTTTGATCATTTTTCATCTCACAAAAATATGTAATGGGCTTGTATAGATATTCATCCCTTTTATAATATTCATTTAAGTGTGGTTTTATATCCCTTTTTATGGTAGTAATAACATCAACGGGCCTTCCGTAATATTATCTCGGTCGATCATTTTTCAGTTAGGGGGTCCTAATTTCTAAACCCTTTTAAGTATTAAATCAATCCACTTGTGTGTTTCATCCTCTATTATTACAACAATGATAATGATTATCCTGAAATCCTAAGTTATAATAAATCTAGAACATGTAATTAAAAACTAGCCAGTGATACGCAATCATTAGTTTGACTAACTCACTCAGATCCAATTGGCTCCAGAATAATTAACACCATCCAATGATCCTCAATGCTTCTTCGGATGGCTCTCGTACTCAAGATGAGATATAATTAATGAATAAAAAATTCAATCATTGTTCAAATTCCTATATTATTAATAAAACCCAAATCGTAAATTGGTTGAACATCAGTTATGCATGGTCACCTCTTCATTGTTGATTCAAACATCAACACCCCCAATTTCAAAATATCAACTGTTATTTGATCATTACTAGGAAATCCATGTTAGAAAATATTAAATCTGAGGTAAAAATAATCATTTTTGGTGATGTTTTTGGAATGGATTTGTGTCATAATATAGGATTTTTAGGTGGATTTTGGTCTTCATAAGGTGCGTTTATGAAGGGAGAATTTGGGATGTAGCATAATCTTGGATTATGAAGTGTCTTTTGATCTTCTGAGGTGGCTTGTGGCTTGTGGATATCTAGTTGACCATTACAGGGTCATAATAGGATGAAGGCGCACATGTTGTAGCTTGATTGACCGTCCCTCTGGAAGATGATTCTTATAGTAGTGTGCACTATTATTCATTATTCTGTAATTTAAGTTATGTGAGGCTACCCTGATTAAATTCATATATTTTCTTCAGTACTAATCATTTTTTCATCCTTTGATTTAAAAATCGCAAAAGAAATATTATTTTTATTATTTTTAATGTATGATTTATCATATTAGATTCAGAAAAACAACTATAAATCACGAAAATTACCTTTTCTAACATGAAATTCATTATCTCAATTAATAAATGGATTTTATTTAATTTTAAAAAATGAATAAATGAATTTAAATTCATAATGAAATTAATTTAAAAAATTGAATCAATATTTTCAATATTATTAAAAATTTATTATTAACATGTTTTATTGGAAAATGATAAAGTTTTTATAGAGAAAATTAGGATAAAAACATTGAATTTTCATGTTTTAATCACTCACCCACACTAGAATTTGTTGGACTCCTGGGTAATTTTATTAATAAAAATACAAAAGAACAATAAACACTCAATTTTGAATATATTTTCCAAAATAATACTTTGAAAACCAATAAAAAATTAAAATGAAAGTATTAATTCCAATAAATCACCATGTACACACCGAATAGACTTTATTTTTCCTCAATTATTCCTTGACAATATGAAAATTTAGTAAAAACATTTCTCCTTTGTGATATCAAGTGAAATTTTCTATGCAACACATATCAGTACTCAAAAAACAACATATTTACAACATTGAAATAATTACTGACACCAAAAAAATCACATATTTATCCATCATTTGAATTAACATGTCACCTCATTGAATTTAAGTCTTGGATTCACATAAATTCAAGGAATATTTCCATGTCCATTAGTGGAATATATATATTTAAGTGTAATTACTATTTTAATATATGAAGCTTCAATTTTTATTATTTGTTCTATATTTAATAAATAAAAGTTTCAATTTACACTTTTTATTTATAAATAAAATGAAATCATTATATGTTAGTTTCTTTATTCATCATATGGGTTCATTTTCCCTCACATGAGTGAATTAGTTTTATAAAATTAGTCATTTAATAAATTTTTCTCATATGTAATTGGGAAAATCGTTGTGAAAATTTATCATTGATTAGTTTTTATAATGTAATTTATTACTCACATACAAACTTCCTAATTCCAATTGGATTCATTAGGGGATAATAATTTTCTATTTTACATTATTTATAATGGAATTATATCAATTTTTGAGCTATCCCACTCATGTGTTCTTTTTTCCAAAGGCCAAGTCATATTAAATTATGTTTTAAATTCTAAGGAACACATGTTATAATTTCAATTTCAAAGTTATAATTTTAGTCCCACTAATTATCCTAGTTCTAAAGAAAAATTTATATCAAAAATTTACAATACCACTACAGGATTAAATAAAGATCACTGAGGCTGAATCTATGATCTATAATTATTTTATATTTCACCCAAAATAATATTTTCCACTAATTTTGATGTAGTTATGATTGTTGTAACATACCCAAACACACAACAATGCAATTTAATAAATTAAATTTATAGGGGTCACCAGTACGTGTTAGATGGAAAGTCTTTAGTGTGACACAGATTCCTCTAGTATGAGATGACCCACTAGAATCATCATGTGAGAACAATGAGTGGGGTATAACATTTAAACTCACATTTGAACATATCTAAACTGTTTTTTGGTTTAATCTATGCACATGTGCATTTTTCACATTGCAATGATAAATTTTTTCATGATAAAACAAATTATCCAATCATATATATTTTCTCTACATTTTTTAATCTATAGAAATCTTCCACTTCCACACTACTAGTACTATTATAAACAAGTATGAATTGTTTTTCAACATTGAAAAATAAAATGGTTCTTCTTCACTTTTTAGTCATAGAAAAAGTACAAACCCACATTAATTATCTTATTATTATTATTTTATTCTTCTTTGGATAGTCATAGAATCTCCACTATATAATACATATCCATTATATCTTCTTCTTTATCTATGTAAACACTATCTTCTGAAAACTTCACTCACTCTAATATGCACAATAGAACATCATCAATGGGAAAAGTGATTTGAATTTTAATTTAAAATTCAACCACCTTATTGATCACAACCCTTAAATCATCTCTCATTTTAATCATGAACATTAAATATGAATTGGTACTCAATATAGGTCGGTATCACTTCCAACATTTGGATTTGAATCCATGTCAAAACTCCTAGTCAAAATATCCAAATTTCCCCAGAAAAAAATACTTTTGTGGCTTGGTGAAGGTATTTACAATATAGCCTATTTTTTATAAATCTAAACACAATATCTATAAAGCATTCCAATATACAATAAGAATTCTTGTGTGCAAGTACCATATTTTTTTATCCATAGAAAATTCATGCATCCTTTTTTATGGTGTGATACACACAGTAAGTTATAGTACTTAAAATTTAATCATAATTGAGGTGTAATATTTTAGTAATGGTGGGGAGGTGACAAATTCTCTAGGACTATTGAAAATAAAACAATCCTAATTTATAGAATGGTCCTTTTCTATGGCATGGAGAACTCAATTTGAGTAAACTATGAGGTACATACACACAATTTACAACTTGAGTTTACCAATACCAATTTCATTATATCAACATCATGAAAACCACTATCTTTTCATATCCTTACTCGATGTAAATTGGATAAAATACGGAAATCAGTTACAATTCATACCTACTTTTCATAAAAAACATTTTGGCACAAAACTAGTTTTACAACATAGAACCCCTTCTTCTTCCCATTTAATCTACTTGAATCATGAACTATTCTAATTAAATATTATTCACTTTGAACAAAATTATGAAATAATTTGAACTACTCACGAAAAATATTCACCACATAAAAAATTTACTTTTAATATTATTTATTTAGAATAAATAAAATCTAACACAAATTATTATATCCACACTGACATTTTTCACCAAATTATCATAGAAATATCTCATCACATCTAGGTATGAAAAATCTTCCCCTTTGGATGTTGTTATTCAAACAAGGAACATAAATCACATAAAAATTATGGATATTTATAAATGAACCCCCATTTAATAATTTTATTCCTACATGAGTGAACTCAATATTGGAAATAAGAACATTTAATATATAATATCGTGTTGTCTGAATTAGAACGGTGATCAACAATTGATTTATTCAAAAACTGACAAATTTAGTTGGGGAAAAATGATAAAAATTACATGTACATAATCATCAAAACCCTTATATACTTCAAAAATTGAATGAAATGTACCCACACAAGCACAAATGATGAAATCATAGCTTTAAAATTTTATTAACTTTATCAAAATATATTATTCCCCTTATAATATAATATATAGAAATGAATACATCACATAAATTATCTCCCCATTTTACAAACTTTTATTGAGTTAGATATAAATAGTGATTTATGTTAAAATTTTTATCCCCCATTTACAAAAATATCCATTGAAAATATGACATAATGGATAGATCAATTATAACATAGGCTTGAGAACAATGAAGCTAAATTCCCAATATCAACTGATGATTCAGAAATACTTCCTTTGATAATTGTTTGGTGAACACCTAAGAAATTTTTTCCACTATAAGATCATGCTAAACTTCTAAAATTATTATCACAAAATATTCCTATATGAAATGAAATTTAATATTAATGGATTTTTATTTAATTCTTATGTATATTATATTCAAAATTAGAAGAAATTTAAATACATCACATGAAAAGTGGATACTTCACATAAACTTTCAAATAATTGAATTGTGTCTTCATCCATAATAACTGATTCAAGTAATGAGTTTTAGAAAAATATTGTTTTTTATTCATTATTAAAGCCATATATTATTCTTCATTGAGTTCCATAAAACTCACTTGTAGGGGGAATCCATTTCTATGTGGCTTCTATTTTGGTGAATCATATGTTTTGGAAAAGTTCATAAAAATGGAAAGCTATGATTTTATCATTTGTGCATCTGTGTGAACTCTTCTAATAATTTTTTTGATTTACATGAGGGTTCTAATGATAAGTACTTGCAATTGGTATCATTTCAGCCTTAATTTAATTGAACAGGTTTGGATGAAATTGATTATTGATCACTGTTAATATAATGGACAACATAGTATTATATATTAAATTTTCTTATTTCCAAGGTTGAGTTCACTCATGTAGGCTTAGAATATTTCAATGGTGATCCATTTCTATGTTTTCAAAAACTTTATGTTATTTATGTTCTTTTTTTTCGAAAAAAACATACTAAGGAGATATTTTCCATACTAAGAGGTATTGAGATGTTTTTATTACAATTCTATGAAAGTTGTTGGTGCAGATATATTACATCATGTTGGATTTAGATTATTATGAATAAATAATATTCAAACTCATATTTATTATAAGGGGAATATTATTTGATAATAATTATAATTTTGATTAATATGGTTTAACGTGATAAAAATTCCATGATAAGAGTTCAAGATGCATGAAGATAAAATGATAAGAAGGTGTTATTAGATTTTGTAACATTATTTTTTTCTATAAATGTTGTTTAAGAAAAAAAGGTATTCACTATAACTGATCTTCGTCCTTTATCCGGCTGACATCGAGTTGGGATATTCTATACTTGTTGTTCCCATTCTATAGATATAATGAAATTGGAAGTGGGAGGAAAATGGGTTTACATAATCTACAGTCATATTTTGAGTATCAATGCCTCAAAGCAGATTCAAATTGAGTTCTCCATACCATTGAGAAGGACCACTTCATAAAATATGATGGTTTTATTTTCAATAGTTATAGATACTTTGGTAACTCCAATACATAACTAAAATTCCAAACTATAATAAGGAGAAAATTAAAGTACTTGAACATAGTGTGAGTGTCAAACCGTAGAAAATGAAGGATGAATTTTCAGTGGATCTTGACAAATGTTAACTACCACACCCAACTCTTATACCATCATTTAATGTATCCGGGAAGTTGAAATTAAAACTCTAAAAAAAATATGCTACATTATAAATCCCTACACCATGTTTTATAAGTATTTTTTTAGAAAATATATCTATTTTGACTAGGAATGATGACTTGGATTATAATTAAAATTTTGGGGGTTATACTGACCTATTTTTACTACCAATTCAAATTTAATGTTCATGATTAAAATGGTATATAATTTATGATTTGTGATTTAATAAGGGGGTTTTAATTTTAAATTAAAATTCAAATAATTTTTTTTGAAGATATTATATTGTGCATATTTCAATTATTGAATTATTCAGAAGACAGTAGAGTATAAATAAGGGAAGAAGAAGAAAATATGCATATGTATTATATAGGGTAGATCCATTAAATATCCAAATGTGAATAAAGGAATAAAAATAAGATGATTCAATATTTTTTGTGTATGTTCTATTCATACAATGTAACAAATAATCTTATTCTTCTTCAAGGATCAAGAAGATTTTCTACTTGTTTATAGCAATGTAAGTACAGTGGAAGTACAAGATTTTAGTAGAATAAAAAAATTAGAGGAAATATATTTGGTAGAATACATTTTTTTGTTACCCAAGTATTTATAATTGAAAACAATGATATGTATGTGTGTGTGGGATACACTAAATAATAGTCAGGATACAAGAAAATGAGAGTTTAAATGTTTTTCTATGCCCATTTTCCTCACGTGATGATTCTAGTGCATAGTTAATACATATCACACTAAGGACTTTCCATCTAAAAATTAGAGGTGATCCTTATAAATAAAAATTGTTATATTGAGTTGGAGAGTATTTTGGTTGGTTACAACAATCATAACTATATGATAACATATAGATATATTATTTTTAATGAAATATAAAAATAGTATGGATCACATATTCACCCTCACCCTAGTGATCTATCTTTGATCCTGAAGTGGTATTATAAATTTTTTATTTAAATTTGGCTTTATATGTTAAAGAATTCATGGGACTAAAATTCTCTTTGGGAAATTGAAATTATAACATGACTTCACTAAAATTTAGTGCATAATCTAATGTGATATTCCATTTACAAAAAAGAACACCTGCGGGATAGATCAAAATAAATTGATATAGTTATATTAAAACTAGATCATACTATTAAATTAGAATCACATAATGAATTCCACAGGTGTTAATCAATATGTGTATGCGTAATAAATGTCATTTAAAAAAATAATAAATAATATATTTTCACAATTCTTTTCAAAATCACTGTTGCGGAAAATTTATTAAGTGACTAATTGTATAAAATTATTTCATTAGTGTGATGTTAATATTAAATTCAAATGATTAATGAGTAAATTGAATTATTAAAAAATTTATTTTATTTATAAATATGAAGTGTAAATTAAAACTTTTATTTAAGAAATTTGGTACAAATGGGAAAAATTGAAGTCTCACCTTTTAAAATTCATATTCTACTAAAATATATTTATTCCACTCCTAGATATGGAACACATTCTTTAATTGAATTGAATCCAATACTAAAATTCGATTATGAGAAATGAAAATTCAAATTACGGATGAGTCTATGATTTTATTTTTCTTTAGACACAGTATTTAAGTCTTGGTGGGAAAATTAATGTTTGTTTTGAATAATGGAATTGTTTTTTACCTAGTAAATTTCACCTGAATTTAGGGTTAATGTTTTTACTAAATTATCATGTCTAGTCTACAATGTGTGTACATGGTGATTTATTGGAAGTTTCAATTTTAATCATATACATTTGATATTTTTTGGAATTTTTATATTTGAAAATCTATTCATAATAGATTTTTTATTGTTCTTTGGGATATTCATTGATAAAATTAATATGTTTTCCAACAATTAAAGAGTGTTTGAGGTATTAAAACATGAAAATTAAATGTTTATATCACGATTTTAAATGTTAAAACTCCATTATTTTCTATTACAACACGTGCAAATAATATAATTTTTATAATCATGAAAATATAGATTTAATTTATTAAACTGATATTGTTATGAGTTTTATTGATTTTTTTTCATTTTTTAAATTAAAAGAAATCAATATATTAATTAGAATAATGTGTTTAATATCATACAAAGTAATTTTTAGGATTTATAGATGTTTTTTTATTTTTCGTATTAATTTAATAAATACTATAATTATAACAACAATAATAATATGTTTTCATGATTTTTATATCCAAGGAATAAAAATGAAAATTTAATAAAGAAACTCTGTAAATTAAATCATGGAACATTCACATCACTTAATTGATAGCATAATTCCACTTAGCACCCCCTATTATAAGAAGCATCTTCTATATGAAAGTTAATTAAAGATATTGCATGTTTATCTTCATCCTATTATTCCCCATTTATGTTTTTCTAACTAGTCATTTGGGAAGACCTTGGCTACTAGAAATAGTTGACTCGATGGATGAGGAGATCCCACCACATCTCTAAAGATGGTGAATTGGCAATGGTATGCCTCATCCAACCTACCATATAGAGATCTTCCCAACTGACTGCATGGTTAATCATTAACCTACCATACACATCACTATACCTACCATCATTGAAAACATAAATAAACATTCTACAAAAATATAAATTTAAACACCTCATATAATGGGTCATTTATCCCATCACAGTTGACAAATCTACCACACCATTTCAAACATGCCTCATCCAAAATTCTCTCTTTATTAACGTGCATTATTAGGACCACAAGCCACCTCACAGGCCTATATTAGTCCACACAAACCATTCCAATGCCTTCACAAAACCTTATTATTTTACCTAATATTTAATATAGTCTTCCATTCATATCATAGTAAATATAATCTGAGAGTTGAGATATTGATATTAGGGGTGTTGATGATTGAATCGACAATAAAGAGGTGTCCATGATTTAAAAAAGTTCAACAAAGTTATGATTTTATTGGATTCAGAATATGGGAATACGAATAGTGATTGAGTATTTTTTATATGTGAATTATATCTCAACCTGAGTGTGGGATCCATCCAAATAGGGATCGAGGAACATTGTACAATTATAATGATTCCATAGCCAATTAGATCTGAGTGAGTTATTTAAACTAAAGACAATCAACCACATGTTATATTTAAATTATAGGTTCTTGACTGATGATATGGTTGGTATTAGGATACAGAGTATCATTGTCATAATTTAATAATATTAAATAGAAAAGGTTTTTTATCTAATACATAAGAGGGTTTTGAAATTAGGACCCACAACCTAAACAATGATCGACTGAGATATGATTCAAGAAGACCCATCTATGATCTAAATGGGATCAAAAGGGAGGTCAAACCACAATCAAAATAATTTTATCAAAGTGATTAATATCTAAAAAACCCCAACACAAATTACTATGAGCTAAAAAACATTGCTTAATGAACTATAACTATAAACCATCACCCCACTCATCAGTGGTCCTTCATTAGAAATACTCCTTGAATCACATAACACCACACATAAATTTAAAATATTAATAACCTATGTTAAATTATTAATAATTATTTAATCAATGATAACCATTGTTCACTAATTGAGATTCATCTGAAATCAATCCAATTTCCAATTTTTGTTCCTTGGGAAGAGATGAAAATAGAGAGGCCTTATTTCATCCCCAATCAACCAGCATCAAGATCACATATTAGTGAATGAAATATCTCAATGTGGAATGAATAAGTAATGTGATAACTTTTACCTAATTATCCTTAGATATATCATTGGGGAAGGAAGAAGAAAAAACACCCAACTACTCAAACCAAAACTTATAACTCGAGCTTTCAAGCCTCCAAATAGATTATCAACTCCTACCCAAATTATTCCTACTCCAATATCAAGAAAACTTTCCAACAATATTTATTTTTATGCCCAAAAACTTCAATCCTAATCTGGTTTCACCAAATTTAAAGTGCACGAGGCCTAGATTGTGTGTTGTCTTCTTTTTTTGACCAAGATTCCACATGCCCTATATTTTTGAAGTACTGAAACAATTCTACTTCAATTATTCTAGAATTATTATCAAGAATGATCATGGGGGATTAAAAAATATTTTTTTCAATATGGGTTTACCTTCCTAAATCAATACCCATGAGCTTCACATATGGTAGATTCAATGAAAAGGTACTTAGTGTGAAAACTGAGGAAGATTCTTGAAGAAATTGAAATCACCAAAAAATGAAAAGATATATATTCTATTAATGAAAGATAATATTAAAAATCACGAAGAACCATGAATAATTATGTTATAATAGTTGTAATTTTTCAGTAATAACATGGTTTCTTATTTGAGTCATTCAATCTAGATTCATTTTCCTTTTATTTTACTTCTCTTTTTCCGTTCCATTTTACTATATTTTCTCTAGTGATGGCACACTAGGCCATTAATTATGGACCTTAGGAGAACTCTCCCCACCTCTATAATGAATTATATAATTCAATAATAATTCACATTAATTTATTTTTTTGGATGTGTTTGGATGAATTGATTATTAAATATTTCCATTTATCATTGAATTTAAAATTTTCCTACTCTTTTACCCTAGCTTATGCACATATGATAGTTTGTAATTATTGAACTTCCTATTATGGTTAGAATTGGGATAAATAAATAGTAATTTATGATATCCAATACCTAGTTCATGTATATAAAGGTAGTATAGTGGTTTTTTATTTCGTTTTTAAATATTGATTCACTTGGAAAATTTAATTAATGAAATATCACTTAATTACATAATGAATAAGAGTGTGAAATTTAATAATTATTCATGGGTAAAGTGAGTAAGGTCATTTAAGGTTATAATGTTTTTTTTAAATTTAATTTTCATCCAATACAATTCAACTATTTATTAAACATAATAAACCCATTAAATATGATATTGATAAACCAAAACACTCTCCTCTCTAATGAAAACACAAATCCACAACTACTGCATTAATTTGGGTTCAAAATTTTAGTTTTGGGAAGCCCAATGGTTGGCATTTTATAAGGGTTCTTTTGATGTCAAGTATAGATGAGGTCGTTCATGTTTGATATCTATTATATTTTATAACAATTTATTTCCTTGGCTATAAAGGATCAGGTTTTTGTCTTTATTTCTCATTATCATGAGGCATTAAAGTTCCTAAAAGTGAAGTTTATTAGTGATCATGTTCATCCCTTAACAATAGAAGAGGTTTGTTTGAGTCATTAAAAGATTCTTTTTTTCTTGGTACGGGACAGGATATAATGTAACAAAATAATTAATATCATATGGGTCACATAAAATAAATACCTAGAAACGTAACTACAATACTATTGATCTTAGTATTATAGTAGTGGTATTTTTTTAAAGTTGTGGTAGAATTATGTTGTAAATGAGAACATTATGGAATTAATATATTATAATATTTAAGAGTATAAATTATCTTAATTTTGTTTTAATTTTTTATTTAAG
Source organism: Viscum album (assembly GCA_963277665.1). Lineage (NCBI taxonomy): Eukaryota > Viridiplantae > Streptophyta > Magnoliopsida > Santalales > Viscaceae > Viscum > Viscum album. The sequence continues at coordinate 188,823,088 of OY728156.1, read as the reverse complement.
TGGTGGATAGAGTTCTTATAAGGAATTTCAGATCTCACATACTCTACGGAATGGTAATGCAGTTAATGATCTGATGAGTATGAAGTAACATTGAGACGGTTTTAACATGTTTGATATGAGAAAATGATAATGAAGAAGATTTTATCTTTATATATAATTATAGATTAAGTTAATAGCGGATATTACTTGAATTATATTATAGTGAATTATTCATCATTAATAATGGTGAAAGACTCTCAGCTAAGTGATCCAATGGTGGAGATTTGGATATATCATTTTTTTTATTCAGAATCTCATTAGGGGTGGTTATTGGATGATCAATATAAAATATTGTTCTACAGAAATATCTTTATTATATTTAATAATCATGAGTTAGTTCTATATAATTTTAATATATCACCACTTGTAGTGAATCCTAGTAAATCCAATATATATCTAGTTTTAAGAGACTAGTTTTGGAGTCTAGGGTTGAAGACATCGGTAGTTGACTTGGTTTCACTCTTTTTGGTTTATCAAAAAGTCAATGTTAAACCTAAATTTCCTCCAAGTTTTTATATCCATTAAATATTATTTAGTATAAATGGGATATAATTTAAAATGATTTATTTATTTCTTTTCCTTCAATACTAAATGGGCATGACTATATCTGAGTGATTGTGTATTATTTGTTGAAACCATAACATTAATTAATAACTACAAAGTTATGTATGGAAGATGCTTTAGTAAGGATGAATATAGATGAGGTGGTCTAACTTCATGTGGTTCTAAGAAAATTCAAATCTTATTTAAGTCTCTATTTTACCTTGACTTTGTGAAAGATTATACATTGTGATTTTGGAACTCAATTGTATTTTTTCATTAATTTTCATTGTGAGAAGGGTATTTAGATTGATTGAACAATAAAGATTCTATAGGAAATATTATGTAAATTTGTTTTTAAATTTTTGAGATTTATGGTAGAATCATTTTACCTTGGATGATTTTATCTACATAAATAGTTATAAATTATCTACTAGTGTGGTTCATTCAAGTAATTATATGAGGAATATTTTGGAATTTTTTGTATTGGGATAATATAGAGAGTTTTTTATTCTTATAATTGATTAGATGTAAATAATGATAGAGAATTATTAGGTGATCCATTGGAAAAAAAAGATTCTAATTATTGTAATAGGTGAATGTTGACTGAATAATGATACCTATAGAGATCAAGGTTAATGTTAATGGGGTTATAGATTTTTTTGTTATAATGTCAGGGATATTTTATCAATGAAATATTATTTATAATCAGTTTATCAAGCATGTTTAAGAGTTAGAGTGTGTTAATGAGGATACATGTTATTTAGCTCTTCCACCACAAATGGAGAAAATTAATGGTATTTTCTACATTTCACATCTTCTTCACTATCTCCATTATTACATCAATTCTATTTACTTGTGTGAGTTTGATATTAATAATTATGTAACTTTTATTGAAAAAATAGTTGAGATTAATTATATTAAAGAGAAGTTATTGGGTGGGGGATTCATTGTTTTATTTTGGGACTTGTGGAAGCATAATGGCCTATAATAATGTGTATAAGAGTGTGATTAATATATATAAATTTTGTATACAATTATTCATATCTTTTTTTGTAGCGATGTTAAGTTTGAAATTTTTTATATACTTTATTTACTCTATTTTATCGTGTTTGTGAAAATGTGATGGTGATATTTTTAACTAAGTGGCATCATTTTTTGATATTTGGTTTTTTTTATTTATCTTCTTTTTTAGGGTATTGTTTTGATTATAGAGGATAAGAATCACTTGATAGGTATCTTATATACTAGCCAAAATTTTATTGGTACAATAATTTTTTAATATGGTTTTACTTATGTTTTTAAGTGATTTTGAAGGAGATTATTGGAGGGGAAGTTGTGTTTGGGATGATAATTTAGGTAACAATAAAAGCACATTATGAAATTGTCTTGTTGAACTATAATTTTTTAACCAGAATCACTAAAGGCGAATAGTTTTCAATAAACATTATATCCTAAACATTATAAAATGAATTGTTATATTTTTTTTATGAGAAATTATGTTACACTATAATCCCTTGGTTCTTATTTCTTGGTTCAACTCCATTATATGAGTTACACTTCTATAATTTTTATTAACCGTAATTATTTGATGTAGTTATTAAATTCAGTAGTGGATTCCATTTTTAATTGATTAAGGGGGGGATATTATCCATTTTGGCCTATTGGATATCATTATTACTTGATGTTCATTAATTGTATCAATTTTTAATGGTTTCATATCTTGAGAAATGGGGTATCATTTGGGAGATAATCCTATGGTTTATAGAGAAGTTATTGGATCTCTATTGTTGTATTTTAATGTTAAGAGTTTCAACATCGATTTGTGGTTTTCTATTTTTCTTATGAGATTGGAGTTTTACCCAAATTCATTTTTGATCCTTTCAATTCTTCTTGATAATTAGTATCCATAGGGATTCTATTAAAACCTTATAATTCCCTCATTTATGGTGTTTTATTTTTTACATTCAATGAGAATAAATTCTCATATATTGAGTTTTTTATCTTGATTCCTCAAGTCATTCTTGTTAATATAAATTTTCTTCTTCTTATTTATTATTCTTGTCTCTAGATAAAATCTGATAGAGAATAAGTTACTAGATTGATTGGGTATAATGTGATCTACGACTGGTAGATGATTTGCAATGGTATATTAGTGTTTCATTTATGTTTTCATTCACTTTTAGTATGGTGTTTTTGACAATTTATTTAAGGTTAAGGGGTCCAAAATCACACTATTTTATTTTTATATCAATGTGAACTTACCGTGATTTTTTTATTTGTATAAAGTGTTATAAATTTACCTAACATTGATAATGGAAGTAGTTAAATAAACCGAATATGGATGTGAATTATATATGTTTATGTGATTTCAATGATGTTTTTATGTGTTTTTATACCATTATGAAGTCCTTATTACTATGAATTTTATTTTTTTTATTCTAAAACAAGTTAAAATTTATTTAACAAATTGAAAATTGTAATGGAATATATAATGTTGAAATATTGAATTGTTGTTTGGTAATATGATTTTGAACATGAGTTGATTTACAAATAATGAAATTATAATATAAGTGGTTTTATATAGAAGTATTTTGATGTAATGATGTGATAGGGATGGTTTTATTAAGGATTAATTTTTTTGGTAGAGGAATGAATGATGATATGGTTTTTTATATTTTTAGTTTTTTATGGTTGATGTAGGAATGTGCAACTTTCATTATAGAGGTTTAAAAGATAATATCCCAAGCTGTGGTCATTTTTTATCGATGGGGATGTGGTTAGTGTGTTTCAGTTTCCCTGGATATAGAAGTGATTAAAATATTAATTAATTTAATAGTTGATTGGGAAATGGGTTGTATTTAATAATTGAAAAATTAAAAATAAATTAACTATTGATATAGGTATTAATAATTGAAATTTAATAATGAATTAACATTTTGTGATTAAAATGTAAAATATTTGAAGGTGTGATGGCTATGTGATATTTCTACAGATGTTATTAATATGATAAACAATTTTAGAGTGGTTAATGATAAATAAATGAGGAGGTGAAATTTAAGGAAGTTGTGTGATTGAGTTAATGTTCTTGTTTGGTTATAATGGTGGTTATTGAAATTCATAAATGTGGTAGTGGTTAATGATGTGTGATAGTATAATTATAGTGATTAGTTGTGGATGTGGTGATTTAATGGAAATAACGTACCCACATATGGTCTTCCATGTTATTCCTATATATTCACTATAGTTTATTATATTTCATAAGAACCACCATCAGTGTCAGGAAAATTTACTAATTCCACATAATATTTATTATTTTGGGTGTGCCTGAACATCTAGGATCTCAGTGATATGGATGTATGATTAATCCCCCTTCATATATCTTTGTCTCTTTTATACATATTATATGTTCTTATTACTTTAGGTTGTCATATGTGGTGATTTTTTAATATCTACAATTCTACTCTTACAAGTAAACACCACATTCCTAAACTATAGCCCGATGCACATAATATTATTATAATAGAAATGATTTGCGGATATATTTATATATATATATATATAAATTTAAGAATTTGAAGTTGATAAAATGGATATCAACTTTTAGTTTTGAAGTAGGAAATTAGATTAGCCTGTAGTTTTTGGGTTTATCAAAAATTCATGATTTTTGGTTGAATAGTAAAAAATATAGTTTTACAAAATACGGTCAATTGTATGAAATCTTCATGATATAGTAATGAATATTTTTTTCAAAAAAACATATATACTAAAAAATATTTAATATGTACAAAAAGGTATTTGAAAATATTATGTTGAATTTTGAAACCTGTTTTTGACATTTTTTAACCCAAGTGATGTTTTATTCTAATAAAATAACTATTTTTATCCTTTTCATTAACTAAATATTTTCAAGGATACATTTTTCTCACTTGATTTTAAATTAAAATTAATATATTTTTTCATTATAGTCCAATTAAATTTATTATAATTATTTATTTACATGATTTTTTTGTAAAACCATTTTTAGGCTATAAATTTTCATTTTTATAAAAAACTGTTTTTCATTATGGTTTTCATATTTATATAAAATTTAATTTTTCTAACATCAATAAATACAATCTTTTTAAATGGATTCCACATTTGGAATTGAAATATTAAAATTATTCAATATGAACTATATTATTTTTAACCATAGAAATATGTTATAGTGGTAAATGTTTGTCATTTTTGTATGAGTAGAAAGGTTTAACGAAGGGAATGAACTAAGAGATAGGACAAAAAAACATCACTAAATATGTGTAAATTTTATTGTATGAATGTATTGAGAAAATATTTTTATCATATCTTCAAAAAAAATCCATTTGGTTCTACTCTCCCTTGAAAATAACTTTATATTATTTTAATGTTTATAGTATTTACAAACATGCCTCTCCTCTCATATATAAAATGATCCGCTCACTCCCTCACATCTCCAAACACTTTTAAAACATGGGAATTAAAAATAAAAAACTTAAATTCCAAAAACCCTTATCACTGCCATATATTTTATATCCTTTCTGAAATACAAACCTAATAAGGATTAAGAATAAATCCAAAGGAGGATACTCAAGGAAAGGGTAATTGTATTTACTCAGTTAGCTCACATTTCTGTGCTCTTAAAATTATTCCAAATATTTAATAAATAGCCATAAAAAATATATAAGTAAATTTATTTTATTTTAATGTTATTATAATAATTTAATAACCACCATATTCTTCTTTTAAATCTATTAGTAAATGAAAACATCCTTCATGTGTAGTTAGGGACTACTGTCTCCATGAATGAGATACTTAATTTTTCATAATTGCCTCATATATATGGTTATAAATTAATATTTATTGAAAAAAATATGATATATATGATATAATTATATTTATATGAATATAAATAATTATCCACCTTCTTTTCATTCTATCCATTGAAAAATAAAAACATCACTCATGCAAGCGTGTGAACTACCACCATGGTGGAGGATGTATTTATTTTCTCATAACCATTATACATTAATAGTAAAAAAAGTTAATTTTATTTATAAATAAGATTGATTTGGAATTAATAACATTATTTAGTGATTTCAATCAAAACCAAAGTGTAAGGACCAGAACCGCTGAATCAAAACATGCATAATAGTCAACACCCAAAATAATTGATTTTAACAATGAATTATGCGTAAATGGGTAAAAATAAGTTATAAAAAATGATATAAAAAATGAATATATAAATATTGACGTAGTATATAAAAACAAGAAAAATAAGTTTTTTATATATTAGGTTGTAACTTGTCCAAACAATCTAAATTCTATGGTAAGGTATTATGTTTTAAACTCACTTTTAAGAAGTATTAATTATGCTTGAAGCTCATTTTGGAAAATTATATAATATTTTTCTTTTAAAAAACATATTTTTTATTATCTTATTTTTACATATGGGATTTACTTGTATTATTTCCATTTTCCATTTATTTTGAATTTAAATCCACCAAAAGAATATTTTTTAGGAAAATAGAACTTATTTTTCATTTGTAGTTAAGAATCATTTTCCTATTTATAAGTATTCTTTATTTGTTTATAAAAAGTTTATATATATATAAATGGATAATTGGAGTATTGGTATATAAAATTCTTCTGTATTTTAAAAAAATTAAAATGAATTTTCTTAACATTTTATAAATAATTCATTTTCGACTTTCTTTTCAAATGTTTGAAAAAAATCACTTTTTAATATTTTCAAATGAATGTATTTTCATGTCATTATAACCATTATTAATTATTTAGTTTAATTTACATGTTTTTTTACAATAATAATTATACCCATTATTCAAGGAATTTTTTATTTTTATAATAAAATAAATATATTAGTTTTTTAATGTTTTAAAAGGGATTTCATTTCACTTATAATTATTTTTATCATCCACTGCACATTTTATTACTGATGCATGGTTTCCATTCAAGATTTAATTATTGTAAATTTATATATAGATAATGATTTTGAAGTACTATTGAAAACATATGATTATATTTCTAGATGTTATATATAATTTCTTGTTTACAAAAAAAGTATAAATATTTTAATAAAATTATTTTTAACGTTACCCTTAAATTTTATTATTTATTCGTTAAAAGGCATACCTTTACTAAAAATATATTTATTTATGATGAATTTATGGTCTCTGTTATTCCCTTTCTAATTTATGTTCTAAACCTAATTTTTCAAAGGAATTTATTTATAAATTATTCACTTCCTGGAAGATATGTTCTCTACTACTCTCCAACATTCATTGAAATTATTTTTACCCCTCAAGTCCAATTTATTTGGTACCATGGATATATGTAATATTATTCTATCTATTTATATAGTGACTAAATTATATCCTCATTGTTATATATAGTATGAATTGAAGGAATCTTACTATGAATGTTATTCCACTAAATGGGGAAATATTAATGTTCCTTGTATTTTATTCAATACAGATATTATTTTATCACTAAGTCATATTAATAATATATTATATTTTTTATTAAATATAGGAGGATTGCATTATAAATGTAAAAGTTTTTGGTGGGGTCTATTATGTCCCCATGACACAATGAGTAAGATCTAATGAGATAAAATACATGGCACACATTAATAATTATTTGGGAATTCGGTGTATACCTACCCATTTATTTAAATTTCCTTAGGTGTAACCTTGGATATATAATTAATATGTATAGAATTATTTATCCCATAATTAATCATTCAGTCCTTATTGTCTATTTGAATACTATTTTGATACTATCCTTGGAAATATTCTATACTTATGTTATTGATTATATTGTATATTTTTTTATTATTCACTCTGCCATATTTTTTATGCCCTATATATTCATGATACATTATTTTATATACATCCCCTTTCTGAGTATCAGAGATCACCCTTTATTTGTTTTACATTTTGATGGTTATTAGGAAGGGATATTTGAATAATCTCTATTATTTAATAAAAGGATTAATAATGTCTTCTTGAATTTTATAAATTATGTTTTATATTTTCAATGTGATATAGAAATCATGGTGGTATCTAGTCTCCCAATACTTCTAAACTATTTGTTACATCAGGGTGCGATCACTTATATATTATACAAATGTAATAATGTAAACAATATCACATGATTATTATATTTTGGATTATTATATTTGGTATCAAATAAAATATAGTAGGAACCTTGGGATCATTATTTTAGAAGAACATAGATTATACGAGCATTATGATAAACCCTCTAAACTATTATAGAACATTATCTTACATTTGAATTTGTATGTTATGGATAATTATTTATAATTTTATAAACAAATTAATTATAATATTTATTTAGATATAGTTCCCGCTTAAAATAATAGAAAGCATATCAACACCTGTAATTAATATAGGGATTTCCCAATAGAGTATGCCAATATGGATGTTGTTGTAGGTTATCAGATTACCACTATATTAGGGTGTGATCTCTTATAAGTTATTTTTTATATTTTCAATGTGATATAGAAATCATGCATGTATCTAGTCTCCCAACACTTCTAAACTATTTGATGCTTCGGGACGTAATCTCTTATATATTATACCAATGTAAGAATTTTAACATAATAAGTTATTTATTATATTTAGAATTATTATATTTGTTGCCAAATAAATTATAATATGAACCATGGGATAAATATTTTATAAGAACATATCTTGTATGAACATTATAACTAACACTTAAAACTATTCTAGAACATTATATTACATTGTAATTTTTAGGTTATAAAAAAATATTAATATTTTTTTAAACTAAATAATTATTTTAATTTATTTAGATATATTTCCAGATGGAAATAATGTGAAACATATCAACACTTGTAATTAGTATAAGTATTTTCCTACCGATTATTCCAACATGTTGGGTGTTGTCTGTGATCAAATTAAAACTTCATTAGGGTGTGATCTCTTAGACCACTTCATGTCATATATACCTCCATCCTATAATAGAACTAATAATATATTGATCTCTACGAGAAGTATCAATTAACAATAGGTAAGGATGTGGATGAGGTTTATCTTGTAGATTATAGATTACAAGGGGATATTGATCAATAGTGGTTATTGATTTGAAATAATAAATTTTACGACATAAATAATATGTAATATATTATTTTTATATAGATATTATTTTAAAGTTGTTTTTATTAAGGTCAGTGTGATGATATGGAAAGGAAATTTCATAATTAAATATAGAAAGGATAGGAATGTATTGCTGAGTATGAGGAAAACATTACATGATTAGTAAGGAATGATGAAGACTACATATGTAATTTGGAAGGTGATACATACTATTTTGTTTATGGGAATAAACAAAGACTATGACTAGTAATATCCTCTAAAATGTTTTCATGATGTGATGATATAGTGTCATGTTCTATATAAATAAGGGAATAATTCTCCAATATTTATATTTTAAAAATAAATTATGAAAATATTGGGATAGTTGAGCACCATGGAAAGAAATGTGGTAAAAAAGAAAAAAAGGAAAGGTCAAACTTCCAACATGTGATAATTGTGTAAATAAACAAATTGTTTTCCATGACTCACTTTCATCAAGATGATACAAGGGATATCAAGATTCTATGATCCTTATTTATAAAGATGAAGGAGAGATAATGACGCCTAGGTCCTGCCTCTAATAGGCCTCGGAGTGACGACCAACACCACGGATAAATAAATCTAACAAAAATGGGAGGCATTACATTTTTTATAGCAACCACGATCGGGGGAAAAGTTATTTAAACCTCAAACAACTCCAAGACACAGACAAAGACATAGACACACACACCCACACACACATATATATATATATATAAAGAAACCAAAATCCACCCCACATGCATGTTTAATGTAAAACTACTAGAAATACAAAGAATTGTTCAAATTAAGTACCAAAATATAACAATGTAGTGACACAAAAATTGTCCCCAAAATTAGAGCTAGTAAGGTCCAACATGGTCCGCATAATCTCCTTGGAAACCTAAAAACAATTTTTATTTACATAGGGTGATAATCCAAGAATAATTAATAGGGAAAAACCAAAGTTACGCATGCAAAATTGGGACAATCGTTCTAATCCCCCTATGAGAAAACATCAAAAACTTAAAAGTACCTAACAAGGTATAATATCCACCACAACCTCACCAAGGAATTCTCGCCAAAGAACACAAGTCAAGTCAAGTAAAGTAGTAAGCACATCAATATTTGGGTATCCCACACCACTTCTCATTGATTAAATTCTCATCCATAATTGTGATAGTACTAATGCTACCACGCTCTTCAAAAATACCCACCATCATAACCTTTCCACACACACCTAGGCCACATACAACAACCCATCTCACCCAAAACCACCTGGTCCACAAACCACACCCTATCTTGAAGACACTGGGGAATCACCACACAACTCATCCTAAAGACACATGGGGATAACACCTTCCAGTAAACACTTATGCCTCACAACCACAACCTAAGACGCCTAAAGATTCTAGGGCAACCAATTCCAAGAAGTGGTAACAGAAAAGATCCAATAACTAGCCATCCAACCTCCCAACGGGTTATTGGGAAAGGATACCCTCTCCAATAACAATGGGGGTGTTCTGCACAAAATGATCAATGTGGGTGGCATGTGTATAAAAATCACAAGCAACTAAAAGTATATATATATATGTACCAAACAGTCAACCCAACCTATGAGTTTTCAGAATAACAACCAGCCCACCAAAAACTACCCTTTCTTTCGCCTCTAAATTCACGTATCAAAATGAACAAAGGTTACTTCCCAATTCAATAAATTAACACCTCTTTACCACAAGCCACAATAAGAAAAATTCCCCCAACCAATTAATTTAACCAATTATCATTCAAAATTACAAATTTATTCATTTATTTATCCCAAACCTACTAGTGAAACTACCAAACACTAAAAACATTATAAGGATAAGCAAACACACCAACCATTTCCAAATACAAACAAGGAAAGAAGGGCCAAGGTAAAATAATCCGTTCTAACACTAATTCATTATATAATGTCCTGTGGAAACTTCAGGAAAAATTCCAACTCAAGGTAACACCATCCTTCTTAAAAATCATATCTCCATATCCTTCCTCACAACAGGTAAAACCAAAAGCATGCCACATTACTACCACACTGAATAGGCCCACTCTACAATTGCTCTATTCCCAGCACACCCATAAACATGAACGTGACACAACCTAGAAATGTAGCCCCATTACCCAAAAACTACCCAGATGAAGTCACACTGCATAACAAGTTCATCCATTCCACAATCAATCAATATATTATCCTAACATTCGATTAAACCACCTGTACCATCGCATACTCACAACCACACTCCCAGCCACATCACCACATGAACTGCACAGACATAAGGCTGAAGAGAACCACACACATCACAAAAACACACCAATAAGAAAAGGTTTATTCAGATTTAGAATCACTCATTATTTACTTCCACTTAATAAAACAAGGTTTATCATAGTATAATTTTGATCCAGGGGTGTCCATTTATTTAACTGAATATATGTGGTTATCCAATTTTCATTATTCAATAGTTCAACATGGGATACATAACATGTGTAATGAATCGCTTGTGAGAAAACAGGTACCGCCAATGGATGTGATTTTTATAATTCATACATCCCTTACAAAACATGACATGAATAAAGGATAGAATATAAAACAAAGCGATCATCATCACCATACTCCCAGAACCTCATTTATTACTTATTATTATGTTTAATAAATTGGTTTCAACCATATCAACATGATGATATTTGTACACCCACCATGCATGATACATGCATAAAATATTGATTATGAGATCCCGACATGGAACCATAAAAGGTCAAAAATTCCCCCTTGTGTCAAAATAGGGGGTTGTACCAGAAGCAGGAAAGACTCTTGGGGAAAATTAGATAGACTACAATAGCACAGGTGTATGAATCCTTGGAGAATAAAGGTTCTCAGTGCACTAATATAGTGTGGAAGGGTTCAAAGGAAGAGATAATTATGACATTATGAAGGCCAGATACTAAATCAATGACAGAATGGTTTCAAAGGACATTAAAGCAAGATCACGTTCAAGACCACATGATTTAAGAGTTAAAGGAATCTTCTATTTTTTAAGAGATAAATGGAATTTTAAATGGCCCAAAGAACTCATTAAATATTGAATTTAACTCATTTAATGTCAAAGGAAATAACAAAGGGGAAAAACTAGAAAAACAGTGAAAAATTGGAAATGATTCACTGATAGGTGAGTCACTGACACGAATCATCAACACGAGTGGGCCACCAACAGATGAGCCACTGATATGACTCACTAAAAACTCATCACTAATGTGACTCACCAATTCTTGACTAACTGATTCCACTAACTGAATCCACTCATTTATGCCACTCACACATGCCACTCACTATTTCTCAGCCTACCGACGTGTCGACCTAATGACTCCTTGAATTATTGATGTCTTTATTCACCATTTTTGAGATACCAACACCAACCTAAAGATGTTGAGCTACCAAAGCGACTCACCTATGCCTGAATCACTGATGGAAAAAACTAGAAATTTGGAAAACTCTTGAAATGAGTAAATGTTGCCTCCAATAACACCTAAAACATTGGATTTTGACAATGTAATGGACCATAGAGTTCCAGGCCCTTAATTCAGATACCTTTAAAAATATTTTTACCCTATAGAATTTAAAACCAAACCTAGAAGAAAGAGGGGTCCAAAAAACCACCATGTAACACACCTTTCAAGGATAAACCACCTTATGTTGTTCAAAATCTGAATTGAAACCTCAAAATCCAAGAACCCCTCCTCCCACATATACTAAACCAAACATCCACATGATAACATGCATAATAATTAACTATATGGACATATGAAATAGGGAATTCCTTCCTTTATGTTGTGATATTATCCGCTCTAGCCTATACTAACATTTTCGCATAGTTTAATCACATCTCAATTAATTCATCTTGATTAGGAATCAGGTCTCCCCATTTTCAAATGTTAGTACTTTCTCACACACTATGGAACAAGTAAGAAACCTATCTTATAAAAAACATGGTTCAATCAGTACATCACATATCAAAACACATAGGTAAAAATCAAAATAACTCTAGGTACTTGGAACACATCTACATCTCCCTTTCCCATGTACTCTCCTCCTGGCCACCATGCCTGTAGAACCCATGAACCAAGGGAATGGTGAATCCCTCAAACACCTTCTCCTAATGATCCTAGATCCCCACATTCCTCTCTATGAATGTTGTATCGTCCTCATTATCAGACTCTCCCTAGTCAATGACATGGGAGTCATTGTGAGTATACCAATGAAGCTGGGAGACATGAAAGACATCATGGATCCTCCTCAGCTATGTTGGATCCTCCAACCAGTATGTAACCATACCAACTCATCCCAATACCTCAAAGGGTCTGATGAACCTTGGAGAAAGAATAGTCCAATGAGTAAACATCTGCTACCCACATTGATGGGAAGCCTTCAGGAACCCACAGTCCCCAACCTTGAACTCCAAGGGCCATCTCCTGTGACCGACATATGACTTCTATCAATCATGTTCTTCCTTCATCCTCTCACAAACAAGTAGCACATTATCCGTCATACATTGCACCTATTCCATTCTATGAACATCTACATCCCAAACTTCCATCCTGTATAAAGGTGAATGAAACGTCCTTCTGTATAAAGCATCCAATGGTGTCGTACCAATGGAATAGTGATAGATTTTATTGAAAGAAAACTCTACTATGGGAAGATTTTTCACCAAAGACCTACTAACATTTAAAACACATGCCCAAAAAATGTCCTCTAACATCTTGAGGGTCCTATATGTTTTCCCATACATATGTGGGTGGAAAGTAGTGTTGAGGCGTAACTATGTTCCAAAAGAATGCTATAATCCCCTCAAGAATCGTGATGTAAAACGTGTATCTCGATCTGAGATGATGGATCATAGAACACCATGAAACCACACCATCTCGTCCATATACCTTTGTACTAAGTCATCTATTGTTCTTGACTAACTGATCACTAATATGTGAACCGGTTTCTTGAACTGGTCCACTACTACCCATATTGCATCACATCCTCCTAGGGCACTGGGTAATCATGTGATGAAATCTACTGAGATATCAACACACTTCTACTCAGGAACTTCAAAGGGATGTAAAACCCCACCAGGAACACTTTTCTCAGCCTTCACTTGCGGTCACACCAATCACTTTTCCACAAACTCCATAACTTATCACTTCATCCTAGGCCCCAAAAACTATTCTTTCAAGACCCATTACATCTTAGAAACTCTTGGGTGTACCACTAGGGTTGAGCTATGAAACTCACAGAGAAATCCCTCAAATATCATCATGGGAAAAAATAGCTTGCCATGGAATCGATTCTAATTCTGACTATCTCAGACCATCCCTCCAGATCATCACCCTTGTCAAAGGAATCATGCATTACCACTACCTTCGAGTATCCCCACTACCACTCCTCCACTTGATACCTCATATATGACTACACCATCATCTAAAATAGACAACCTATACAACCATTCGTTCCTTCATCTATGTTCAAGGTATCCAACTCCTCTATCCCCCTATAAAAATCCAAATATTCTCAAACTACCAACCTCTGTGACTTCCTAATCAAAACATCGACAACAATATTCCCCTTTCAAGTGGTGTAGGAGATATCAAAATCATAATCCCATATAAACTCCATCCACCTCCGCTTCTAAAATTTCAGATCTCACTAGGAAAAGATGTACCTCAATCTCTTGTGGTATGTGAAGACCCCAAAAACACTCAAATGAGGTAATGTCTCCACAACTTTAGTGCTAACATGACCACTTCTAGCTCCAAATCATGGGAGGCATAGTTACGTTCATGGGGATGTAACTTCCTAGAACCATAAGAGATCACTCTTTATTTTTTCATCAGCATAGACCCCAGTCCCAGTTAGGAGGCATAGAAAGAACACATAGAACATAAACCCCTCCTCTAGAAACTTGTGCACTACGGAACAGACTAACTTTCCCTTCAGATATACAAACATTGTCTGGAAATACTCACTGCACATAAAATCAATGCCTTTTTTGGTCAGATCCACCAATGGAACTTCTAATTTAGATAAATCATGTACGAATCTCTGGTAATATCCTTCCAGACTGAGAAAAATATGAATCTCTTCCACATTATTAGCTGATTATCAAGAAAAAAAACTACCCCAGACTTCAACAGATCCACTACTACACCCTATTGAGACACTGCATTTCCAAGGAATTGGACCTCATGTGTTTAAGACTCGTATTTGGATAGATTCTTGTTGATCTGGTGGTTCCGAAGGACCTTTTGGGTAGTCCTAAGATTCTTGATATGAACCTCCTATAACATTCAGTAGTTCTGGATTTCATCAATGAATACAATGAAGAACTAGTCCAGAAACTCATAAAATTATAGAGTTTATTGGACCTAGGAACATATCTGGTGCATTCGTAACACCGAACGATGTAACCTTTAACTCGAAGTTCCCATACATGTACATAACATAATTCTTCAATATGTCACCCACCTTCACCCTCGACAGATGATAAAAAAACTATAGATCGATCATAGAAAACCAACTTGCTCCCCTTAGCTAGATGAAATGATGATCTACCCTCGGGAGAGTGTAATAGTTCTTGACTCTTACCTAATTCATCCACTTCTAGTCTATACACAGCCTCATACCACCATATTCCTTCTTCGAAAACATGATTGAAGTACCACATAGAAACACAATGGGTTGGATAAATAGCTTTTTTATTGTATCTTCAATCTCGATCCTTAGCATCCACATCTTAGAAGGTTCCATCTGATAAGGAGCCATTGAAATCATACCAGCACTAGGTTGTAGGTCTATCCTAAAGTAAATTTCACGTCAAGGGGTTGAGTTAAAACCTCCTCAGGGGGAAATCCAAGAAATCCCTAACAACTCCCAACACCTCCACCATTCCCAGCATCTATTTATTCCACTGAAAACTTAGCCATTAAGGAAAGAAAAGCTACACACACCAATTTCCCATTAGACAACTCTGCCTGCCAATGAAAAGCAAACGTTGTCCACCCACGTTTGAAAACATGGATCACCTCTAGAATAATACTATAATATATCACATAGATTATAGCCATTTGATTCTAAGGAAAACACTCTTTAGCTTCATCTTTAGAATAATTAGATCTCCACTGGACTTATGTGGCCCCAACATCAGTCTACATCCCCAGAAAACATAAAAAAAGATGGTCTGAACTCCGACAGGTGTACTCAACAACATGCATACAGAAATTCTGTCAATGTTCACTCCCATAGCATGGGCTTTTCTGGGTGAAAAAATGAGTGAGAAGACATTTAATCAAACAAGGTGAAAAATTAGTACTGAACAAACTGATTATATCTGGAACAATCTATGGACCTGCTAGAACTATTGCCTCTGCGGTGTAAAAATATACATACCTGACTCCACTGCTCCTCTAATATCAATATCCTCCCCGACCATGCATGTTTTGAGGTTCCTATAGAATCATCTAATTTTCACCTCTTCTTTATCTATCTACCCTCGGTGGAGTAGGAGCCTACTGTCCCTACTGTTGAAATGGCATGGATATAAAATACTGCTAGGGTGGGAACTCGACCTACCCACCTCCACCATACTAATCTCGAACTGGGCACTGACACTAATTCTTCCCTCAACCTCTATAAGAGAAACAACTTCA
Organism: Viscum album; assembly: GCA_963277665.1. Taxonomy (NCBI): domain Eukaryota; kingdom Viridiplantae; phylum Streptophyta; class Magnoliopsida; order Santalales; family Viscaceae; genus Viscum; species Viscum album. The sequence continues at coordinate 188,806,607 of OY728156.1, read as the reverse complement.
TCCCATGCCGATGGGAAATGTACGAGGAACAAATGGTCTAAAATGAAACTGCTCAGGTCAGCTGCCTATCGGTCGAAACCTCAATGGTACTAACATCGGAGACCAATTGCTTACTACCTTCCCCATTAAATAAATATAGTGGATCCCCTCTCATGGTAAACCTCCTCATGATTGCATCCTTTCCACTACCTTGTCCTTCTTCTGAACCTCAAAACATGTTAGTAGGGTGAAGGGAGTAACATCATATTTGAGGGAAGGATAGAGTGCCTCCACTAAATGTCTCACCCAAGACATTTCATTGAGAAATATATCTAGAGAAAAGTGAAGAAGATTCTAAAAATTGATCCCCATCTCTCATACCGACATAATCCCACTCTAGAGGGAGAGTATCCCCTGTCATTTTTTAGCCTTCACGGTCGAATTACGGAATTCTATCCAGAAGTCCTTTTCAAATTAATCCCATGATACATTTTTCTCTTTCCTCCCTCCAAGGTAAAGCATCCACCCCTGAAGAGATGCTACCCTTATTTGGCTCACTACCAGAAGAACCCAATACTCTTTTGGGGTCTGGATCAAGCTGAAAGTGATCACCAACTCCTTAAGCCAACCCTCTATCTCCATGTCCAAGACACATCCATCATAGTTCTATAGAGTCTATATTTGAAAATCACAAAGCATCTTCTACCACTGATTGTCCTCCTCCTCTAGATCAACCCTTTGTCGATTAGCCAGATTGTCTTACTGATCCTGCACTACCTAATCCACTCATGGATGATGACCGTGTTCCATAGATGAATGTTAAATAAACAATTACTAATAACGAGTAGTATAGAATTTATTTAGGATTAATTTAAACTAATTTTTTATTTTAATTTCCCAAGAACATGTAAAAAAACCAGAAAACAAGTCATCATGATGCATGTACCATTCCAAGGGTCTCTACCATACACTTGGTGTGCCTCACTTGGTCATTCGGTAAGCTCAGAGTCCTTACATCATATCACAGGGGTCCCTAAAATCCAAAGTTCTAGTCGGTCATCCCTATCCAATGTCACACACCAAGATCACCAAGCAGAGTTAAACTACCATCCCATAAAACCATCATTGTTCCTAACTTTAAACATCATCCTATCTACCAACCAGCATCTCTAATACCATTCTATCATTATCCACCTTCATTAAGATGAGGGAAGGGATAGAAAGATTCCAATACCTTACTTCCTCAAGTTAATGGAGAGATATTGACCCCCTAAGTCCCAACTCTAATAGGCCTCAAGGTGGAAACCAACCAATAGGGTATAGAAATATCAAAAAAAGGGAGGCAATACCCTTTTACTGTAACCATGATCGGGAGACAAGGTGTATCAACCTCAAACAACTCCAAGACACATAAATTTAATGAATCCAAAATCCTTCCCACATAAATGTTTAATGTTAAACTAGTAGAAATAAAAAATAAAACTCCAAAGTACCAAAATAAAACTAAGACACAACATAGAAACTATCTCAGTGTCTAAACCTGTACGATCCAGTATGGTCCATCTAATATTCTTAGAAAACAAAAAGAAAATTTATATACGTAGGGTGAGCATACAAGTTTACTAAGTAGAGAAAAACCAAAGTAGCCTATTCACAAGAGGGAGAAGCATACTATTTACCCTATGATAAAACAACAGAATCTAAAAAGCACCTAAAAAGGTATGTAATCCACCCAAACATCAACTAGGAATGCTCACCAAATAATGAAAGTAATGTAAATTAATGTAGTAAGCATATCGATATTTGGGTACCACAGACCACATCCTACTAGCTAAATCTGCATCCCTAATAGTGAATGTCATGATGCTACCATGCTCTTCCACAAGCCCCATTATCACAACCTTCCCACACACCCTTGCGCCACATACCACATCACACCATGCCTTTAGAAACCTAGGCCAAAAACCACATTCCCATACAAATGATACTTGGGAATCAATACAAAACTCATCTCGAAGACACCTGGGAAGCACAACTCTCCCACAGACACCTGGGCCTCACAACTACACCACAAGGTACCCGATGATTCTAGGACTTCCAATCCCTATAAGGTGGAATAAGGAATAGCCAATAAACAACCATCCATCCTCCCTCTGGGATGTTGGGAAAGGACATACTCCCCTATAAAAATGGGTTTGTTCAGTAAGTAGTGCTCAACATGGGTGGGGTGAATATGTAAATAAAATGAAAATGTAGATATATATATATAGGTACCAAACACACAACTCAACCAATAGGTTTTCAGAACCAAAACCACCCCACACAAAACTACCCACGTTTTCACCTCTAAATGCATTTTTCAAAACAAATGAAGGTCACATACTAATTAGATAAATGAAATACACTACACTAAAACCCACCACTAGAAACATACCCACAACCAATTCCTTTAACCAATTTTCATTTTTCATTGTCAATTAATTCATTTATTTATCCCATAACTACCTAGTAAACTACCGAACACTACAAAAATTAAAATGAGAAGATACCATACCAACCACTTCCAAAGATTAACAAGGATATATGGACCAAGGAAAAAGAATCCATCCTAACATTAATTCATAAAATAACAGTCTCTAGAAAATCTGGGAAAAAGATCCACTCAGGGTAACACAATCCTTATTCAAAATCATACTGCCCTATCCTTCCTATAAACAAGTAAAATCCCAAACACACCTCATTACAATGACACTTGGTATCCCTACTGTACTACAACACCATGACCAACACACCCATAAACATGAACATGAAACAACCCAGTCTTGCATCCCCGCTGCCCAACCACTGCCAAGATATTGTCCCACTACATAAAAAGTTATTCCATTCAACAATAAATTTATCTCTCAGCCTGATATTCCATTACACCTCCCATACCACCTCATACCCAAAACCACACTCCCATGCACAACACCACATGAACAGCACAAACACAAGGATGAATAGGACCACACATAGCACACGACCACACCAACAAGGCAAGGTTTATTCATATTTCTCAGCACTCGTACTTTAATTCGACATGATATAACAAGGGTTATCACAAAACAAGTTTGATCATGGGGAATCCATTTATTTAACCAAATATACCTGGTTAACCAATTTTAAAAATTCTAGATCCCTATATGGGATACATAACAAGTTTAAAGAATTACTCGTGCGCAAACAAATACCACCATCAACCATGAATTTCAAAACCCATAGAACCCTTAATAAATAGGACATGGATCAAGGATAACATATAAAATAAAGAGATCATCATCATCATACTCATAGTCCATCATTTATTACTTCTTATTATCTTTGTTAAATTGGTTTTAGCCATAACCATAGGAAGATATCAGTACACCCACCCCTCATGATACACAAGTAAAATAATGGTAAAGGGATCCCTATTAGGAAGAACATAAGGTCAACAGTTCCTCCTTGAGTCCAAAATAGGGGGTCACGTGAGTAGTAAGAAATACACTATAGGAAACCGAACAGACTACTATGGAATAGTTGTACCACTCCTTGGGGAGGAAAGGTTCTCGGTGTACTAAGAGAGAACAAAAGGGTTCATAGAAGGAGAGGATTTCAAATTTAGAAATACTAGATCCTAAATATATGGGGGAAACTATTTCAAAGGTTATTAAATCTAGATAACAACCATGACCATGTGGTTTTGGAGTCAAATGAATCATCATGTTTTTTAGAGATAAATACCATTTGAAACATCTTAAAAAATCATTAAATATGGAATTCAACTCATTTAATGTAAAATGAAATGTTAAAGTGGAAAAACTATAAAAATAGGAAAAAATAGTAATGAATCATTGATGGGTGAGTCACCGACATAACTCACCAACACGAGTAATCCACTGACCCAGAGCCATCGATGCGACGTGCCGATAGTGATTCACTGATGTAACTCACTGACGCTTGACTCAATGATACCACTCACCAATACAACTCACTAATGACACTCACTGACACCACTCACTAACGCCACTCACTTATGTCACTCAATTATGCCACTCACCAACCCCACTCACTGAATCCCATCCTAATGATGCCTCGACCTACTGACGCCTCAACCTACCGAAGCCTCGACCTACTGATGCCTCAACCTACCGACACCTAAATCACCGATGTTTATCTACTAATGACAACCTACCAATTTGGATCTAATAACATGACTCACTAACACTTGAATCACTAATGGAAAAACAATAAATTTGAAAAAATCTTTAAATGATCCAATGTTGCCTCCAATAACACCCCAAACACCAGATTTTAACAAAATAATGGACCACAACGGTTTGGGCCATTACATGGGTACTTTATGAAAGGGTATGTGATTTTTGTACATGTGAATAGATAAAATACATAATAATTATGAATTTAATAGAAATATAGAAGAAAAAAATTATTAATTGCTTTAACAATAATTTAGTGGTGAATTATTTGAATCAATATCTGAAGAGTCATGGTAATCTAATTCAAAAGAGTACAAGAATGAAAGTCTGATACTATATGATTACCACACATAAATTTGATGTTCCTATAGTCTTGATAATATATACATTGTCTATAAACTAAATGTTACCTAATAAATGATTTGGTTTTATATCTTCTAACTCTTTTATTTCATGATAACTTTCTGAGAACATTAAATCATCACCAAGCTCCCTAAGATGGTATTTGTCAATCAGGACACTCAGTGGGAATATTATTATATTAACGATATATTAATTATTCACAACTATGATTAATATACAAAACATACATATGAACATGATTTTCAAACACATGGTCAACATTGAAATAATCCTAGGTTTTGATTATATTTAAAAGTATAGTGAAATAATTTATTTCCAAGAGAATAAAATTATTATTCACAATAGATATATGGAATTACTGATTTTTAAGGGGGTAATTAATAATCTAGGTCATTTATGGGTCATCCTCTAGTGTCTTTCCATACTGAAATTCATAAATAAAAAGAGAAGACAAAATATATCTATGGGAAATGAAACATAATAATTGAGTATGTACCTATTTTATAGGAATCCACTTATGTATATTCAAAAGAATTACATTTAAATCTACTTGAGCATTAATTTTTTTCTCCATGAACTTATTGTTGATGAAATAACTACATCAAAACCTCCCTAAATAATTACACTAATGTAATTGGTAGAACTAAAGAAACAACTAAATGAATTTTGTTATATGATATTTCTTCTCCAAAGTGTCTCACCTTTTAGTTACCTTATTCTTTTTGTTAAGAACAATGATGGTTCTATGATGTTATTAAATGATTATAGGGAGATAAATTTCATTACCCTAAGGAAAAAGTATCATATTCCATGTATTGATGACTTTTTAACAACCAAAAGGACCTCAATATTTTTCATTGATCGGTATTCATTATGGGTATCATCAATTATAACTAAAGAAGGCTGATATAATAAAGATGAAATTTCATATGAGGGATGTAAATTATGTGTTTATAGTAATTCTCTTTGGATCGACTAATTCACCTTCTAATATTATGGATTTTATTAAAAAAATATTCGAATGTTATCTTGAAACTTTTTTATATAATTTATTAATGATATCTTGGTATAACCTAAAATCTATGAGGACTATACAAAACATTTGTGAATAATCCATGATACTCTTAGAGAAAATGGGTTATATAGAAAATTTAGCAAGTTTGAATATTGGATTCTGGATTCTTCTTCTATTGGACATATTTTCTCCAAGGATAGGATACATGTTAATTTTTATAAGACAAATATGGTAAAATAATGGCATGTGATAATGTATATAACTTATATTCAGATTTTCCATGTATTAGCATGTAACTATCAATTTTTATATAAAAAAACTAATTGGATAACCTAATGATCGAGTTCACACCCAAAGGAGTTGTGTTTGTCTGGTTAAATAAATTTAAATAATTCATTGAGGTGTTAAGGAATATATTATTAATTCAATAAATAAAAACATCAGAATTAGGAAAGGATAGATTCATAATCTATAGTACAACCTAAAAAAGAACATTGATATGTCCTTTTATATAATGATAGATTTATTTGTTACTCATTAAGGTAGTAAAATATCTTTGAATATAATTATCTAACCACTAATAATTATTTATAATTTACGATATTTTACTTGATGATATAGAGGAACAATCTCTATAGTGAGGGTTGTAAAATATATAAAGATCACAAGATTTTAAAATAAATATTCTCTCATAGATTTTTTAGAATGAGGGAAGTGATATAGATGAAACTAATCAAGGACTATGATTTCTCTATAAAATACCACCCTAGGTAAGATAAGATGGTGGCTATTTCCTTTTGGAATGAAGGATTGTAAAATTATAACCAAGATAATGATACAGTAGGATACTATAGTAATTTTATTAAAAAATTTGAATATAAGAATTAACAGGGAATGGGAAACACCATCCCTTTAAAAAAAATATTTTCAAACCATAGTTAATATATAAGATAAAAACATATCATCATGATGATAACGGTATACAAAACAAAATGAAACCTATAAAATATAGGAAATTGTTATAATTTCTCTAAGAAAATGTTGTATTTAAATTTTTAAAGAGGTTAAATGTTTCATACATACCTGAGATATAGAGGGAATTACATGACTCACCCCATAGTTCATATTTCCTTATATACTATGGTTTCCCAATAATGTATAGTTATTTAAGATAACATTTCTTGTGGGACAATATGAATAGATAAGTTACTGATTATGTATCAAGATAATTGTTTTGTAAATATGTAAAGGCTAAGAGATAGTATCCAAATGGTTTCATGTAAACCTCCCTATATACATATATGGAAGTGTGATTATATTAAAAAGGAATTTATTACTATGATTCTGATGACTTATATGAACAATGATACTATTTTTTTTTGGATCTCCATACTAAATTTTCACATTTTCTTGCTATAATGGGGGATTTATGTCTTTATTTACTTTCTCAACTCTATATTAGTAATATTTTAATCCTTTATGGTATACCTCATTTGATTATATCTGACCATGACCCTAGTTCACACAAAATTTAGAAAGAATTTTAAAAATGATATCAACACAAGGATATATTTGAGCATAACCTATCACCCCCAAACTAATTGATATTATTACAACACAATTTATACATTAGAACACATGTAGAGGTTGTGATCATCTGAATTTGAAGGTATTTAGGATCATTATTTACCTTTAGTGAAACTTTCATAGAATAATAACATTCATTCAACAATTCAAATAGCACAATATAAAGAATTGTATGGGAAGAAATTTAATTCTCCATCTTTTTAGAATGAATTTATATAAAGGAATATATAAGTCCACGATCTTGTTGAGAAAATGAATATGAAAATATGGGTTATTCAAAGTGATATCTCAAAAAGTCAAATAAGACATAATATCTATGCATAGAATAGAATTAATTATTTTAATTTTCAATTTGGGTACGAAATAATCTTAAAGGTGTCTCTAGGGAATGTAGTTATGACGTATGATAAAAGGGTGAAGTTAAGTCCTTGGAACATTAGGCCTGTGTATTTTTTTGAGAGAGTTAGAGTTATAGATGAATATTTAGCTAGGTGGCCCAATCTCTATAGAGTGAATTATGTATTTGAGGAAATGGAGTTTGATCGTATCATTTCTTATAATAAATATAATATTCATATTTTTGACACATGATAGAAAGTGTTGTGGATTCTAACAACTTGAATAATTAGTATTATTAGGATAAACCAAAGGTTATAAGATGGAGATTGGCGCTAAAAGAAGTGGGGACAAATATTTTCACACATTTTTTATTAATTAATGTATATCAAGTTTTGAAGATATAATTATGTAGGGTAGGGAGAATGTAATAGATAGTATTCTACTCTAAGAGGTAAACACTACATACACAGTTTGTGTCTAAATAAACATTAAATTTTTATAATAGAAATGCTTCATGAATATATATATATATATAATTAAAAAATATAATTATTTTAAATTTCAATTTGATAAAGTGGATATAATTTCATATTTCAGAAAGCATAAATTAGCATAGGGTGAATTTTTTGGATTTTTATTTGAAATGGTTGTTTTTTAGAGAATACTAAAAAACCCAGTTTTACAAAATACTATCACGTTTATGACATCATCAAGACATTGGAATGAATTGCATGTTTGTGAGGAATTATTCATATTATAAATATGTATATATTTATAAATTATAATAAATAAATTAAAAAATTATGATCAATTTAGAAACCTATTTTTGACATTTTCGAACCGATGTGATGTTGTATTCTATTAAAAGAACTACCTTTGATCCTTTTCATTAATTAAGTATTTTCAAGGATACATTTGATTTTTAAATGGTTTTAAAGTAACAAAAATATCCTTTTTTATAAAAATACAATTATCATCATAATAATTAACTTTAGATGTTTTTTTCGTATAAAACCATTTTTAAGATTAAAAATGCACTTTTTCAAAAAAAATATTTTTTATTAAATTTTGTTTATTAATATTAAAATTAATTTTTAAAACCTAGATAAATTTAATGTTACTAAATGTGTTTTATATTTGGAATAATAAAATTAAAATTATTTTAAAATGATCACTTTATTTGTATTTCAAAAATAAGTTATTGTGGTAATGGTTTATCACTACAGTAAGGGTTAAAATGTTTAACGGGGGTGTTAAACTGTGAGATAAGGCCTAAAATATCACTAAAACATGTATAAATTTGATCTAACCTATTTTTTTATCCCTTAATATAACCTATATTCCAAATAAATCCATTTTTCCAATATCCCATGAAATTTTGATGATATTATTTTAAAGTTTAGAGTATTTACAAAGGCATCACTCCTCTCACCTATAAAAGCATCCCCACCCCCTAAATTATCAACACTATATAAGCACCATATATCACCTAATATCTTATATAATTCCTTCACACACCCTTATCTTATACTTATATGTTCTTGTATCATAAAAATACCAACCTAATAAGGCTTAATAATAAACCCAAAAGGATGATACTCAAGGAAGATGTAATTGTATTAACTGATTACCCAAAAGTTACATTATTCTTAAACCTCTTACATATAATCCATAACTATCAAAAAATATTTAAATTGTTATCATTATTTTAAAAAAAAATGTTATTATATTGATATAAAACCCATCATCCACCTATTTTTCATCAATTGGGAAATGAAAATGTCAGTCATGTATACAGGTAGACTTCTGCTTCCATGACCGATATTTTTTATTTTTTATCAGTACCACACATTGATGGTTATAAATATTAATTTAATTAATAAAAAAGATATTTACAGTATTTTTATGATTCTAGAAAAATAAATATTTGTCTACATTTATTTCACTACGTCTTTTAAAAATGAGGATATCACCTATGTATATATGTATATTACCACCTCCATGAATAATGTATTTCATTTTTCATAACTGTCAAACATATATGGTCCTAAAATTTAATTTAATGTATAAATATAAAATATATTAAATTAATTTCATCATTGTATAGATGAAACAGTGACCATTGTGCATGGATTGTAACCACTAAATCAAAACATACATAAATGTTGACATCCAAATAAATTATTTTATAAAATATTTTTGTGTAAATGGTTAAAAAATATGAAATAATTAAATCTAGTAAAAATGGTATAAATATGTATATATTATAGATTACTAATAAATTTAAATTTATTATACAGTATGTTAGAATGAATCTGACCAAGCGGGAATCAAATGTTAGGGGTTTATTTAATCACACTATTAATCAGGATTATTATACATGAATTTACTTCGGTTAATTATGTAATATTTACCCCACAAATGATTAATTAGGGTAAATTTATGTAATATTTGGATTATTTTTAAAAAATATCAATGGAATATTCTTAACATTTTCTATATACGTTATTTTTTTCATTCCATAAAAAAGTTTAAAAAGAATCTAATTTTAACAATTTTCAAACGAAGGTTTTTCCCACCATCATTATCATTCTTAATTATATATATGCCATTATAATATTTAATTTTTTTCCAAATTAATATCTATTTTATTATTCTACAAATTATCTATTATTATATTAGAATAAATGTATATTATTTTTCTAAACGTTTTAAAGGGGATTCAATTTCACTTATGAATATCTTGGTCTTATACTCCATATTTAATTAATTAATAATGTTTTATTTTTAATATTATTTTATATTATGTTATATTTAAAATAACATAATGGAATTCTTGTTGAAATTGTGAAATGAGTCCCATAAATTATTAAATCATTATTTTTACAATAATGTTACAGAATTTTTAATGATGTTTTTTATGTCTTTATTAAATTTTACTATCAATTTTATAAAATAAATAACTTTCCTATAAAACATTTATTTTTATGAATTTATTCTCTCATTTTATCCCATATTTAACAATGGATTATACCACATATTTTCTTAACAATTTATTCTCAAATCATTAATATCCTTTATATTATGTTCCCTATTTATCTCCATCATTCATTGAAATTATTTTTCACTTTTACATATATTTTATTTTTTGAAAACACCAAATTCATTAATATATATTTCTTTTTACATAAATCTAATCACTTTGGTAGAAAATGATACACTCAACCTCGATCCATGTAGGACCGTAAAATAGTAAATCATTATATCTTAGCCACTAAATTGGGGGGGTATGAATAGGAATAGATAAATAATGAATAATATATATTTGAACATGTATAGATAAAGTTATTAGTTATCAATTGTTCATAAATAAAAATAGAAGTCATTTAAAAAATGAAATGTTTTTTTGAAAAATATTTTTTAAAAAATTGGATCATCGCTATATTTATATTTATTTTAAAATTAAATTTACCACTTTTTAAAAATTTATTTGAAAAAATGAAATTATTTTTTAAAATCACCATTTTAGAATTATCAGAGTTAATTTTTGAGATTTATCTAAAAATACTAATTTTTCTATGAATATTACAAAATACTGATTTTTATTGAAAACTTTATTTTGGTTTATTCTGTTGAAAAATTATATTTTGTTTTAAAAAAATTAATGTAATTTTTTTAATAATATTGAAATTAACCCAATTCAATTAATTAGAATAAATTATCTCTTCAATTTTTATATAAATTTTGTTTTTTACACTTTTAAAAAATTTTACTTTGGGATGATGTTTTCTCATCGCTTATACATGTTTAGTTATAAGCTAAATTCTTCCACTTGATTGAATTGAATTTTTAAAAATATATTTCACATTTTTATTGAGAATAATTGATATTATAAAATAATTTTAACTAAATTTTTAGTCACAATGAATAGTAAAAAGAATGAAAATTAATTACCACTATTAAGGTAAAAACATGTATCTGAGGACTTATTTTATAAATATATGGGTTAAAAAGACCAAACAATGTTTATAATTCATATTTTCAAAATATATTTAGACCATAAAAATACATTTTAAGATAATGAACTATTTTATATCCTTTTTTTCATTGAAATATGTGGATTTGATTAATTCTTTTCAAAAAATCCTTTTTTCCTCCACAATTGCAAGAGAGAACTCCCTCCCCATACTTATTCACATTAATAAATCCATTTTTCAGGAATAAACCATAAAAAATATCACTCCAGAATATTTATCTAAATTATAGATTTTTCTCTCTTCCTAAAATACAAACCCTACAGTCCTTAATAAGACATCCAATTGAGGTTACTCTATGAGAAGTTAATTATCTTAACGACGCTCTTTATTTTTTTTCTTCTTTTATAGCCTTAAATAATGTATTAACACATCCAATATAATAAAACCAACCACTACTAGAAATGAAGGATTTCCCAATGGTTTAGAACTATTGTGAAAGGCTGAAAAACCGTTGGTATATGTTATACCAACGGTTTTGCAAACCGTAGGGAAGTAAGCCATTGGGAAAATCTTTTCCCAACGATTTACAGTGAACCATTGGAATAGAGTGGAGAAACATTACCCTATCCCAACGGTTCTACAAAACCATTGGGAAAGCTTTTTCCCAATGGTTTACAGCCATTGGGATAGAGTGCTGAAAAATACCATGTTTTTCTTAACGGTTTGGCCAAACTGTTGGTAAAAAACCCAAAATTTCCTCTTTCCCAACGGTTTAAAAACTGTTAGGAAAAGTGTTCTACCAATGGTTCTGTGAACCATTGGTACAACAAAACCAAGACATGCTATGCCAACGGTTTCAAACCGCTGGCATAGCCTCTGTTGGGGAAAATTGCACAGCAGCTCTGCAATTTGCCCAGCAGCTCTCCAATTTTCCCACCAGCTCTCCAATTTGCCCACCAGCTCTCATTTTGGGGGTTCCCCCTCATTTTCAATCCAATTATTTTACCTTCAATAAACAAACACATACAAATACAATTATTTTACCTGCAATAACAAACTAACACTTACATATAAAGAACAAATTCATACACATTTAACATATAATGGTGGAACTATACACTTCCATAATTAAATTAGAATTCATAACATATTTATAAACATAAATAATTCATTTAAAATTCAATTTAAAATTTAGATGACAATTATATGTGGAATCCGGAAGTCAATTCATAATTTGATCGGTTTTTTGTATATCATATATTTTTACCTGAAATGATGTCCATTTTAAACATAATACATACATATGGAGTGCTACCAGCCACACTTCACCTCGGATTGAGGCTGGGTTCACTCGTACATGTCACATATGACCCATGGATCGTTTTTCTAAAGTATCGACACAATTCGAATGCATTTGGTCAGTTTTCCGTATGCCAGTTGATGTTTTTCAATTAAAATGACGTCTTTTTGAAACAAAAGGCAGACACTTTGAGTGGTGCCGACCACATCGCATCTCATATTGAGGCAGGGTTGATTCATACACGTCACATATGACCTATGGATCATTCTTCTAAAGTTTCAACAGAAACCAAATGCGTTTGGTCAGTTTTCCATATGTACTTAAAATGTTGTCGATTTTATAAAAAAAAAAGTGATCCACTTAGAGTGATTCTGGTCACACTGTACCTCAGATTAAGGCGAGGTTGACTCGTACATGTCACATATGACCCATGTATTGTTTTGCTAATGTATTGACATGATCATAATGCGTTTGGTCAGTTTTCTGTATGCCAGTTGATGTTTTTAATTTCAAATGACGTCCTTTTGAAACAAAAGATAGACACTTTGAGTGGTGGCTGCCACACCGTGCCTCAGATTGAGGCGGGGTTGACTCGTACACATCACATATGACCCATGGATCATTGTGCAAATGTATCGACACAATCCGAATGCGTTTGGTCGGTTTTCTGTATGTCAGTTGATGTTCTTCAATTAAAATGACGTCCTTTTGAAACAAAAGGCACACTTTGAGTGGTTCCAGTCACACTGCACCTCGGATTGAGGCTGATTTGACTCATACACACCACATATGACTCATGGATGGTTCTCCTAATGTTTCAATGGAAACCGAATGTGTTTGGTCCATTTTCCGTATGTACTTAAATTGTTCTCCATTTTAAGCAAAAGAGAGCCACTTAGAGTGATTCCGGCCACACCGTGCCTCAGATTAAGGAGGGGTTGACTCATTAATGTCACATATGACCCATGGATCATTGTGATAAATTATCGACACAATCTGAATGTGTTTGGTCAGTTTTCTGTATGCCTGTTGATGTTTTCACTTTAAATGACGTCCTTTTGAAACAAAAGACATACAGATTGAGTGGTGGCGGCCACACCGCACCTCAGATTGAGGTGGGGTTTACTCATACGCATCACATATTTCCCATGGATCGTTGTTCTAATGTATCAACACAATCTGAATGCGTTTGGTCAGTTTTCCATATGCCAGTTGATGTTTTTCAATTAAAATGACGTCCTTTTGAAACAAAAGGCAGATACTTTGGGTGGTGGCTGCCACACCGCGCCTTGGATTGAGGCGAGGTTGACTCATACACGTCACATATGACCCATGGATCGTTGTTCTAATGTATTGACATAATCCGAATGTGTTTGGTAGGTTTTCCACATGCCAGTTGATTTTTTCAATTAAAATGACGTCCTTTTGAAACAAAAGGTAGACACTTTGAGTGGTTCCAGCCACACCATGCCTCGGATTGAGGCGGAGTTTACTCTTACATGTCACATATGACCCATGGATCATTCTCCTAAAGTTTCAATGGAAACAAAATGCGTTTGGTCGGTTTTCCGTATGTACTTAAAATGTTGTCCATTTTACACAAAAGAGAGCCACTTAGAGTGATTCCAGCCACACTATGCCTCATATTAAGGTGGGGTTGACTCATACACGTCACATATTACCCATGGACCATTGTGATAAAGTATTGACACAATCCTAAAGTGTTCGGTCGCTTTTCCGTATTCCATTTGATATTTTTCACTTAAAATGACGTCCTTTTGAAACAAAAGACAGACACTTTGAGTGGTTCCGGCCACACAGCGCCTCAGATTGAGGCGGGGTTGACTCATACATGTCACATATGACCCATGGATCATTGTGCTAAAGTATCGACACAATCTGAATGCGTTTGTCAGTTTTTTGTATGCCAGTTGATGTTTTTCAATTAAAATGACGTCCTTTTGAAACAAAAGGCAGACACATTGAGTGGTGGCGGACACACTACGCCTCGGATTGAGGCGGGGTTGACTCGTACATGTTACATATGACTCATGGATCGTTGTGCTAAAGTATCAACACAATTTTAATGTGTTTGGTCACTTTTTCGTAATCTAGTTGATATTTTTCACTTAAAATGACGTCCTTTTGAAACAAAAGACAGACACTTTGAGTGGTTTCGGCCACACCGCACCTCAGATTGAGGTGGGGTTGACTCGTACATGTCTCATATGACCCATGGAACATTTTTCTAAAGTATCAACACAATCCGATTGCGTTTGGTCGGTTTTCTGTATGCCAGTTGATGTTTTTCAATTAAAATGACGTCATTTTGAAATAAAAGACATACACTTTGAGTGGTACCGGCCACACCGCGCCTCAAATTGAGGTGGAGTTGACTCATAAACATCACATATGACTCATGGATCGTTCTCCTAACATTTCAATGGATACCAAATGCGTTTGGTTGGTTTTCCGTATGTACATAAATTGTTGTCCATTTTAAGAAAAAGAGAGCCACTTAGAGTGATTCCGGGCACACCGTGCCTCAGATTAAGGCTGGGTTGACTCGTACACGTCAAATATGACCCATGGATCATTGTTCAAAAGTAATAACACAATCAGAATTCGTTTGGTCAGTTTTACATATTCCAGTTGATGTTTTTCTCCTCAAATGACGTCTTTTTGAAAAAAAAAGACAGACACTTTGAGTGGTGGCAGCCACACCACACCTCGTATTAAGGCGGGGTTCACTCATACATGTCACATATTACCCATGGATCATTTTTCTAATGTATCGACACAATCCTAATGTGTTTGGTCGCTTATCCATATGCAAGTTGATGTTTTTCAATTAAAATGGCGTCCTTTTGAAACAAAAGGAAGACACTTTGAGTGTTTCCAGCCACACCGCACCTCTGATTGAGGAGGGGTTGACTCGTACACATCACATATGACCCATTGATCATTTTGCTAAAGTATCGACACAATCTGAATGCTTTTGGTAGGTTTTCCGTATGCCAGTTGATGTTTTTCAATTAAAATGACGTCCTTTTGAAACAAAAGGCAGACACTTTGAGTGGTGTCGGCCACACCGCGCCTTGGATTGAGGTGGGGTTGACTCGTACACGTCACATATGACCCATGGATTGTTCTCATAAAGTTTCAATATGCATTACGTCTAAGAAATGAAGTAACAAATTGGTTGACCAATTAGGAAAATCAAAAAAGATACTCCTCTTCCTCCAATTGTAACATGTTTCAGTGGAAACATTCTTTCTCTTTCCAGATTTCATTTGACCCTTCCTGAACGAAAAACTGAAATCTTTCAATTCATTATGCATGTTAGTTCTAGACATACGCTGAGGTGGATCATCAGTCTCTATGGTATTATCAAATCTTCGATGATTCATTCTATATGGATGATCATTTGGCAAGAATCGTCGATGTCCCATAAAACTGAAACTACAGCAATGTTTTAGTCTTCTGGATCATGTATTCTTCATACAAACTGGACATGATAGTTTTCCCTTCATGATCCGTCCAGACATCATTGCATAAGCTGGAAAATCATTGATCGTCCACATAAGCGCAGCACACATCTCAAATATATCTTTTGAACATGCATCGTATGTGCGCACACCAACATCCCAAATAAGTTTCAACTATTTTATTAAAGGTTTCATGTATACATCAATATCAATGCCGGGATCAGAAGGACCAGATATGAGTATAATCATGAAAGTGAAAGGTTTTTTCATACACAACCATGGGGGAAGATTATAAATGTATATAAAAACTGTCCATGTGATTTGCGAAGTAAGCATCTGCCCAAACAGATTAAAACCATCGCATGAAAGACCCAACCTCACATTACGCATGTCAGCTGCAAAATTAGGATGTAGAGCATCAAATATCTACCATGAAATTCCATATGCAGGATGAACCAACTCATCATTAGTCTTCTTTCTCTCGGTATCATGCCATCTCATTTTTATTGATATGTCATCAGACATAAAAATATTCTGGAGTCTGAGGATCAATGGAAAGTGCCACATTAATTGTTGTGGAACACGAGATGGTGTTCCATCATATTTTGACTTCTAGCGGGACGTGCCACATTTTATACAATCATTTCGTTCAGTGGTTTCCTCCCATAATAAACTGCAATCTTTTGGGCCAGCATGAATTTTGTTTCTTGAAAATCCAAGTTCCTTAACTAACTTCCATGCCATATAGTGGTTTGAGAGAATATGTGCATCATCTAGAAGTAAATCCTTTAAGAGGGTAAGAATGTAATCGATTGTTTTATTAGAAATCCCATACATAGTTTTCCCATGAAACAATCGGATAAAAAATTCCAGCTTTTTCATTTTATCGCATTATCGATATACTGGAGTCATGGAAACATCATTGAATTTTTTCACCCTATCAATATCATCATTTTCACTAGATGCATCAGTTGTCCTCATATCTAAGTCTTCTTGAGTCGAAATACTTTCTTTTTCAAGATGACGAATAAACGGAAACCGATCATCTAACAAATTCTCCATTCCAGTCCTTTCATTTTGATCATCACCAATTTGAAATTTCATTTTCTCCCCATTGTGATACCACACAAAGTAGTTTTCTTGAAAACAATTTTTGGTTATGTGGTAGCTGACTTCTTCACAGATCAACCAAGGTCTACCAACACAATTGGAACATGGGCAGTGTATGCGACCACTATATGAAGCATTGTGAAATGAAAAATCTATAAATCTCTCCAAATTTTTTTGAAAATTGCTTGAGATCTGATCAGATTCATACATCCAACTTCTGTCCATTCTGTAAAAAGAATTTATATAAGCCATTTTTTCATAAACAATTCAATAGGATTAAACATTAATAGAAAATATATTTAAGTAATCGATAAAGGAAGGAGTTTCTAGTTGACGTAGTGAACTATTAAAACAATGTAAAGATATACTAATTAATTAAGTTATGTGTGCCTAGATTTGAGGTGAGATGTGTTTTGTAATTTTTTCATTTATCACATACCAAGAAGACACCATAGACCTGATAAAACATTGTTCAAGATATTACAAAGTGAAGGATTTTCATAAAAGATGCAGAATGTGTAAAGAGAGTATTTTAAATAAGTTATTGATTCTATAAAATGGAAATATTATGAAAAGTTAGTACATTTCATAACACCCAAACTAAAGTCCACAGAAAGTACCATATCACCCCACTAAAAAAAGGAAAACCACCTACCCCACTACCCCAACCATGTCAATTACCTCAATGAGGGATTCTTTGTCTGTATTTGGGAAGAGGTTGAAGGAGTCTAACCTGGATGGGGGAGTTGGAGCCGATCAGATGGAAGACCTCAGGTTAGGTTTCACCTGCGCTGGGGCTTCTAGAAATCGGGGGAAATGCAGAGTTATTTGATTCTGTGTAATCGGGGGCATGTTGTCCACAGGGGTGGTGGGGTTGTCCAGGGGGTACGGGGTGTCCAGGGGGTGGGCGGGCTTTCCACGAGGGTTTTAGGGCTTTCTAGGGGAGATGGGTGTCCAAGGGGGTGGGCGGGCTATCCACAGGGGTGGGGGGGGCTTTCCAGGGGGTACAAGGCGTCCAGGGGTGGGTGTGTCCGGGGGGGTGCGGGGGAGTGTCTAGGGGGTGGGCGGGCTGTCCACGGGGTTGGGGGGCTGTCCAGGGAGTAGGTGGTGTCTAGGGGGTGGGCAGGCTTTCCACGGGGGTGGCGGGGTTGTCCAGGGGTACAACGTGTCCAGGGGGGTGGGCGGACTATCCACGAGGGTGGCAGGGCTATCCATGGGGTAGGGGGTGTCCAGGGGGGTGGGCGAGCTGTCCACAGGGGTGTGACTGAGATCTATGAGATTTAATTGGGTTTTCATTCATGTTATGAAAAAAAGATGGGTGTTAAGTATTAGAATAGTATTTTTTAGTGAAAATCCAATTTAGAAGGAATAGTGACTTGATAACATGATGGTATCAAGTTTGCAATTGGGAAAATGTTTTGGCATTGGATTCTAAAAGGCTCCCACAACCTTCCAAGGATATATTATTTCTAGAAAAATGTGTTTTGGGAGAAAGAACTCGTCCTATATAGTTGATGTCACTTTTAGATCATGTGATGCCTTACTCATCAAGATGACTAGACAAGAACCAAAACCAAAGAGGCCTCAAAACTATCCAAATCTCGCGATGTGATGAATTCCCCATGCTTATTAGTGAACTATGGAAGTGATGACTTCCCAACTGCACAACCCCCCTCCCCACCTCACCCCCAACAAACTCCCCCTTCACAACCCCCCTCCCATCCACAGATTGCACAACCCCCCCCCCCCCCCACATGCACCCCCACTTGCACAACCCCCCCTCCCCCACCCCCACCAGAACAACCCCCTCCCATCCACCCACTACACCCCCCCCCACCTCACCCCCCAACATACTCCCACCTGCCCAGCCCACCCCCAACCTACACACTCCCCTCCCCCCCCACCCACTTGCACAACCACCCCCCACCTAACCCCCCCCCCCCCCCACATGCACAACCCCCCCTCCCCCCACCCCCACCTGCACAGCCCCCCACCCCCACCTGCACAGCCCCCCTCCCCCCACCACCACCTGTACACCCCACCCCCCACCTCACCCCCAACAGACTCCCACCTGCCCAGCCCACCCGCCCACCAACCTGCACACTCCCCTCCCCCACCTTCTTGCACAGAACCACCCTCCACTTTCACCCTCCACTTGAACATCCCCCCTCTCCAACCCCCCTGCACAACCCACCCCCACCCCCACCTCTACAACCCCCACCTCACCCCCCAAGACTCTGACCTGCCCAGCCCACCCCCCCCCCCCAACCTGCACACTCCCCCCACCCACTTGCACAACAACCCCCTCTACTTGCACCCCCACTTGCACAACCCACCCCTCCCTCCACCCCCACCTCCACAACCCACCCCCACCCCCACCTGTACAACCCCCCACCTCAACACCCCCACCAACACACCCCCTCCCCCCACCTAAACACCCCACTAGAACACCCCCTCCCCCCACCTACTGCACCACCAGCACCTCCCACCAGAACAAACACAGAAAACAAAAACAGAACAAATAATTGATTCACACATGACACCAGAACAAAAACAGAAAACAAATAACAAATCAAATTGAAATTTCTGGGTATACCATACTGCAAAAAGCTTAGGTTTAAGCCAAATCAAAACATAAAAGAAAAAAATTAGATGAAAAACATTAAACATAACTTACTACTTACAGATTTGAAGTCTAGAACAAAACAACCTTGTGATTGAGTATGGATCTGGTGGAATTATTTTCCAAGTGAGAGAGATCTTAGGTCTCAATTTTAGCAGTTCAATCGCGTGGATGGGATCTCGGGTTCGCTGGGATTTTAGGGGAATACATTCCCAAGGGTTTGTTAAAACCGTTGGGAAAGGTGAGCTTTACCAACGGTTTACACAAACCGTTGGTAAAGCCTTCCTAAGTCATGGGCTTTACCAAAGGTTTTGTAAAACTATTGGTAAAGGGAGAAAAATTTTTATATTTCCCGACGGTTCAGTAGAACCGTTGGCAAACAAGCGTTGGGAAAACCCAACTTCTTAGTAGTGAAAATATCACATATATTTATATGTTTTTTATTTTTTTAATAATACTTATGAAACTCATTCTACCTCAAATGAGAAACAAAATCATCGATCATGTGTATAGTGAATTACCACCTCGCGAATCGATGTAATTTGATTTCCATCACCAACTCACATTAATAGTAATAATGATATAATAATAATTATATATAATACCTATGATATGATATTTATTCTGTAAAATGAATATATTATCCACTTTCTTACCCTTTCATCTATTAATCGAATGATATCAGTGCTTATGCGTACGTACGACCTACCATCTCCATGACGCAATGTGGTTTATTTTCCATGTCCAAAATTCAAGAATAATTTTAAAAATAAGTTTCATAATTAAATAATATAGTTATAACATTAATTTAATTTTATATATGATTGAATTATACCCTTTATACAATAGTTGAGATAATCAAAATAAAACATGCATGTGGAAACAAGGAAATTAACTCCCAAAACAAGTAAAATAATGAAATATTATAAAAAATGGGTGTTAATATGTTATAATAAGATCATATATGGTATTAAAAAAATAAATAATTTTTTGGTATAAATTAAATACATGATAAAAACCATCACACAGGATGTTAAATATTTTTTAAACAAATAGAAGCATGAGGTAAGGGATTTTGTCTCAACTTCTAATTCAATTAGAAATATTTTTTAATATTCACCTACTCACTTTTTATATAATTTATATGCTACCATTATGATATATTTAACATGAATAAATGTTTTAACTATTATGGTTAATGTCTTGATTCATTTTTATTTCCATGGGGTTTCAATTTTAATATTACCATACAAGTAAGAATTCATTTTACAAACTCACATTAGTTTGGGATTACATGTACTTTCATTGAAGGAATCTTATCAATAATCCCTCATAAGATCCATTAATTCTTTTTATCCACTACATATTTAATAGGTACATATATATTATTCCAAATTATCATCTTTTTTTAAATTTAATCATGCAATGAAATGTTAAAATTAAAAATTTATTTTATTTCTCTTTAATTCAGATATATTTTTCTACGACATCCATGTTTTTAATAATTGTTTTACAGAGTCCCTTTTTTTGAAAAATTATTTATTTTGTAAAATTTAATTTATATTGAATTTTAATAAAAGGCTTTTAAAGTAATATTTCTAATATTTTATTTCAAAGGTATTTTTTTATTAAAAATTCAAAAGGGATGTCTTTTAAACATATATAGTGATAATAGACATCCCCACCACCATAACTATTTTACGAAATTTAGAATATTCTACACATTTTTAATTGTTATAAAAAGAAAAATATTATATCAAATATTATTTTAATACTTCAGTTTTGTTTACTTTATTATTCAAAGGTACCAGATATTATTCAAAAAACATATATTCCCGATTAGCCAATGGTCACCTCTCATTTCTTTATTATTTTTTTGATAGTTAACATTATCTTGATACAATCTATTTCTTATGATCTTTTTTATTTGGAAATTAAATTTCACATAAATATCCATATTCTTTGTATCATGGCTATTATTATTTCCTAAACCATATACAATTTTTACATATAGTATTTACAAAGAAATTTATTTGATTAACTGGGGAAATATTGATAAATCTATATTTTTCACTCAATATTTATATTTGTTCATAAAGAATACTGTACATGAATTAAATAATTCATTTTATATTTGAGTAATGATTTTGATATGTTGTGATGGGTGGGGATTTGAATTATATAGGCCTGTATTTCTTTTGTAGGTCTCATGAGACAAATCCGTTGGACAAATATAATGGTTTTTTACCCATAGTTTTAAATTCTCTTATAAAAGGTGTTGAAATTATAGATATCATGATGTCTGAGATCATAACATACATTATTATTAATTTCCTACATTGAAAATTCAGTTATTTTTATCATTGAGATTATTTTCATTGATATTGTCCATGGGTTCATTTCTTGCGTAAGTTATTGATTAAATGGAATCTGTTTTTAGTTATTTACCATACCATATTGATCATGAATTATATAATGAAGTGATTGATGAAATGGAATGTGTTTTTAGTTATTAATTGATTAAATGGAATGTTTATTTAGTTATTTAACTTTTTGTATTGATTATTTTTTATTGCATCAAGGTATATTCCATTATACATAACCCTTATTGAGAATTTTATCTCACCATTATTTTGTTCACATTCCCCATGATATAGAAAAATATTATTAGAAAGAATTCATGGATGCTGAATTTTATCCATTACACTATTTTATATTTTATCCCCAATGTAAAATGGGTATATTTTTTGGTATCTATATATCTAATACTATTAAATTGATCATCCCTTTGTGTTATAACCTCTTTTATCTACTCTATTTCAACAAATTATACACCAACTCTGGGCTACATGGGTTAGGGTGGTTACATTTTTCACAATGTATATATGTTGTATTAGTTTCACTACATAAATAGAGGCTAAACTATATAATCATTTTTATATATAGTGTGAATTGGTATAATATTACTATGAAAGTTATTCCACTAACTGAGGGAATATTTATATTCATTATAATTGATTATATATAGATATTTATTAATTACTAAGGCATATTTATTATGTATTTAATTCTTAATTAAATACATGAGGATTCTATTGGAAATTTGTAAGTGATAGGTGGGGTCATTTATAGCCCCTGAAGATGTGTAAATAATGGGTGGGGTATGTGATATCCCCTCAATGAATCATGTTAGGTCTCATGATACAAAAAGTTATCTTTTAATAAGAATTATTTGGATATTTGGTGTATACCTTCCCATTTATTGAAAGTGTATTGGGTGAGGCCTAAACAGTAAGATTAATATATCTGGTACTATGTTTTCTATCATTAAGATTTCAATAATTATTTTTATGTGACTATTATGTTGATAATATCCGTTGATATATTCCACACTCAGTTAATTTATTATGTTTCTCAATTATTCATTATTCACTATCGGACATTTTTTATACCTTATGTATTCAAGATATATTTAGATCTACTCAACCCCTTTATATAAATTATAGATCACCATTTATTATTTTCCTTTCCCGAAGGTATCATTGAGGGTAATTATAATGATATATAGTATGTTTAAAAAAAATAATGTTTTGATGTTTATTATAATCCAAGATTTATGTATCCAATGTAATATGGAAATCATGTTTATATCTAGTTACCCAATAATATAAAATTGTTTGGTCCATTAGGATGTGATTAGTTTTATCTTTTTCTTGTGTAAAAAAATTTACAACTGATCTAGGTTAATAGATTTATGTTTTGTATATATATAGTTATGTTATTTGGTTTGAAGATATATATTTCTTATGAAATTAGGTTTTTTATGTGGTTGTATAGTTATAGGAATGTAGATATGTGGTTATAAAGGATATTAGAGTGTCAATACATAATATTTTGGGGTCTGACGGTGACTAATTCAGTGGGTAAGTTAATATAGGGTTACATTACAATATATTTTCATGATATTCTATTACTATACTCGTGTGGGAATTTTATGAGATGGACTTGGTGGGGATATGTGGTTGTGGAATATGTTATGTTATGATTTAGTTTGGTAGTATATTTATATTGTATTTAATATGCATGCTTAATATTTTCATTAGGGTTTATAAGGATAATCTTAAGGAATATACTTGTATACTCACCCCAATACATTATAATTTATTTTTATATATTTAAATCATTTATTTTGTGATTAGGGTAGGCATTACTAGAGAATGTTTTTAAACTTGTTATAATATTTGATTTAATTAAATATTCTCTTTTAGGTATTCATTTTGGAGAAATTACTTCTTGTATTACATTACATGCTATGTGTGACCTCTATTTTAAAATATATAGATAGATTTTACTATAATGTTTTTATTATTACTAGTAATTATAAGTGTAATGCCACAAATAATTGTGTTATATAACCTTGATTCTAGTCTCCAACTTGTGTCCTATTGGAATCACGATTCGAGGGTCACACTTGTCTTCACTATTATCTCTATATAAGATCTAAAAAAGAATTTACAAGAAAAATTTTGTATTCATAGCTAAAAATCAATATTTTTTTAATTAAATCAATTCGTAAAAAATATTTTCCAATCAGATTGAAAACATCAATTATAATATATATAATATATACCCAATGATATTATTTATGGACACATTCTCTCATTCCAAACATTTTACTTTAGCCCGTAAAATTTGGGAGCACATGTTTTGTTCACTGAATTGATATGAATCATTAAGGGGATAAAATTTATAACTTCAATCATAAAAGAAACATCAAAAAATATATTATAAATCCCAGATTTTTTTTAAATCAAAAACAATCCCAATAGCTTTCATAACATGTAACACTAGCCTTTAAGTGAATTTAGATATATTATAAAAAATTATTAATTAATTATGATCATTTAAACCTGGAAACTAAATGGGAAGGCATAAATATGACTAACCAAATTTTGAAATATTGTTATAATGGCCCTAATTAATGTTTTTTCAATCTTAGTCAATAAGAACTCAATATTTAGTGAATCCATTTTGTCCATAAATAATTTATTTTCTTTAAAATTGATTTTCATTTCATTTTCCAAGTTAATGTTATAATTAATTTATTCCATTTATTTCAATTTTATTTAAAAATTTAAAAATAGTTTTCAAATAATAGTATCATAATTAACATAGGGTGAAATTTTGGAATTTCTCTAAAATGATTTATTTTTCATTAAATAATTAAAACTACTAATTTTTCAAATACCATCATTTATTTTCATTAATGCATGTAATTTAAATCAACATTTTATTTTGGATTTTATTTTTTTGTTAAATTTCATCCATTTCACTTATAATAACATAATTAATTACATTTCAATTTGAAATATTAAATATTTTGATATAAGTAAATTTTAATGATTAAAATGTGTTTTTTAAAAAAAAATCATTGTTCTTTACACATTTAAATTATAATTAATTTCATAGAATTATAGATATTGAATATTGAAAAATGGATACCATATTATAAATTAGTTTTTTGAAGTTTAGTGAATACTTCTCTTTTAATTTTTTTCATTATAAATGGTACATGGGGTAAATTGTTTTCACCTTGTAAAGTGTAAATAGGGTATTTAAGGATACTATTAATAGGAAAAGGCTTTAAAAATCTATGTAGCACCAGAATTATTTCAAATGTATTAGTTTAGTTCAACCATTTTAACATAATATTTTATGATAGGGAAACTTAGTGCCATTTTTGATTGATAATGGCCATAATATTAATTTATGTAAAGAATAAATAAAAAATGCCACTACCTTTGTTCTAATATCTCGAAAAAATAGTACGGATTCAAAAAGTTTATGTTTGATTTTAAGTAAATAATAAAAATATTAATAAATTTGTTATCATGGAAACATATTTTTAATTTTTATTAATAGAATAATTATATTAAAATATTATGTATTGTTGGCATAATACTTGTTCAAGTAATAAAAACAAATTAAATTATTTTTTAAATATCAAAATAAATAAAATTCGGTTGAATTATTATTTTTATATAATTTAATATATATATATATAAGATATTATTAATGTATTAAAATTTTATATTCTAATTTTATTTTAATATTTTAGTTTTTAAAAGTAAACTATGTCAATAGTTCTGAAAATGACTTTAATTGAATATTATGGTAAATAATAGTTTATAAAATGAATTGAAATTCATAAAAATATTGATATCATCTAATTGAATGGTATATTGTCTAAAATATCACCCATTTTTCATTTATGGGTCACATTTCCTTTATAGTAACACAATTAACCACTAAAGAGTAAAAATCATTAATATTGTATTAATCATCATATTAGTAAGCTAGGGTTAAAACTAAGAGATAATGGTTACAAATAAACTAAACCTATCTAAATATTATTTATAATTGAGCTACATTTTTATAAAAAATATATCAATTTATTTTAGCATGAACATGAAAATAAATTTTTATTAATTCCATGGGGGCCCTCCCCTCACTAAAAAAAGGAAAACTCCTCTAACCCATTTTTCACAAAGTTTGAGCACATTTGATCGACCAATCCCAAACAATAACATTAATAAATATATTTATTTATTTTATATAGGTTTTTTCTCTTTAAAACACCATATCTTTGGTTTATAAGTAAATATCCAAAGTGCATTCCTCAAAGAGGAGGTAATCATCTTAACTAAGTAGTTTCATTTTACTTATTTTTCTACCTTCAATATAAGTATGATATAAATTATATAATAATTAATTTAGTATCATAAATATACTTATTTTTCATTATATTTATGGAAAACCCATTATCCCTATTCTTCATATCCTATAAAAAATTGGAAACATCACTCATGCTTATGTAAAACTTATCATCCCCATATAGAGATGTAATTCGTTTTTCATCACTATATTACATAGATGGTTATAATGAAGTAATTACTGATTATATATGATATATATTATATTATTACATTTATATAAAGTAAATTATTTTTTACTTTTATTTTATTCCATCCATTAAAAAGTTTAAACATCACTTGTACATACGTAAAGACTACCATCTCCACGAAGTGATGTAATTCATTTATCATCACCTCTTTATGTCAATGGTTATTG
The DNA here is from genome assembly GCA_963277665.1 of Viscum album. Taxonomy (NCBI): domain Eukaryota; kingdom Viridiplantae; phylum Streptophyta; class Magnoliopsida; order Santalales; family Viscaceae; genus Viscum; species Viscum album. The sequence continues at coordinate 188,779,460 of OY728156.1, read as the reverse complement.
AAGTGTATGTAATTAATTAATATTATTATTATTATTTTATTATTGTTATTGTTATTTTTTATGATTAAACCATTACCATGGTTCATGTACTGAATGTAAAAAACTGAAACATACATGAAAAATGAAACAACTAACACTCAGAAATGATGATATTAATAAAGAATTATTAATAAAATGGTGTTGAAATATTATAATGGGATAATATATGATAATTAAATATACGTGTGTGGTTATTTTATATAATTATAATAAATTTATATTTATTATACATGAGGTTAAAATCAATTATGATGCAATTCTGAATTTAAGTAAGGGTTCTTCGTCTTAATGTCATTTCATTGAGACATTTTGATGTTACCTTCCTGTTTATGTTTACAAATTTTATATATTTTAAAATTTAAGTTTTATATAATTTTTCATTATTAATTAATTATATTAATAGTTAAAACTCAAATTCTTTCATCAAATATTTTTTAATTATAAATTTATCAAAGTGTTATGGGTTTATGTCAAAATCTGATTCTTATTCTAGATTTTTTGTGTTTATGTTTCAATTAGAGAAATTATATGATACTTTTGTATAAAAACATATATATATATTCTTATTATATGGTTATATCTTTAAATTAGAAGTTTTACCAACATTTTACTATATTTAAGTACTCAAGAGATTCAAATACTATTTCGAATGAAAACCAAATTATTTTTCCTATTTTTATGGAAATATTTTTCTTTCATATATATATATAAATATATATTTCTTATAATTTTTTCAATAAATTGTAAAATATTATACAATGGTTTTTTGAATTGATTATTATTTTTTTGTGAACTGATTAAAATAATTAAAAAAATATTCTATTTATTTTATAAAGGAGGTACTTTTTTTACCGAAGATGTGAAAATAATTCTTACATTAATGATTAAAACTCCAACAAAATTTTATACAATAATTACTATTCAATTAATTTGAGATTCATTTAAAATTCATTATATTTCATTATAAATAAAATATTATTCCCAAATATTTGTAATTTTTTAGTTTTTTAATACATGGTGTCAAAAATAAAAGGATCATTTCTTAAAAAAATCAGTGATATTTTTAATGTGTTTTCATATATGTCAATAACCTATAATGAATATAAGAATTATTGAAGATATATGCAATCCACCATATTCCTATGGATGTTTTATGATCATTTTTACTTGGGAACGTTTTCACAATATTTATACTAGTTATTCTAACACCAAATAGTTATTAATTACTATGGAATGTCAATTAAGTATTATTATTTACTGAAATGATAAATGAATTGAAATTATTAGGTAAAGGGTGGGTCCAAAATTACATAGCCCCATGATGCATTGTTACGTCTTATGAGAAACAATAGGTTAGGTATTTTTCTATGGAATTACCCATTTATAAAAGATGTCTTAGCATGAGACCTCAATGTTAAGTTTAAGATGTATTTCATTAGGTAATCCATCATCATGAAATTAGTTATTTATATACATGAGGTTGTTGGAATAGTTTTAATATCCATGGATAAGTTTCAATATCATCTCATTTTCTGTGTTTCTTTATTTGGTCATCATTTGTTTATTATATATTATTCATATCTTTTATTCTTCCACTGTATGCCTTACCTTACCAAGAATATTATATCACCCCTTTCTTTATATTCCATTCCCAAAAATTCTTGGAAGTGTATTATTAATGATATATAAGAGTATTCTATAGATAATAATGACATTTTCATACAATGTACTAAACTTTAATTTATGTTTTGAAATGTAATATGTATTCAAGTATATCTAATTTTATAATATATATAAACAAATTGATCATTTGAGATGTGGTCAGTTTTTTCTACTGTTAATGTAATAATGTCACCACTATCTATAGTATACTAGGGTTAGGTTCCTTAATTTTAGTATCAATGAATGTTCTGTAGAAATCGTGGGAGCCATATGTAGAAAAAAAATTGAGCATGGAACATTATAATGTGATAGAATCTAGTGTTGAGTCTATGTATTGGATAATATTATGAAGTTTTTGGAAGTTAGAGAATGTGTGGTTTCTTAGAAAACACATCCTTGAATGGATACTATAAATTATATGTGGCTATAACATAGACACTCATATGTGTAATAACTATGAAAGGAGAGGATTTTTGTGTTACTCAATCATCACTGCTGCATAATGATGGATCCTAGAGGTATACAAATTGATAGATCTATTGGGGTATATGATTTTATTAACTAATATTTTATTTAAAAAGAACTATGAAATATTTGAATATTTTTTATTAATTGATAACATTCTAAAATATAATAATATTATGTCTCCATGATTATCTATGCCTAAATTTTCAATTTATGTTATGGGTGTAACAATATTTATAATTATACATTATGATTCATAATGTTACATTCTAATGTTGATTATTCCATTAACTATAAATGTCACCTAGTATATGGAATAAAAAACATCCCAGACAACCTAATTAATAAATGGATTTTACATGTGAGTAAGTTAACATGAATAATGTTATAGTTGGGAATATAATGACGATATTAGGTTAGTTGACCTAGGTTATGACAAATAACCTTGCATGTATGGAACAACACATTATTCACATTATGATTTATTGATGTTGGAAAACTTCATGTGGTTGCAACATATATCCATTAATGGAACTAAAAATGAATTGATATAAAAATACTGTATCACATCCCTAGAAAATATATTTATATATTTAATAATTAATGAAAGGGAGAAGGTTATTATGTCAATGTATTGTTCAAAGGATTATGTTGATTAATTATGTCCATTAACTCAAAATAAAAAGGAGGTGGTGTAGATAAAGAGAATGTAATAAAATATTTTAAGGATATATTATTTAAAAAATGATTTTTAGGATTAATGAGAAGTTATGGGAATGAAATTCCTTATTATAATAAATATAATATAGTAAATTGATACCGATTATGAGGAAAAAATTATGAGATATGAAATTCAGGTTATAGAATATGTATACAAACTAAAAATTAAGATTTATTATTTATTTTATGGGATTAATTAATTCCTCAAAAGGGTAGTAGTCTCCCAATCATTTCCATCGTATGATGATATGTCATCATGTTCCATCCTGGAGGAGAAATAATTTTCCAATAAATATGTTTTAAAATTCAATAAAGATAATAATTGGATGATTGAGAACAAAGAAAAAAGTGAGGTGAATAAAAATAAGTGATGGATGGAATGTCCCATAAATGATAATTGGGAAAAGAAACAAATTATTACATTATTTAATGGAATGGGAACTTTTTTAAAGTGTATAGAAAATAACCATATGTAACGTGACTGTAAGGGTAAGAAATAAGTCTCCAATTTATAATGTTCTAATTTTAAAGAAATGGGGAACTATGCAAATGAATTATCCAATAGTTAATATAATTTACCTTATAAAAGGATGAGGGATAATGTTTAAAGTTATTCAATTTCTATAAATTAAGTGAAGATCCATTAATTTATGATAATAGGTGCATTGTATTAATATAATTCTTTATATGATTACATAATCACAAAATATTTTATATTATTCATGGATATCAAATCATCCCTTACCGCTCTAATGAATGAATTTTCTATCAATACACCTAGTAATAATTTTTTTATCAAGTGGTTTTTGTTATGATGAATATTTATTTTCTAGTTGACAAAATTATTTTCATACTTATGTTCAGCTTTGAAATAATAATTTTCTATATTTTATTTAGTTTTTAATGGTTTAAGAATTATTATATTATTTATAATATATTATTGTTAAATGGTCTTTAAATAAAAAAATTAATCTTTTACCTCTGTTTTTTAATGAATAATTTTTTTAACCCCTTATTGATTTATGATTTTTGGTCATTAACTTTGTCATGGACTTGTTTTTCATCACTAAATATTAGCACATGGATGTTAGTTTTCTCTTACATGTCTATAATATTTCTTCCCCCCAATTTTAGTTTTATCTTGGAACATAATTAAGTGTTATTTCAGGTAACCATTTTATTTCCCACTTTCCATTTTGAAAGGAAGTTTTATTATCCCTACATATGAAGTTTCTTTTCAAAAAAATATATTTTCAAATATTGAGAATTTGTTGAATGAGATAAAATTGTTATGGAATGGTTTATTTAAGGTTTGTATAATGTTACAACACTAAAATTTGGTCTAATAGAACAATAATATGAATAGTTTTCGTAACATGCACAGTAGAGATTTAAGCGAATGAAGATATATTATAAAAATATAATTATTTAAATATTATTATAATAACCTAGACATTTATTTGGTGGGTATGAATATGAGTAACTTAATTATGAAATATATGTATAATGGTCTTAATCAATAAAAACATACTTATTAATTCTTAGTAAATAAGAACTCAATTGTTTGGTGATTTCATTTAATGCTTCGAAATGTATTTTCTTCACAAATGATTTTTATTGAATTTTATGACAATAAATTATAAATAACTAATAAAACATTAATAAATTGTGTTTAATAAATTTAAATATATTTTTAAATCATTATATGAAGATTAAATTAGGTTCAAATTTTGGTCTTTTTTAGAAAATATTGATTTTTCAGGGAATAGTGAAAAATACAGATTTTTCAAACACTGTCAATTCTTTTCATTAAATAAAGTGATTTAAAATTAAAATTATCTATTTTATTTAATATTAATGTAAAATATGATAAATTTTATTAATAAAAATGTAATTAATTCCATTTTAATTATTATTATTCATGATTTTTATATAATTCAATTTTTATGCCTAAACACAATTTTCTAAAAAATGATTTTCATTGTGTTTTTTCATATTTATATTAAAAGTAATTTATTAGAACTATATATTTTGACTCATGAAAAATTTATATAAAATTATTAAATATTAGTTTTAAATTTGGTATATATTTCCCCATTAATTTTGGTCATTATGAATACTAACAATAGTGAATATTTTTCACCTCGGTAAGGGTAAATCAGGTAATTAATGTAGTGAACAGAAGCTTAACGTACATGGACATTACATTACTTTTGAGGAATAATTAGAACATTACAAAAACTCACACACAAGGACCGTAATAGTTTAGTGTCTTTGGAAACTCGGAATATAATTTTCTAATCGTGGTGAAAGATCTTCAACATCTCCTATAAAGTTCTTCCCTTTTTTTCTTACCTAAAACCTTTCTTTATATCCTGGGGAAAAGAAAATATAAAAGGGTGAGCTCAAATGCTCAGTAAGGGTAAACAAAAGAAATATCAATCACATCATATTCATAAGAACATAACATTTTGTAAATCATAACCTACAAAACAGATCATAATTTCATAACATGGGATAAATCATAGTAGTGAAATGTAATCCCAATAATCATAACATAAAACATGAAACTTTGTGGAATACACACATAATCATAGAGATTCATTTCTTATTAGTCAAGACTCATTTCCAAGACAATCTTAGTGGACAAAGTCCATTTCTAAATCGAGTTCACTCCTTGTTTCAATCCTATTTCACTGAACCGGTTTAACCTGCCATTCCAGCCATGTCTATCTCATGAGATAAAAAATATTTACCTAATGCATTGGCGGGAGATATAGGTCCCACCCATCTCATAATGATACCATTCTTATGTGTGCCACAAAATCATAAACCATACATCATAGCATAACACATGTAATAAAAATGGGAATCTTAAACATCATGACATCATAAAAGAATTCATATAAGATAAAGGAATTCATAAAAATATTTCCATCACAACATAATCAAATCAATGTAATAATAGGGATAGAAACAGAACCCTTTATTATCTAAGATGGAAAATAATTTTGATAAAACACTTGAACTCCATTCTTGAGGAAAATATCCTTTCTACTTCAAAAACAATTTTCCTTTCTTAACATGTCATACAATTCTAAACTAAAAGAAGTTGATTAAAAATAAACTTGAAAACTTTTAAGGGAAGCTTCTTTTAAATAATGTTTTAAAAATCCATTCATTCCTTATAAGTTAAAAGAAAACATTCTTCTCGTACTTTTGTCGGAAAAGTCAAAAAGTACCTCATACGATAAACGACAAAAGATTCCTTTCATATCTTTTACAAAAAAATCATTGAAGGGTAAAATTGGATATAAACTATTGTATAAGGATATAAATATTATATATTGAGGAAACATGGATGTGGATGATAAAATATACCCCAGTAAATGCCAAAGTATAAACAATCTCGGATAAAAATGAGATTGTGATATTTTCCCTTACCTTAGGTCCGATTTGCTTCGTAAGTGTCCGAAACTCCTGTATAATGATTTAAATAATGTCATTGACTTATTCCAGAATCATACTCACTGTTATGATATCATATATGGTTCACTTATGACTTTATTTTACCCGTTCTTTTGTAAATTCCATGTTAAAGAGCGTTTTGGGTAAAATCGTTTCATTTGTCGTCTGGGTTTTGACTTGTAATTATTCATATGATTACCTAGATCATGATTACATAATTCCAGAATATAAAACACAATTTATATAATATATATTCAGAATATACATATATATAATAGATCAGTAAATGGAAAGAAATACACCGTTCATGGAGACGGTAGGTCGTACGTACGCATGAACGCTGTTTTCGTTTCATTGTTGAGTTGAATGGAATTAAGTAGATGAAATAAATATATATACACATAATCCCAGTATCATTATTATGTCATATATTTCATGATTACTTATTATATATACTTTATAATCATTCATGAATGGTTAACGTGGAGAACGAATCTCATCACGTCGTGGAGATGGTAGTCCGTACGTACGCACGAGCAATGATATCGTTCTCATGATCGTGGAATTGTATTGGAGTGTATGTATACTATTTCAGAATCAATATCACTTTACAATAATCATATATAGGTATTGTGTACACCATTTGAAGTGCACTGTGTTGCATTTGTTTTCAATGAGGTATGTTGTTGTCAAAGAATGAATGGATGGATGTCAAGGAGGTTCAATATGTGAATGACAAAGGATGTGATGGTGTTGGTGAGGAAAGGAGAATGACCATGGTACTAAGATGCATGTCACTTAGGAGATTCACTAAGTGACATAGGATGTTGTGGTTGAAACATTCTCTATGGAAATCAGACGATTGTAGAACTGATCTTAATGTTTCAATACTTGTATCAAGATGATACTAAGTTACACCACTTAAAGAATGGATGATGATGGAGCATCATCATTAAATCAGACAATTGTTGAGCTGTTCCTTAAGTGTAAATAACTTGTATCAAGATGATACAAAGTCACAACATGATTAGAAGACCATGCATTGTAGTGACAATGCATGAGGAGTTGAAAGTGATCCATCCATAAGATCTAAGTGGATGAAGTGGATTTATTGAATTCCATGCACTACCACTTAGTGCATGTGAATTTGAAGTTGATCCAACTTGATCACTGATTGGATCAATGAAGAACATTGAAGAAATCATTGATTCAGGAGTTCGGTTGAAGATGAAAAACCTTCGAGAATTCCATTCCAAAGTGATGAATAAATGTTGAAGAGAATTGGAGGAATTCTAATGAAGAAGAAGAATAGATGAGGGGAATGTCTTAGAAGATGGCTAGAATGGCTTAGAGGCTTGAAGGACTTGGCATTTGGCTTATACTCATAGGAGAACTTTGTATTTGACAAAGTCCTTATTCATGCCTTTGCCAAAAAATATGGCCATCCAAGGACACCTTGAGGGTTCAACCCCAAGGCACATGTGTGCCTAAGGCGCCACGCCCAAGGGGGGAACCCGTGGGGCAAGCCGAAGGCGGCAGGAGGCCACGCGGTGATCAAATCCGCGCGGCAGGGGCGCATAGCGCGTGCCCGCCAGAGGCAGAGTGGGCGCCAGTAGCGCGCCCGAGTGGCAGGAGTGGGTGCAAGAGCGCACCCGCAGAGAGAACACGGTGCGGGGCGGCACCGTGGAGGTTGGAAGTTCAATCGAGGGGTTGCGGCAGGAGCTGGGTGATAAACTGCGGAAAAACAGCACGCCGTTTCGATGTGGGACGCGCAATTTTCACCGAGAGCGAATCCTGGCCGCTCGATCGATCGCGCGCCAGATCTCGACCGCACGATCGATCCCGCGCGAGATCTTCGGATCGCGGCCATCCGATGTCTTCTCAACTCCGCATCCGACGGCTCCGAGGCGTCTCCTTCCTCGAGCTCAGCCGAAGGCCACCCGCGACGTCGCCTGAACCAGAGGCCATCCGACCACCGGATTTCGAGCTCCCGACAACCTTTGAAGGAGCTAAAGGTTCCATTGCGCTCGTCTGTCCATGATGAATCCATTCATGCATAAAAGTGGGCTTGCATGCAACGAGAGGAGAATTTGAAGTTCGGCCGAAGCAACCGAAGGTGCGAGGCCATTCGGTGTTGATGCTTTCCATGGATTGGGTTTAAAAAAGACCATGCACACGTTCAACTATGCATGCAGGAAGAGAAAAATAACAGAGGAGGGAACCCGCTTGAAACAAGAGAGAAAGTTCAAGATTTGAAAAATCTTGAAAACCCGATAAATTCGGGGATTCAAAGATATAACTCAGCGGATGTAAAGCACCGCCTCTGCCTATAAAAATGAGTCCGAGCCCTTGAGGCTTGCTGGCTGATGCGCTGAATTTTTTGAAGACCCGTGAGTGCACTCTCTGCCTCGCGAAGATCTCCCATGCGCGCACCACATGCGCGGCAGCAGCCTGAAGCCAAACCTTGACTTCGTGAGTCCCCTGTGCGCTTCCCCTTTGCGCGACAGGAAGGAGAGGTTGGGCAGTGCGATCTTGCGCGCCCTCCTTGTGCCCGCGGTTGGTCGAGGCTTGCACGACCCGTGGCTCAAGATCCTTGCGCGGCAGTGACACCCTTGCACGCTGCCTTGTGTATCCAAGCACTTGCACGGCCAGCTACACCCGAGGTGAACACACACCTTGTGCGCCTTGAAGAGGATGTGAAGTCCCGAGGCCGTGTGTGATTAACAAAAGAAGAAAAGGGCTGTGGCAGTGTGTGTGCAAGTGGGTGAAGTGAATACCACACATTTGTGTGTGTAAGAAAACTTGAAGAACCACCTACGGCCGAAGTGTGTGCAAGAATAGAGGAGTAGGCCAAGCTTAAGTGTGTGCAAAACGTGGAACAAGTTGTGTGTGCAAAACAAGCGAAGGCTGAACCTTAGTGTGTGCCTAAGTGGTGTGTACACACTAAGAAGGAGAAGAAGAAGGAGACTCTCACACTAGAGTATAACACACTTATAAGTGTGTAACCAAATTGAATAAAGTGTGTGAAGATTGAGAAGGTGTGTGTGCTTAATAAGAATACACCCTTTGTGGGTTTATCACACCAAGACAAGAAAGAGGGGAGTGCATGCTTACATGCATGCATGTGCGCACGTGAACAAAGCAAAATCATGCTGTATGCAATTGAGGAGTCCAAGACCAGGAGTTCTTGAAAAGTTTTGAGAATCCATGCTGTCAGTGCATGAGGATGCAGAGATGCCATGCACTCGGTGCATGAAGTTGAATTGCTGTGAGACTGGACCAGACTGAAGTTAAAGATATCAGTTGTCTGAGTATTCAGTAGTTGGAGAGAAGCCAGGTCATCCTGAGAAGAAGGAGATAAATTCTGAGCAAGACGAGAAGACCTGATCAACTCAAGTGATTAGAGGTACAGAGCAAGGAAGCAGCCTTTATCCCAGGCATCTGAGGATACTTGAAGAACTTAAAGTGAAGAAGAGCTACTCGTGTGACTCGAGGAGCCAGGAGAAGCCCCCTGTGAGACTCAGGGTGGAAGAAGTCTTCAGTGGGATTCTGGAGCAGGCCAGTGGGACTCTGGTAACACTGTGGGATGCAGTATAAAGACCCTCCGGTGGGACTCATGAGAGATACAGTGGGACTCTGTATCGACCATTGTAATACTAACCGATTATAATGGAGAAACCATGTTTGGGTGTATAACCAACATGGCAAGGACGTAGGCCTTTGGTGCCGAACCTTGTAAATCCTTGTGTCCTGTGTCTTTACATTTACTGCATCATTAGAGGAAAGGCTGAGAGATACAAGAAGAGTGGATCGAGGCCTTAACAAGCCATAGAGGTTTAATTGATTAAGAATCAATTAGTAAATAGTTTTAAAGGATCACTGAATCACCCCCTCCCCCTCTCAGTGATTCACACTGCTCTGGGCACTTCAATTGGTATCAAAGGGAGGTTACCTCTAAAAGATCCAAGGGAGTCTTTATGAAGTGCAGATTTGAGGAAATGAGCGACCAGCCTCAAATGGAGATATCTTCCAAGACTCAGAAAAATAGAAAGATGAAACAGGCCAAGAAGATGAAGAAAGCATGTCCTAGCTGTGATGAAGTTGGAACAACGAAAGATCTTCAAAGTGCAATCGAATATCTTCAGAAGACAGTCCCCAAGGAAGTGGCAATGTGTATAGCTACAGGCATCCTTGAACTTCAAGAAGAAAAATTACAGCTAGATGAAGAAGACAATACAATGAAAGATCAGTTGGCAAAAAGGGTTGGCATAACCAACACTCTCAGAAATCTGGTGAAGGCTAAAGATGAAACAGTATCGCTTTGCAATGAAAGATATGAAGACACTACCGAAGAATTGCAAAGAAGCCTTTCTGAGAAATAATTCTTTAAAGTAGTAATAAAAGATGTTTACCATGCACTGGAGAAGAGGCATAGAGTATCAATGGTTGTCAGAGATGCTCAACTCGAAGAAAAAGACAAATTGGTGAAGGAGCTGGACAATTCATTGCAAGAATTGAAGAAGGTGCATGAAGACTAGATGAAACAACTGGTGTAGAATTGGGAAGGAAAGCTAAGAACTGCTGAGGATGAGAATAACTCCCTCAACATGAAATACTTAGAACTAGAGGTGATATTGAAAAATATGCAATCACCCAAAGTTGAATCCTCCCAGTCAGCTAAAAGAAGAAATGTTGCCACTCAAGTGAGCTTTGAGAAGGATGATTCTAAAAGAAATACATCCTTTAATAAAAGGGAAACATCTTCTAGAAATAAGGTACCATCCATACAATCTTGTACTGATGCTTCTAATTGTGTTTCCACAAAAAGTGCAGGATGGAAAAATAATTCCAAACAAGTATGGATGAAGAAAATGAAGAAGCAGAGCTCTCCTGAAACAACACAGCAACTCCAGAAAAGTACCCTAAAATCAGAAGGACTGAAGAAGTCAAGATTTGTGGGTCAATGTTAGTGTTGTAATAATTATGGGCACTGTGCAAAGGATTGTTGGTACAATCCACTGAATGCCAAAGCACAGAGGAAGCCCATGCCTAGGGGGAGCAAGCCAGAAGAAAAGAAGCAGCATCCACAGGTCCAGAGACATCTGTTTATTGCAAATATATTTGGATTACTTGATAACATCTGGGGTGTGTGCAAAAGTGGTCAAATAGATACATGTCAATCTCCAACTGTATCCAGATCTAAAAAGAAGAAAATATCACAGAACCTGGCTCAGAAAGAATCCTTGGGAAGCAAGAAGAGAGGTGAAGATGCTCCCAAGAAGGTTTTGAAAAAGGTAAAGAAGTCCTTGGAGTCTAAATCCAAGAAGGGTGATGCATCCAGAAGGACCACCAAGAAGAAAACATGCTTCTACTGTGGAAAGAAAGGCCATACCATGGATCTTTGTAAAGAAGCCATGAAATTCAATAGAGGCAGACTGGACTCAAACAGACAATCAATCCAGAAGAAGCAGAAGGGATTGGTTGAAAATAAGTTGCCTAAGAAAGGTGGCTTAACAGTATCAAAATAACCATGTGGGATTTCCAAAACTGAGGCCTCGCTTCCAAATGACTTGTTAGTCATATGGCCAAATCAGTTGCAACTTGCCAAAGATCTGCAGAGAGCTGAAGATGAAGTTCTGGCAATTGCTAAGGCAAAAGGGAAGAAGAAGATTTCACATGAAGATGTGTTGAGATCCACACCAGCACAATCATCATTGAAGATCAAATGTGCAAGTGTGAAGAATGGTGAAAATGGGACAACTCGGTTGAGAGAATCTTCTCAACCTTGTTGTTCACATTGATGAACCAAGGAGGTTCCATCTTATTCCCTAATCACTTGTATTTACATGTGCTAACATTGCAGGGAATTGAAGATGATGATCATTCTCATCTGGAGAGTGGTTTGGACAGAATGGAGTGCACCCCTTGAGGGGGAGCCAATCAGAAGAAGATGGGATTCTAAGATTTAATACCATCTTGAGAAAAGTGAAGGTATTCCAATCATACTTTCATCCCTTGTTTCTTAATTGTATTCATCATGACAATTAAGGGGGAGTATTGATTGAAGAAAAATGGTTGAAAGGGGGAGCTTCATCTTTGCACCTGAACTTTCTAATAAGTTTTGTGAAGTTGTGCAGGATTTAGAAAATTCATTGTTATATCTGAAAAATTTCAAACCCATAAGCATGATCTCACATGTTTATAGAATTATGGACAGCTTTGAATTCCTTGGTCATATCACTCTTGTTTTCTACACCGGGTTAGCCCAAGTAGACTTAGAGTTGATTTACTAAAGGTTCTTTGCTAAAGAGAACATGTGACATCATCCCTCTCTCAGTGTTTTTCAAGAAAATACTTTTCAAAGGGAGGAAGAGATTTTTGAAAGAGAACCACACCACACCTTTGCATTTGGTTGCCAATAAGGGGGAGAAATATTGGCACACATATTGACCCATTCATATGTGCTCTAGTGTATTGCCAACAAAAACAAAGGGGGAGATTGAAGTGCACTGTGTTGCATTTGTTGTCAATGAGGTATGTTGTTGTCAAGGAATGAATGGATGGATGTCAAGGAGGTTCAATATGTGAATGACAAAGGATGTGATGGTGTTGGTGAGGAAAGGAGAATGGCCATGGTACTAATATGCATGTCACTTAGGAGATTCACTAAGTGACATAGGATGTTGTGGTTGAAACATTCTCTATGGAAATCAGACGATTGTAGAACTGATCTTAATGTTTAAATACTTGTATCAAGATGATACTAAGTTACACCACATAAAGAATGGATGATGATGGAGCATCATCATTAAATCAAACGATTGTTGAGCTGTTCCTTAAGTGTAAAGAACTTGTATCAAGATGATACAAAGTCACAACATGATTAGAAGAGCATGCATTGTAGTGACAATGCATGAGGAGTAGAAAGTGATCCATCCATAAGCTCTAAGTGGATGAAGTGGATTTAATGAAGTCCATTCACTATCACTTAGTGAATGTGAATTTGAAGTTGATCCAACTTGATCTCTGATTGGATCAATGAAGAACATTGAAGAAATATTTGATTCAGGAGTTCGGTTGAAGATGAAAAACCTTCAGGAATTCCATTCCAAAGTGATGAATAAATGTTGAATATAATTGAAGGAATTCTAATGAAGAAGAAGAATAGATGAGGGGAATGTCTTAGAAGATGGCTAGAATGGATTAGAGGCTTGAAGGACTTGGTATTTGGCTTATACTCATAGGAGAACTTTGTATTTGAAAAAGTCCTTATTCATGCCTTTGCCAAAAAATATGGCCATCCAAGGACACCTTGAGGGTTCAACCCCAAGGCACATGTGGGCCTAAGGCGCCACGCCCAAGGGGGAACCCGTGGGGCAAGCCCAAGGCGGCAGGAGTCCACGCGGTGATCAAATCCGCGCGGTAGGGGCGCATAGTGCGCGCCCGCGAGAGGCAGAGCGGGCGCCAGTAGCGCGCCCGAGTGGCAGGAGTGGGCGCAAGAGCGCGCCCGCAGAGGGAACACGGTGCGGGGCGCCACCGTGGAGGTTGGAAGTTCAATCAAGGGGTTGCGGCAGGAGCTGGGTGATAAACCGCGGAAAAACAGCGCGCCGTTTCGATGTGGGACGCGCAATTTTCACCGGGAGCGAATCCTGGCCGCTCGATCGATCGCGCGCCAGATCTCGACCGCACGATCGATCCCGCACGAGATCTTCTGATCGCGGCCGTCCGATGTCTTCTCAACTCCGCATCCGACGGCTCCGAGGCGTCTCCTTCCTCGAGCTCAGCCGAAGGCCACCCGCGATGTCGCCTGAACCAGAGGCCATCCGACCACCGGATTTCGAGCTCCCGGCCACCTTTGAAGGAGCTGAAGGATCCATTGCACTCGTCTGTCCATGATGAATCCATTCATGCATAAAAGTGGGCTTGCATGCAACGAGAGGAGAATTTGAAGTTCGGCCGAAGCAACCGAAGGTGCGAGGCCATTCGGTGTTGATGATTTGCATGGATTGGGTTTAAAAAAGACCATGCACACGTTCAATTAAGCATGCACGAAGAGAAAAATAACAGAGGAGGGAACCCGCGTGAAACAATAGAGAATGTTCAAGATTTACAAAATCTTGAAAACCCGATAAATTCGGGGATTCAAAGATATAACTCCGCGGATGTAAAGCACCGCCTCTGCCTATAAAAATGTGGCCGAGCCCTTGAGGCTTGCTGGCTGATGCGCTGAATTTTTTGAAGACCCGTGAGTGCACTCTCTGCCTCGCGAAGATCTCCCCTGCGTGCACCACTTGCGCGGCAGCAGCCCGAATCCAAACCTTGACTTCGTGAGTCCCCTGCGCGCTTCCCCTTTGCGCGACAGGAAGGAGAGGTTGGGAAGAGAGATCTTGCGTGCCCTCCTTGTGCCCGCGGTTGGTCGAGGCTTGCACGACCCGTGGCTCAAGATCCTTGCGCGGCAGTGACACCCTTGCGCGCTGCCTTGTGCATCCAAGCACTTGCACGACCAGCTACACACGAGGTGAACTCACACCTTGTGCGCCTTGAAGAGGAAGTGAAGTCCCGAGGCCGTGTGTGATTAACAAAAGAAGAAAAGGGTTGTGGCAGTGTGTGTGCAAGTGGGTGAAGTGAAGACCACACATTTGTGTGTGTGTGAAAACTTGAAGAACCACCTACGGCCCATGTGTGTGCAAGAATAGAGGAGTAGGCCAAGCTTAAGTGTGTGCAAAACGTGGAACAAGTTGTGTGTGCAAAACAAGCGAAGGATGAACCTTAGTGTGTGCCTAAGTGGTGTGTACACACTAAGAAGGAGAAGAAGAAAGAGACTCTCACACTAGAGTATAACACACTTCTAAGTGTGTAACCAAATTGAATAAAGTGTGTGAAGATTGAGAAGGTGTGTGTGATTAATAAGAATACACCCTTTGTGGGTTTATCACACCAAGACAAGAAAGAGGGGAGTGCATGCTTACATGCATGCATGTGCGCACGTGAACAAAGCTAAATCTGGCTGTGTGCAATTGAGGAGTCCAAGACCAGGAGTTCTTGAAGAGTTTTGAGAATCCATGCTGTCAGTGCATGAGGATGCAGAGATGCCATGCACTCAGTGCATGAAGTTGAATTGTTGTGAGACTGGACTAGACTGAAGTTAAAGATATTAGTTGTCTGAGTATTCAGTAGTTGGAGAGAAGCCAGGTCATCCTGAGAAGAAGGAGATAAATCCTAAGCAAGACGAGAAGACCTGATCAACTCAAGTGATCAGAGGTACAGAGCAAGGCCAGCAGCCTTTATCCCTGGCTGCTGAGGATACTTGAAGAACATAAAGTGAAGAAGAGCTACTTGTGTGACTCGAGGAGCCAGGAGAAGCCCCCTGTGAGACTCAGGGTGGAAGAAGTCTTCAGTGGGATTATGGAGCAAGCCAGTGGGACTCTGGTAACACTGTGGGATGCAGTATAAAGACCCTCCTGTGGGACTCAAGAGAGATACAGTGGGACTCTGTATCGACCATTGTAATACTAACTGATTATAATGGAGAAACCATGTTGGGGTGTATAACCAACATGGAAAGGACGTAGGCCTTTGGTGTCGAACCTTGTAAATCCTTGTGTCATGTGCCTTTACATTTACTGCATTATTCGAGGAAAGGCTGAGAGATACAAGAAGAGTGGATCGAGGCCTTAACAAGCCATAGAGGTTTAATTGATTAAGAATCAATTAGTAAAAAGTTTTAAAGGATCACTGATTCACCCCCTCCCCCTCTCAGTGATTCACACTGATCTGGGCACTTCACCATTATACCCATCCAAGTAACGTGGTGGTGGAAAATAGATTACACCACGGCGCGGAGACGGTATTCTGTACGTATGCACGAGCGGTGATTTCATTTTCCGTAGGATGGATATATGGTGAAATAGGGTTGTTTCATAATTATAATAACATATCAGTATATGAGTGATACTGATGTTATTAATTCATAATGAAATAACCTAAGAAGAAGAGTTAGAAGAAGAAATAAAGTTGAAAGAATCGGTAACGGACATTACCTCTTCTTTGAAGCGCCTCTTTGAGTCCTCCTCTTAGGGCACTAAAATTGGTCTTTGAAGAAGACCAGGACCTCTAGGATGTTTCAAGGGAAGTGGAGAAGAGAATTTGGCAGGGTTTGGCCGAGCATGAAAGATCAAAGTTGTGTGAGGAAGAGAGGGAGGAGGTGCCCTTTTATAAGGGAGGATAGGGGCACCTTTGGAATAACTAAAAATATTACTTTATTATAAAGCCAAATTCGGATTTAAATAGCTTAAAATTGACCTATTTAGAAGCTAAGGTGGGGATGGGTCGAAAACATCTCATCCAATAGAATTTAGACAATTTTAGGTTCCTATTTTAACCTTATCATTTATATTTAACCTTAAGTTAGATAATTTTACTTTTACTGTGTCTTTTTGTGTTCTTACACTATAAGGTTAATAAACTTACAATAACAAGACAAATGAACCCCAAGTTGTTTATTATTAATATATATAACCTTATATAAGTCATTTGGCCGAACCTTAGATTTTTAAGAATAAAATAACAACTAATAATATAATATTTGTTTTAAAAACTATTTTATGTCAATTTTGACACTATTTAGTAATTGATTTTAGTAAAACTCATAACAGAATGATTAGTTCGAAACAAGTTAATTAAATAAATACTAAAATGTCATATTAACCTAGAAATGTTTTTATAATTCATAAAAAGTCTCAAATTACATTTATTCGGGCATTTATAACATCAGTTATGTGAATATTTCATTAATAAGATAATTACTGCATCATCTTTGTGTCATAAATAAACTAACTTATATAAAGTCTAAAAATTAAAAATAAAATATAATTATGTAGTAAATATTTTTAGATCTCTAATGAATATTTATAGTCGAATTTATCTTATGTATAACCCTATATTAAAAATGATATACTTATTAAACATTGATTTTAACTATTTTAACCCATCTTTAAAAAAATTAATAATATATGTTCTAATCTCATCCACGTGGGCCTAAATGGTCATATGTTATCCCTAAGGTTGTTTTTGGTCGAATTACACTTATCCAATAGAATTAGGTCATGTGTTAGGGTAATAATAATAATATCATTTTTACCCTTAATTACCCTATTTACTTTTAACCGTCGTAAAAAAAAGTAAAAAGTTACTATTCACCAAAAATTATTTTCATCTCATTGAACCACATTTTACTTACTAACATCAACCGTGTCTCTCGGATTTTTAAAATTCCACTCACAGAAGCGGTAAAATTATGTTTTATGAAAAATTCATTTTTTTACTACCACTTAGTGGTTTCACTATTCATTAAAAAAATGAAAGCTTCCAGAAAAATACCAAAAATAAGGGCTAAGCTATATTTGATATTATGAACTGAAAAATGATGTCTATTTTACCAAATTCAAAACATATCAGTTGCATTACTTAATTTAAAAATTAATTCTCGTCGTCAAAACAAATAGCGTGTTCTTAAGAGATAATAACTATCAAAAGATCGACACTTGTTTATGTTTGGTTTAAATGTGAAATTACATCCAATGACCAACATTGTATTAAATTGTAAAAATATATTCTAAATATAATTTAAAACCACTCAAATTAAAAATTTATCACTATTAATTATTTCGATTAAAAATGGTGTTTTTAATTAAAATTTTGTAATTTTCACTATTCATCAGAAAATGATAGTAATCCGAAAAGTACCAAAATTTCACCCTAACCTAATTTCGATATTCCGAATCCAAAAATAAAGTCCATTTTAAAAAATAAAATTTACAAAATTTAATAAAGTGGTTATTACTATTCATAACGGCTAGTTTTAATAATTTTTTAATAGCATATCGTTGTTTTGTGAAACTCGGAATTGCGTACTACACACGCTATCAAGGAAGGTCGTTATTGCGTGTAATGCAAGGAAAGTCATGGATGCATGTTGTAAAAGCTCCTTTTGGTGTAGCGTACAACACAAGACATTAATGAAATTAAAAAGAATATTTTTCATAAAATCTCGGGGTGTTACATTCTACCCCCCTTAAAATGAATTTTGCCCTCGAAATTCGTCGGGGTTATAAATGGTTTGCTACTCTAAAGTTTCTTTAATAGAAACCCACATCATAAAAAGGAATACCAAAACCAATCTTTAAGAACAAAAGTATGAAACGTAACAGTTACCCAAATAAACTAATCACTGGGTTTCCACATAAGTGAAAATATGGATATGGAAGATAAATCTGACCATCATGTTCTGATGGAGAGTGGTAGAGAACATGGCTATGGAAAATCCAATAAACACAAAGCCATAAATTTGTGATGATATAAGTTACCATCTGATTCATCAGATATAAGATCACTAGGACAACATTTTTGGTTTTCAAGATCATTTCCCTAAAGTTGATGAAATTGGAATTAGAATAAATACATTCATGATTTCGGTATAGTCTCACCGTTGGTCATTCTTTGGACAATTTCAACTTTATCTCTTAATTAAATGAAGTTGAATTTGTCATTCGTGATGTGTTAGAAGATCATGTGATAGAATGATGGGTCATTCCATCTGTCTCAAACAAAAGGTTATAAAAGTTATCAAAAAATACGTAAGTCCATCTATAGTGAGATTAATCATATATGGTTCCTAAAATGGACTTATACTTCTTATATTATACTTATTAATATAATAAAACTAGTTTCTACTATACAGGGACTTCATGTAGGCTAGTGGTAGGCGATAAAGGCTAGTCGCACATCGGTTGTGGGTTCGATTCCCACAACCTTGTCCGACACGATGGGTTGTCGCCCATCCTTCAGGTTATCCTTTTTCTAAAACTACATTAATATAGCATCCTATAAATAATATCGAAAAACTTCTATCCTTAAACAATACTAACTTATGTCCAACATAATTCATTCCAATCTTTAGGCTTATCCAAAATAATGTTGTCTAATCTCATATTATAGTGAAAACGATTACCAAAGAGTTCATAAAACTAGCATGTTAATACCATTGTTGATCCCCATATATCATGAGATATGTATTTTTGGTCACATTCCAAACACTCAAAGGCCTTAATCATGTATTATCTTGAAAAAAATGAATACCCATTGAACCTTATTGAAAACATGAATGTTGTTAAAAGTTAACTCTTTACACATACCAAAATCCTCAAAATTCTATATACTCAAACCATGATATCACTTAGTCCTTATATCAATCATGAGCTCATGAATACTGTCAAACATTTCATTTTCTCCTTATTCCTTCATGATACGCATATCATCTTATTTCCAAAATATTTGAATCACTTTTCATGGTTACCAGTACCTTAAAATTATTGAAAACCATAATAGAATAATACAAAAATATTCTAATACACAATAAAAGTACCTCAACAACATTATTCTTGAATACCAATACATAACCATTCAATCCATCTTCTTCAATTATTGTCCTGGAATAAGTCCTTCCTTGATTTAGAAGTAACTTTTTAGGTCAGGGCATTGAGTTGGGTAATGCCCGTGTTCTCCACAAATAATACATTGAACTCCATAACAGTCTGTCACTCTATGACCCTTTTCTCCACACAGATAACATTTGTACCTCCATTTGAGGTATTCCTCAAGGTTCTTCTTCCCTTCTTTAGAAATATCAATCTTCCTTTCTTTATTCTCCTCAACATGCGAACATGCATAATAGTCTATCTGCCTCTTCTTTGATGAATTAGGCATACCACTAAATTTCACCTTGTTAATCATATATCGCAATGACTGATTCATCATAATCACAATATCTTTCTCATTAGGAATTACACAATTTTGTTGCTCATAGTCACCAATTTTTCCATTGGATTCAATTTTAACAAAATTCTTTCCAGTTCCCTCCATTAACTAAAACACAAAAAGAATTCTGTGAGAGGAAAAAATCATGCTAGAGAAAACAACATAGTAAAGGGGGAGTACCCTGAATATCTAACATCTTAGGTTAAATTCTAAGATCGTTAGTGCAATTCTAGGACTATAACCTATATTTATACTTAACCTTAGATACATCACTAGACATACCTTAGAAATATCTATAGGGATCTCACTAACGTTTTCGCATCCTAGTTTCCAAAGGTTGACTAAACCTTTCCTCTGATACCAACTGTAGAGACCCTAATCTTAACATACATGGACATTACATTACTTTTGTGGAATAATTAGTACATTACAAAAACACAAACA
This sequence comes from Viscum album, assembly GCA_963277665.1. NCBI lineage: Eukaryota > Viridiplantae > Streptophyta > Magnoliopsida > Santalales > Viscaceae > Viscum > Viscum album. The sequence goes on along the minus strand of OY728156.1, from coordinate 188,758,847 downwards.
CAAGGACCGTAATAGTTTAGTGTCTTTGGAAACTCAGAATATAATCTTCTAATCGTGGTGAAAGATCTTCAACATCTCCTGTAAAGATCATCCCTTTTTTTCTTACCTAAAACCTTTCTTTATATCCTAGGGAAACGAAAACATAAAAGGGTGAGCTCAAATGCTCATTAAGGGTAAACAAAAGAAATATCAATCACATCATATTCATAAGAACATGACATTTTGGAAATCTTAACCTGCAAAATAGATCATTATATCATAACATGGGATAAATCATAGTAGTGAAATGTAATCCCAATAATCATAACTTAAAGCATGAAAATTTTTGGCATACACACATAATCATAGAGAATCATTTCTTATTAGTCAAGACTCATTGCCAACACTATCTTAGTGGACAAAGTCCATTTCTGAATTGAGTTCACTCCTCGTTTCAGTCCTGTTTCACTGAACCGATTTAACCTGCCGTTCCATCCATGCCTATCTCATGAGATAAAAAATCTTTACCCAATGCATTAGAGGGAGATATAGGTCCCACCCATCTCATAATGATACCATTCTTTTGTGTGGCACAAAATCATAAACCATACATCATAGCATAACCCATGTAATAAAAATGGGAATCTTAAACATCATGACATCATAAAATAATTCATATAAGATAAAGGAATTAATAAAAATATTTCCATAAAAACATAATAAAATAAATGTAATAATAGGGATAGAAACAGAACCCTTTATTATCTTAGATGGAAAATAATTTTGATAAAACACTTGAACTCCATTCTTGAGGAAAATATCCTTTCTACTTCAAAAAAACTTTTCCTTTCTTAACATGTCATACAACTCTAAACTAAAATAAGTTGATTAAAAATAAAACTGAAAAATTGTAAGGGAAGCTTCTTATAAATAATGGTTTAAAAATCCATTCATGCCGTATAAGTTAAAAAAACCTTCTTCTCGTACTTTTGTCGGAAAAGTAAAAAAGTACCTCGTACGAAAAACGACAAAAGATTCCTTTCATATCTTTTACAAAAAACTCATCGAAGGGTAAAATTTGATATAAACTATTGTATAAGGATATAAATATTACATATTAAGGAAACATTGTGTGGATGATAAAATACACCCCAGTAAATGCCAAAGTATAAATAATCTCAGATAAAAATGAGATTGTGATATTTTCCCTTACCTTAGGTCCGATTTGATTTGTAAGTGTCTGAAACTCCTGTATAGTGATTTAAATAATGTCATTGACTTATTAAAGAATCATACTCATTGTTATGATATCATATATGGTTCACTTATTACTTTATTTTACCCGTTCTTTTGTAAATTCCATGTTAAAGAGCGTTTTGGGTAAAATCGTTTCATTTGTCATCTTTGTTTTTACTTGTAATTATTCATATGATTACTTAGATCATGATTACGTAATTCCAGAATATAAAACATGATTTATATAATATATATTCAGAATATACATATATATAATAGATTAGTAAATGGAAAGAAATACACTGTTCATGGAGATGGTAGGTCGTACGTACACATGAACGCTGTTTTCGTTTCATTATTGAGTTGAATGGAATTAAGTAGATCACATACATATATATACACATAAAACTAGTATCATTATTGTGTCATATATTTCATGATTACTTATTATATATACTTTATAATCATTCATGAATGGTTAACGTGGAGAATGAATCTCATCACGTCGTGGAGACGGTAGTCCGTACGTACGCACGAGCGATGATATCGTTCTCATGATCGTGGAATTGTATTGGAGTTTATGTATACGATTTCAGAATCAATATTACTTTACAATAATCATATATAGGTATTATATACACCATTATACCCATCCAAGTAAGGGGGTGGTGGAAAATAGATTACACCACGGCGTGGAGACGGTATTCGGTACGTACGCACGCGTGGTGATTTCATTTTCCGTAGGATGGATAGATGGTGAAATAGGTTTGTTTCATACTTATAATAACATATCAGTTTATTATTGATACGAATGTTATTACTTAATAATGAAACAACCTAAGAAGAAGAAGTGGAATAAGAAATAAAGTTGAAAGAATCGGTAACGGACATGACCTCTTCTTTGAAGCGCCTCTTTGAGTCCTCTTCTTATGGCACTAAAATTGGTCTTTGAAGAAGACCAGGACCTCTAAGATGTTTCTAGGGAAGTGGAGAATAGAATTTGGCAGGGGTTGGCCGAGCTTGAAGGCTCAAAGTGGTGTGAGGAAGAGAGGGAGTAGGTTCCCTTTTATAAGGAAGGAGAGGGGCACCTTTGGAATAACAAAAAATATTATTTTATTATAAAGACAAATTCTGTTTAAAATAGATCCAAATTTATTTATTTCAAAGCTAAGGTGGGGATGGGTCGAAATACTCTCATCCAATAGAATTTATACATTTTTAGGTTCCTATTTTAACCTTATCATTTATATTTAACCTTAAGATAGATAATTTTACTTTTACCGTGTCTTTTTGTGTTCTTAAACTATAAGGTTAATAAACATACAATAACAAGCCAAACGAACCCTAAGTTGTTTATTATTAATATATATAACCTTATCTAAGTCATTTGGTAGAACTTTATATTTTTATGAAGAAAATAACAACTAATAATATAATATTTGTTTTAAAAACTATTTTATGTCAATTTTGACACTATTTAGTAATGGATTTTTGTAAAAATCATAACAGAATGATTAGTTCGAAACAAGTTAATTAAATCAATAATAACATGTCATATTAACCTATATTTTTTTTTAATTCATAAAAAGTGTCAAATTACATTTATTTGGGCATTTATTACATCAATTATGTCAATATTTCATTAATAAGATAATTACTGCATCATTTTTGTGTCATAAATAAACTAACTTATTTAAAGTCTAAAAATTAAAAATAAAATATAATTATGTAGGAAATAATTTTATATTTCTAATTAATGTTTATAGTTGAATTTATCTTATGTATAACCTTATATTAAAAATGATATACTTATTAAACATTGATTTTAACTATTTTAACCCTTCTTTAAATAAATTAATAATATATGTCCTAATCTCATCCACGTGGGCCTAAATGGTCATATGTTATCCCTAAGGTTGTTTTTGGTCGAATTACACTTATCTAATAGAATTAGTACATGTATTAGGGTAATAATAATATAATTTTTACCCGTAATTACCCTATTTACTTTTAACCGTGGCAAAAAAAAGTAAAAAGTTACTATTCACCAAAAATTATTTTCATCTCATTGAACCTCATTTTACTTACTAACATCAACCGTGTCTCTCGGATTTTTGAAATTCCACTCACAGAAGCGGTAAAATTAAGTTTTATGAAAAATTCATTTTTTTAACTACCACTTAGTGGTTTCACTATTCATCAAGAAATGAAATTTTCTAGAAAAATACCAAAAATTATGGCTAAGCTATATTTGATATTATGAACTGAAAAATGATGTCTATTTTACCAAATTTAAAACATATCAGTTGCATTACTTAATTTAAAAATTAATTCCCGTCGTCAAAACAAATATCGTGTTCTTAAAAGATAATAACTATCAAAAGATTGACACTTGTTTATGCCTGGTTTAAATGTGAAATTACATCCAATGACCAAAATTGTATTAAATTGTAAAAATATATTCTAAATATACTTTAAACACACTCAAATTAATAATTTATCACTATTAATTATTTCGATTAAAAAGGGTGTTTTTAATTAAAATTTTGTAATTTTCACTATTCATCATAAAATGATAGTTATCCGAAAAGTACCAAAATTTCACCCTAAGCTAATCTCGATATTCCGAATCCAAAAATTGAATTCCATTTTGAAAAATAAAATTTACAAAATTTCAAAAAGTGGTTATTACTATTCATAACGGCTAGTTTTAATAATATTTTTATAGCATATCGTTATTTTGTGAAACTCCGTATTGCGTACTACACACGCTATCGAGGAAGGTCGTGATTGCGTGTAATGCAAGGCAAGTCAAGGAAGCGTGTTATGCAAGCTCCTTTTTGTGTAGCATACAACACAATACATTAATGAAATAAAAAAAGAAATTTTTCATAAAATCTCGGTGTGTTACATTCTACCCCCCTTAAAATGAATTTCTCCCTCGAAATTCGTCGGGGTTATAAATGGTTTACTACTCGAAAGTTTCTTTAATCGAACCCCACACCGTAAAAAGGAATACCAAAACCAATCTTTAAAAACAAATGTATGAAACGTAACGGTTACCCAAATAAACTAATCATTGGGTTTCCGCATAGGTTAAAATATGGATATGGAAAAGAAATCTAATCATCATGTTCTGATGGAGAGTGGTAGAGAACATGGCTATGGAAAAGACAGAAATCACAAAGCCATAAATTTGTGACGATATAAGGTACCATCTGATTCATCAGATATAAGAGCACTAGGACAACATTTTTGGTTTTCAAGATCATTTCCCTAAAGTTTATGAAATTGGAATTAGAATAAATACTTTCAAGATTTTGGTGTAGTCTCAGCGTTGGTCATTCTTTGGACAATTTACACTTAATCTCTTAATGAAATGAAGTTGAATTTTTCATTCGTGTTGTGTTAGAAGATCATGTGATAGAATGATGGGTCATTCCATCTGTCTCAAACAAAAGGTTATAAAAGTTATCAAAAAATACGTAAGTCCATCTATAGTGAGATTAATCATATATGGTTCCTAAAATGGATTTATACTTCTTATATTATACTGATTAATATAATAAAACTAGTTTCTACTAAACAGGGACTTCCTGTAGGCCAGTGGTAGGCGATAAAGGCTAGTCGCACTTCGGTTGTGGGTTCGATTCCCACAGCCTTGTCTGACGCGATGGGTTGTCGCCCGTCTTACGGGTTGTCCTTTTTCTAAAACTACATTACCATAGCATCCCATAAATAATATCGAAAAACTTCTATCCTTAAACAATACTAACTTATGTCCAACATAATTCATTCCAATCTTTAGTCTTATCCAAAATAATGTTGTCTAATCTTATATTATAGTGAAAACGATTACCAAAGAGTTCATAAAACTAGCATGTTAATACCATTGTTGATCCCCATATATCATGAGATATGTCTTGTTGGTCACATTCCAAACATTCAAAGGCCTTAATCATGTATTCTATTGAAAAAATTAATACCCATTGAACCGTATTGAAAACATGAATGTTGTTAAAAGATAACTCTTTCCACATACCAAAATCCTCAAAATTCTATATACTCAAACTATGATATCACTTAGTCCTTATATCAATCATGAGCTCATTAATACTGTAAAACATTTCATTTTCTCCTTATCCCTTCCTGATGCACATATCATCTGCTTTCCAAAATATTTGAATCACTTTTCATGGTTACCGGTACATTAAAATTATTGAAAAACACAATAGAATAATACAAAAATATTCTAATACACAATAAAAGTACCTCAACAACATTATTCTTTAATACCAATACATAAACACTACAATCCATCCTCTTCAATTATTGTCCTGGAATAAGTCCTTCCTTGATTTAGAAGTAACTTTTTTGGTCATGGCATTGAGTTGGGTAATGCCCATGTTCCTTGCAAATAATACATTGAACTCTATAACATTCTGTCACTCTATGACCCTTTTCTCCACACAGATAACATTGGTCCCTCCATTTGAGGTATTCCTCAAGGTTCTTCTTCCCTTCTTTAGAAATCTCAATCTTCCTTTCTTTATTCTCCTCAACATGTGAACATGTATAATATTCTATCTTCCTCTTTGATGAATTGGGCATACCACTAAATTTCACCTTGTTAATTATATATCGCGATGACTGATTCGGCATAATCACAATATCGTTCTCATTAGGCATTACACAATTTTTTTACTCATAGTCACCAATTTGTCCATTGGATTCAATGTTAACCAAATTCCTTCTGGTTCCCTCCATTAACTAAAACACAAAAGGAATTCTGTGAGAGGCAAAAATCATGCTAGAGAAAATAACATAGTAAAGGGGGAGTACCCTCAATATCTAACATCTTAGGTAAAATTCTAAGATTGTTAGCGCAATTCTAGGACTATAACCTATATGTATACTTAACCTTAGATACATCCATAGACATACCTTAGAAATATCTATAGGGATCTCACTAACGTTTTCGCATCCTAGTTTCCAAACGTTGACTAAACATTTCATCTAATACCAACTATAAAGACCCTAATCTTAACGTACATGGACATTACATTACTTTTGTGGAATAATTAGTACATTACAAAAACACACACACAAGGACTGTAATAGTTTAGTGTCTTTAGAAACTTGGAATATAATCTTCTAATCGTGGTGAAAGATCTTCAACATCTCCCATAAAGATCTTCCCTTTTTTTCATACCTAAAACCTTTCTTTATATCCTAGGGAAAATAAAACATAAAAGGGGGAGCTCAAATGCTCAGTAAGGGTAAACAAAATAAATATCAATCACATCATATTCATAAGAACATAACATTTTTTAAATCTTAACCTACAAAATAGATCATAATATCATAACATGAGATAAATCATAGTAGTGAAATGTAATCCCAATAATCATAACATAAAACATGAAACTTTGTGGAATACACACATAATCATAGAGAATCATTTATTATTAATCAAGACTCATTTCCAAGACTATCTTAGTGGACAAAGTCCATTTTTGAATCGAGTTCACTCCTCGTTTCAGTCCTGTTTCACTGAACCGGTTTAACCTTCCATTCCAGCCATGTCTATCTCATGAGATACAAAATCTTTACCCAATGCATTGTAGGGAGATATAGGTCCCACCCATCTCATAATGATACCATTCTTATGTGTTCCACAAAATCATAAACCATACATCATAGCATAACCCATATAATAAAAATGGGAATCTTAAACATCATGACATCATAAAATAATTCATATAAGATAAAGGAATTCATAAAAATATTTCCATCACAACATAATCAAATCAATGTAATAATAGGGATAGAAACATAACCCTTTATTATCTTATATGGAAAATAATTTTGAAAAAACACTTGAACTCCATTCTTGACTAAAATATCCTTTCTACTTCAAAAACACTTTTCCTTTCTTAACATGTCATAAAATTCTAAACTAAAAGTAGTTGATTAAAAATAAACTTGAAAACTTGTAAGGGAAGCTTCTTAGAAATAATGTTTTAAAAATCCATTCATGTCGTATAAGTTAAAAGAAAACATTCTTCTTGTACTTTTGTCGGAAAAGTCAAAAAGTACCTCGTACGAAAAACGTCAAAAGATTCCTTTCATATATTTTCCAAAAAAACTCATCGAAGGGTAAAATTTGATATAAACTATTGTATAAGGATATAAATGGTACATATTGGGGAAACATGGATGTGGATGATAAAATACACCCCAGTAAATGCCAAAGTATAAACAATCTCGGATAAAAATGAGATTGTGATATTTTCTCTTACCTTAGGTCCGATTTGCTTCGTAAGTGTCCGAACCTCCTATATAATGATTTAAATAATGTCATTGACTTATTCCAGAATCATAATCATTGTTATTATATCATATATGGTTCACTTATGACTTTATTTTACCTGTTCTTTTGTAAATTTCATGTTAAAGAGCATTTTGGGTAAAATCGTTTCATTTGTCGTCCGTGTTTTGACTTGTAATTATTCATATGATTACTTAGATCATTATTACTTAATTACTGAATATAAAACATGATTTATATAATACATATTAATAATATACATATATATAATAGATCAGTAAATGGAAAGAAATACACTGTTCATGGAGATGGTATGTCGTACGTACGCATGAACGCTGTTTTCGTTTCATTATTGAGTTGAATGGAATTAAGTAGATGAAATACATATATATACACATAAACCCAGTATCATTATTATGTCATATGTTTCATGATTACATATTATATATACTTTATAATCATTCATGAATGGTTAACGTGGAGAATGAATCTCATCACGTCGTGGAGACGGTAGTCCGTACGTACGCACGAGCGATGATATCGTTCTCATGATCGTGGAATTGTATTAGAGTGTATGTATACTATTTCAGAATCAATCATATATTGGTATTATGTACACAATTATACCCATCCAAGTAAGGTGGTGGTGGAAAATAGATTACACCACGGCGTGGAGACGATATTCCGTACGTACGCACGCGCGGTGATTTCGTTTTCCGTAGGATGGATAGATGGTGAAATAGGGTTGTTTCATACTTATAATAACATATAAGTTTATGAGTTATACTGATGTTATTACTTCATAATGAAACAACCAAATAAGAATAAGTGGAAGAAGAAATAAAGTTGAAAGAATCGGTGACGGACATTACCTCTTCTTTGAAGCGCCTCTTTGAGTCCTCTTTTTAGGGCACTAAAATTGGACTTTGAAGAAGACCAGGACCTCTAGGATGTTTTTAGGGAAGTGGAGAAGAGAATTTGGCAGGGTTTGGCCGAGCTTGAAGTCTCAAAGTGGTGTGGGTAAGAGATGGAGTAGGTGCCCTTTTATAAGGGAGGAGAGGGGCACCTTTGGAATAACTAAAAATATTATTTTATTATAAAGCCAAATTCGGTTTTAAATAGCTCCAAATTGATTTATTTCGAAGATAAGGTGGGGATGTGTTGAAATACTCTCAAACAATAGAATTTAGACTTGTTTAGGTTCCTCTTTTAACCTTATCATTTATATTTAACCTTAAGTTGGATAATTTTACTTTTACCGTGTCTTTTTGTGTTTTAAACTATAAGGTTAATAAACTTACAATAACAAGCCAAACGAACCCAAAGTTGTTTATTATTAATATATATAACCTTATCTAAATCATTTGGCCGAACCTTAGATTTTTAGGAATAAAATAACAACTAATAATATAATATTTGTTTTAAAAACTATTTTATGTCAATTTTGACACTATTTAGTAATTGATTTTTGTAAAAATCATAACAGAATGATTAGTTCGAAACAAGTTAATTAAATAAATACTATCATGTCATATTAACCTAGAAATTTTTTTTAATTCATAAAAAGTTTCAAATTACATTTATTTGGGCATTTATTACATCAATTATGTCAATATTTCATTAATAAGATAATTACTGCATCATTTTTGTGTCATAAATAAACTAACTCATTTAAAGTCTAAAAATTACAAATAAAATATAATTATTTAGGAAATCTTTTTATCTTTCTAATTAATATCTATAGTCGAATTTATCTTATTTATAACCCTATATTAAAAATGATATACTTATGAAACATTGATTTTAACTATTTTAACCCTTCTTTAAATAAATTAATAATATATGTCCAAATCTCATCCACGTGGGCCTAAATGGTCATATGTTATCCCTAAGGTTGTTTTTGGTCGAATTACACTTATCCAATAGAATTAGGACATGTGTTAGGGTAATAATAATATCATTTGTACCCTTAATTACCCTATTTACTTTTAACCGTGGCAAAAAAAAGTAGAAAGTTACTATTCACCAAAAATTATTTTTATCTCATTGAACCACATTTTACTTACTAACATCAACCGTGTCTCTCGGATTTTTGAAATTCCTCTCACAGAAGCGGTAAAATTACGTTTTATGAAAAATTCATTTTTTTAACTACCACTTAGTGGTTTCACTATTTATCAAAAAATGAAAGTTTCTAGAAAAATACCAAAAATTAGGGCTAAGCTATATTTGATATTATGAACTGAATAATGATGTCTATTTTACCAAATTCAAAACATATCAGTTGCATTACTTAATTTCAAAATTAATTCCCGTCATCAAAACAAATAGCGTGTTCTTAGGAGATAATAACTGTCAAAAGATTGACACTTGTTTATGCCTGGTTTAAAGGTGAAATTACATCCGATGACCAAAATTGTATTAAATTGTAAAAATATATTCTAAATATAATTTAAACCCACTCAAATTAATAATTTATCACTATTAATTATTTCGATTAAAAAGGGTGTTTTTAATTAAAAATTTGTAATTTTCACTATTCATCAGAAAATGATAGTTATTCGAAAAGTACCAAAATTTCACCCTAAGCTAATTTCAATATTCCGAATCCAAAAATGAAGTCCATTTTCAAAAATAAAATTTACAAAATTTCAAAAAGTGGTTATTACTATTCATAACAGCTAGTTTTAAGAATATTTTAATAACATATCGTTGTTTTGTGAAACTCGGTATTGCGTACTACCCACACTATCGAGGAAGGTCGTGATTGCGTGTAATGAAAGGAAAGTCAAGGATGCGTGTTGTGAAAGCTCCTTTTGGTGTAGCGTACAACACAATACATTAATGAAATTAAAAAGAATATTTTTCATAAAATCTCGAGGTGTTACATTCTACCCCCCTTAAAATGAATTTCGCCCTCGAAATTCATCGGGGTTATAAATGGTTTACTACTCTAAAGTTTCTTTAATAGAAACCCACATCATAAAAAGGAATACCAAAACCAATCTTTAAAAACAAAAGTATGAAATGTAATGGTTACCCAAATAAACTAATCACTGGGTTTCCACATAGGTTAAAATATGGATATGGAAGAGAAATCTAATCATCATGTTCTGATGGAGAGTGGTAGAGAACATGTCTATGGAAAATCCAGCAATCACAAAGCCATAAATTTGTGACAATATAAGGTACCATATGATTCATCAGATATAAGAGAACAAGGAAAACATTTTTGGTTTTCAAGATCATTTCCCTAAAGTTTATGAAATTGGAATTAGAAGAAATACCTTCATGATTTTGGTATAGTCTCACCGTTGGTCATTATTTGGACAATTTCCACTTCATCTATTAAATAAATGAGGTTTAATTTGTCATTCGTGATGTGTTAGAAGATCATGTGATAGAATGATGGGTCATTCCATCTGTCTCAAACAAAAGGTTATAAAAGTTATCAAAAAATACGTAAGTCCATCTATAGTGAGATTAATCATATATGGTTCCTAAAATGGACTTATACTTCTTATATTATACTGCTTAATATAATAAAACTAGTTTCTACTAAACAGGGACTTCCTGTAGGCTAGTGGTAGGCGATAAAGGCTAGTCGCACTTTGGTTGTGGGTTCGATTCCCATAGCCTTGTCTGACACGATGGGATGTCGCCCGTCCTGCAGGTTGTCCTTTTTCTAAAACTACATTACTATAGAATCCCATAAATAATATCGAAAAACTTCTATCCTTAAACAATACTAACTTATGTCCAACATAATTAATTCCAATCTTTAGGCTTATCCAAAATAATGCTGTCTAATCTCATATTATAGTGAAAACGATTACCAAAGAGTTCATAAAACTAGCATGTTAATACCATTGTTGATCCCCATATATCATGAGATATGTCTTGTTGGTCACATTCCAAACATTCAAAGGCCTTAATCATGTATTCTATTGAAAAAAATTAATACCCATTGAATCGTATTGAAAACATGAATTTTGTTAAAAATTAACTCTTTCCACATACCAAAATCCTCAAAATTCTATATACTCAAACTATGATATCACTTAGTCCTTATATCAATCATGAGCTCATGAATAATGTCAGACATTTAATTTTCTCCTTATTCGTTCATGATGCACATATCAGCTGCTTTCCGAAATATTTGAATCACCTTTCATGGTTACCGGTACCTTAAAATTATTGAAAACGACAATAGAATAATACAAAAATATTCTAATACACAATAAAATTACCTCAACAAAATTATTCTTGAATACCAATACATAAACACTTCAATCCATCCTCTTCAATTATTGTCCTGGAATAAGTCCTTCCATGATTTAGAGGTAACTTTTTAGGTCAGTGCATTGAGTTGGGTAAGGCCCATGTTCTCCACAAATAATACATTGAACTCCATAACATTCTGTCACTCTCTGACCCTTTTCTCCACACAGATAACATTGGTCCCTCCATTTGAGGTATGCCTCAAGGTTCTTCTTCCCTTCTTTAGAAATCTAAATCTTCCTTTCTTTATGCTCCTCAACATGCGAACATGCATAATAGTCTATCTTCCTCTTCTTTGATGAATTAGGCATACAACTAAATTTCACCTTGTTAATCATATATCACGATGACTGATTCGACATAATCACAATATCTTTCTCATTAGGCATTACACAATTTTGTTGCTCATAGTCACCAATTTGTCCATTGGATTCAATGTTAACCAAATTCCTTCTGGTTCCCTCCATTAACTAAAACACAAAAGGAATTCTGTGAGAGGAAAAAATCATGCTAGAGAAAATAACATTGTAAAGGGGGAGTACCCTCAATATCTAACATATTAGGTTAAATTCTAAGATCATTAGCGCAATTCTAGGACTATAACCTATATGTATACTTAACCTTAGATACATCCCTAGACATACCTTAGAAATATATATAGGGATCTCACTAACGTTTTCGCATCCTAGTTTCCAAAGGTTGACTAAACATTTCCTCTAATACCAACTGTAGAGACCCTAATCTTAACGTACATTGACATTACATTACTTTTGCGGAATAATTAGTACATTAAAAAAACACACACACAAGGACCGTAATAGTTTAGAGTCTTTGGAAACTCGGAATATAATCTTCTAATCGTGGTGAAAGATCTTCAACATCTCCCATAAAGATCATCCCTTTTTTTTCTTACCTAAAACATTTCTTTATATCCTAGGGAAAAGAAAACAAAAAAGGGTGAGCTCAAATGCTCAGTAAGGGTAAACAAAAGAAATATCAATCACATCATATTCATAAGAACATAACATTTTGGAAATCTTAACCTGCAAAACAGATCATAATATCATAACATGGGATAAATCATAGTAGTGAAATTTAATCCCAATAATCATAACATAAAACATGAAACTTTTTTAAATACACACATAATCATAGAGAATCATTTCTTATTAGTCAAGACTCATTGCCAAGACTATATTAGTAGACAAAGTCCATTTCTGAATCGAGTTCACTCCCTGTTTCAGTCCTGTTTCACTGAACTGGTTTAACCTTCCGTTCCAACCATGTATATCTCATGAGATACAAAATCTTTACCCAATGCATTGTAGGGAGATATAGGTCTCACCCATCTCATAATGATACCATTCTTATGTGTTCCACAAAATCATAAACCATACATCATAGCATAACCCATGTAATAAAAATGGGAATCTTAAACATCATGACATCATAAAATAATTCATATAAGATAAAGGAATTCATAAAAATATTTCCATCACAACATAATCAAATCAATGTAATAATAGGGATAGAAACAGAACCCTTTATTATCTTAAATGGAAAATAATTTTGAAAAAACACTTAAACTCCATTCTTGAGGAAAATATCCTTTCTACTTCAAAAACACTTTTCCTTTCTTAACATGTCATACAATTATAAACTGAAAGAAGTTGATTAAGAATAAACTTGAAAACATGTAAGGGAAGATTCTTAGAAATAATGTTTTAAAAATCCATTCATGCCGTATAAGTTAAAAGAAAACATGTTTCTCGTACTTTTGTCGGAAAAGTCAAAAAGTACCTCGTACGAAAAACGACAAAAGATTCCTTTCATATATTTTAAAAAAAACTCATCGAAGGGTAAAATTGGATATAAAATATTGTATAAGGATATAAATATTACATATTGAGGAAAAATGGATGTGGATGATAAAATACACCCCAGTAAATGCCAAAGTATAAACAATCTCGGATAAAAATGAGATTGTGATATTTTCCCTTACCTTAGGTCTGATTTGCTTCATAAGTGTCCGAACCTCCTGTATAATGATTTAAATAAGGTCATTGACTTATTCCAGAATCATACTCATTGTTATTATATCATATATGGTTCATTTATGACTTTATTTTATCCATTCTTTTGTAAATTCCATGTTAAAGAGCATTTTGGGTAAAATCGTTTCATTTGTCGTCCATGTTTTGACTTGTAATTATTCATATGATTACTTAGATCATGATTACTTAATTCCAGAATATAAAACATGATTTATATAATATATATTCAGAATATACATATATATAATAGATCAGTAAATGGAATGAAATAAATCGTTCATGGAGACGGTAGGCCGTACCACTACTGGAAAAACAATCTATACCCACGGTTCAAAACCGTGGGTATAGCCCCCAAAACCGTGGGTATAGCCTATACCCACGGTTTTGGGAACCGTGGGGCTGAGTGGCGTCGCAATAGGGGTCTTAGGCTATCCCCACGGTTCATCCAAACCGTGGGTATATATAGGGGTCACCGCATACACACACCGCTACATAGGTGGCGTAGGACTGCACCCACGGTTTTCAAACCGTGGGAATTTATATCTCAAAAAAGCGGCAGGCGGGAATCGAACCCGGGACGACGCACAGCAGCACAACGCCTCTGACCAACCGACCTACCAGCTTATCTGGTATATACGTATATATTTATATAAATATATTAAAATTATCCGTTTTTCTTAAAATAAAATGCGCGGAAGTAATCGATGCAGGCGGTATTCGAACCCGGGACCCAACACCGGCCGAACTACACCTCTTACCAACCAAGCTATCCAGTCGTTTAGTATATATTTATATATTTATATAAATATAATAATATAATCGGTAATCGAAAAAATGTAAAATGCGGGATTCGAACCCGCGATCACTGCGAATATAACTTATGAACTGACCAACTGAGCTGGAAATATATTATTTACAATTTCATATATCTGTTTACTTATATTCGTAATTATATTAATCCAAACTGTGTTCCCGCCCATTTTTTTCGATGTCCCGCGTAATTTTTTTTCCTTCCACCAGCTATACCCACGGTTTTGACAAACCGTGGGTATAGATATTCTGAGAAAACTCTATACCCACGGTTTGGCTAAAACTGTGGGTATAGGTCTAAAAAATAAGTTATACCCACGGTTCTGGGAAAACCGTGGGTATAGGTGACCTATACCCACGGTTTTTGGAAACCGTGGGTATAGGTCCACATTTTACCCCTATACCCACGGTTTTCGAAAACCGTGGGTATAGGCCCGTTTTCCAGTAGTGTACGTACGCATGAACGCTGTTTTCGTTTCATTATTGAGTTGAATGGAATTAAGTAGATGACATACATATATATACACATAAACCCAGTATCATTATTATGTCATATATTTCATGATTACTTATTATATATACTTTATAATCATTCATGAATGGTTAACGTGGAGAATGAATCTCATCACGTCGTGGAGACGGTAGTCCGTACGTACGCACGAGCGATGGTATCGTTCTCATGACCGTGGAATTGTATTGGAATGTATGTATACTATTTCAGAATCAATATCACTTTACAATAATCATATATAGGTATTATGTACACCATTATAACCCTCCAAGTAAGGTGGTGGTGGAAAATAGATTACACTACGGCATGGAGACGGTATTCCGTACGTACGCACGCACGGTGATTTCATTTTCCGTAGGATGGATATATGGTGAAATAGGGTTTTTTCATACATATAATAAAATATAAGTATATGAGTGATACTGATGTTATTACTTCATAATGAAACAACCTAAGAAGAATAATTGGAAGAAGAAATAAAGTTGAAAGAATTGGTAATAGACATTACCTCTTCTTTGAAGTGCCTCTTTGAGTCCTCTTCTTAGGGCACTAAAATTGGTCTTTGAAGAAGACCAGGACCTCTAGGATGTTTCTATGGAAGTGGAGAAGATAATTTGGTAGGGTTTGGCCGAGCTTTAAGGCTCAAAGTGGTGTGAGTAAGAGAGGGATGAGGTGCCCTTTTATAAAGGAGGAGAGGGTCACCTTTGGAATAACTAAATATATTATTTTATTATAAAGCCAAATTCGGTTTTAAATAGCTCCAAATTGATTTATTTAGAAGATAAGGTGGGTATCGGTCGAAATCCTCTCATCCAATAGAATTTAGACAAGTTTAGGTTCCTATTTTAACATTATCGTTTATATTTAACCTTAAGTTAGATAATTTTACTTTTACCGTGTCTTTATGTGTTCTTACATTATAAAGTTAATAAACTTACAATAACAAGCCAAACGAACCCAAAGTTGTTTATTTTTATATATATAACATTATATAAGTTATTTTTCCGAACCTTATATTTTTAGGAATAAAATAACAACTAATAATATAATATTTGTTTTATAAACTATTTTATGTCAATTTTGACACTATTTAGTAATTGATTTTTGTAAAAATCATAACAGAATTATAAGTTCTAAACAAGTTAATTAAATCACTACTAACATGTCATATTAACCTATAAAATTAGTTTAATTCATAAAAAGGCTCAAATTACATTTATTTGGGCATTTATAACATCAATTATGTCAATATTTCATTAATAAGATGATTACTGCATCATCTTTGTGTGATAAATAAACTAACTTATTTAAAGTCTAAAAATTACAAATAAAATATAATTATGTAGGAAATCCTTTTATCTTTATAATGAATATTTATAGTCGAATTTATCTTATGTATAACCCTATATTAAAAATGATATACTTATTAAGCATTGATTTTAACTATTTTAACCCTTCTTTAAATAAATTAATAATATATGTCCTAATCTAATCCAAGTGGGCCTAAATGGTCATATTTTATCCCTAAGGTTGTTTTTGGTCTAATTAAACTTATCCAATAGAATTATGACATGTGTTAGGGTAATAATAATATCATTTTTACCCTTAATTATCCTATTTACTTTTAACCGTGGTAAAAAAAAGTAAAAAGTTATTATTCACCAAAAAATAATTTTCATCTCATTGAACCACATTTTACTTACTGACATCAACCGTGTCTCTCGGATTTTTGAAATTCCACTCACATAAGTGGTAAAATTATGTTTTATGAAAAAATTATTATTTTTATCTACCACTTAGTGGTTTCACTATTCATCAAAAAATGAAAGTTTCCAGAAAAATACCAAAAATTAGGCCTAAGCTATATTTGATATTATGAACTGAAAAATGATGTCTATTTTACCAAATTCAAAACATATCAGTTTCATTACTTAATTTAAAAATTAATTTACGTCGTCAAAACAAATAGTGTGTTCTTAAGAGATAATAACTATTAAAAGATTGACACTTGTTTATGTCTAGTTTAAATGTGAAATTACATCCAATGACCAGCATTGTATTAAATTGTAAAAATATATTCTAAATATACTTTAAAACCACTCAAATTAATAATTTATCACTATTAATTATTTCGATTAAAAAGGTTGTTTTTAATTAAAATTTATTAATTTTCACTATTCATCAGAAAATGAAAGTTATCCGAAAAGTACCAAAATTTCACCCTAAGCTAATTTCGATATTCTGAATCCAAAAATGAAGTCCATTTTGAAAAATAAAATTTACAAAATTTCAAAAAGTGGTTATTATTATTCATAATGGCTAGTTTTAATAATATTTTAATAGCATATCATTGTTTTGTGAAACTCGGTATTGCGTACTACACACGCTATCGAGGAAGGTCGTGATTGCCTGTAATGCAAGGAAAGTCAAGGATGCGTTTTGTGCAAGCTCCTTTTGGTGTAGCGTACAACACATGACATTAATGAAATTAAAAATAATATTTTTCATAAAATCTCGGGGTGTTACAATTAAGGATTAAAAAATGGGATAAGGCTATAAAAAGATATCTTACACCTACCTTATTTCTATTTTATGGATTTATTTTGACCTTAATCATCTAATATTATATGATATGGAAATATGGTTCCATTTTTTGTTGATAATGACCTAAATATTATTTACTTTAATAACAAATACAAAATGAAAATATCTTTATATTAATATCTATAACATTTTACCATAATGAAAAAAGGGGTTATGTAAATTTTTAAGTAATTATATGAAATATGAATTAATTTTTTTAACTTGTTAATTTTTTAAAATATTTATTGTATGAATAATTACCAAAAATTCTTACACAACACCGACAGAGTACTTGTTTCGGTAATATAAAATTTAACAAATGATTCTCAAAAATATTAAATTAAATTAAATTTTTATGAATTATTTATTCGCTAAAAATTTGAAGATAAATATAACACATTTGTGATTTTCTAAAGGTTTATATTCTAATTTCATTTCACTATTGTTGGTTATAAATTTGAACTATGAGAAGTGTTCCAAAATTGACATTAATAGATTCTTATGTTAAATAATATTTTATTAAATGAATTGAAATAACTAAAAAATTTATATTGGGTGATATGATTGATATATGGTATAAAATATCATTAATTATCCATTTAAGGGTCCCTTTTCCTTTTATTGTAACATTCTAGACCCCAAAAGTTTAAAAAAACATTTATATCACAATAATCATCAGATGGGTTGGCGTGGGTTAAAACTATTAGATAATTGTTAGAAATCACATAAACATTTCAAAATTTTATTGGATGATGTTATTAATACTTATAATATTATTATATTTAAAATATATCGATTTCGATCCACTTTAACCTGAATTTTTGTTATTAATTGAATACTTTAAGTAATTAGGAGGGTGCCCCTCCTCTCACTTATAAAATGGAAACACCTCTCCTCTATTTCAAAATATTTGAGAAATTTGGATAAACCAGACCCTATAAATACCTGTTATAAAAATACTCTTAAAATTTAGAGAGGTTGTTTCTTCTTCAAAAGGCCATCCCTATGGATCGTAAAGAGATATCCAGAGGAGGTTCTTTAAAGAAGAGATAATCATCACAACTAAGAAGTTTCATTTTATTTATTATTATACCTACTATAAATTTATGGTATCCATTATAAAATAATTACTTTATTATTATAAATATACTTACTTTTAATTATTCTTTTGAAACAGTAATTATCAACCTTCTTTCCATCATACATAAATAAAAAGAATTGCTTGTGCGCACGCACAAATTACCATCTCCAAGTAGCAGTTTAATTCATTTTTTTCACCATTTACATGAATGTTTATAATGATTTATTTCCTAAATATATCTTATATTTATTATATAATTATAGTTATATAAGGGTGAATTATTATTTTATTTTCTTTCATTTAATACATCAAAAAGTGGAAATGTTACTCATGTGTATGTATAGACTATCGTCTCCATGAAGTGATATAATTCATTAATCATCACTTATTAATTTAAATTTTTATTAAAATTTATATAATTAATAAATACGTTAATTAATTTAGGAATAATTTTATATATATTATGAAATTATTTTCAAGGAGGAGGGACTAAATCAACCAAATAGAAACACACATGAAAATGAAACATTTTACACTCTACTAACAACTAAATTAATTTTTGTATTTAAAGAATAATTTTGTGGAAAAGTGTTAAACCAAAAAGTTCAAAAAAGTTAAATGGTGTAAGAAATTATAAAATCATTAAAAACACAGCTGAAAGTTTTAGATTCTCTTACCTTGTGGTGCCTCCATAAAAGATAATGCACCTTAAAGGTTAGGTCGTCCTAGAGTACATATTCAAAGTGACTAGCTAGCTTGCCCCATGTGTCATAATACATCTCAACATTAATTTTTCCCTCATTGAACCCTTGTTCCATGACATTATATTATTTACTAATACAAGTTTTTTATCCCCGTTACCTTTTATACATATATGTCTCTCTGAGATTCTGTCCAGCTCTTCCTTTGTGGCCTTAAACTGGATTGATTCTAATGAATGTTTCTCATTGGAATGTATAATAATAGATATATGATTACCTTCCCTGATTTCCTCACCTTCCCCTTTGGTCCCTTTCAGATTATCCTCCAGATAATATTTTTCTTTTTTCTGGTCCTCATTTTTCTCCTTTTTATGTTCCTGGGTTCCCTTACCAGCACCCTTCTTGGCTAACCTTGTTTCCAACAATTTGGGAAAATGTGAATAGTCTTTCTAGGATTTTTATTTGTTCACCTTAGACATAATGCATCTACCTGATTCTCAGTTTCCCTTTTTCCCTTTCTTCCATCTAGGGATATGGAGGCATTTCCCTTTCATTCCTTCCAAACTATCCACTTAATGTTGTCTATAACTATCGTCACCCAATTCAACCTCATTTTAAACCTACATCGATTCTTGGACATCCAAGCCATCAAATCGATTGCCTAATTTTAGTATCAATAATTTCTTGATGAGACTCAACTTCAAAAGGACTTCCCCCTTATCTCATTAACTTTATAGGCATCCTTTATTCTCCTACATAAGCTATCGAGTTGGATCGAGCCCTTGGGATGAAATTTTTTGGGTTCAAGGAACCAAAAACACTCACCTCTTCAGACTCCCAAGTTCCTCGTTGAAAGTCTTGTATAAGAAACTTTCTCCTCAGACCCGTAACATAATTTATATCCTTTTAAATTAGGTTCTAGATGAACCACCCCTTCCAAAAAAAGACCCTCCTTTAAATCATTTCAATGCATATTATCTTATATGCCGGTAACCGTTACAATAGAAGCACATTCAAGGGCTCACGGACCTGAGGGAAAAGTTCCCTTTATCACCTCAGAGACCACTAGAATTTGAGAAAACATATTGTGCTTATCCAAATACCATTTCATCCATTTGAAAATATATCCCACCATCAGATCATGGAATATTTGGTGTGGCTTCTTCTAAAGAGATATTATTTACCTATACCTAGCTATCTAGACCATCGAGTTCATATCCAAGATAGTTATTGGATTAATGATACAAGGGAATGACTCCTCTATCTCCTTCATCTAGTTATTTTGTCTGAACCCATTCATGTACACTACCTTCTGGTGTCCCAGTTTATTACTTGAATAATAATAATCAACCCATGTCTCAAAGAAAACATGATTTTTATATCAAAACTCTTTACCTATAACAATCCACACGAAGTCAACTGGACCTATTGAAACATCAACTTCACTACAAATTCATAGAAAAATGGGGTTCAAAATAGTCCTCGTTCTACTATCAGAGAAAATAAATCTATCTAATAAAATACCTAGCATTAGAATATTATAAGGGTTCTAGAAAAGGAGATGAAGCTCAAGATGAGTAACCCAGATCACCATAGATGGACATTTTCACTTCATAAAGAAATAATCTAACTATTTGAACAAAAATAATCAAGATATGTTTCATATATGAGGCGCAAAATACCATGCTTGGATCATATCGCTCTTTGAAGCGAAACGAATCATAATGTGCATGCGGCTGAGAAGGAAAATAGTATATCAATCTTGAAAACCCCACAAACCAAAAACGAATTTGTCAAACACATCTACTGAATTTCATTTATGTGTGAAACATGACACTAGTGTTAAGATGAGATGAGATGAAGTGACTATAAATTACGAAGTTGAGAGCAGTAGAATTGGAAAATCCTTGAACATGTAAAGAACTTTAGAGATGAGAGAAATGTAGGGAAAAGAGAGAATAGAATCAGAATAAAATGGTATGAATTAGTGATGGTTTCCCACATAGGATGATAGAGGTCCCTACCCCTCTAGTGGTGGAGGGAGCGAAGTAACATCCATCTTCTCAATTAGGGAATCACAAAGAAGAGAAGAAGATAGGAGAGCAATCAAACTAGTTAACACTCTGAAACGGTGATATTAATAAAAAATTATTGACTAATGCCTATTGAAGAATATTAAGTGAGATATATATAATAATTAGGTATATAATTATTATATAAAATTAAAATAAATTTACATTTTATTATACAGTAGGTGAAAATCACTTTTGAAGAATGTCATACTTCATGTAAGGGTTCTTTATCTCAATATTATGTTTTCAGATAGTTTGGTTTTATCCACCTATTTTGGTTTATCAGGTGTAAAAAGTTCAACTTTTACTTATTATATAATGTACCCTTATTAATGAAAATTTATTTAAAGTTACAACTCAATTAATTCTTCCCAATGGTTTTTTATTCAAAACTCACTAAAGTGGTAATGGATTATTTCAAAATATAATTCTCATTCATGATTGTTTATGTTTAAGTTTCCATTGGTGTAATTTTATGATAATCCAATTTTAAAACAATTTTATTTTCTAGTCCTATAGTTCTATTTAAAAATTCATATTTTTCATTTCATTTCCTCCCTTTTTCTAGTCAAGATACAGAAGTAATGTTTTTAAGTAAAATTGACATTGTTTTTATATTTGATCAGTAATATTATATTCCATCTATATATTTTCATTAAAATGTTATCAATATTTCTTTAACTATTATAGAATAATTTATTGAATTCATTTTTACACAAATTTTTAGTTTTCATAAAAATATTTAAAATTAATCATCTTGTTATTTTTTGAATGAGGTACTTTTTTATGGAAGCCATGAAAAGAGTCTTTTATTTAATGATTGGGACATAAATAAAATTTACCAACATCATTATGTCTCAATGTTTTGAAGTTTAATTTATGAGTTTCAATATTTATTTCTAGATTAAAATTTAATTCTAATATTTTGTAAAAAATTATATTTTGAATGATTGACTTAAAGATGAAAAGTGTTTTTACTAAATAATTTTTCTAGAGATCCTTTAAAATTATTTTCAACAATCCCAACATATATTGATGAATTTTATGATTTTTTTAGGATATACTCTAATAGTACCATCTGACATATTTATCTTGAGTGTTTTTTATGAGTTTAACTATGGAAAGTATGGACATTTTATATTAATGTTCTTCCAACACATATAGTAATTGATTAATAATTCATATTGATTAAGTTTTACTGATTATACATATGATGAATACATTAAACATATTAAGTGATGGGTGTGACCCAAAATTATATAGCACCTCAGTGCATAGGTAGGTCTCATGAGAAAAAAATGGTTTAGTACATGGCTAAGTCCTTACTCATTTATATAAGACGTCTTCCCTTGAGGATTTGATAGTAAGTTTATGAAGTCTTGCATTATGCAATAAATAATTATGAAATTAGTTATTGATGTCTATGATATTTTTTGAAATGTTACGATATCCATGGCTAAGTTTAAATATCATGAAATTATTTATGTGGAATAATTTTATCATCATTTATTTATTCCATATTTATTTGTGCCTTATTTTTATTCTATTCTATGCATTACCTTACAGGGAATATGAGCTCACCCCTATATTATGTCTTTTTTCCCTTGATTGCATTAAGTGTACTATAAATTATATGTATGTTTATTCTAAATATAATACCAATGTTCTAAAATAAAATACATTGTTATATTTTATGTTTTCAAATGTAATTCCATATCAAATTATGTATCATGTTTTCCCAGACAATTAGACTAATCAATAATTTTGGATTTGATCGCTTGTTTCTTGTTCCAATGTAATAATGTAATCACATTTTGTATGATACTAGGCTCGGGGTCTTTATAGCTACAACATTACTTCTAAATCAGTTTTTTATTTCCATGACTAACCATTTCTAACACTCCTCCCAAGAAAATAATATGTTAAATCATAAACCCTAAATCCTACCCTAAAAAATGGGTTTGAAACTAGTACCATTTGAATATTTTCACACATATTTTGAATACATTGCCCATTATAAATGAAAAATCCACAAAAGTATTAAAATTATAATTCATTTCCCAAATCCAGTACATGTAGAATATATATATCAATACTTTTTTTACCAAACAATTATAAGAAAAAATGAGAAACCACAAAAAACTATCATCTCATGTGTACCTAAAGTAATGTATTATTGAATCCAACTCATCCAATAAGTCACTTATGACTAGAGATTTGGAAAACACACACCACCAATAATTATTCTATAATAATTAAAATAATAATGTATATAAATCTTGGGTAAGTATAGAAATATATAATGTAAGTTCCTCCATATAACTCTCATGATTCCATTTAAATAATGTAAACTAATGAATCATAATATAAAATAAAAAAATCAATAAATAAAAATTGAAAACCATATATTAAAACATATAATAACTTATATTATATAAAAAATAATTAGTTCATATTCCAAACAATATCAAATTCATATTCTCACATCACTGTAGAACTTCCATCTCAACTCATCCAAGAACCAAGCTGGTTTTCACCCATGAGGACCAAAATATAATACCTTCATGTTAATATATATATATATAAAGTCTTCACTATAACACCATCACCACCACTAAGTAACTATATACCCACAAGAAACTAAAAAAGTACCTATAAATCAAAAAGTTGGCATCCTCCCATAGGGAATATTCTATCTCATCTTTATCACCAAGTAGTTATCCATTTAGAATTAATTATCTATCAACCCTAAATTTCTATATTTTACCCATTAATAAGGAACCTTATATTTCAACTCTATCAGTTACTTGGGATAATTTCAACATATGGAGACTATAACATCCCATACCTGAGATCCACTAAACTATTACCTTGGGCCGAGTCGCGACATGACCACAAGCACGCCTCCCCACACACCAGAGGTTTTCAACTAGTGGTGAGGATCTAAATAGGCACATGGGGAGACTATACCCACTTTAATAGAGTAAGACACAATATTTAAAAATTTCAAAAATAAAAACAACAAACAATAACCAAGTAACACACATAATAACATCCCGTAAAACATGGTACAACGACAAACTAAAATAAATATACTTTGTCATGCTAGTACTGTCACAAGTGCAGAAAAACCAAAATAAATAAAATAGAGGAACCCAAAAAAGGTCCTAAATCCATGTATGGAACATAGTCTATATACATCCCAATCCCTGATCAACTCCCAAACAATATACCATTTCCCCTATCCTGACCTACTAGCATGAAGTCAGCTCGGGTTCCCAACGGTGTCCCAACAGGGTGTGAGTACAACGTAGTAGGACACCACCAACAGTGTCTATAAATTATCTAGTCTTGATAAATAGTGAATTAAAGTGCTAATAAATTACATGTAAATAATATAAATTAATTGTGACATTAGTTAACAAGGTTATATTAAGTCATTCCTTTCAATTTTCCCAATTTCATTACTTATACAATCTCTATTACTTAATACACATTCATATCATGTTAAATGGATTGGGAATATTCCCCAATATCAATGCATAAAGGGATTTTGTCAATATCCCTATCTCACTAGGGATAAACACATTATCTCATATACAACACACTCACCTTCAAGCCTTATTCTAGGTTGTCTCATCAAATGAAACCATTATGGGAATAAAACATTGTTCACTTCCATAATCCATGCATTTTGGTCTGGAGTTTAGAGACTCAAACTAAATCAAACTATGGGTGTAGATCCTCATCTCAATACCCCAACTCTACCAAGACATGTGCACTAGATTATTTATAAATTCACCAAACATATACTATCCACAAACAACATAACCAACACCAATAGAAATCATAATCCAAAACAATCAACAATGGAATTAACATCATGTTGTAACCCATTAACACATTTACCATTTACATTTTAAGCCATTTAACCCAATTCCCATTTCTTATGCCTAAATCACTAATCATATTTATTAGTTCCCATATATTAACACATTTAACATATCAAACCATTTAAATATCTTAATTTACTTAAAAAATATATTATGTCCATTCATTAATACATTTATGCATTTCAATTACAATTCACAATTCATCTGACACAATACCACTAATATCATTTCACTCTTTATAATGATAAGCTAAACAAACCAATATCCATTATGAACATGTAAATGAAACTACACACATTTCCTTCTTAATCATCACATTAATTAATTAACATATTCATCTATGAATATACTTAATTACAAGTCAAAATTCACATCTAACATTTCCATTAACCATGTTTGGGTGGGTCGACGCACCCCATGGGAGGCCCTAAATTTGTAAATTAATCGTACATTTATCCCAAACTGATCATGAGGGGTTAAATTTTTTATTTATAAACCCTTTTTACCAAATCTCACTAATTGAAACAAGAACACAACAAGTGGGAAATAGAAACACAAGATTATATGCACAAATCCACATAAAAACTATGGAATATAACTTATAGAGCACCTACCTAGAATCTGTTGACGAACACACTCTTAACCAAATCCTTATCACGCAATTCAAACCCCCTTTGAACCCTCACACAAGATTCAACCATAAAATATTGGTTTTAGATATTCGTATAAAATTTACAGAAGATACAAACCATAATCCAGAGAAGAGAAGATATGAAAGGATTATAATTACCCGAAACATCCATATAAAACCTATGATGCTAAAAATGAACTAAAAATGAGAAAGCTTGATCCTTGGGATATATTGATAGTTTGTATTCATCACTATGGTTCAAGGGAGGAAATGAGGGGATAAAATATTGTGGGGAATTAAAATATCCTAATGGAAATTTGGTTACTTTTTCAACTTTTACAGGGGTGAATGGTTTATCGGCATACTTTTCCAAACTATGCACAAGACACTTTGAAAGGGGAATTGGTTCTCATAGTTACCTATGAATTCCTACATTGTTTACAAACTGAGTGAAAAACTTTTGATATGCCACTATCCAAGGTTTCATAGTCTTCATGGGAAGGCCGCACTGTTTACTTAACCATGCACCAAATGTGTGCCTTGCAAATTTTAGCCCTAGTTTTCCTTCCTTTCATGTTTCAAACCCTCAGAACATCCCTTATTCCCCTCAAACACCCAATAAAAATTTCATTAGCCCCAAAAAATATATTGATACAAAAATTTAAACAATTAAATACCACCATATAGTCTGGGATCTTAGAATCTCCTTGCCTTATAATGGCTCATCCTTAATGCGCTCTTCTCAAGCATCACTGAGACCCTGGATAGAGGGAATCAGGAAACTTGGACCACATATCTGGTTCCCACTAGAAATTTTCTTCCTATAATTTTCCATGTTGTATAAAACTCAAACCAGGGGAACATTCATTTCATGTAAGTCCTTCCCACTATAATCCATAATACAAACTAGATTCCCATCAAAAGGATGCATCATCCTCAAGCTCTACAGCCACAATTTTGACCACATGAGATATATCAGGATGATACTAACCAAGCTATGATACATAAAAAATAAGGCATTCTATTATACCTATGTCAATGATCTAATCGATAAGCCACTGGTCTGATTCTCTCTACAATCTCAAATTTCCCCACATACCAAGGAACCAATTTACCCTATTTTTTAATTCGATAGTGGCCCGACCTTGGAGACCCCCGAAGAAACACACTATCACCCACCATAAACTCAAGTGGTCTATGACACCAATCTTCATACTAATTATTCCTACTTTGAGCTATTATCTTGAGTTTTTTTAATAAATTGTACCTTTTCCAATGTATCCTTCACAAGACTCGGTCCCAATTGCTTGGACTCTCCCATTTTTAACCAAAAAAATGGTGAGCTACACGATCTTCCATAGAGTTCCCCAAACAGTGCCATCTAAATTGTAACATGAAAACTTTTGTATATGAAAACTCAATAGGTGAAAAATGTTTCCCCTATAATCCACTAAAATATAGGTCAAAATCCATCAACATTTAATATATAACCTGAATCATACACTCTAATTACCCATCCATTTGTGAGTGGAATGTCTTAATTAGAAACACTTGGGTGACAAGTGACCTCTTCAATCCATTCCAGAAGTATGATGTGTAACAAAAATAAAAATCTAAAGATATAGTTCTCGATACTCCATGTAATCACACTATCTACCATACAAACAGGTCACCCAACTGATTAATAGTGAATATCTCTTTTGATTGGAAAAAAACAATCAACCTTAGTCAATCGATCTGCAACCACCAAAATAGCATCATTCTTATGGGGTGTCCTCATAATACCCACTACAAAATCCATAATTACATTGTTCAACTTCCATTTTATAATGGGAAATATATGTAACAACCCACCTGGGAACTAATGCTCAACCTTCACCTACTGATAGGTAAGGCATCGTACCGCAAAACCCACAAACTCTTTCTTCATTCCTAACCACGAATATTGTTGATGAAGATCACAATACATAATATAAGATTAACTACACAATTCGATGTATTATTCTTAGTCATAAATTCTTCTCACACACACACTACCACCATAATAAATCCATGAACATAAACAATTCCATCAGCACCAACACCCTAACGAAAAGGTGACTTCAAACCTTTAAGAATTTTCTTCATATCCAAACATTCTAGGTCCTCAGGATGACTCTCCTTGACCCAGATCAAAATCATGGGCTCAACTAATATGGATGCAAGGAACCTAAGTTCCTTCCCATCCTTCCCCTCCAGGTTTATCTCAGAAAACAATGTTATCATTCTCCATTAGGATTTGGATTCATAAAGAAACTAATTCTGAGTCTTATGAATCCAAAATATGTAATATTATTCTACTTTCCTAGATTATAAACCTACTCAAAATCAATGGACTTCATTCAATCAACCCACATTCACTGCTAAAGATTCAAATCATTCTAAGATAAGATGTACATAAGACTTTTTTGATCAGTATATACAGTAAATCGCTCTTCCAATAAGTAATTCTTCCAACTCTTTAAATCATAACACACATCATATGAATCAATTCATGAGTAGTTTAATTTATTTCATGAGGCATCAACTACAATTATAAATACACTATAACCCGATCATCCTACATTTGTACTGCTCCTATCCCAACAACATGCACATGACATAACAAGGTATACTTCATACCTAGCTTGGGTAATATTAGAATATATGTTGTAGTCAACCGCTTATTTAACTCTTCAAAATAATTCTCTCATGCCTCATACCATTCAAACATAACACCCTTCTTGGTTAAGAAAGAAAGTGGCTCAACCAAATGTGATAAATATTTAATAATCTTCGATAATAAATAGCCAATCCCAGAAAACTCTGAACATCAAATACATTATTGGGATGATGCCAAGACACAAGAGCATACACTTTATCTGAATCCACTAACACACCAACCTCTAAGATGATGTGACCCATGAAATATACCTTATCAATCCAAAAATGACATTTTGATAGCTTATCATAAATCTTATTCTCTCTCAGTGTACTTAGGATAATGTCAAGATGATTTGCATGATCATCATGTGTTCTAGAGTACAACAAGATGTCATCAAGAAATACAACATTGAACTAATATATATATGGGAGAAATATTCATTTCCTTAAATCCATGAATACAACTCTTTCAATGGACAATGTGAACGGAATAACCACAAAATCATATAATATATACCTTTTCCTAAAGGTGTTCTATGTTATATCAGAATGCCTCACCAAAACTGGTGATACCCCGATCTTAAAGTGATAATTGAAAACCTGTATTCTCCTCTTAGTTTCCAAAAAAAACCTCAATTCAAGGGAGGGGTTATCTATTCCCAACATCCACCTGATTCTGCTACATGAAATCAATACACATCCTCAATGATCCATCAAGCTTATTAGAAAAAAACACGGGATACTGACATGGTGATGTACTTGGATGGATGAAATCATTATTCTTCAATTCTTCCAACTATGATTTAAGTTCATAATGTTTTGTCGGTGCCATTCTATATGTCAAAATTGAAACTGGATTCTCTCCTGGAAGTAACTCTATCATGAACTCAATATCCCTCTTGGTTGGATGCCCTAAGAAATCCTTAGAAAACACATCATGAAATAGATGACCTTCGGAGGAAAGAAATGTTGTTCCACTCCTCCATCATCAATCATAAGGTATTCCACTTCGGCTGTGAGTTTCCCCAACTACTAGAAAACCGGCCCTAAATGGCCATCTCAGACATCCCACTCACCAATATGGACATAAGTGTCTCCCTAAAGGGATGTGAACATTACCTATTGATGGTAAAATTTGATATTAGCCTCTTACAACACAATCCAATCCATGCCCAAAATTATGTAAAAACCTAACATCATGAGGATAAATAAGCCACACAAAAAGTGGTACCCACTGACCTCTAAAGAATAATCCCTGTATTTTATGATATCATCAGTTTCCACCCATATAGAAGTATCAATTTAAATAACCCCACACACACATTTCATACCGAGGCCCTACATAACTACAAACTAAGTAGAGAAAAAATGTGTTGAAATGTGTCAAATAAATCATTAACAAGCATAGATGATAATAGAATTTTATCTCGAATTATTTATGGTCCATCCTGCCCCCATGTGTAGGCTGACCTATGTGAATATGAAATGCCCCTATTCCCTAGGCTCTTGCTTGAGACCCTGGTGTTGTAGTACCCTTATGATATTGATTCTCTCACTCGGGAGTACCATGTACCCTGTCTCTACCAATAAGACTAGTTGTGTAACGACCGGAAAATTTGAATAAATCTTGTTTCCTAATTTCATGTGTTATTTTTTATACTCAAAAAAATGTTTTATTTGATAAACATGATTATAAATAAAATGAGACCATTGGTTTTTGAGTGTTATATGACCATCGGTCAATATGACCACCGTGAACAAAATGTTTTGATTATTGTCTCTAAATTTAAGTAATCTTGGTTAATTATTATAGAAAGAAGATTTGATGGCCTCACCTAGTAGCCTTGGGCCGATCGAAGCCCATCTAACAGAGATTGGGAAGGAGGTAGCACCATTGGGCTTTGCTCTGGACCAAATCCAAGCCGAACTTCATCATGTGAAGCTAGAACGGAATCGCCTTCGCGAGAAGTTCAAACTGATAGAAATTACTACTCGGGCAATGTTGACTGAGCCGCCCCAAAATTCTATCACCCTAGCACAGGTTACTCTTAGGTCCTATGCTGGTATTATAAGGGGTTATGTAACGAGACCGTAATTGCCTTGTGTAATCCTTTTTTTTAAATAAAAATTTGGATTTCTTCTTATGATAATGTTTATGAATTTTCAAATGACCGGATAAATATTGTATGCATATTTTTGATGAATTTTAGAAAAAGGATATTTTAAAAATGGTTGTGTAAACCTTAAATAATTAAAAATGTGTAATGATTTTCGAAAAATGGTCTTCTACAATTATGTTCAGTACGAAATTTAGAGTCTAATAAGATCAACTTGATTTTTGATGAATAGTAAATTATGAATAGTGATTTTATGATTAGGATTAGTAATATTACCAAATGGATTAGTAATCTCACTTAAAGAAAGTTTTAAAATAATCTAGGCACCTTGATTAAGTAATGTGATTCAATAAAATAGTTAAATAACGGTTTCATTAATTATTATTCAAGTATTAGTTTTTTCGGGTGAATTGTGTTTTTTAATTAAAAATTTAATTAAAAATAATTAGAAACATATTTTTATAAAAATGACTTTATTTTTGAACTCATAGCATCGATATTTTGTTATGGTAATTTTTGGGGTTTTTTCTGAAAAAATGAATTTTCGATGAATAGTGTTTTTATTTAAAAATTAAATTAAAAATATTTAGAAAATTATTTTTATAAAATGGAGTTCATATTTGTAATAAGAGCGTTGATATTTGGTTAAGGTGAAATTTTGGGATTATTCTGAGAAAGTTGAATTTTTGATGAATACTGAAAATACAGTTTTTAAGTTACGGGTGTTTAATGACATCATTAAATGATGTATTAAGTTTGTAATAAATATGTTCGAATTATGAATAGTGAGATAAGGTATGAGGTGTCCCAAGTGGCCAATACCATGGGCAAATACCATGGGCAAGCCCATGGTTTTGCCAAAACCACTAATGAGGTGTCCCTTTGCCATTAATGCCTTGTCCCCTCACTTTCCCTATAAATACCAAGCCATCCTCTCATCCATTCGACTCCCCACTCTTCCCCAACGAAGTTCTGGTCTCATTACCTCCCAAGGAGTCCTCCCAAGGTTCCCCCAAGCCCTCAAGGTCCCAAACTTTGAGGTTTAAGAGTTACATTTTATGGTAAGGGATCTGACCCCTCTCTTTCTTTTCAAGTGATCTCTTTTATGTCATTCCTTTTATGCTCCATGTTCTTATTTTGGAGGATGTTCTTTTATACTCCTATTACTGCCCTTTTTATTTTCATATGATGAAAGACCCCCTCTTACTCTCATAATTTCTTTTTAAGAAAGTTTAAGTGGCGCCGTTAGGCTGCCGAATTTTCAAGGGATTCATTCACCTCTCTCTTTTTCAAAGTTCTACTTTCATGTCAAGTCTTTCAAGTTCATTTTTATTATGTTGGGGTATGATCTCTATATTTATCATACTAGTATTTTATGATCACATGATGAGAGACCCAATTTGATCTCTTCAATTCAGTATTTGGATGTCTTAAGTGGCGCCGTTAGGCTGCCGAATTTTTAAGTGGTTCTTCACCCTTCTCGTTTTGAAGTTCTACTTTCATGTCAATTCTTTCAAGTTCATTTATATTATGTTGGGGTATGATCTCTATATCTATCATACTGGACTCTTATGTTCATATGATGAGAGACCCTATTTGACCTTGTCAATTCAATTTTGTTGAAGTTTAAGTGGCGCCGTTAGGCTGCCGAATTTTCAAGGGATTCATTCACCTCTCTCTTTTTCAAAGTTCTACTTTCATGTCAAGTCTTTCAAGTTCATTTTTATTATGTTGGGGTATGATCTATATATTCATCATACTGGTCTTTTATGATCACATGATGAGAGACCCCATTTGATCTCTTCAATTCAGTATTTGGATGTCTTAAGTGGCGCCGTTAGGCTGCCGAATTTTTAAGTGGTTCTTCACCCTTCTCGTTTTGAAGTTCTACTTTCATGTCAATTCTTTCAAGTTCATTTTTATTATGTTGGGGTATGATCTCTATATTTATCATACTGGTCTTTTATGATCACATGATGAGAGACCCCATTTGATATCTTCAATTCAGTATTTGGATGTCTTAAGTGGCGCCGTTAGGCTGCCGAATTTTTAAGTGGTTCTTCACCCTTCTCGTTTTGAAGTTCTACTTTCATGTCAATTCTTTCAAGTTCCTTTATATTATGTTGGGGTATGATCTCTATATCTATCATACTGGACTCTTATGTTCATATTATGAGAGACCCTATTTGACCTTGTCAATTCAATTTTGTTGAAGTTTAAGTGATGCCGTTAGGCTGCCGAATTTTCACAAGAGAGATCTTGTTTTGTTTTCTTCCTTTCATGTTCTTCATTTCATATGGTATATTTTCAAATTTCATTACCATGTTCATAAATCCCTTATATTTTGTCCCTCTACTGTTTTATGGGTCATTTATGAATGTTTGACCCATGTCCCCTCTCTTCTCAATGTTTTCTAAAACCTTGTAACATAGTCGTTATGCTGCAGAATTTTCCCCTCAAAATGCCTCTCTCTTTTCTCAAAAATTATTTTATGTTATAAAGTGAATACTCAAAGCTCTTATTTATACAAGGGTATTCACATATATATCAAAATGTTCCATTTTAAATTCTGGGATTTACATACATGATACCCGCTTCCCTTTCCGTGGGTTTAAAGTGCCGTAAAGATCATGTCATTAAAGTAGTTTTTAAAATGTTATGATTATGAAATGAAACCCATTTATTTTATGCTATATGGGTTATTTATGAAATGTGTGATGATGATATATGTGGCTCACATGATAATAAAGGAAAATTTAAGGGTGTGCCCTGATAGCGCTCCAATGCATTGGGTAAAGACTTAATCTCTATAGATGACCATTTTAACGACGCCTTGGTGAATAACCTTGGTAATTTTTAACGACACCTTGGGGATGGACCTTGGTGAAACGAAACGATTTCCAATATTAAATGTTGCAGCCACATCTTCAAGTTTTGAAAAAGTTTTATTTTATTATGATATGCCTCATGATTTCATTTTCATGCCTTAAAGTTCTTTTCATGACTTTATTGATGTATCCCAAGTTCATATGTAAAATGTTTCACTTGTTTCCCTTGCTGGGCCTTCTGCTCACCCTTTCTTTTGGTGTATGTCCCCAGGTTATGAGATTCAGTAATAAGCCTAGGGTGAACATGAGGAGAAGCCTTTCAAGTGTTTAAGAAGAATTCTTTATGTTGTTTTCATGTTTTAAGTTCTTGGTTTCCAAGACACTAAACCTTAATGATCCTCGGTTTTGTAAAATGTAATTAAAGTTTATGTGATAAAAAGGTGGGATGCTATAGTTGGTATCAAAGGATGGTTTAGTTATTTGTGGAAATTAGGAAATGAAAACTCTAGGAGGAACCCTATAGAAAAGTTTAATATAGGAAATCTTCCTGGTATTTTGGTGAGTATTGAGTAAGGGGTTGCCAAGTAAATACATCCCTGTCTGGATACGAGCAGGTAGAGGTGGCTCTGGCACAGATGTACATAGGGGTAAAACCCGAAAACACCGCTTTGAGCTAGACTCGAACGGGAACTGGTACACGACAACGGGCCTTGCTGCACTCTTGGTTACGACACTCCCGGGGGATATGCTTTGGTAAATTCATAAGCTTGGTATGAACCATTATTAAAGGAACAAAGATAAAATAAAATAAAGATTCACATAAGAATATATGATCATGGATAACCTAGATGGGAACCTAGGGGATCACAAGTTAGGGTATACTTTTCTTCTACAAGTTATCCTTACATGCTTTAAGTTCCTTTTCATGATTATTGGTTAAGTATTTAAGCCTCTAATTATACTTTATCTTCTTAGTTAATGGTGGGAAATGGAATAATGTGTCCCAACAACCAATGTGATAGGAAATGCGATAATTTCCGTATTAATATGTCAGAGATGATTAGGGGATTAAAAGATGATTATTATTTTGGAAGGCGTTCACTATTTTGGGGACCCTATATGATCGAGGTAAATAGATTAATATAGTATTTTCATTGAGGAGTAAGGTTGACTTATATTTTGAAGAATTGATGAATTTAAGGTGGACTTATAGTAATTTAGGTTACTTTTGGGAATGATTAACCTATCTTGGGTAAAATATGTTTAGGTTAGCTACTTTTGTTATAAGATGTTAGGAGTGGTTGATGTTGTCTGGAGATGAACAATGAAGTTGTTTTGGAAGACTATGTTATCAAATCCTTCTTGTATTTGGGTTTCAATCTTAGTTTGGTTTATTTTGAGGAATTTTAAGGACCATTATTTATGGAGTGGTCTATGATGAACGTTGGGTAGTACCATGGAACCTTGAAGATTTAAAAGTAGGTTCTATTCCTATGGGATTCTTTCTTTTTGAAGAGATGTTTTACCTTAACCTTTCTATTTTTGGGATAATGTTTAAAGATAGAAGAAATAGATAGTTAATCTTTTGTAGATTATGTGATTCTATAGAAGATGATTCTTGTGCTTTTATGAGACCAAGTGTTTTTGAATTCTCATCATTTGGCGAAAAGATTAGTGTTGGTAGGGACTTGTTAAAGGATGAAACTCTACTTGAAGGTAGGTATATTTTCTTATTTTTTTTGTTCTATGTAGTAAATGAAATCCTCAAAATTATGAAAAGAAACATAAAACAAAAATGTTGTTGGTTTAGGTTTCCTACTAGGTAATCAAAGACCGTTTACACACATCATAAGTTTGGGATTTTCTCATGGTTAACTTTCTCCTAATCATGTTCTCTATCACTCTTTCTCAGAACTGACCCTTTGTTTTTTCCTCCATGTCCATGTTTTCCTACATGGAACCCGAGTGTGGGTTAACTCGGGTGGCCTTTGTACTTCCTTTTCTTTCTTTTAAAGTAATGGTGTTACTGACTCTTTTTCCGATGTGGGACTTTCAATGAAATTTCAAAACCCAATTTAAAAAAAAAAATTTGCGAGGACGCAATTTCTTAAGGGGGGAAGATTGTAACGACCCGAAAATTTGAATAAATCTTGTTTCCTAATTTCATGTGTTATTTTTTATACTCAAAAAAATGTTTTATTTGATAAACATGATTATAAATAAAATGAGACCATTGGTTTTTGAGTGTTATATGACCATCGGTCAATATGACCACCGTGAACAAAATGTTTTGATTATTGTCTCTAAATTTAAGTAATCTTGGTTAATTATTATAGAAAGAAGATTTGATGGCCTCACCTAGTATCCTTGGGCCGATCGAAGCCCATCTAACAGAGATTGGGAAGGAGGTAGCACCATTGGGATTTGCTCTGGACCAAATCCAAGCCGAACTTCATCATGTGAAGCTAGAACGGAATCGCCTTCACGAGAAGTTCAAACTGATAGAAATTACTACTCGGGCAATGTTGACTGAGCCGCCCCAAAATTCTATCACCCTAGCACACCTTACTCTTAGGTCCTATGCTGGTATTATAAGGGGTTATGTAACGAGACCGTAATTGCCTTGTGTAATCCTTTTTTTTAAATAAAAATTTGGATTTCTTCTTATGATAATGTTTATGAATTTTCAAATGACCGGATAAATATTGTATGCATATTTTTGATGAATTTTAGAAAAAGGATATTTTAAAAATGGTTGTGTAAACCTTAAATAATTAAAAATGTGTAATGATTTTCGAAAAATGGTCTTCTACAATTATGTTCAGTACGAAATTTAGAGTCTAATAAGATCAACTTGATTTTTGATGAATAGTAAATTATGAATAGTGATTTTATGATTAGGATTAGTAATATGACCAAATGGATTAGTAATCTCACTTAAAGAAAGTTTTAAAATAATCTAGGCACCTTGATTAAGTAATGTGATTCAATAAAATAGTTAAATAACGGTTTCATTAATTATTATTCAAGTATTAGTTTTTTCGGGTGAATAGTGTTTTTTAATTAAAAATTTAATTAAAAATAATTAGAAAATTATTTTTATAAAAATGACTTTATTTTTGAACTCAGAGCATCGATATTTTGTTATGGTAATTTTTGGGGTTTTTTCTGAAAAAATGAATTTTCAATGAATAGTGTTTTTATTTAAAAATTAAATTAAAAATATTTAGAAAATTATTTTTATAAAATGGAGTTCATATTTGTAATAAGAGCGTTGATATTTGGTTAAGGTGAAATTTTGGGATTATTCTGAGAAAGTTGAATTTTTGATGAATAGTGAAAATACAGTTTTTAAGTTACGGGTGTTTAATGACATCATTAAATGATGTATTAAGTTTGTAATCAATATGTTCGAATTATGAATAGTGAGATAAGGTATGAGGTGTCCCAAGTGGCCAATACCATGGGCAAATACCATGGGCAAGCCCATGGTTTTGCCAAAACCACTAATGAGGTGTCCCTTTGCCATTAATGCCTTGTCCCCTCACTTTCCCTATAAATACCAAGCCATCCTCTCATCCATTCGACTCCCCACTCTTCACCAACGAAGTTATGGTCTCATTACCTCCCAAGGAGTCCTCCCAAGGTTCCCCCAAGCCCTCAAGGTCCCAAACATTGAGGTTTAAGAGTTACATTTTAAGGTAAGGGATCCGACCCCTCTCTTTCTTTTCAAGTGATCTCTTTTATGTCATTCCTTTTATGCTCCATGTTCTTATTTTGGAGGATGTTCTTTTATACTCCTCTTACTTCCCTTTTTATGTTCATATGATGAAAGACCCCCTCTTACTCTCATCATTTCTTTTTAAGAAAGTTTAAGTGGCGCCGTTAGGCTGCCGAATTTTCAAGGGATTCAT
Organism: Viscum album; assembly: GCA_963277665.1. Classification (NCBI taxonomy): domain Eukaryota; kingdom Viridiplantae; phylum Streptophyta; class Magnoliopsida; order Santalales; family Viscaceae; genus Viscum; species Viscum album. The sequence goes on along the minus strand of OY728156.1, from coordinate 188,721,143 downwards.
TCACCTCTCTCTTTTTCAAAGTTCTACTTTCATGTCAAGTCTTTCAAGTTCATTTTTATTATGTTGGGGTATGATCTCTATATTTATCATACTGGTCTTTTATGATCACATGATGAGTGACCCAATTTGATCTCTTCAATTCAGTATTTGGATGTCTTAAGTGGCGCCGTTAGGCTGCCGAATTTTTAAGTGGTTCTTCACCCTTCTCGTTTTGAAGTTCTACTTTCATGTCAATTCTTTCAAGTTCCTTTATATTATGTTGGGGTATGATCTCTATATCTATCATACTGGAATCTTATGTTCATATGATGAGAGACCCTATTTGACCTTGTCAATTCAATTTTGTTGAAGTTTAAGTGGCGCCATTAGGCTGCCGAATTTTCAAGGGATTCATTCACCTCTCTCTTTTTCAAAGTTCTACTTTCATGTCAAGTCTTTAAAGTTCATTTTTATTATTTTGGGGTATGATCTATATATTCATCATACTGGTCTTTTATGATCACATGATGAGAGACCCCATTTGATCTCTTCAATTCAGTATTTGGATGTCTTAAGTGGCGCCGTTAGGCTGCCGAATTTTTAAGTGGTTCTTCACCCTTCTCGTTTTGAAGTTCTACTTTCATGTCAATTCTTTCAAGTTCATTTTTATTATGTTGGGGTATGATCTCTATATTTATCATACTGGTCTTTTATGATCACATGATGAGAGACCCCATTTGATCTCTTCAATTCAGTATTTGGATGTCTTAAGTGGCGCCGTTAGGCTGCCGAATTTTTAAGTGGTTCTTCACCCTTCTCGTTTTGAAGTTCTACTTTCATGTCAATTCTTTCAAGTTCCTTTATATTATGTTGGGGTATTATCTCAATATCTATCATACTGGACTCTTATTTTCATATGATGAGAGACCCTATTTGACCTTTTCAATTCAATTTTGTTGAAGTTTAAGTGATGTCGTTAGGCTGCCGAATTTTCACAAGAGAAATCTTGTTTTGTTTTCTTCCTTTCATGTTCTTCATTTCATATGGTATATTTTCAAATTTCATTACCATGTTCATAAATCCCTTATATTTTTTCCCTCTACTGTTTTATGGGTCATTTATGAATGTTTGACCCATGTCCCCTCTCTTCTCAATGTTTTCTAAAACCTTGTAACATTGTCGTTATGCTGCAGAATTTTCCCCTCAAAATGCCTCTCTCTTTTCTCAAAAATTATTTTATGTTATAAAGTGAATACTCAAAGCTCTTATTTATACAAGGGTATTTACATATATATCAAAATGTTCCATTTTAAATTCTGGGATTTACATACATGATACCCGCTTCCCTTTCCATGGGTTTAAAGTGCCGTAAAGATCATGTCATTAAAGCAGTTTTTAAAATGTTATAATTATGAAATGAAACCCATTTATTTTATGCTATATGGGTTATTTATGAAATGTTTGATGATGATATATGTGGCTCACATGATAATAAAGGCAAATTTAAGGGTGCGCCCTGATAGCGCTCCAATGCATTGGGTAAAGACTTAATCTCTAGAGATGACCATTTTAACGACGCCTTGGTGAATAACCTTGGTAATTTTTAACGACACCTTGGGGATGGACCTTGGTGAAACGAAACGATTGCCAATATTAAATGTTGCAGCCACATCATCAAGTTATGAAAAAGTTTTATTTTATTATGATATGCCTCATGATTTCATTTTCATGCCTTAAAGTTCTTTTCATGACTTTATTGATGTATCCCAAGTTCATATGTAAAATGTTTCACTTGTTTCCCTTGCTGGGCCTTCTGCTCACCCTTTCTTTTGGTGTATGTCCCCAGGTTATGAGATTCAGTAATAAGCCTAGGGTGAACATGAGGAGAAGCCTTTCAAGTGTTTAAGAAGAATTCTTTATGTTGTTTTCATGTTTTAAGTTCCTGGTTTCCAAGACACTAAACCTTAATGATCCTCGGTTTTGTAAAATGTAATTAAAGTTTATGTGATAAAAAGGTGGGATGCTATAAGTTGAGATCCAATTGCCTTCCAGATATGGTGTAAATGACCCCCTACCAATACATGGAACCTACCTCAAACCATCATCTATTCTCAACTACCATGGATACCAATATAATCTATACACATTCCCCATTTCTCACATGACTGGCACTCAACTAGTAGTCTATGACACTAAATGTGCATGTGTCCCAGACTACCATAGTGATAAAAGAAAACATGTTCACTACCCTGAGAGTTTTTCCCCCTATTTTAACTACTTTGTGTACTTACACTAGATAGAAACTCCCAAAGAGGCACTTCTTTCCCTCAGAAGACACTTCACTCACCCATACAACTATTTCCACAATTCCACATCCCGAATCCACCTTCAGGTTCCCTTCTGAGATAAGGTCTTGATCCACTAACTATACAAACATTTTTAAATAGAATATGTTCACCTAAGACATGATCATGTGACTCAATCCATCCTAAAAATGTTTTTCCAATAATGAATCATATTCTACCAACACTAGAAAGAAGAATAAAAAAATCAATGAATTATCTAGTATAATCCATTACCAACATAACCACTGGGGTAAAAATAAAAAAATCTTCATCCTTCTCCTTCATCAAGGTATCTGGATAGAAATTATCCTGAATCCTTTCATAAAAAAATTCCATTGATTTTTTTTTATCATGTTCGGTCTATGCCAAGATATCCCACCAATTCATTGCCTAACCACTCAACATATTGGTTGCTAAATTGACTCACTTCTCAAAATGATTTCCTAAATGATTAAGAATCTTCTGGATGGACACTATCTAGAACTCAGTTACCTCTGGACCACTCTCTACCATAATATTCGAAGGGTGTTTTACCTAAAATTCCTTGGTAAACTCAATCAGGATCGGCATAACCCACCTTGGGTCTCCTTCCATCATTTTCATGAAAAGAGAAATATTCTCATGGAATTGATCTTCTTTTTTGTCCAAGTTCATCATGTTCTCTTACTCCGCTACTGGAGGAGAATTCTCAACAAAATATTCTTGTATCCAAAACGGAACATGTCATTGTGGCAACATTTTTCTATAATTCCAAACAAAAGCTTTAGAACACATGACACAAAGCTTCTATAGTCCACATAAATGAAGGACCTCTTCTATATGATAAAAACACATTTCATACACCATATCTAGGGATACCATCACACATAATCACTGCCCATACCGTACTTACCATCGTTCATGGTCAACAAGGGGTAAACTAATTCATACATTCACATTAGTTTTCTTGACACCCCTTTTAAAACAATTTTTACACTAACAATGTAAATCTATACTCATAAGAACATTTCCCATTTTTTATCTTTTTTCAACATCATTTCAACACGTTTTCATCTTCATTAAGAATTTTTTTTAAACCATTATTTAAATTAATTCCCTATTTCCAATTTCTTCATTCTTATTAGAACCCATTTTCTTTAAATTTCCATAATAATTTAAAATTCATTTCAACATTTATATCCCATAAACCCATCATGTGTGTGCCTACCGTGATGCATGTCTCTTATATTCATAGGTTCCTCTAGTGATGAATGAATGCAAAACCCCATTATATTATGTCCATGATAAAAAAATCATAAAACAGACACATAACACAAAATGTGAATTACCAAATAGTGAAATATCATCATTTGTAATAACACATATCAGAAAAAAATTACTCCTTGGGTGACAATGGTTTTTCTCCATAATTGGGTTATCTTATCCCAATAATGAGCTCATTGTCAAGGACCAATACATCCTACTCTCCAATATACCATCCCAAATAGTAAATCCACATAAAATAACCACTATAATACCACTTTTTAACTTACATGACCCGAAAGTCACTAAAATGGTGCTCCATACTAAGTCACCATATGACCTCAATCACACCTCCCAGTGTGCTATAGGTTGTTAATTTGAGAAAAGGGTCTAACTATCCACATGGGAAGACTATACCCTCTTTGCTAGAGTATTCAACAACATGTAACAACGTAAAAAGTGGAAACAATAATCAATAACCAAGGAACGTTAATAAGAAACATCCCCCAAAAGTGGGTACAACCACAAAATAAAATAAATATTTCATGTCATTCTAGTAGTGTCACAGGTTCCGAAATCCCAAAATAATGAAAATAGAGGAATCCCCAAAATGGATGGGACTCCTAGTCAAAAAACCTCATCCATTTACATCCCAAGACCAACTCAACTCCCTAGAATCAGGCCCTTTCCCCTTTCCCAACCTAAAATATTGATGCCTACTTGAGTACCCAATAGTGGCTCAAGAAGGATGTGAGTATAACTTAGTAGAACACCACCAATGGTGTATACAAAATATCCATTCTAGATAAATTCTGCATGACAGTGCTAATAAATTACAAGTAAATAAAATAAATATTGGGTGACATTAGATAACAAGTTTTGCTTAAATCATTCCAAGAAATTTTCACAATTTCATTACTTATTCGATATATTTTACATAATTGAATTTCATCTCATGTTCAATGGATTAGGCATATTCACCAATCTCAGTGCATCAGGGTAGTAAGTGTTAAGAACCCAGTTTTTTCTATAAAAGACTTTGGAATATTATTGATGTTATTCCAGAGCAGCGCCTTCAGACAGCATGCGATTCCGAGCCCTGGTGTTGCCGGAATTAAATTTTCAGTGCGTTCACACTGAGAAAGCCAAATAAATAAGATAACTCCTAAACAATGATACGAATCAGAAATCTGAGTGTACGGATGGGTCCGAAATTTGGTGTTTACCCTAGGAACGACATAAAATATGTCGACATGGGATGTTGGGAGCCCTCACCCATTAGCGGAACGTTAAACCGATAATTAAATTAATTAATTTGTTAATTTAATGGATGAACTCAAGTATCTCTTAATTGGTTTCTTGGATTGGAATATTGAGGGCATCGTTGAGCCTAGAGCATGCCGTTTACCCTAGAAGGGGTGTAACATTCGTGGGCGTGAGCCTTCTGTGAAAAATGCATCCAGGGGCATTTTCATAATTTAGCAGCTTCATACGTTAAATCATATAACATTCAAACAGATCCTCAGATTAAAATTTTGAGATCACCGTTGTGCTCAGTAGGTGGTTTTTAACCTATGGTGAAGATTAATCTTGACTGCATCGGGGGTTTCAGATGCGGGTCATTTTGGGGGTCTAAATTAATTTAATGTTTTAATTAATTTTTTTTATATAACCCATCTCTTCCCCCTTATACTCCTCCCCTCCCTTTTCATCCCCTATTGAAACCCCCCCATCACCCTCAACCTCTCCTCATCATCCTCTCTCCTCGATTAAGGCAGCATCGAGTGGCGGGTGCGGTAGTGGCACATACGGTGAAGCGTCGGGCTACACCCCTGCAGGTAGGAGAGTTTCGTTATTTCTTTTTAACTTCTGAACCCTTACTTAAAGTTGAATTATATCATCAAAATGTTTTTTGATCTTAGAACAAATCTCATATATTCATAGTAGTTTTTATGAGCTTTCCATCGCTTGTTTCGGTTTGTAAATCTGAGTCCCAAGGAGCTCACAAATGTCCGCCGAAGATCTGCGGGTTTTCGTGTTTACCCATGGTTCTGGCTTGTCTGGAAGGTGTTCCGGCGAGCTTCCAAGCGGTGGTAGTAGCCCTCAGGTTGTGGAAGTGGGCCGAGATGATGGTCACAGGAGGCGTTGTCTCATGGTCGAGTGGAGCGAGGCGGTCCGGGTAAGCTGCAACAGAGGGGGTGCTTGCATGCGGAGGTCCAGGCGACGGTGAGGGCCAGTGGGCTCAGTGAGGGCGCCAGCGGAGGAGGGGAGCCTGTGTGGGGGGGGGTGCCAGAGAGGTGAGAGGGAGAGGTCAGTCGGCCAGCGTGTGAAGCCTGGGTCACATGATGTGACCCCGTGGGAGACCGCGGACTTGCTAGCGGCGATTCTCCGCGTGGAGAAGCAGCCGACCGACACTAGTCGGTCGGTGGAATCAATAAAAAGTATAATAATAATAATAATAATAATAATAATAATAATAATAAGTTTATAATTGTAATTCCCCGAAATATTGAATAAATCTTGTTTCCTAATTTTTTGTGTTATTTTTTTTATACTCAACAAAACTGTTTCATTTGATAACATAAGTTTAATCAAAATGAGACCATTGGGTTTTGACTGTTATGTGACTATTGGTCAATATTACCGTTGGAAACTAAAAGTTTTGATTATTGTATCTAAATACAAGTGATCTTGGTTAATTAATATAGAAATATGATTTGATGGCCTCATCCAGTAGTCTTGGATCGATTGAAGCCTATCTAACAGAACTTGGGAAGGAGGTATCACCACTAGGCTTTGCTCTGGACCAAACCCAAGCCGAACTTCACCGTGTGAAGCTAGAACGGAATCACTTTAGCGAGAAGTTCAAACTGATAGAAATTACTACTCGTGCGATGTTGGCTGAGCCTCCCTCAGATTCTATCACCTTAGCACACCTTACACTTAGGTCCTATGCTGGTGTGATAAGGGGTTATGTAAGGAGACCGTAAATGCCTTCTGTAATCCTTTGTTTTAAATCAAAATTTTGATTTCTTCTTATGATGAAGTTTATGAATTTTCAAATGTCCGGATAAATATATTAAGCATATTTTTTTTGAATTTTAGAGATAGGATATTTTAAAAAATGTTTATGTAATCCTTAAATAATTAAAAATGTGTAATGATTTTCAAAAAATGGTCTTCTAAAATTATGTTCAGTACGAAATTTAGAGTCTAATAAGATCAACTTAATTTTATGATGAATAGTAAACTGTGAATAGTGATTTTATGCTCAAGATTATTAATGCGACAAAATGGATTAGTAATCTCACTTAACGAAAGTATTAATATAATCTAGAAACCTTGATTTAGTAATGTGATTCAATAAAATGGTTAAATAACGGTTTCATAAATTATTATTCAAGTATTAGTTTTTTCGGGTGAATAGTGTTTTTTAATTAAGAATTACATTAAAATTATTTAGAAAATTATTTTTATAAAATGGATTTCATTTTTGAACTCAGAGTATCGATATTATGTTAAAGAAATTTTTGGGGATTTTTCTGAAAAAAATGCATTTTCAGTGAATAGTAAAAATACAGTTTTAGGGTTTCAGTATGTTTAATGACATCATAACTGTGTCATGATTATTTCATAGGATATTTTAAGGGTTTTCTGACCAAAGGTGATGAATTATTGTATGGGGGGACCCATGTGTCCGATACCACGGTCAAATACCATGGGCAAGCCCATGGTTTTGCCAAAACCACCAATGAGGTGTCCGTTGGCCATTAATGCCTTGTCCCCTCACTTTCCCTATAAATACCAAGACAATCTCTCATCAATTCGACTCCCAACTCTCCCCCAACGAAGCTCTGGTCTCATTACCTCCCAAGGAGTCCTCCCAAGGTTCCCTCAAGCCCTCATGGTCCCATCCATTGAGTTTTAAGAGTTACGTTTTAAGGTAAGGGATCCTAACTCTCTCCTTCTTTTAATGTAATCTCTTTTATGTCATTTCTTTTATGCTCCATGATCATATGTTGGAGGATGTTCTTTTATATTCCTATTACTTCCCTTTTCATGTTCATATTATGATAGAACCCCTCTTCCTCCCATAAATTCGTTTTAAGAAAGTTTATGCGGCGCCGTTAGGCTACCGAATTTTTAAGGGATTCTTTCACCTTTCTCATTTCCCAAGATTCTACTTTCATGTCAAGTCTTTCAAGTTCCTTTTTATTATGTTGGGGTATGATATCTATATATATCATACATATCTTTTATGTTCATATGATTAGAGGACCTATTTTGATCTCATCAATTCATTTTTGTTGAAGTCTAAGTGGCGTTGTTAGGCTATTGAATTTTTAAGGGATTCTTTCACCTTTCTCATTTTTCAAAGCTCTACTTTCATGTAAAGTCTTTAAAGTAACTTTTTATTATGTTTGGGTATGATATTTATATCTATCATACTGATCATTTATGTTAATATGATGAGATACCCTATTTTGATCCCGTCAATTCATTTTTTTTTTGAATTTTAAGTGACACCGTTGGGCTCCTGAATTTTAAGGGATTCGTTCACCTTTCTCCTTTTTCAATGTTATACTTTCATGTCAAGAATTTAAAGTTCATTTTTATTATGTTGGGTTATGATCTATATATATATCATACTGATATTTTATTTTCATATGATGAGAGACCCTATTTGATCTCATCAATTCATTTTTGTTGAAGTTTAAGTGACGTCGTTAGGCTGCCGAATTTTCATAAGAGAAATATAATTTCTGTCTTCCTTCCATGTTTTTTATTTCAAATGGTATGTACATAAAATTTCATTACCATGTTCATATATCCTTCATATTTGGTCCCTCTACTGTTTTATGGGTCATTTATGAATGTTTGACCCATGTCCCCTCTCTTTTCAATGTTTTCTAAAACCTCGAAACATTGCCGTTATGCTGCAGAATTTCCGTCTCAAAATGACTCTCTCTCTTTCTAAAGTTATTTTATTTTATTAATTGAATACTCAAATATCTATATTATATAGGGGTATACACATATATACCAATTTTTTCTATTTTAAATTCTGGGATTTACATACATGAGACCCCCTTTCCCTTTCCGTGGGTTTAAAGTGACAAAAAGATCATGTCTTTAAAGCAGTTTTAAAATGTTATGATTATGAAATGAAACCCATTTATTTTATGATATATGGGTTGTTTATGAAATTATTGATGATGATATATGTGCCTCACATGATTATAAATACATTTCAAGGGTGCGCCCGGATAGCGCTCCAATGCATTGGGTAAAGACTTAATCTCTAGAGATAACTATTTTTAACGATGCCTTTGTGAATAACCTTGGTAATTTTTAATGACTCCTTGGGGATGGACCTTGGTGAAATAGAAATGATTGTAAATATTAAATTTTGTAGCCACATATTCAAGTTATGAAAAAAATGTTATTTTTATTATGATATGCCTCATGATTTCTTTCTCATGACTTAAAGTTCTTTTTCATGACATTTTTGATGCATCTCAAGTTCACTTGTTAAATGTTTCTCTTATTTACCTTAATGGGCCTTCTACTCACCCTTTCTTTTGATGTATGTCCCCAGGTTATGAGATTTAGTAATGAACCTAGGATGAACATAAGGATAAGCCTTTCAGGTGTTTAAGAAGAATGTTTTTTGTTTTTTGTTTTAAGTTCCAGGTTTCCAAGACACTAAACCTTAAAGATCCTCGGTTTTTGTAAAATGTAATGAATTTTTATGTGATAAAAATACGGGATTTCAAAGTTGGTATCAAAGTATGGTTTAGTTATTTATGGAAATTAGGATATGAAAACTTTAGGAAGAACCCTATATAAAAGTTTAAATATATGAAATCTTCCTGGTATTTTGGTGAGTATTGAGTAAGGGATTTCCAAGCAAATACATCCCTGTCTGGATACGAGCAGGTAGAGGTGGTTCTGGCACAGATGTATATAGGGGTAAAACCCAAAACACCACTTTGATCTAGACTCGAACGAGAACTGGTCCACGACAACGGGCCTTTCTACACTCTTGGTTATGACACTCCCGAGGGATATGCTTTGGTAAATTCAAAAGCTTAATATGAACCATTATTAAAGGAATAATGATAAAATAAAATAAAGATTCACATAAGAATATATGATCATGGATAACCTAGATTCGGACCTAGGGGATCACAAGTTAGGTTATACTTTTATTCTACAAGTTTATCCTTCTATTATTTATGTTTCCTTTTCATGATTATTGGCTAAGTATTTAAGCCCCCTAATTATACATTCTTTTCTTAGTTAATGGCGGGAAAAGGAGGAGCATGTCCCAGCAACCAATGTGATATGAAATGTGACGATTTCCCTATTAATGTGACAGAGATGACGAAAGATCAAGTTGAACATATTGTGATTATGCCAAACCAGCTGTCAAAAATCACAATTAATAATTGGTACCTATTTGAATGCCCAAATTCATCAAGGAAGAAGAAGGCAAAGTCTCAAGGATGTTCATCTGATAAAATAGATAAGGGAAAGAAGAACCAATTTATTTTTTTGCAAAAAGTGTGGGAAGAGGCACCAAGGAGAATGTCACAAAGGAACCGGGAGATGTTTTATGTGTGGGAAGATAGGGCATAAAGTATCCTATTGCTTTAAAAAATGGATAATTTGATGAATGGAGATAAGGTTTGATCTAATGTACCTTATACATTTCTATGTCGTAAATGTGGAGAATTTAGACATTATCCAAGGAAATGCTCTCTTGGAGTGGATGAGAAGCATGATGAGCATCAACAATCATCGAGGAAAGGAGAACAATGCAAGTCCTATACTGAGATGGATCATGATGACTGAAGTACATATAACTTCTTTGCAATAATTGTCTATGTCATGTGGTATTTTAGTTCGTGATCATTGAGAATATCTTTTATGTTTTCTATGATCATCAAGTCACTACCTTATATGATTTTATATCATTAAGGAAAACATCTATTGTTATGTACCACATGTTGATGTAGTGAAGCTGTTCTTCTTAAAAAAGGTGATTAGGGTATTAAAAGATGATTATTTTTTTTTGAAGACGTTCACTATTTTGGGAACTGTATTTGATCTAGGTAAATAAATTACTACTGTATTTTCGTTGAGGAGTAAAGGTTGACTTATATTTTGAATAATTGATGAATTTAAGGGGAAGTTATAGTAATTTAGGTTACTTATGGAAATGATTAACCTATCTTGGGTAAAATATGTTTAGGTTAGTTACTATTGTTATGAGATGATAAGAGTGTTTGATGTTGTTTGAAGATGAATGATAAATTCTATCTTGGAAGACTATGTTATGAGATCGTTCTTATAATTGGGATTTAATCTTAGTTTGGTTTATTTTTAGGCATTTTAAGGAAAGTTGTTTATGGAATGGTCTATGATGAACTTTGAGTAGTACCATAGAACTTTGATGATTTAAAAGTAGTTTCCCTTCTTATGGGATTCTTTCTTTTTGAAGAGTTGTTTTATCATACCCTTTCTGTTTTTTCGGATAATGTTTAAAGATATAAGAAATTAATAGTTAATCTTTTTTGGATTATGTGACTCTCAAGAAGATGATTATTGTGTTTTGATGAGACCAAGTGTTTTTGAATTCTCATCATTTAGAGAAAAGATTAGTTTTGGTAGAAACTTATTAAAGGATGAAACTCTACTTGAAGGTAGGTATATTTCTTTATGTTTTTGTCCTATGTAGTAAATGAATTCCTAAAAATTATGAAAAGGAACACAAAACAAAAACATTTTTGGTTTACGTTTCCTACAAGGTAATCAAAGACCATTTACACACATCATAAGTTTGGGATTTTCTCGTGGTTAACTTTCTCTTAATAATGTTTTCTATCACTCTCCCTCAGAACTTGACCCTTTGTTTTCTCCTCTATGTCCTTGTTTTCCTACATGGAAACCTAGTGTGGGATAACTCGAGTGACCTTTGTACTTCCCATTCATTATTTTAAAGTAATAGTTTTACTGACTCATTTTCCAATGTGGGACTTTAAATGAAATTTCAAAACCCAATTTTACAAATTGTGAAGACGCAATTTCTTAAGGGGGGAAGATTGTAATGACCCAAAATTTTGAATAAATCTTGTTTCCTAATTTTGTGTGTTATTGTTTTATACTCAACAAAACAGTTTCATTTGATAACATGAGTATAATAAAAAATGAGATAGTTGGTTTTTGACTGTTATATGACCATTGGTCAATATGACCGCAAAAAAACTAAACATTTCGATTATTGTCTCTAAATACAAGGGATCTTGGTTAATTAATATAGAAAGAAGATTCGATGGCCTCACCCAGTAGTCTTGGACCGATTAAAGCCTATCTAACAAGAACTTGGGAAGGAGGTAGCACCACTAGGCTTTGCTATGGACCAAACCCAATCCGAACATCACCGTGTGAAGCTAGAACGGAATCTCCTTCGCGAGAAGTTCAAACTGATAGAAATTACTACTCGTGCGATGTTGGCTGAGCCTCCCTCATATTCTCTCACCTTATCACACCTTACACTTAGGTCTTATGCTGGTGTGATAAAGGTCTATGTAAGGAGACTGTAACTGCCTTGTGTAATCCTTTGTTTTAAATAAAAATTTTGATTTCATCTTATGTTGAATTTTATGAATTTTCAAATGTTAGGATAAATATAATATGCATATTTTTGGTGAATTTTACAGAAAGGATATTTTAAAAAATGTTTATGTAAACCATAAAAAATTAAAAATTTGTAATGATTTTTAAAAAATTGGTCTTCTACAATTATGTTCAGTATGAAATTTAGAGTCTAATAAGATCAACTTAATATTTGATGAAAAGTAAATTGTGAATAGTGATTTTATGCTTAGGATTAGTAATGTGACTAAATGGATTAGTAATCTCACTTAAAGAAAGTATTAATATAATCTAGGCACCTTGATTAAGTAATGTGATTCAATAAAATGGTTAAATAACGGTTTCATAAATTATTATTTAAGTATTATTTTTTTCGGGTGAATAATGTTTTTTAATTAAAAATTAAATTATAAATATTTAGAAAATTATTTTTATAAAATGGATTTCATTTTTGATCTCAGAGAATCAATATTATGTTAAGGTAATTTTTGGGTATTTTTCTGAAAAAAATGAATTTTCAGTGAATAGTAAAAATACATTTTTAGGGTTTCGGTATGTTTAATGACATCATAACTGTGTCCTGATGATGTCATGCAATATTTTAAGGGATGGATGACCAAAGGTGATGAATTATTTTATGGGCAGACCCATGTGGCCAATACCATGGGCAAATACCATGGGCAAGCCCATGGGTTTCCCAAAACCACCAATGAGTGTCCCTTTGCCATTAATGCCTTGTCCCCTCACTTTCCCTATAAAAACCAAGCCATATTCTCATCAATTTGACTCCCAACTCTCCCCTAACTAAGCTCTGGTCTCATTACCTCTAAAAGAATCCTCCCAAGGTTCCCCCGAGCCCTCAAGGTCCCAACCTTTGAGTTTTAAGAGTTACATTTTAAGGTAAGGGATCCTACCTCTCTCTTTCTTTTCAAGTAATCTCTTTTATGTCATTTCTTTTATGCTCCATAATATTATGATGGAGGATGTTTTTTTATATTCATATTACATCCATTTTAATGTTCATATGATTATATAACCCCTCTTTCTCCCATCAATTCTTTTTATGAAAGTTTAAGTGGCGCCGTTAGGGTGCCGAATTTTTAAGGGATTCTTTCACCTTTCTCATTTTCCAAGATTCTACTTTCATGTCAAGTATTTCAAGTTACTTTTTATTATGTTGGGGTATGATATCTATATCTATCATACTGATCTTTTTTGTTCATAATATGAGATACCCTATTTTTATCTCATCAATTCATTTTTTTTTTGAAGTTTAAGTGGCGCCATTTGGCTGCTGAATTTTTTAAGGGATTCTTTCACCTTTATCATTTTTCCAAGTGCTACTTTCATGTCAAGTCTATAAAGATCATTTTTATTATGTTGGGGTATGATATCTATATCTATCATACTGACCATTTATGTTCATATTATGAGAGACCCTATTTTGATCTCGTCAATTCATTTTTTTTAATTTTAAGTGACGATGTTAGGCTCCCGAATTTTTAAGGGATTCTTTCACCTTTCTCCTTTTTCAATGTTATACATTCATGTCAAGTCTTTAATGTTCCATTTTATTATGTTGGGGTATGATCTCTATATATATCATACTGATATTTTATGTTCATATGTTGAGAGACCCTATTTGATCTCATCAATTCATTTTTTGTTGAAGTTTAAGTGACCCCGTTAGGCTGCCAAATTTTCATAAGAGAAATCTAATTTTTGTCTTCCTTCCATGTTTTTCATTTAAAATGGTATTTCATTCAAATTTCATTACCATGTTCATATATCTTTCATATTCGGTCCCTCTACTGTTTTAATGGGTCATTTATGAATGTTTGACCCATGTGCCCTCTCTTTTTAATGTTTTCTAAAACCCCAAAACATAGCCGTTATGCTGTAGAATTTCCGTCTCAAAATGCCTATCTCTTTTTCTAAAGTTCTTTTATTTTATTAAGTAAATACTCAATTCTCTCTCTTATATAGTGGTATTCACATATATACCAACTTTTTCTATTTTACATTTTGGGATTTACAAACATGAGACCCGCTTTCCCTTTCTGTGGGTTTAAAGTGACATAAAGATCATGTCTTTAAAGAAGTTTTAAAATGTTATGATTATGAAATGAAACCCATTTCTTTTATGCTATATGGGTTTTTTATGAAATGATTGATGATGATATATGTGGCTCACATGATTATAAATACATTTTAAGGGTGTGCCCTGATATCACTCCAATACATTGGGTAAAGACTTAATCTCTAGAGATGACTATTTTTAACGACGCCTTGGTGAATAAACATGGTAATTTCTAATGACACCTTGGGGATGGAACTTGGTGAAACGGAAGATATTTTCAATATTAAATGTTGTAGACACATCTTCAAGTTATGTAAAAACATTATTTTTATTATGATATGCCTCATGATTTCTTTCTCATGCCTTAATGTTCTTTTTCATCACATTTTTGATGCATCTCAAATTCACTTGTTAAATGTTTCTCTTGTTTTCCTTACCAGGCCTTCTACTCACCCTTTCATTTGATGTATGTCCCCAGGTTATGAGATAAAGTAATGAACCTAGGATGAAATTAAGGAGAAGCCTTTCAAGTGTTAAAGAAGAATGTTTTTTGTTTTTTGTTTTAAGATCCAGTTTTCCAAGACACTAAACCTTAAAGATCCTCGTTTTTTGTAAAATGTAATGATATTTTATGTGATAAAAAGGCGGGATGTCATAATAATAATTAAAATATTATTATTATTATTATTATTATTATAGAAATGATTTATAATTGATAAATCATTCACAGGGTGCCCAATTTGGGTGTCGTCTACGGCGACGCGTTCCTTAAATTGAGACAAAGAATTTGGGATGGTTTGGGGATTTTAAATTCCCAAAATGAGGGGCCTTGGGGGTGAAACACGCCTTTAAGTGAATTAGCATTTTCCTAGGAGGTTGTTTCCAGCAGGGATGGATAGTACAGCAGTGTTCACCGAGTAGTACCATCCAGCATGGATGGCAGAGCGGTTCCAGGTTTATCTCCGGCGGGGCTGGGATGTGGTCCCCGATGCCGGGTTTACATCCAGTTTGGCTGAGAAGTGGTCCCCAATGACGGTTCCGAGCCTCCCTCTAGTGGAGTAACCTTTTACGAGACAGGGCAGTGTGGAACCCTTCTACTTTTTCTAGGTGTCCCTTCCGTGGGAACCCGTCAACCTCCAGGTATTACCCTCAAGCGAGGCTGGGTAGGGGGTCACCTGTCGACTTTGAGGAGACCTCTCGACTGAGAGGTAGTGACGAGGCCTAGTTTGACATTCCCCAGAACTCTCAAGTATGAGGGGCGCTTTCCCCACCGAGACGTGTCCTTGTGCACAACCTAAAACCATGAGGCTAAGTCAGTTCCGCCCAAAAATAATAGTGTCAAGGTGCGGTGATTTGAGACCCTTGACTTGTAGTTTGGGGTAGATGTGAGGGATGATGGGCATCGATGGTTTTTACTTCTAGGACTGTCGGCTACTCACTTTCTTAGGCTGAGCTACAAGATGGAGATCCCCTTACGATCTTGTTCAGGCTTCTTGATTGAGCATATGAATATGGATATACCTTGTTCCAGTACCCACTTCATGGGCTTGGTTACTCTCCCTCCAAGAGAGGCGAAGACACGCGGGGTATTCCTCGTTCTTTTCGTGTCTAGATTCTCATGGTTGGATGAGTCTACTCTCCCGCTATAGGTAGAGAAGACTTGACGAGAAGTTTATCTTATCACCGTTTACATCTCCTTGTGTCTGGACGAGTCTACCTCATTTCTCTTGTTGGGTTGAGCTGGACTCTCTACAGTTACTCTACTACAGTCCTTGTTGTACTCTTACTTCCCACTCGGTTTTACTCCTTTACTTTTCCATGTTCGATATACTGCTCACCCTTCGGTATATCCTTTTTTTCTCCCTCGAGCCTTCAGGGTATCCTACTGAGGATTTTTATACTCACCCCTGCTTGGGCTTTTCCCAAACTTGGTGTTCCCTTGCAGACGACGGACATGTGGAGCGTGACTTCAACATAGCTTAGGATATCGGGAGTTTGGACCGCGTATGGTGGTCAGAGTCAGGTTCCAGGTGGGGGACCCTTCCAGATATTTTTCTTTTGTTTACCTGTTGCTGGGTTGTGGAACCTTTTTTGGTTGGGCGCGTGTTTTCCCATTTTATTTTTCAGTTTACCTTCAGCACTCACTTTGTACTGTTTAGAGGTCGATGCACCTTTGTGGTTTATTTATAGCAGATTCTACTTTACCCTTTTTCTTTTACTCTGCACTTTTGCATTGAGTGTGTTGTGTGTGTGTGTGTACAGGTACTCAGGAAAAAGCTTCTCCGAGTTGTTTAGACTTCGGTGCTTGTCGCCATCCCCTGGCCTATGTAGGCGGGCTTGGGGTAGTTGCGGCTCAAGCCCGAGTAGGGTCGGGTCATATCAGAGGTGGTTCATTCCTTGGGACATTGTTCGGACGTCCCTAAAAATGAATTGGTTGGGATTTAGGGCAACAATGTTAACGTGTCTCGAGAGCGGCTCTCAGGCCAGGGAGTCCAGTGATGGTGCGGCGGCCAACGTATCCATTCACCAGGGCCCTGATAAACCGCTTGTCGACATGGCATGCTGAGACACTTGTTGCAGGGAAAATTGTTTTGTGCATCACATAGGATTCAGTCTTTGACTGTACTTCTTGAGTCAGCTCCCCATCGTTGTTGTTGTTGTGAAATACATATTTACTGATCTGATCACGGCACTCCTCGGTAATATTCAGGATGTCTCTGTGAAGACATCCAGTTAGGATACCTGCTTTGGTTCATGATGAAGACCCTGTGAGATAAGAGGCCACAGTACAGGACCCATCATGTGAGCCCATTTCTCTGGGTGGGCCGGTAGCAGTACCCCCACCTGTTGAGCAGTAGACAGCTTCAGCAGAGAAAACTGAGTTTGAGCACAGGTTGAGTGCGCTTCGTCAGTTCCAGCGATAGAGATCGCTGAGGTTCAGTGGTGAGCCAGACCCTCATGTATCATAGGTTTGGCTAGAGACGGTGGTTCACCTTTTCAGGCTTATGCAGACGCCGACAGATCTTATGGTGCATTTGGCTGCCAACCTTTTCCATGGAGCATCTTGGTGTTGGTGGTGTCTGGTGACTCAGTTTCTTGATGAGTCGTCACTTTCTTGGGGTGAATTTCAGTAGTTGTTTCGTGAGTAGTTTTTTACCTCTTTCTTATCCTCCGTTCGGATTCAGGAGCTCCTGCAGTTTCAGTAGGGACAGATGACGGTGGCTAAGTACGCAGCTAGTTTCGCAGCCTGTGCATGCTTTTACCCGGACATGGTCCATGAATGCGACTTCTGAGTGCAGAAGTTCGAGTAGGGTCTTCGGCAAGAGATTCATGCAATCATAGTACCCTTGGGAATTCCCACATATGTCGGGGTTCTAGAGCAGGATCTGGTGATAGAGAGCTTCCTGTCGCGTTCTACAGTTGGTCGTGGTCGCAGGCTTGACAGAGCCGAGATGTCTGCCATAGCTAGTGGGCATCAGCAAGCATAACCTTGATGTAGGTGGCTTTCTGAAAACTGGAGTCAGGGGCATGGTCGTACATCATAGTGACACCGGAGGGCACCGGTGCAGCCCGAAGAGAGTCGATGCTATGCTTGCGATGGGTGAGGTCACCTAGCATGAGACTCCCCGACCAGGCACGCTGAGAATATCGGGCAGGTAGCAGGTGTACCACTACGGCAGAGGCAGCGCCATGATCGGAGTGGTACCCAGAGAGGTGGTTCTAGAAGAGGAGCGGGAGGAGCTGGTAGTTGGGTCTGACTTTACGATGTCTTCCCATCACCACTAGGCTGTTCACATCAGGCTCCAGGAGCTGACAGTTGGGACCATGGACAACCACGAGCTTTGGATGTCTACGATCATGTAGGGCATGAGGTGATGAGAGGTATGCTCTACAGATCTTCTACTTTTTTCATTATAATTGTTAGAATCTGCTTGTGAAATGATTTTTCTCTCTACTCCTTGTTTGAGTTGTTACCCGGGGTGGCGTGGGGTGTCGGTGTAACCATGTGTTGGTAAGGTAAAAAGCCATGGGACCTTTTTCCATTAGTTGATAGTGTTGACTCCTTCGCTTCTGAGCATGTAAGAGGGTCTTGGATGTGGGACATAAATAGTGAAACCTTGCATGATCAGATGTCCTTGGGTGTTTCACCATACGGATAATCTGAAGGAGGGAATCATTAGGCCCTATTCTAGGTGCAGGTGTTGATTCCAGTCACGGTGTGCAATGCAAAGGTTCGATTGTGGAGGTGGTATAACCTCGAGGGCCTTTGGGCCATTTGAGACTGTTCAAAGGGATGGAGAGGTTCCCTACCACCTTTCCCTAACCCCAATGGCTGTTTTGGGTGCATAGCGTCTCTCGCATGGCTTACCCAAGAAGAAGTGCACATGCTCTTATGCATGTCATTGTAAAGGGCATACCTTGCATGAATAGATCAAACCCTTTGGTATATGTGCGGCGATGCGAGACTGTGCAAGAGTTATTCTGGGTATGGGAGAGTCAGGTGCGGGCTTAATACCCTGAGTTGTTCCCTGGTTTGGTTTTTCAGGGACAAAAAGCATGAAGGAGGGAATGATTTAAGAACCAGGTTTTTTCTATAAAAGAATTTTGAATATTCTTGATATTATTCCAGAGCAGTTCCTTCAGAAGACGTGCGATTCCGAGCCACGGAGTGGCCAGAATTAAATTTTTTGTGCGGTCACACTGGGCATGAAAAATAAATAAGATAACTCCAAAACGGTGATCCATATCCGAAATATGAGTGTACGGATGGGTCTAAAATGGGATGTTTACAATAGGAACGAGATAAAATATGTCGGCGCGAGATGATCAGACCCCTCGCCCGTTAGAGGAACGTTAAACAGATAATTAAATTAATTAATTAATTCGTTTAGTGGATAAACAAATGTATCTCATAAACGGTTGCTCGGATTGGAAAACCGAAGGCACTGTTGAGTCTGGACCGTGTCGTTTACACTAGAAGGGGTGTATCTTTTTCGGGCATGGGCCTTCTGTGAAAAATGTCTCCATGGGAATTCTTGTAATTTAGCAGCTTCAGATGATAAATCCTATAAATTTTGAATGGAGCCTCGGATTAAACTTTCAAGACTTACATTTTTCTCAGGAGGTGGTTTTTATCCTAGGGGATGATTAATCTTGACCGCTCCGGAGGTTTCAGATGCGGGTCATTTTGGGGATCCAAATTAATTAAATGTTTTAATTAATTTTTTTTATATAACCCATATCTTCCCCCTTATCCTCCTCCCCTCCCTTTGCATCCCCTGTCAAAACCTTCCCATCACCCTCAACCTATCCTCCTCCTCCTCCCTCCTTGATCAAGGCGACATCGAGCAACGGGTGCGGTAGCGGCATGTGCGGCGATGCGTCGGGCTATGACCCTGTAAGTAGGAGAGTTTCATTATTGCGTTTTAACATCTAAACCATTACTTCAAGTTTAATTATAGAATCAAAATGTATTTGATCTTCAAACAAATCCCATGTATGTGTAGTACTTTTTCCGAGATTTCCATCGCCTGTTTCGGTTTGTAAATCCAAGTCCTGAGAAGTTTGAAAATTTCTATCGAATATCCGTAGGTTTTGGTGTTTACGGGTGATTCTGGCCAGTCTGGAAGGTGTTCCAGGGAGCTTCCAGGTGGCGGCAGCAGTCCTCAGGCGGTGGCAGCAGGCCGGGATGGTGGTCGTAGGTGGTGCGGTCTTGCAGTCGATCAGAGCGAGGTGGTCCGGGAAAGCTGCAGCGGAGGGGGCACCTACGTGCGGAGGTCCGAGCGACGACAAGGGCGAGCAGACTTGGTGAGGGTGCCAGTAGTGGTGGGGGTTCTTGTGTGCACGGGGCGTTGGTGAGGCGAGAGGGAGAGGTCGGCCGTCCTGCAGGCGTGCGAAGCCGGGGTCGCGCGACGAGACCCCGTGGGAGATCGTGGACCCGCCAATAGCGGGTCTCCGCGTGGAAAAGCAGCCGACCGGTGCTGGCTGGTCGGTGGAATCTTTAAAAAAAGAATAATAGTAATAATAATAATAATAATAATAATAATAAGTTTATAATAATAATAATAATAATATTATTATTATTATTATTATGGATATCATTTATAATTGATAAATCATTCATAGGGCACCTGATTTGGGCACCGTCTGCGGCAATGCATTCCTTAAATTGGGACGAATCCTTTGAGATGGTTTTGGGGATTTTAAATTCCCGAAACAAGGGGACTTAGAGTCCCAAAATGCCTTTAAGTGAATTGGCATTTTCCCAGGAGGCTGTTTCCAGCTGGGATGTCCAGTACAGCAGTGTTCACCGAGCAGTACCATACAGCAGGGATGGCCAGAGCGGTTCCGGGTTAACCTCCAGCGAGGCTGGGATGTGGTCCCTGATGCCGGGTTTACCTCATGCTGGGCTGGGAAGTGGTCCCCAATGACGGTTCCGAGCCTCCGTCCAATGGAGTACCCTTTTATGGGACTGGTCATTGGGACTCCTTGACGACTTTACCTGGGTCTCCCTCTAGTGGATTACCCTTTTACAGGACTGGGTAGTGTGGCACCCGTCGAGTTTTTCTAGGTCTCCCTTCAGTGGGAACTCGTCGACCTCCCGGGATTACCCTCCAACGGGGCTGAGTAGGGGGTCGCCTGTCGACTTTGAAGAGACCTCTCGACTTTCGGGCAGTGACGAGGCTTGGTTTGAAATTCCCCAGAACTCTCAAGTACGACGGGTGCTTTCCCCACCGAGAGGCGTCCTTGTGACGCGACCTAAAACCGTGCGGGTGAGTTAGTGCTGCCCAAAGCGGATAGTGTCAAGGTGTGGTGATTTGAGCCCCTTGACTTATAGTTTGGGTAAGACATGAGTGATGCTGGG
The DNA here is from genome assembly GCA_963277665.1 of Viscum album. Lineage (NCBI taxonomy): Eukaryota > Viridiplantae > Streptophyta > Magnoliopsida > Santalales > Viscaceae > Viscum > Viscum album. Next base: position 188,699,971 of record OY728156.1, on the reverse strand, counting down.
GATTGATCGTGTTTACTTTTGGGACTGTTGGCTACTCATATTCTTAGGCTGAGCTACAGGATGAAGATCCCATTACGATCTTGTTCGGGCTTCTTGACTGAGAAAATGAATATGTATATACCTTGTTCCAGTACCAAATTCTTGGGCTTGTTTACTCTCCCTCCAGGAGAGGCGAAGATGCACGAGGTATGCCACGTGCTTTCCGTGTCTATATTCTCATGGTTGGACGAGTCTACTCTCCTGCTATAGGTAGCGAAGACTCGATGAGAAGTTCATCTTCTCACCATTTCCAGCTCCTTGTGTCTGGACGAGTCTGCCTCCTTTCTCTTATTGGGTTGAGTTGAACTCTCTACTGTTACTCTACTACACTCCTTGTTGTACTCTTACTTTCCTCTCGGTTGTACTCCTTTACTTTTCCATGGTTGATCTACTGCTCACCCTTCGTCACCTCCTTTTTTGCTTCCTTGAGCCTTTAGGGTATCCTACCGAGGATTTTTATACTCACCCCTGCTTGGGATTTTCCCCAACTTGGTGTGTCCTTATAGACGACGGATAGGTGGAGCATGACTTTAGTAGAGCATAGGATATCGGGATTTTAGACTGTTTATGGTGGTCAGAGTTAGGTTCCAGGTGTGGGACCCTTCCATCTATTTTTCTTTTGTTTACCTGTTGTCGGGTTGTGGCACGTTTTTTGGTTGGGCGCGTGTTTTCCCCTTTTCTTTTTCATTTTACCTTCAGCACTCACTTTGTACTGTTCAGAGGTCGATGCACCTTTGTGGTCTATTTATAGCAGTTGGTACTTTACCCATTTTATTTTACTCTGCACTTTTTCATTTATTGTGTTGAGCATGTGTGTGTGTGTATAGGTACTTAGGCAAAGGCCTCCCTCAGTTGTTTAGCCTTCGGCGCTTTTCGCCAGCCCCTGGCATATGGAGGTGGGCTTAGGGTAGTTGCGGTCCGAGCCCAGGTAGGTTCGGGTCATGACATAAGTAAAATTACCTATAACACTAGGGATAAACACATTATCACATATAAAACATATTCACCTTAAAGTGTTGGTCCAAGTGGTTCCATCAAATCCAACCATTAGGGTAATAGGACTTTTTCCCCTTCCTGAATCCATGCATTTTGGGGTAGACTTTAGAGCATCAGTCTTACTCGACCCATGGGCTTAGATCTCCATGTTAATACCCCACACTTCCAAGCCATGTTCACATGCTTATTTTTCCATTCACTACAGAAATACATTACCACAACCAACATAACCAATACCAACATCAATCACAATCTATAATAATCAACATGGTAATTAACATCATGTTATAACATTTTCACACATTTACCATTTACATTTCTTATACATTTGGTAGGGTTCCTCTTTCTTATGCCTAACACATGATGCATATTCATTAGTTCACCTATATTAACCCATTTAAAAAATCCAACAATTTTTATATGTTAATTCACTTAATACATTTATAATTTCCATTCATTAACCCATTTATGCATTTCAAGTACAATTCACAATTCATTTAGAACATTACCACTAATCTCATTTCACCATTTAAAATTTCAATAAAAATAATCCATTATACATTATCCACATCTAAACACAACTACCCAAATTCATTAACTTATCATTATATTAATCAATAAACATATTTATATTGAGATCTACGTAATCACAATATAAAATTCACATATAACATTTCCATTAACCATGTTCAGTAGGGTCAGTACGCCCCATGGGTGGCCCTAAATCGGTCAAGTCATCCTCCCTGAATCCCATGAGGATATTGAGAGGCTCAATATGCCATTTAGACACCCATTTTACAAAATCTCACTAACGGAACAAAAATCACAATATGGGGGAAACAAGAACAGCATATTATATCCACAAATCCTCATAAAAACTAAGGTATATAACTTGTAAACCTTCTACCTTGAATATATTGATTAACAAGTTCTTAATTGAATCCTTATATCCCAATCCAAACCCCCTTTGAAGCCTAATCCTAGATTACTATGGAAACTAAAGGTTTTAGAGATTCAAAGGAACATCAACCAAGATAGAGACCCTAATCTAGAAAAGAAAATATATGAGAGTATTATTCTTCCCCAGAGCTTCGATCTTTAACTGATGGTGCCCCAAGAAGCCTAGTAAAATGGGGGATCGATCCATGGTAGATCTTGAAGGTTCTTGTATTTCACTAAGGATCAAGGGAGTACATTAGGGGAGAAATTAGGTGGATATATAAGATCCCACAATATAAATTTTTTAACTTTTCAAACTTTTATAGGGGTGGAAGGATTACCCACACGATTTTCTATACCGTGCACATACCATGTGAAAGCCAATATCTAATGAGAGTTGGGTCATATAGTTATCTTTGAAGGGCCACATAGTTTATAAACTATTCACCAATCATGTGATATTCCATTTTCCAAAGATTTAGAGTTTTATTAGGAAGGTCGCACAATTTAGTTAATCATGTACCAACTGTGTGGCATGCATAGTGTGGCCCGGTTGTCCCTCCTTTCGTGTTTCAAACATCCAGAGTACCCCTGAGGCACCTTGTACACCCAGAAAACATTTAATTTGACCAAAACAAGATATTGAAACAAAAATTTAAACAATTTTTTTCCATTATTAATTCTGGGATCTTACATGGACTCTCACTGGTTTTCAATGTTTACACCCTCATTGACCTTTCCCACATCAACACACATTGGCGGAGATGCTATCTACCCTCTATGATTCTAATTTTATTATATATTTTCCAACCACAAGGATTATAAACTAATAATTATAAATTATATATAGTACATACACTAGGTATAGCAATATCATCCATAAAAGCAACATCATCATAAAAAACAATAGCAACAACTACACGTATCATAAAACATTATTTAATGACTACTCACAATTTACACATCACTATCATGTTTCATAAATGGATTCATATTCCCTCCAACCAAATATTCATCATCCTAAGACAATATACATATAATGGACTAAGGAAATATAATCACACCATATACATATATAATTCCCCCACCTCAGTCTACTACCACAAGATCCTTGAAGTAATTCACCAAATCACTGACATTCCTCATATATTAGTCATATTCATGTCACAACCTCATCCCAGAACCAACACATTATATTATACCCCCTTTTAAAGAAGACGTATTTTTATCTACATCCTTCCATATCCATAAGTCCATTTATTCAGAGGATAGTATTATCTAGTGGATCCTATTATATTTTCATTCATCCACCTAGATTGGAATATCTCATTATAAATAAAATTAATATTATTTGGTCTACATAGACCTTGGAATTTATTGACTTACTCTATTCCATGGTGGAACAAACCATACTAAATTAACACCACCCCATGTAACTCGCTTTTAAAATATCCTTCAACTCTATATAGAAGCATAAACTTTTTTTGATAAGGAATTACTCTTATTTAACTCACAATCATTGTTTCCCCAATTATCACTAACACTTATAAACATTTTTTTAGTATTTGGAATATACACCATTATTAATTTTAGAGATCTATGAGAAAATTAATAAATCACCCCCTATGAAATTTTCAAATATTTTCCATAATATTTCATTATTATAAGATTAGTTTTTTATATAGTAACATACAAAATATTCCATAAATAATCATAAAGAATAATACATGTCAAAATTTCATTGTAACAAATTATAAAATTATTCAGACATGAATTATAAATATTTAAAAACCCAGTCCATAGGTTTCAAATATCATACTATTTTCCATCATTTATTATCTCTTAATAAATATTAAAATTTTCCAATAACACAATATCATTCCACTTTATACTTTCCCATTGAGAATCCTCTCCATATTTATTTCATCTCAAATCAATTTTCACTACATCAACCTTCTTAAATGTATATGTGATATTTAAATAATATTTTTTGAGAAACTCAACCTACTCTATTTATAGAAAGTTCAATCCTTCTAAGAAAATAAAAATATAATCCTCTTATTATTGGTATCAACATTAAATAATTCACTTATAATATATTACTTCCAAATCATAGGAAAAAAAATCTTTAATCTCCAAATCATTTGGATAATAATTATATTTCATAGTATGTAACTTTATGAATCCATAATTAACGAAAACACTCCTTTTCATCCAAAACATACAAAACCTGGACGATAGGTATCACAATACACCTTATAAGGAATAATATCCTTAATAAATTTAATAAATGGATCATTCATTAAATTCTCCTGTAAACATAAAAGGAATGTTGACACCCATATGTCCATGAAAAATAATTCTCATACATATTGACAGCTAAAAATGGAGTCATAGTATGATAAAACTCTAGCAAAGACCTTTTATAATAATCCTCTAAACCCAATACAATGATTAATTTTGGAACACTATTTAGTGGATTCTATATAACAACTTCATCAATACTTTCTAGGTCCACTACTTCATCTTGCATAAAAATAACATAACCCCTAAAATGAACATATCATGTAAATATCTACACTTATACGTATTCCCATATAACTTATACTCACTAATCAAATCCAAAAAAAATATTTATATCATCAGAATAATATTTTTCCAACTTTAGGTAAACAAAAAACAATAGGAGTGAAGAAAATCGTGATATTACTGTGATAGAGTTATAGAAGCCAATTTATAACCCTATAAACACTCTTGATGCATTAATGAATTTAAAAAATATTACTAACACTCAAAATTTCCATTCTAATTATAAAACCATTTCTTAGAGATAGCTTTTGCCTCAACTCACATCTGAATATTTATAAATATGAAATAGTTCATAAAAAACCAAATTTATCTATTTAAATGATAAAAACGTTTCTATACTAGGAAGAGGATATTGGTTCTCCATCATCACTAGACTCAAATACCACTAATTAATATATAATCTCAATCTCACATCCCCTTATTTATAGAACATAGGTTTATCCCATGGAATCACAATATGATAGATAAAACTTACATATAATAATTTGTGTATCTAAATCATAAAATATTTAAGCTCCCCTTGTTCCATAAAATAATCTACCATTATAATAGGAGATACACTTGGGTGTAGATCGATTCCAAATTCAATCTCTCTCTTATTCTCATAAAATCTATGAGGAACACATTGGAATAATCCCCTAACACTATGAAACATATCCTTCTCCACATCATGCATATAAAAAATCAATATCACCAATTAGGAGGAAATAATTTTAATCTCAGTCCAACACTACCTAAAATAGAAATGTCTTTCCCCCACAAAACCACCTTCTAACCATCCAAATGTGAGTAAATTACCCTCAGTTAATAAAAAATAACTAAATTTTTTATAAAGTACTCCAAATCTAACCCAAGGATAACATGATATTGTAATAATTAAAATGATAATAGGCTCTCATAAAATAAATCATTTCCTACAACTATCTCACAAAGACACACTTCAACCCACTTAACACAACCATGTGTCTGAGTAATAAACTCCAATGGCATTTTCTAAACCTTGATTATATTAAAAATTATGAAGAATAACCTTCGGATCCACTAAGGAAGATGCCCTATTGGGGACTCCCCTTGAAAAATATAATATCTATTAACAAATTTATTTTCATCTCATCCTAAATGTATAGGATGCATTATATTGTTTGAAAAAAAACTGTTAATCCAATTTCATTCAATAAGATACATATCATGATCTCTCAAACATAGAATCCATCATTGATACATTAAAATTGACAGTAATCTGACTAATAAATGATCATGGTGCTCCTATTACATCTATATTAGCTTAAAATCTATCATAACCTCTTCTAACCAAAATTTAGTCTCATAAATAGTGATTGACCCCTTGTTCTTTGAAGACCAACCATATCCCAATAATATACATTTGAGGAATGTCTAGACACATTCTCTCATTATTCACCCCTTCATAGACATTCTCTTAAAGTAGAAAACATGTACAATCATCATAACCTTAAACTCTGTGATACAAGTATCAAAACCTATAAAGATATGCAATAGTCAATTTATTATATTTTATGTACTGGTATATAGGTTATTATGTCGTCTATTAGATCATGACGATCTATTCTGCTTCAAGTTGGTGTCTCTAGTTGACTTAACTTACTAGGTTCATATAATATCACTGCCCTCTCCCCATTCAATCCTCATTAGTTAATAATCAAAAAAAAACCTAAAACACTAAATCTAATACCATTCAATCCCATGCCACACTTTTTCATACTCCACATGAGGCAAAAATATTTTCATGTGACCCCTAAATCCCACCTTCACAGGTTGGGATCTAGAACCTTTGGTATATGATTACACACATATGGAATGAATTTAACTTTATAAAGGAAATAAATCCACATCACATGAATATTATAATGCAATTACAAAACCTAATACCTTTATAATTAATATCAATTTATTTCATTTCAAGAAAATATGATTTATAAATAGAAAAATTGTAACATGAATGTATACCACAAGAACGATATAATGAAATTCTCCCATGTATGATAGGTGTATGTGTCCAAATATATGGTCTCCTAAAACCACCACCAACCCTATCAACAAAATATGAAATGTATAAATATATATAAAGTAGGGTGAGGATATAAATACACTCAGTAGGTTCATACTCACAATACTCATGTGTTCATGTAAATGAATAATACTATTGAATCCATATATAAAATAAATCAAAATAAATAAAAATAATAATTTGTCAACATGAAAATCTCAAGATGAAACCATATATCCACATCTATTTCAAACAACATAATCAAATCACACTCCTAAAAATATCAAAAAAAATAAGGCATCACTATAAAACCACCACTATAACACATCAAAAAACCCAATATTATTTCATCCATAGATAACACACAAAAATATCCTCATCTAGTTTTCCACTTGTAGGGAATTAACTATTACATCACCTCCTATAATAAGTAGTTTTCCATCCATAATTAACTTTCTAACCACCTATAAATAAATACGTAGTTATCCACCTATTAGGAACTCACTATCACATCTATGTCACCAAGTAGTTATCCAACCATAAGGAACTCACTATCTCATCTATATTTTCAAGTGGATATTCACTAATGGGGAACTCTTTATCACATGTATTTACATTATTTTGTCACCATCTAACTATGAGGACTCTAATTGGTTTTTTAAGTGTCTAGCCTCTAGAACTCACCTCACCAATACTCTCATTAGTGGGGAAATTTATTACCCTTAGGGGCTCTCATTGTGTTATCATGTTCCAACCCATGTGGACTCTCTTATCCTCAATATTTTTTATCACCACCGCTTATTGCACATCCACTATGGTTATACATATCATTCACACCATCATTATTATGATAATTTACATTATCATCACATATAATTAATCACTAGCTTATAACTCATCACAAATTTTACATCATCGTAAAAAATAAAAAAATGGAAACCCGACTCATCAAATTATTATCCCACCAATGAAAAAGAACATTCAAGGTCATATGAAGTGTAATCACACAACATATATACCTCAGGTTACGATATTTTTTCACTACCATGAGAGTTCATGGAGTAATTAACTACCTCACTTATATTACTCATATCATGGGCATATATATGTCATAACATCATCATATAGACAACACATCAAACTAAACCCCTATCAACCAATCCAACCTATTCACCATATATCATTATATACACGCTTTTATCTAATCATATAAGAAGTTTATCTAAGTATTTTTATTATATTTAAATCCCACTGAAAGTATCAAAAAATACCATTATCAATGAATCTCATATGTCTTAGGCTTCATGGACCCTAATATTTATGTTACGACTCCAGGCCAATGTGACATGACCATTATAAAATTCACAAAACCCTATGTCACTCACTATTAAAATATCCTCTCATCAACAGTATGTGAAATAACCATGTTCATATATCTTGTGACATCATGTAAAACACTTCCACATCATTTCCATCCATAAATAACATTCTTAGATATTTTCCAACAAAATGGTATAAACCTTGTGAATAATTGGAATGACCCATGAAGAATGTGGTAAATAATCACCTCTCACCTCAATAAGTATTTTCTATAATATTTATGATGGTGAAAAATCCCTCAAAGCTCTATATTAGTTTTTTAGGATGATTGTGTTTTTGAAAAATCCATATTACCAAGAATAAATATGGTTGGTGTTACCAATTTATATATTTAAGGCAGAATAGTTTCCTAGTTTTTTTGAAACTTTTGGGCCTTAAAATAGGATATTTTTTTAGGAAAATTAATTTTTTTTCAAAGTTGTTCCCAAATCATAGTTCTCGGACAACAAAGGAGTTATTCATAATGTCCAAGGAAAATCGGAAATGGAATATTTCTACATATCAGTGTTATACGGACTGTGAAGTGTGTTATTGGACCATGTAGGGAAAAACCTGTCAGGGTGGCTCATAGTTCAGCGGAGGATAACCGTTCTTGGGAGGTTGGTCATTTTTAGATTGAGGTGGTTATTTCAACATCCAAAAATGGTGTTTTTTTGAGCAAGAAATCGGTCCCTTTAGAGGATCAAATCACTATGCAGACCGCATATTATAGTTCATGGTGAAGGATGTACCACATCAAAGTTCTGGGTAAATCGGATTATCAATTATTACGAATCTATTTTATTATATGAAGACCCCTAATTAGATCATTATAGAAAGTGAATATAATTATAAAAGGTCATCACTTTGGGAATAATTCATCAATGTTCAATGTTGTTCACAAGGGAGGATTCTATGAAGGGTGAACTAGTTTGTGTGAACAATTCTGTGAAATGAATTTTTAGGGCTCTGTAGCCCTCAAAGGAAAAGAGATCACATAGAATAAGTGGTTGGTGGAATAAAAATGCAAACACAAAGAAAGGGACTTCTATAGGGGAAGATGCGATCTGAATAAGAAGAGGTGGTATGTGGAAGCAGAGGAGATCTGCTGAAGAAGAGGTGGTCTTTGAAGAACTCATGCCATGCGATGCGACAGGGTTCACAGAAGACTCAAGGAAATTCACAGAGGATTTAAGGTTGTTAATTAAGGAAATAAATCAGTTCAAAAAAATGCAAACTAATATTATTTGGAAAATTTAATTTCATCTATGGGAGAAAATAGAGATTTAATATAGTATCTACCAATAATTATGGATTCATTTATTCATAAAAATGAATGGAACTACATGCCTATAAATTGTGTGTGGATACCTTCCAGATTATTTAGAGAAAAAAATAAGAATATGGTGATCCTTTACACAGGTAGTGATCCCAAAAAAGATATATTAAGTGGCCCTTGGGAAAGTAGTGAGCTAACCCTAAACATTGTAACAATATTGAGTCTGGGTATAGAAGTGATCTAGAATAAACCATGAAATTTGGTAGTGAGCCTTAATGGGTATGGTACATAGGAATATTGTCGTTATATGCTCCTTAGATGAATCCTATTACGGTTTAACAAAGTAAAATCATTGTGTCCTATGCATGATTTCATTTATTTCCATACATTGTTATGGTAGAAAAAGATAATAGTGTTTTTTAATGATGAAACAAGATATGAAGAGGAAATAGTTTTAATCTTTCTTACCCTGATTCACCCCCTAGGTATTTAACCTAGTGGGACTAACAAAATTATTCCATGATCAAATATTAATATGATGATTTGAAAAATATTCTATAAATAATCATAATTTAAAAAACACACCCAAATTCCATTATAAATATCATAAAATAATTCATCCATGAATTATAAACAATAATTGACACAAATTCATCAGTATTACATATCATGATATTTTTCACTTTAAAAAATATTTTCTAAAATAACTCTCATGATATAATTTAACAATTATTCCACTATAATAAATAAATAACTCAATAGTTATTATCACAGAATTATATTTCTCAATGATGTATATATTTCAATTCAGCCATCTAAAAATTATCATCAAAAAATATGTTACATCATAATTTATCTTATTTCTGTTATTCATTAAGATTTTTTATTCCCATAATTACTTATTCATTTCCACCATTCGTCATTTCCCACAATTTTCCTACTTTAATTTTTATCATTTTATATTTTATTAAAATTAAATCATATTTCCTATCAATTTTCAAATATTACTTTCACTATTTTCAATTCATATAATAATCTTCTAATCCCTAACTTATCTCCATACGTATATTTATAAAAGAAAATTATTCCATAAATATCCAATTAATGTGTCATTATTTTAATTATTCATATAAATTTGAATATATTTTAACTATATATATTTATTTTTTATCACTAACTAACCATCTTTAATTATTTTTAATTATATACTTATCACAAATAAAATAATAATTATATATTCACATTGATAAATTATGATATGCGAATTTAAAATCACTTACCATGATTCCTTGATGTATAAAAATCTCAATTCACTTGTTAATAATATTAAATTAACCATTTAATCTTATTATCCATATTTCTCAATCATTATATGTTACACCATTACAATTCCAATATTTCTATTCATTGTGTAAAAATCGAGAGAATGGATAATAACACGCTCGGTGGTTACAAAATGAACTTCCTTGTTTTAATTTCTTCTATATCCTCTATCATTTCCATATATGACCACTCATAATGTTTTTAATTGATTATTAAATAAATATTTTTATTTAATTAACCTTTTTAATTCCTTCATATATCATGTTAACTTTTTAAATACTCAACTTCTATTTCTCTAAAAATTTCATGTCAGTACTATCATATAAAATATATCTTCTTCCACATAATTAATTTTACAAAAATGTCTATAAAAATTTGAATTAATAACCCTATGTAAAATTTATATTTTGAGTTATATGTGGTTTTTAAAATTCTATTCCAAAAAAATGAAACATTTTTCTCTTCTCATCCAAAACTCTATATAATTTTATAATCTCCTAAAAATCAAATTTTTAGGTCCCTATATAGACCACTTTTATACCCGTTTAGGAGGACCCTATTTAATATATTTATTAAGATTTCTTGAGAGTGGGTGGATCAATGAATAAAATTTTCCTTAAAAGATAATATTAACCTATATTAAACCTTTCTTAATAAAATAGATTTTATTTATAGTACTATAAATACTAAGGACCCAATAATTTGTAAGGTCTATTGGCCAAACATGAATGGAAGCATTCATAGAATTACTGGTAAACACCCATGGATATATGAATAACAAAAAAAATTTGGTTAATATAAAGTGTAAGATCATAATTTATACTCATTAAAATTAATCCTCTAGGATTTTTCAATGGATCGATAACATGTATTCATTCAATGAGAATTAAAATCAGAATAGACAATATTCTATAATCAATTCTTATCGAAAATATTACATTTAAATGAGTCACCTATTTTAAAATCATGAAATACAAATATATCTATTTTAAGACTTAAAACCATCAACAATATATTCAAATACATTCTATATATCCAAATAAGGACAATACCTTATTTAAAGTAGATTTACCAATATGAAATTTAAGTAATCAACCTTTAATAATTTATTAATAGTGCTCGGACTTCTAGAAAATATAAAGAGAGTGATGATATTTAGGGAGGTATGCACTTCTATATGGGGTTACTATAAGAATATTGAATGAAGATAAGGTAAATGTATGAGATAATAATTGGAGTTGAATTATTAGTCTTTTTACTCTGTTTTTTAATATGGGTAAGCTACGTTAGGTTAATGAGTTTAAATAGGATTATGTGGAGTTGATGATATCTATTATTACATTAATGTGATAAATTCATGGTATCCTCTTCATTTGATCTTAATAATTCACTAAAATTATAATTTAGTGTGTAATATTTTGGAATAGGTAGAGTAATGAGAGTTCTAAATCTATCTTGTGTATAATAGAGAGGGAGATACATAATGCTCTAATGTTATTAAGTCACTTAATATCTAAAGTTATACATAGATTTTATACTCTAAAACTAGAAATCCATTTTTACTCCATATATTGGAAACAATATTGGTAATAATGTATATGTTAAGGAAACTAATAGTTTTTAAATGAAATAATTAAAAGATAGGGTGGTTTTTCTTGTAATAATTTGTACATTTATGTAAGAATAGTGTAAATCAATAAAACTAACCACAAAACTCCCCATTATTTGATTATTGATCACTGTCCATCTTCTATGTATTATTCCATCACATATATAGACATATTTACATGTAGATGCATTATTTAAATTTGAATTTTAAATAAAATATTATCATGTCCAATTTTTTTTTTGTGTTTTTTAATATAAGTAAGAAAACATTATTTATTAGTATATGGTTTCCCAATTTAAATTACAGGTATACATCCAATTAATGTGTTTCAATGATCATATAAACTTACCATATTCTTTGTTTTTAAATAACATAGATATACCTCTAACATGATTGGATTTTTTTTCAAGGATATTCGTTACTTGTCATAGATTTTATATTTCATTAATATATAAAATTAAAAAAAATAGTTTTACAATTGAAATTCATTGTTATAAATTCACTTATTCCTTATTATTATGATACAAAAAATAAATTTACAAGAATTTTTAGTTTTTATGTATAAGGAGATCCTTTAGTGAATACGTATTACTCCTCATTCCATATTTTGAGAGATTTTACCACAAGGTCCTAGCTAAAACCACTAAATACATAGATTGGATGAAACTTGGTATAGAAGTCCAATAGTTTCTTGATGTTAAAATCAAGAATTAGTAGGTTTCACTAAGTATAGGATAGTAACATGTAACAAGAGTATTTTGTAACCCAGTGGGAATCATACATTCTCTGAATGAAAGGAAATACAAAATAAATCATCATCACCTGAAATATGTACTCATATTCAAGGGAATTCCATTTTTTCATGAACCAACCAAAATACCCTGGCACACTGATACCTAGGATAGAACATATGTAACCCAAAGGGTGTTCCCAATCCCCACAGGTTGGGAACTAGCTCTTGGGAATCATCATGAAGTCATAAGGAATGATTTCACCCTAGAATTAATAATCAATCAATACAGCCACACCAAATATAAATACATAGATATTATAACTTAATTGAAATATCTTATTTACATACCATAATGATCTACAATAGAATAATTTAGTTATAGTGCCTTTTGAAACTCAGATACATAAAAATATTATTTATAAGTGATCTATATCATCTCCCAATGAGTTATTCATAACTAGAACCCCCATTAAAAATATCATGCATAATACCTTTCTTCATAACCTAGGAAAGGGAACATTGAAAAAGGAGATATTATATTCTTAATAATGAAAAACAAGGATGATATCAAAATATCATGATAATAAGGGTATGAGAACTTGTGAATATAATTTGAAACCCATACATTTCATATCACAGATCATAGACATGATACATGGAATAAACCATTGTAGTTAATAAGTCATGAATCATAAACAAAACAAAAAACACAGGCCGTGAGAATATAGCATTTTTATAAGACATGGAAATGTGTTATAAACAAATGAAATGAAAATCATTTCCATTATAGTCCATGATTCACTTCTAAAACTATCATATTGGATTGGGTTCACTCCTCAACTAATTATAGTATTCAAGGTTCACTTTCAATACTATTATCACGACCTGAAACAAGTCAGGCTTCAGCCGCAACTACCCCAAGCATGCCTTCATAGACTCTGGTTTTTGAAAAGAACCGAAGGAATAACTATCTTGGGGAGGCCTTTCTGAGAAACCTATACACATGCACACAACCAACTCAATGAAAAACTACAAAGAGGAACAAATATGAAATGTAACACTATTATAAATGAGAAAAGTATGTATGAACCTTTAAATATTATGTAGTAAGGTAGTGTAAACTAAAAATGAATAGGGAAAATACACACCCAACTAGAAAATTTTCCCAACCTGAAAAAAATTAGAAAAGTAAAATAACTGGGAGAGCCCCGCTACTAAATCCAAGCTATGGAAACTTTACTCATTACAAGAACCTCATTAACATCCTCTTATGAATTCATGATCGACTTGTATATTGTCTACATAATATACAACGTGTGTTGGAAAAATACCATTTAGTGTTGATTATAATAATACTCAGTAGAACACCCTGGAAAGGGATGAGGGAGTAATAAGAGATACAATTAAAGAGGAAATTAGTATATATAACAAGGTATAGTAAAAGGAAGAGTACAATTACACCAAATGAGAGAGGGAAAGTAAACTAATCTAAACACAAGGAGATTTATGTAGTCAGAATATTAACTTCATGATTATTATTTTCTACTTATAGTAGGAGAGTAGACGCTTCCAACCATATGAAGCTAGACATAGAAATCACATATCATACCCCTTATGTCTTCACCTCTCATGGAAGGAGTGTAATCAAAACCTAATAAGTGGGTATCGAAGTAGGATATATATATATATATATATATATATATATATATATATATATTCTCTGTCAAAGAATCCAAAAGAATAGAGTATGTGTATCTCCATCTCACAGCTCATCTTAATAAGAAGAGTAACCAATAGTTCCATGGTAATCCCATATATGATTCCCATCACCTCATGCACCTACCCAGGGAATAGAAGTCAAAGGCATTCAATCTGCAAACCATTATATTATCTTCTATAGGAATCAGTAACTCACCTGCACAATTTTAGGCCACATCACAAGAACGTGTCTCAGTGGAGAAAGTGTCTCTCTTTCTCATAAGTCTAAAGGTACATCAAACCATGTCTCGTCACTGTGTCTCACCGTCAAGAGGTTACCAGTTTTAGGAAAGGACCATGTGCCATGGTACATTAGGTTGGTCCTACTCTAGTTGTCATTGAAGAACGCCACTACCCCGAACAACTAGAGGGTAAGCCCAGTGAGTTATCAGGGAAACGCAACTACCCTGCCGAGCTAGAGGGTTACACAGGGAAGATTTATTTAGTGAACTCCACTATTATTCCCAGCTATAGGGTAATCCCATAACATTGAGTAACTTCACTTCATAGTCCTACTAGATGGTAACTCAGAAATATCATCATGGAAATCCATCGCCAAGTCCTACTTGAAGGTAATCCTATAACTACCATCAGGGAAATCCACTACCCAACCCAGCTAGAGGGTAATCCTAGTACTTATTTTTTGACTCTATATGATTACAGATATAGTCAAACACCGCATGAAGATGTGTCATTCTCATAACACCTCGCATCATATCTCAAGTCACATCATAGGAAACCATCACGTTCTACATGTAAAAATACTTAGAATTGGCTATTTACATGTCCAAATTAGTCAAATGGTGTGAAATTTACATTTCACCACAAAACATGTATGGGTTATTTGGGGTCCCCAACCATGAATCCAAAAAAATACAAAAAACTACTATTGAAAATTCAGCCACATCATTAGGGACATGATGTTGTAGATGGCACATTGTTTGGATGTCGTATGTAGAAGATATGTCAGGTACATGTTCCTCAAGAAAACTAAGAAAACTAATAATAATAATATAAAAGGGTTCTCTATGGACCTGAACCAAGGTCCCAAAAAATACCCAATTTTTTTCAAAAAATAACATCTTGAATTCATGGTCTCGCAGTAGCTAAAGGAATGTCATTTGAACACCCCATGTGGGAGTTATATCAGGTCAATGATTTAATAATATTATTAAATCTATTACACCACAGGAATTTTTTGGGCCTAGTTCTCTGGTCAGGTAAAATTATCAGAAATGGTCTTAAAATGATCGTATCATAAATAGGGTCACACCGTTGTTGATGGTGCGTGAATTGGACTACACAAGTGGGTGTTGTGGGGGTTTAAATATGTTAATATTGTTATTTTTATTATTGTTGTTTTTTTATTAATATAATTATTATTATATTTTATCCCCTCCTCTTACACCTTTACCCTTCCCTCCCCATGTGAAAATCATATCCCATTGCGTCCACCCTGCATCTTCCACCGCCATGTCTGTTGGTGCCACCTCCATCCTACCGTGCCTGAAAGGTATTTTCGTCCTTTCCTATCATGCCTAGACTCCGCTCTGAGGTATGACCTTAATTTTAAATTTTATTTCATGAGTTTAATCTCTTTCTTATTTAATTACTGGTTTTAAGTGCGGGATGAACCTGAAATGAGGTCTTTGTTGTGGCATTGATAAATGCGCATTAACTTTACACCGCTCGGGGCACGGGCAGAGCACGGGCGTAGCCACACAACCTTTCCTTTTTAACATGTGACACTCGCTACGCGAACGTTCTTTTGCTCGGTGATTATCTTTAGTTCAAAGTATTATTATTATTATATTATTGTTATTTCTATTATGATTATTATTTTTATTGTTATGCGATTATTATTACTATTATTATTTCTATTATTATTATTTTTATTTTTATTATTATGATGATGATATTATTATTATCATTATTGCTAATGGTATTATTATTTTTATTTATTATTTTGTTATTAGTATCATTTTTACTATTAATAATATTATAATTATTATTGTTATTATTATGATATTAATATCATTGTTTTGTTTTAATTTATTTTGTTTAACTCCTCCACCTCGAAACCCTAGCCGCCACCCCTCTTTATTTTATTTTATTTTTATTTTTCTTTCTTTCTTTCTTCCTCCCCACGTTTTTCTTCGCTCCCTCATTTCTCTCCTTCCGCGGTGCAACCCACCCTTCCCTCCTGCTTACCGGCGCACCTCCCTCCCAACTCTCGCGCCTCCTCGCTCTCCTTCCTCCTCCGCCCAGCCGGCGCGCCCCCTGCCCGCTCTCCTTCCTCCTCCGCCTAGCCAGCGCGCCCCCTGCCTGATCTCCTTCCTCCTCCGCCCAGCCGGCGCACCCCCTGCCCGCTCTCCTTCCTCCTCCGCCCCAGCCATCGTGCCGCCTCCTCGCTCGGCCGCACCTCCCCGCTCTCGCGCCTCCCTGCTCCCACGCCACCCTGTTCGGAAACTCTCTACCAGCAGACCGCCGCACCCCCCCTGTCCTATTCGGCCACTCTCCACCATCGCTCCGCCGCACCTCCCCGCTCGGTCGGCACCCTTCTCCTCTTCCAGCAAGGTTGTGTTCTTCTATTTATTTTATTTTATTTTATTTTATTATTTTATTTTATCTAATAAGATATTAACGTTTTATTTTGTTATTATTATTATTATGTTAATAATACTATTATTATTATTATTCTATTATTGTTATTATTATTGTGTTGTTATTATGTTATTATTATTATTATTGTCATGTTGATATTATTATGTTATTATTTTTATTATTTTCATGTTATTATCATTGTTATTATGATTATGTTATTGTTATTATTATTATTATGTTAATGTTATTATATTATTATTGATATGATTATTATTATATTATTATTATTATGTTATGGTTATGCTATTATTATTATTATGTTATTATTATTATTGAACCTGTTTAACGGTCTACTGTTTTAGGACCTGTTTGACGGCGCAATACGGTGCAACCATTACGCAATGGGAGTTTTGCGCCGTGTCGTTTTCCATTCCTATTTGAGGTAGGTGGTTCCACACACAAGTATTAGTTTACAATCATTTTCTTGCTTATTTAATTAATTTAATGTTTTATCCATTTGTTTACATGCTGTGAAATTTTTCCTCTGACTTAGAGTTATTGTGTGTTTGTTTAGTTAGAGCTTTGTTCTGGTGACTCTAGTTAATTTTATTGTGAAAACTCATTTTGTACTGTTTATTATTGTTTTCAAACTGTGAAGTGTGTGAGTTAGGAAGTGCAGATGACGTAGTTTATATTTTGGCATGCGTCAAAATATGTTTCATTTTAAAAATGGGTTTTGAGTGACTTTTTTCCTTCAAAAACTTTTGCGACATGCTTGAAACTATTTAACAAATCTTCAAAGTGATTTAGTTGAGTTATGTACCTAGTTTAATTCAATACGTAAGCAGTGCAGTTTGAGTTTCAAAAAGTACTGGTGTGTGTGTGGTTTTCAAAAAGGATATCAGTGTGCAGGTGACATGTTATGTGAACTTTGAATTTAGGTGAGAACAAGGAGGGAAGTCGGGGTATTAGGTGGGGAGACTAGGACTAGTGAGCTAGTGTTCCGGAGACGACCCGACCCAGTTTCACTGGCAGGTTTGAAGATTGCAACACTAACTAAACATATAATATCTAAGGGTCGTGGCCTTCTAAGCCACGTGTTCTGAGGGTCATGGCCTTCTAAGCCACGTTATCTGAGGGTCGTGTCCACCTAATCCACATTTCACCGAGACACGATGTTCTAGGGTCCCACATGCTCTAGTACACTTTTGGGCCTCTCCCATCCTTTGGTGCTACTGGTTACTTTGCGCGCACAAAGATACGTGATATTTCACTTGAATCACTACCCTAATGTGTTTATCTTGAACTGCCTTTCTTTGTAGTCATTTTTTGAAAAATCAATTCTTTTTGAACTTTTTTTCTCTTTATTTAGCATTGCAAATGGTTTGTCTTTTGATATTTGTGTGTGGAATCTTTTCTTGGTGGTATCCTGTTGGGTGATTTCTCACACCCAACTTACACCCTTGGGTGTAAGTAGATTTTTTTACATCTGATACAGGTAAGGGTCCAGCTTTTGGGAGCAGTGGTTCAGGTTGTTAGTAGGCCTATCTACATGGCTTTTTGGTGGTGTCTTAGGGGAAGTGTCCTCACATCGGGTGACAGTTCTTAGGTTGGTTTTTGGTCACCTTGTTTTAGTGTTATTTGGATTTTGAATGCTTGTGACTCAAAAACCTGTTTTGGTTGTTTTCACGTCTGGCTGCCACTTTTACTTTTGTTTGGTTTATTTTTGGCTGGCTACGTTATTTTTTTTACTCGAGTAAATTGTTCCCAAAGTTAAAATGGATACCCTGGCACTTGTGCCAGCCCTTGGGGATCGGGGATGCCCTTCGGGCCTTGCCGCGGGTCGGGACGGGCGTCGAGTTGATGGTGACCCGATTCGGTTTGTGACAAAATGGTATCAAAGGCAGGTTAGTTCGTGGTTTATGTTATTTTGGATGAGTTGGATTATACAGGAGTTGGGTCTGACGGGGCTCAAAATTCATGTTGCGAGTAGGGTGCCTGGCCAGCATTCCTCGTGATAGATACTGAGTCACCATGGGATGTCAGGGTGCTTGTTTAAATCCTTTCCTAGGTGGGACGTACACGCTGCAGAGTGTGCATGGACACCAGGTAGGAAAGTAGAGTTTTGACATCATTCCATTTTTTCATGTTTGGTTTGTCGATGATTATTTATCAAGTTGAAAAATTTAGTTCCTTTTGAGATATGTGATATTGATGGTATTCTTTCTTGATTCCTGCCCTTTTTCAGTAAGATGCCTCCCCGGAGAGCTCCCATGCACCCATAGGAGGAAGCCAGAGAGAGTTCTCCCACGCCGCTTGATCAGAGATTGGTAGAGGTGATGGTCCGAGCCGTTCAGGATTTGGGAAAAGGGGAAAATCCTGCCCTTCCCCTATTCCAACTAGATGGGAAGAATTTGTCTCCAGGAAGAATAGATCTCAGGAGTTTCTGAAGAACAAACCTCCTTCATTCCGAGGTAGTTCAGAACCTCAGGAGGAAGTGGAGTGGCTCGAAAAGATAGAACGTATGTTAGAATTCCTTGACACGCCCGAGGAAGTCCGGTGAAGTGTGCCTCATTCTAGCTAGAGGGTTCCAGTCGCAAATGGTAGGGAATCAGTGGTCCAGGCTGGGAAACATGAGCACGTGAGCTAGAAAGATTTCAAGGTGATCATCAACGAGCAATATTTTCTAGAGTTCGTAGCCTATGATAGATCTCGGGAGTTCATGGAGATTTCGCAGTGGAATCATACAGTGATGGAATATGCGAACCGTTTTGCTGAACTAGTACGGTACGCACCTGAGATAGTTTCGAGCAAATACTTGAAAGCTCGGAAGTTTGAGAATGGCCTTTGACCAGAAATCCACTCCCAGGTTTTCTTATTCAAGCTGAAGACTTATGCTGAGGTGGTTGATCGTGCTTGTATGGACGAGATTGACCAGAAGGGAATGTCGGGGTTTTCTAGATCAGTTTCAGGGCTTGGCAGTGGCAGTTCATCTGAGAAGAAGAGGATGCGTGATGAGCAATGGAAGAATAGTGATGGCAGATCAGGTCATCCTCCTAGGCAATTTTTATCTGGGGCTTCTGGTACAGGGTCCGTAGTGTGCCATAAGTGCAGAAGGGTAGGGCACATCCGACCTATTTTTCCATACCCTCTCAGACCATGCCATGGATGTGGAGTTGTGGGACATCTACAGTGCTTCTGCAGGACTACACGCCCTTACGAGAGTGGGGCAGGATCGAAGGCTTCCAGAGGGGTATTAGTTCAGTCAGAGTCGACCAGAACAACAGGATCTCGGTTCGGTGGTCGTGGTGGTAGGACCAGATCGTCTTAAGGGAAGATCCAGATCAGGGCAGAGCCTTAGGAGAGCAGTCGTTCTCAGGCAGGGACCAGACCACTGCATGTTGTGGATCAGGCACCAACGGGATTCAATGCAGGGCCTTCGACGGTTCGAGGTACTATTCTAGTTGCATCTTCTATAGCTGTATTTTTATTTGATACTGGTGCTTCATTTTCTTTCATATCTTCTCACCTTGTGAATATTCTGAACTTATCGACCGAGCTATTATCATTTGCTATGGATTTGGCAACACCGTTGGGGAAAAAGTGGAAGCAGGGCCTTAGGTGCCCATCGTGCGCACTCTTTGTATCGGGAGTTGAGATGGAATGGGATTTCTTGGTCCTTGACATGGACCTATTTGATGTGATCATCGGTATGAACTAGCTAGTGCACTTCCAGGCGCACATTGATTGCTATCGGCACCGAGTCAGTTTTACAGCATCAGATGGGACTCCCTAGTTCATTCACGGAGAATGGGATCCTCGGTCGGGACGCGAGGGACCTCCACTCCCTGAGTTGGGAAATCTTGCTTATCAGTTGTTGTCGCTCGCACTAGAGGACGATGGTGGTGTTTCATAGAGAGGGATACCTCGTGTAGTGGATGAGTTCCCAGAGGTCTTCCCAGATGATTTTTCTAGCCTACCCCCAGAGCGGGACGTGGAGTTCTCGATTGAGTTGGCGCCAGGAACACAGACTATATCTCTTCCCTCATATCGCATGGCCCCCACCGAATTGAGGGAATTAAAGATACAGCTGGAAGATTTGGAATCCAAATGATTCATTCGCCTGAGCGTCTCTCCTTGGGCTTCCCCAGTTTTATTTGCAAAGAAGGCTGATGGAACCCTTCGGTTGTGCATTTATTACCGGAAATTGAACAAGGTAACCATCAAGAATAAATACCCTTTTCCCCGGATTGAATATTTGTTCGACCATCTAAAGGTGGAAAAGTGGTTCTTCAAGACTGATTTGTGTTCGGGATACCACCAGCTCAGGGTGAGAGAAGAAGATATCCCGAAGACGGCTTTCCGAAGCAGGTACGGTCACTTCGAGTACTTGGTCATACCTTTCGGACTGACGAATGCTCCTGCAGTTTTCATGGCGCTCATGAATAGGGTGTTCCACCAATATCTCGACTCATTTGTCATGGTTTTCGTGGATGACATCCTGGTTTATTCTGGATCCGAGGAGGAGCATGAGCATCTCCTGTGCGTTGTTTTTGGCACTTTGCGGGATCACCACCTGTATGACAAACTCTCAAAGTGCACTATCTGGATCAGGGAAGTGATGTTTCTAGGGCATGTCATCTCAGAACAAGGGGTTTAAGTGGATTTCGAAAAGATCAGGGCAGTTATGTCTTGGGAGCAGCCGATAAATGTGTTTGAGATCAGGAGTTTTCTGGGCTACGCTGGTTATTACAGGTGCTTTGTCCGGGACTTCTCGCGGCTTGCCTCCCCCATGACCGCACTCACCAAGAAATGGGTGAAGTTTGAGTAGATCCCACAGTGCCAAGAATATTTTGAGGAATTGAAGCGGTGGTTGACCACTACACCTGTGTTGACCCTACCAGAATCCGAAAAGGGCTATGTGGTGTACTGTGATGCTTCAGGTACGGGCCTTGGATGTGTGCTCATGCAGGATGACCATGTTGTGGCTTATGGTTCTCGACAACTCCTGCTGCATGAGAAGAACTATCTGACTCACGACTTGGAGTTGGCAGCAGTAATGCATGCCTTAAAGACATGGCATCACTATCTTTTTGGGGAGAAGTTATTGGTCTATTCTGGCCATAAGAGCCTGGCCTGGATTTTCTCTCAAAAGGATCTCAATTTGAGGCAGCGCTGCTGGATCGAGTACCTGCAGGGTTTTGATTTTGATATTGTCTATACCCCTGGCAAGGGTAATGTGGTAGCTGACGCTTTGAGTGGAAAAGTACCAGTGCAGGCGTTGTGGAATTCCAGTGATGAGTGGACTTTGATGGGGCTCTTCACCCAGATGCACTTGGAGAGCAGGGAGCACAGTGGAGGTACTTTCTTGGTTAGCATCCAGTTTACTCCTGCTCTTCTAGAGTTGATTCAGCAGGAGAAGCCTGGTGATGAGCTGTGTCAGCGATCTATGCAGTTTATTTATGGTGGGGAGACTCCTTCTAGTTGGTCTTTGTCTCCCTATAGGGTCTTGTGCTTCAAGGGCCGTGCTGTAGTGCCGTTGTCTCTGCGGAAGGTGGTGATGCAGGATAGCCACCAATCTCAGTGGGTCGTCCATCCTGGTACCACCAAGATGTATTACGATGTTCACTGTCAGTTCTTGTGTCCAGGTATGAGACGAGACATAACCGACTTTGTATCCAGATGTTACACTTTCCAGCCAGTTAAAGAAGAGAATTAGAGACCATCTAGCCTACTCCAGCCATTACCCATTCCTACCTAGAAGTGGGACGAGGTCTCCATGGACTTTATTATTGGGTTTCCTCATACACCTTGGGGAAATAATTCTATCTGGGTGGTGATTGACCGCTTGACCAAGTCAGCTCACTTTATTCCGATCAGAGATACAACGAAGGTAGAGAAGTTCTTCCTCTTTTATGTTCAGGAGGTGGTCAGACTTCACGGTGTGCCGTCGGCAGTTGTTTTTGACAGGGACCCCCGCTTTACATCTCAATTTTGGGGAGGCATCCAGAAGGCTCTAGGGTAGCAAATTAAGATGATCACATCATACCATCCTCAGACCGATGGCCAGACGGAGCGGGTGAATCAAATTCTGGAAGACATGCTCCGAGCCTGTGTGTTAGATTTTGGACGCTCATGGGATTGCCATTTGGGACTGGTCGAGTTTTCTTATAATAACAGTTACCAGGATTCCATTAGAATGGTACCCTTTGAGGCGCTCTATGGCCGTCCTTGTCGGTCTCCTCTGTGTTGGGATGAGGTAGGAGAGGCCTCGCTCTTGGGACCAAGCCTTGTTCAGGAGACGTTTGAGAAGGTCAAGCTAATTAGGCAGCGGTTGTTGACAGCTTAGAGTCACCACAAGTCTTATGCAGATCAGAGGCGGCAGGATCTCGAGTTTTCAGTGGGGGACAGAGTGTTCCTGAAAGTGGCCCCTCGCTTGGGTCACTGTCGTTTGGGGAAGCATGGGAAGCTGCCAACGAGATATGTCGGACCCTTCGAGATTCTTGAACGGATTGGCAAGGTGGAATACAGGTTATATTTTCCCTCGCAGTTGACGTCAATTCACAATGTATTTCATGTCTCCCAACTAAAGAAGAACAACCCCAACACATCGCATGTGTTGAATTGGGAGGAGCTGGAGATAGAGTCCGACTTGTCTGTGGTTGAGCGACCAATGCGTATAGTGGATTCTCGGGAAAAGGTGTTGCGTGGAAAGTCCATTCCTCTGGTTCGTATTCTTTGGCAGCACGGGAATGATGATCATGAGACTTGGGAGAGGAAGTCGTGGATCGAGCAGGAGTACCCTTTTCTATTCTCTAAACAGGCATTGAGCTGACTTTCTAAGGGCGAAAAGTTTTCATGGTGGCGAGAATTGTCACGCCTGGACTCCACTCTGAGGTATGACCTTAATTTTAAATTTTATTTCATGAGTTTAATCGCGTTCTTATTTAATTACTGGTTTTAAGTGCGGGTTGAACCTGAAATGAGGTCTTTGCTATGGCGCTGATAAATACGCATTAACTTTACACCGCTCGGTGCACGGGCAGAGCCCAGGTGTAGCTGCACGACCTTACCTTTTTAACATGCGGCGCTCCCTACGCGAACGTTCTTTTGACGAGCGATTAACTTTAGTTTCAAATTATTATTATTATTATATTATTGTTATTTCTATTATGATTATTTTTTTATTCTTATGCGATTATTATTATTATTATTATTGCTATTATTATTATTATTATTATTATGATGTTGTTATTATTATTATTATTTTTAATGGTATTATTATTTTTATTTATTATTATGTTATTAGTATCATTATTACTATTAATAATAATATTATTGTTATTGTTATTATTATGATATTAATATCATTGTTTTGTTTTAATTTATTTTGTTTAACTCCTCCCCCCTAAAACCCTAGCTGCCACCCCTCATTATTTTATTTTTTTTCTTTTTTTTTCTTTCTTTCATCCTCCCCACGTTTTTCTTCTCTCCCTCATTTATATCCTTCCGCGGTGCAACCCACCCTTCCCTCCTACTTACCGGCGCACCTCTCTCCCAGCTCCCGCGCCTCCCCGCTCTCCTTCCTCCGCCCAGCCGACGCGCCCCCTGCACGGTCTCCTTCCTCCTCCGCCCAGCCGGCACACCCCCTTCCCGCTCTCCTTCCCCCTCCGCCCCAGCCAGTGCGATGCCTCCCCACTCGGCCACACCTCCCCGCTCATGCGTCTCCCTGCTCCCGTGCCACCCTGTTCGGCTGCTCTCCACCAGCAGACCGCCGCACCCCATGTCCTGTTCGGCCACTCTCCACCAGCGCTCCGCCGCACCTCCCCGCTCGGTCGGCGCCCTTCTCCTCTGCCAGCAAGGTTGTGTTCTTCTTTATTTTATTTTATTTTATTTTTTTATTTTATTTTATCTAATAAGATATTAATGTTTTATTTTGTTATTATTATTATTATATTAATAATACTATTATTATTATTATACTATTATTTTCATTATTATTGTGTTATTATTATGTTATTATTATTATTATTATCATGTTAATATTAATATGTCATTATTTTTATTATTATCATGTTATTATCATTATTATTATGATTATGTTATTATTATTATAATTATTATTGTTATTATGTTAATGTTATTATATTATTATTGCTATGATTATTATTATATTATTATTATTATGTTATGGTTATGCTATTATTATTATTGAACCTGTTTAACGGTCTACTGTTTTAGGACCTGTTTGACGGTGCAATACAGTGCGAACATTACACAACGGGAGTTTTGCGTCGTGTCATTTTCCGTTCCTATTTGCGGTAGGTGGTTCTGCACACAAGTATTAGCTTACAATCATTTGATTTCTTATTTAATTAATTTAATGTTTTTTCCATTTGTTTACATGCTGTAAAATTTTTCCTCTGACTTAGAGTTATTGTGTGTTTATTTAGTTAGAGATTTCTTCTGGTGACTCTAGTTAATTTTATTGTGAAAACTCCTTTTGGACTGTTTATTATTGTTTGAAAACTATGTAGTTTGTGAGTTAGGAAGTGCAGATGACATGGTTTATATTTTGGAATGTGTCAAAATATGTTTTATTTTAAAAATGGGTTTTGAGTGACTTTTTTCCTTCAAAAACTTTTGCGACATGCTTGAAACTGTTTAACAAATCTTCAAAGTGATTTCGTTGAGTTATGTACCTAGTTTAATTCAATACGTAAGCAGTGCAGTTTGAGTTTCAAAAAGTTTTGGTGTGCGTGTGGTTTTCAAAAAGGATATCAGTGTTCAGGTGACATGTTATGTGAACTCTGAATTTAGGTGAGCACAAGGAGGGAAGCCGAAGTATTATGTGGGGAGACTAGGACTAGTGAGCTAGTGTTCTGGAGATGACCCGACCCGGTTTCACTGGCAGGTTTGACGATTGCAACACTATCTAAGCATATGATATCTGAGGGTCATGGCCTTCTAAGCCACGTGTTCTGAGGGTCGTGTCCTTCTATGCCACGTTATCTGAGGATCGTGGCCACCTAAGCCACGTTTCACCGAGACACGACATTCTAGGGTCCCACATGATCTAGTACCCTTTTGGGCCTCTCCCATCCTTTGGTGATACCGGTTACTTTGCACGCACAAAGATACGTGATATGTCACTTGAATCACTACCCTAATGTGTTTATCTTGAACTATCTTTCTTTGAAGTCATTTTATGAAAAACCATTTCTTTTTGCACTTTTTTCTCTCTTTATTTAGCATTGCAAATGGTTTGTATTTTGATATTTGTGCGTGGAATATTTTCTGGGTGGTATCCTGTTGGGAGATTTCTCACACCCTACTTACACCCTTGGGTGTAAGTAGATTTGTTTACTTCTGATACAGGTAAGGGTCCAGCTTTTGGGAGTAGTGGTTCAGGTTTTTAGCCGGCCAATCTACATGGATTTTTGGTGGTGGCTTAGGGGTGGTGTCCTCACACCGGGAAACAGTTCTTAGGTTTTTTTTTGGTCACCTTTTTTTAGTGTTATTTGTATTTTGAATACTTGTGACTCAAAAACCCATTTTGGTTGTTTTCACATCTACCTGCCACTTTTACTTTTGTTTGGTTTATTTTTGGCTGGCTGATTTATTTTTGTTACTCGGGTAAATCATTCCCAAAGTTAAAATGGATACCCGGGCACTTGTGCCATCCCGTGGGGATCGGGGACGCCCTTTGGGCCTTACCGCGGGTCGGGTCGGGCGTTGAGTTGATGGCAACCTGATTCGGTTCATGACGTTGCCTATCATGCTCTACCACCGCCATGGTGCATTTTCCTAACTACCATAACCTTCTACATTCTACCTCAAGATCCAGATGACTTCATCTCATAATTTCCACCACTGATTTTCATCGTGCATTATAAAAATTTCCATGGCTTTAACATGCAAAGATCTGACTCCAAAATATTTTATCAAGCATCCCTATCATGTGACGATCACTGATCTTTGCACTGCTCGATAATTCATTATCATTTCGATGTGTCACAAATTTTCATGATCATTATTTTCATCCCCATTAGAATAAATAAATTGATGATTATTGCATGAAGAACAGATGAAGGTAAGAAATGTTAAATTCAAGCATAGGTCAATCAATGGCCATGTTATTTTGGCCATCGACATTGAGGTTGAAGGATGAAGAAATAAAAAAAATATTTTTCATATTCCAAGAAAATTCAATCAGACATAAGAAATCCGAATAGAAAATACCTACTAGTATTTTAATCTAGTAGTCATCGATGAACATTCCAACCATGGGTCGTCATGTCTTCCACACTCTGATCTACTCAGATCTACAACATCATTGCAATCTATTGAATTTTCATCATTTATTATCCAAAAGAGGAAGAATGAGAGCATTGGAATTATCTCAGGGTTTATGAAGAAAAACCTTGAGGATTATACATGGTAAAGTATTATAGACTTTTTGTTTATGATTAAAATGAATGAATTAATTAATTTAAAAAATAACTATTCCAATGAACATGCTTCCAATGAGAGAGGAGTCCAAATATCTTGTGTCGACTTATTTTATATCTCTCCTTGTATAAGAAATGAATTCCAAACCCAAACGTGGTCTTTTATTTCTAATATGGTCAATTTTTTGGGGTTTATCCCATTCTCTTTAATTAACTAAATTCATGCAATATAAAATATATCCAATATTTTTATAAAATTAATTATGGGTAAATCGGGGCTCGGATTTGCATGTCGCCATAGCTCCTAGTTCTCAAAATATATTTATAAATATTTAAAAGGATTATAAGGGAAAAATGAGTCTCAACATCATTCTATCCTTCAATATTTTTTCCCTAAAATAAAAAATGAGCAAAAAATTGGGATACTGATCCGGCATCAATCTATCCCACTCCCAAGAACTCTCCTGGACATTTTCATGAAACCACAACACATGAATCAAATGGATGGCCCATCCTCGTTAGTTATTCTCTTATTGGTCTTGAGATCGATCTTGGAGAACCATCTTGCAGCTCACAACTGATGAAAGCAGTCATTATTCCATGGAAATGGGTATTTTTCTTTATCTTATTCTAGTTTAGGGGATGATAATTCATGAAAAGCCGCAAGCTCTTGTATTACTTCTTCAAAAACATAACTGGAGATGCCTTGGGTGACACACTAGATTTGATGAAACCTTCCTCATGAAGGTACTCTTACTGCAACTATAGCTCCTGATTCTCAGTAGGTTTCAATAGATATGCCGCAAAAGATATCAGTGTAGTCGTAGGAATAAAATATAGGCAAAACTCAATATCCCTCCTTGGAGGTAGTCCCAGAAAGTTTTTGGGAAAGGCGTCCATATAGTACTCTAAAAATGAAGGAACCTAGGTGCCTAAAGAGTCTGTTGCACCATTGATTATGATCACTAAACGATGGGTAATATGATACAACCTCTTGATCATAACACCATCTTGTCCTACTATGAGGTCTTTCATGACAAAAAAAAAGAAAAAACCTTGTCCAATCAGTGAATAAGAATCTGATTAGTCTATGGTGATTGTAGATCTATGTCCAAACCATGGAAATCTAATCCTTTCCTAATATGACATCACATGGTTCCATTGTGATGAAAAAAGACCCATGTGAACCTCTCCCCTCTAAGAGATAGCTCACACTATCGTCAATTGAAAGACATAGAATACATGTTCCATGTAGAAACCTTAAGAAAAAGTTGTTGTGCTAGATTCTCTACTAGGGCCTCCAACTACAACACCAAGAGTCGAGAAAAAATTAATAAATGGAACGTTTTTGTACTAATAATTATGGAAGTTTATAATGAACACATATCATGTGTCTAATTATCTAATGTGTTGTATGATTGTAGACATCCAAAGCATGCAGATCTCTGTGACCCTGATTGAAAACTCATGAGGAAAACATAGGATGCCTAGTGGTGGTGGTGGGAGGACCTCATAGATTTATCTCCTTCCTAAAGATCCTCATCCTCCTCTTCCAACTCCGCCTCTCTAGGGATGGCCCTATCCACACCTAAGAGATCCATGATGACGATGTTTCCTCTACTGTGGTGGTCCATCAGCTATCATCTTGGGATGCTCTGCATGCCTGGTTGGGAAGTCCCATTCCATATGACCTCACCCATCACATGTATAGGACCAAACCACCTCAGACTTCCATGGTTCTTTTTACTACCCATGTACTATGAACCCATGTACTAAAGCCTTCTCACAGAACGACCTCTTGTTTCTAGATCTCTGGAACCTTCCTATTACGGAAGATGACTCAACCCTATCACACCCACTACTAGCTCTATCTACCTAACATCCCTATGATAGAATGATCTATATCAAAAGTTCCCACTCCAACATGCCATCATAGGTGGAAATCAAAAAGGTCACCAAAGTAGCTCATATATCTCTACAGATGCCCTAATAAACAATCATTCTTAGATGTAGAAATTTCTAATTATATTATGAGAGTATCATGTACATTTTGTAAAACTAGATGCATGATCTTCCACTGCCATCCCTCCCTATTGATGATCTATAAAATCCTTAATCCGAACAAAGGTAACTAGGAGGGGTAGTAATACTCACAAAATATCTTTTAAAATTAAACCCAAGAGACAGTTGACTCATCATGCATCTGGGTAACCAGGATCTACCATCACCCAGCTGCTTTGTGGAAATGACTGACTTCCAAATCCAGCAACTGATTTTTTGGTCTTCAGATAAGCATGAATATTCTGATGACCAAATCTATCCAATACACGACCACTTGGGGATCTGGATCATTGCAGTACCTAACTAGTCTCTAATAGTAAAACTCAAAAAGTGTGATCATCATGTGTGCAAACTCAGCCTTCTCTGTAGGGACTATCTGGAACTCAAAAAGTTGTTGTTCTGCTACCTGTCCACCTAGAGGATGGGTATTTTAGGATGGAACCTGAACCAAGGTTTCACCACTACTAGGATCATCATCATGAACCAGATCTAGTATCATAGTTGGATGTTGTCGTGGAGGCATCTAGAAATTTATCAAGGAGTAATGTGGGTAGATGAGAATATATATATATATATATATCAACAACATAAATGGGGAGATGACTCAAGAAGGACAGTTAAAGACTCAATCCTATATGATTCATGTACCAATGATGCATGAACCAAATGTCTCAGGGTGCCGAGTTGATATGTTGATAGTCGAGGTCCTAGTGGATGGATATGTCAATTGTTGCTCTGTCACTGGACTCCCTCAACTAAGATCCACACTCAAGACACTATGAAATTATTTCCCTAAACCCAACGATTCCTATTAAGGTGATAACATATCAACAACATCCCAAGGAATGAATTTTATCTGATACCAATCTGTCACGACCCGACCCAAGCCTAACTTAAGCAGTGACTACACCAAGCCTGACTCTATAGAGTAAAGAGTGGTGAAAAATTACGAATGCATAACTAATATTGGGAGGCCTTTTCATAGAAACATGTACCCATGCACACAACTAACTCATTGAAAAAGTGAAGAGTGGAAGAAATAAAATATGAAACACTCCTATAAATGAACAAAGTGTTAATGGACTAATATACATTCTGAAGTAAAATAGTGTAAACTAAAAATGAAATGGGGTAAAATACATGCCCAACATGAAAATTGTCCCAATATTAAAAAAATGGATATTTAAAATAGCAGAGAGAACTCCACTCTTGTATCCCAAACACTGACCACCATACATGGTTGAAGAACCCCATAACCCTATTCCCCTCTAATGTCATGATCAATCTATCCACCATCTACCAAAGACTCATAACATTTTGGTAAAATCCCATGAAGGGGTGAGTATATACATACCTAGTTGACTACCCAAAAAAGGGAGGAGGGAGGATTAAGATATACAACTAAAGAAGAAAGTAGTAGATAGAAAAAGGTATGGTAAAAAGGAGAGTACAAAGCAACCCATGAGAGATTTAATGTAAAATCATCCAAACACAAGGATATTAAAATAAAGAGAAGATTAACTTCTCATCGAGTCTTTGCTACCAATACTAGGTGATTAGTCGTGTCCAACCATGAGTAGCTAGCCACAAAAAGCACATGGAATACCCAATGCACCTTCGCCTCTCCCATAATAAGAGTAACCAAAACCCAAGAAGTGGGTACTGAAGTAATATATATATATATATATATATATACTCAGTCAAAGAATCACAAATGAGAGAGTGAGGAGATATCCATCTCACAGCATAGACCATGAAGAAGAGTCACCAACAGTTGCAAAGTAAGTCCATCTATGATACTCAACACCTCATGTGTCTTGCCAGGGTGCACAAGTTAAATGGGATCAATCCCGAAAAATTGATACTATCAACTTTGGGTGGCACTGAATCACCATCATGGTTTTAGGTCATATCATAAGAATTAATCTTGGTGGAGAAATCAACCCTCTTTATGATGAGTCAAAAGGTATGAAAAACCAAGTCCCATCATTATTCTGTATAGTATTGAGTTTACCAGTTTCAAGAAACGATCATGTGCCTCAATGCGTCAAGAGGGTCCTACTCTGTTAGTCAGTGAGGAATAATACTGCCCAGCCAAAGTAGAGGGTACCACTCATGAAGGTCACCGGGGAATGCCATTGCCAATTCCTACTAAATGGTAAGCTTGGTGAGTCATTAGTGAAACACCACTACTAATCTCATCTAGAGGGATATGATTCAAAGATGTCATTTGGGAAAGAAGTTGCCTAGCCCAAGTAGAGGGTAAGCTCAGAACACTGAATAACGACACTACACAGTTTTACTATAGGGAAATCCAACATATCATTATATAATGCCACTACCTAGTCCTACTAGAGTGTAAGCCCAGAACTGCCATCGGGGAACACAATGGCCCAGCTGGAGGGAAATCTCGGTATTGTATTGGTGATTATGTATGATTCTTGATATCTTCCAACACCGCCTAAAGATGCTTCATGCTAAGAGAACCTCACCCCATATCTTTAAAGAAGCATCAAGTGGAAAAATCGCATTCTGCATGGAAAAAACAAACCAAATATGATATTTAATTACCTAAATCAGTAAACTGGTGTGAAATTTACATATCACCTTAAAACCCACAAGGGGTTCTTCAACAGCCCCACCCGTTAATCTGAAAAAAAAAATTCCTAAATCCAGTCCTGAAAAGTCTTTCACGTCATTTGGGATAGGATTCTACAGATGGCCCTCAATTTTGACATCGTATATTAAATATATGTATGGTAAAAGTTCCATAATAATAATAATAATATAAAATGGTGATCTATGGACGCAAACCAAAGGCCCAAAATAAACAGCCAAAATTTGGTCTTAAAATGACCATCTCAAATTCAAGGTCTCGTAGTTGCTAACACCACGCCATTTAGAATCCCCATAAGGGAGTTATGACTGGTCAAATATTGAATAATATTATTTAATCTATTAATTCAGAGGCATATCATGGAACCAATTTACAAGTTTGGTAAATTAATCCAAAATGGTATTAAAATGACCGAATCATAGAAGGGGTCGCGTCACCGCCACTGATGTGTGAATCGGACTCCCAAGTGGGAGTTTTGGTGGTTTGAATATGTTAATAATAATATTAATACTTTATTATTATTATTCATTTCTCCCAGCCCTACCCCTTCCCCCTTCCCTCTCAATGTGAATACCCTATCCTGCAGCTTTCACACCATGTCTTACGTTGTCGCGTCTCTCACTACCACATCTTACCGCATCCACCGCTACCACCTCTAGCTAGCGGAGCTCAACCAACATCGTCGTCTTCACCTCTCATGCCCAACCACCAACATGGCATTCCATCCCAGTTATTGGGGACATCACCATGCCACCTCTATATTGGAATTATTTCTGCGTAGATTTTCCAGCACTGAACGTTGGTATTCATTCTTCGCATTTCCATAGCATCAACACAAAGAGATCTGACTATAAAATATTTTATCGAGCATCCTTATCTATGGAATATTCCTATTTCATTTCCCACTCAATGATTACTTTTTTGCTTCAATGCATCAAAAATGTTCACGTACATTCTTTGAATATCTATCTCAAGAAAGAAATTGATAATGATTTTGAAAACAAAAAAGTAAGATAATAAATATGAAAATAAATCATAGGTTGATCGATGACTATGTTATTTTGGCCTTCGACATTGAGGTTTAAGGATGATGAAATTGAAAAATTGAATATTTTTCATGTTACAAAAAAAAATCAGTTGAGGATAAGAAATACAAATATAAAAGTCCTACCTAGATTTTTATCTATTATCCATCGATGAGCACACCCAACAACAATATTCATGTTTTTCACGGTCTGATCTGCTCAGATCCGCTACGTCATCCTGATCTGTTAAATATCCATTATTGATTCGCCAATAGAGGGTGAATGAGAGCTATGGAATCTTATTCATTTAATAATCGAGGATTAGTCATGAAAATTTACATATTTTATTTTCATTTATGTTTAAAATTAGTGAAGAAATTAATTAAATACATAATTAATCCACTAAACATACCCCAATGATCGAAGATTTTGAACATCCTATTATAACTCATTTTATGTCTGTCTTACGGTAAAAACCACATTTTGGACCCAAATGTGGTTTCATATTTATAATTTTATTGTCCTTTGGATATTCATATAATCATATTTAATTTACTGCATTCTTGAAATATAAAATATATTGAATATTTTAAAAAATTAATTTCGAGCGAACCAGGCCTTGGATTCAAATTTAGTCTTAGTTCCTAGCTTTAAAATTTTATTTTTAATTGTTTGAAATTATTACAAGGGAAAAAACAGGTCTATAAAACTCTCATAATATATTCCATTCCCACCAATAATGATCATAATAGTCATGGTTCATTCCCATGACTATCATAGTGGATAGAGTCCCTTACCGAATTATGTTCACTACCCATTCTAGTCTTATTTATCTGATAAGATATCAATATTTACCCAATGAATTAGAGGGATATATAGGTTCCACCCATCGCATAATGAAATTTGTTTATACATTTTTTTCAAGATCACAAAACACTAATCATATCCGAAAATATGAGAGGGAGGGGGCTCTCTGCATTGATGGAGAGTTTTCAAATACTCTTTGGATTTTGACCCCAACATTTGGCTCACTCTCCTTTGTAGGGCTCCAATATTCTTAATGGACTATTTTCTTTCCTTGTGGTTCATCCCATTTTTTCCATAAATTGTAATGTTTTGTTTATGGTGTCAGTAATTACGGTCCTTGGAAGAGGTCTTTTCAATGGTATTAATATGGTGGATCTGGCAGCGGCGGATGGTTGTGTGGAAATCTAGCCACATTTGGTGTGTGAATGGATTTGACAAGTGCAGTGTGATGGAGATATGGTTGTAATAGAATTTATATATGGATTTGAAGCCTCCACCTCATATATTTATTATTTATATTATATTAGGGGTTGCCATCATAACTTTAATACAGGGAGATGCATCAATTTTTATTTCTCATGGAAACATTGGTCATTGAGTAGCGTCGACGGGGGTAATGAATACAATGTGTTTATCGGCAGTGAGGTCATCGTGATAAGATCGAGCTATAGTGGTTAAGTGGCATAGATTTTTGATATTTATGGTGGTGGATGGTTTTAGATGGGGTGGAAATCTTTCTTTGGGGGTCATTGGTGGTCATTGGTTGTCAATTTGGGTTTTTTTCAATGATGATGTTGGAGGTTGGTTGGGCCTTTGATCAGACCATTTTGGACATGTGAAATGTTCTTTGAGTCAATTATAATTTGTGCCACTAAAATTTAATGGTATGTGCCTTTGGGACATTGGGATTGTAATTGTTTTTCCCTTAACCCAGTTCAAAATTGATTTCTATTTTTCATTATCTATTTAATAAAGGGGTTGGTCCCTAGCCTATTTTAGTATCAAAACCCATGATAATAAATGGGTTTCAAAAACATTTCATCATATAATAACCCATGGAAAAGAAATTATTTTCATATAAATTCAATAATTTCAACGTATAATTACCTGTGGGAAAAATGAAATTCATAAACCTATTTTAATCATAGACATAAACCATCTAGATAAATAGTAAGGATGGTCTCATTGGATTATAACCATAATAAAACTAATGTAACATAAAATGATTTCATCTTAGATAGAAAATGATTTTTGAAATATAACTTGGAATATTTATTGAGTAAAATATACATTTTCATTGTGAAATAACTTATTTAAAAACTAAAAGTTTATTAATTTTTAAATAAAACATCTTAATTTAATATTTCCTTGGAAACATTCTAACAAATATTCAATAATTTTTTTGTCATGAATATGGAAACTTATGTTCATGTCATGTATGTTATAACAAATATTCCTTTCACATTTTTGGTAAAAAATTAAAATTTTCTCATTTATAATCATATAATAAAAATAAATTAGATATATTTTTTAAAAATTTAAATATGGATAAAAATTTCATCAAACAATCATTTAAGAATTGTAAAAACTATCTTTAAGACAATTTTAGAGAAAATGTCTATATAAAGAAAATTATTTTCGAATGAAGAGAGAAAAAAAGTCTATTTTTATTAAAAATATTATTTTAAACTCTTGAGTAAATAAATACAGTAAAATTAAAGGATCACAAGTATTATTCTTTATATAACTATAGGATAATAAAGGCTATGAATCCCAATCCATAATGATATTTTATTATAAAACCTTTACCACTTTGGTATCTTTTGAGTCACAAGCCCCATGATAGAAATAACATTCTATGG
This sequence comes from Viscum album, assembly GCA_963277665.1. Taxonomy (NCBI): domain Eukaryota; kingdom Viridiplantae; phylum Streptophyta; class Magnoliopsida; order Santalales; family Viscaceae; genus Viscum; species Viscum album. The sequence goes on along the minus strand of OY728156.1, from coordinate 188,663,894 downwards.
ATATTTATATCTAAAAATTTAATGATAAAAATACTGAAATATATTCATGGAAAATATATACACCACACAAAATAAACCAATGGTGAATATGGTACCTGTCTTCCAAAATTAAAAGTGAGAAAAAAATCACATACATTAAGTATCCACTTCCTTCGTACTTGTCATAAACTCATATACAATAAATATAAGTTTATTACACATGTATTTTAGAACCATAATCATATTTATAATATTATATATTATTTTCTTATGATCTATTATTACCTGGTTATTAATAATTCCTTGTTAAAATCATGTTACATGTAAGAATTGTTTCTTTTTTCATGTATTTTTTGGTTTGGTATTATGGGTCCTTTTAATTTGATCAGGGTCCCACTATCTAATTTTTTTAAATATATATATATATATATATATATATATATATATATATATCTTTTATATTAATTATTTATGTATTTATATTAATCCATTATATTTATACATATAAAATTAATTACACAATTTATTGAGATGGTAGGTCATATGTTCATAAGAACATTATTTCTATTTTTTTGACAAGTGAAATGAAAAAAGGTAAAAAACATATATTCCCTTTAAATATTTATAATTATGTCATTTTTATCAAAAAATTTCATTAAACAAATATTTATTAAAATTCATGTAAATCCTAAGTGAATAAACAAGCACATCACTTTGAGAGGTGGTAGTCGTTGTATACACAACTGATGTTATTGTATTCCCACATAATGAAAAGTAAGAAGGTATATGTGACAATATCATTCCAAAAGTATAATAATTTAATAAATATCATATAAATGTTATAAATCAGTCATTATGTTCTTCCATATGAGGTGGTGAGGGAAAAAATATTATATTAGTTCACGAGGTGGTAATCCTCTATACACACGATTGATGGTTTCATTACCCATTTAATAGAAGAGGATATGTATATAGGTTATTACATAAAAATAATAACATATAATAATAAAAGAAATAGTTTTTTTCTTATATTATCATGGTTTTATAATATTTCTAGGATGTGGTTATGGAGTTTATGAAATTATTTTGTTTGGTATTGGCCAAAACACAATGTTTTATTTGTGTGAATAAGAGTGGAGAGGTGGTGCCATTTTAGAAGTAGTGAGAGGACACACAATTAATTTTGGAAAAGAATATAGTGCATCCATGTTTTTCACAAGAAAAAATGATCAAATTGGATTATTATTGAATCATAGATGATATAAGGTTGAAATATGGCCATAAAATTTACAAGTTTATATATAAGTTCACATTTTATCATTTTATTTCAAACCCCAAAAAACTGTTTTTAACTTGAAAAATAGTAATTAATTTTTACTATTTTTTAACATTCATTCAGATCTATATTTAAGTTGATCATGTTGTATAATATTAATAAATATTATTCTAAAATGGGATCAATTTTAAAAAATACTTTTAACATAATTTATAAATTTTAATTTAAAAATAAGACCACAAAGGTTACAAAAATGTGGTTTTTTAAATGGAATGTTTTCATAAGTGAAGAAAGTTTTAATATAAAAATTCAATATGAAATCGATTCAAATTGTATAAATTGGATTAATAAATGTGTAAATGAACCAATTTTACATATAAATCATTTTAAATAATATGTATCTTTCTAAATGATTTACATGAAAATGATTTTTTAAATAATAGTCACTATTATTTACAATTTATCTAAAAATTAATATTTTCAGAAAATTATTACAAATTAACTGAAAGAAAATTACAAAATTTAGATTTAAAAAATAAATTTTATTAAAAAAATTATTAAATTTTCAAAAATTAATTTTTTTCTTTTTTCACAAAATGGAATGAAATCATTTTTGGAGAATATAGTATTTTCAAAAAATATAACCACCTTAATAAAAATTAAGTACTTTTTTTCTTTATATAAAACCATTAAAATTAATATTTTAATATTTTATATTTTTATTTATAACCCCAAGTTTAATTTATAGGTTATAAAGGTCTTATTTAGATAAAAATACTAATAATATTTAATAGTATAATAGGAACTCGGTGTAGCGTGTAACACAAGCTATAAAAAACATTATTTATAAAAAATATATTTCCTAACATCTCATGGTGTTACACTCTACCCCTATCAAAATTAATTTATTCCCTCAATGTATGTAACTTTGGTAAAAACTAATTAGGACACTTCTGCCTCATTACATACATTGGTTTCTACGTAGCTTCCTTAAACTAGTGGTTTCACCAAAAAACATTGACCAGGTGAGTGGTATTATTTTGTAGCACATTATATATATAATTTTTAATCTCCATTGGTTTTTCCTCATAAGAAATTTAAAGCTTCACTGGCATGACCTTTGATTTCAATACATTTGAAGTATTCAGTATGTACTTGCTCATGGGAGATGCATGGAAAACATCATGGATTTGATAGATGTTTGGTGGTTGTTCCAATTAATAAGGTAATGTCTTGATCTGATCAAGAATTTTAAAGGGACCCGTATTCCAAGGTATTAGTTCCCTTTATTATTGAATCTCATAACCTTTCTATATATAAATATTTAGAAACACATTCTCACTAATATTAAATTCTAGATCACATCGGTTTATATCAGCATAAAGTTTCTTCCAAATTTTTGTTGGACTTTTATATTGTTGAATGCTTCTAACCTTTTATACTATTTCTTTAACTGTCTCTGGACCCAATAGCTTTATGTCTCCCACTTAATCCCAATATGTTATAGTTATAAACCATTTTTCATAGAGGGATTTATAAAGATCCATCTATATTCTTGAGTAAAGTCTATTGTTGTATGAAAACTCAACTAAAGGAAAGATTTGATCCCAAAAACCTTTAAAATATATTAAAAAAGATATTAGGATATCCTCGGGGGTTTGAATAATTCTCTCACACTAAATTTATGTATTGGGATGATACGTAGTACTGAAAATCAACTTCGTATCATGATCATGATGAAGAATTCTCCAGAACATCAAGGAAAACCTAGGACCTTGGTTAGATAGAATTTAATTGACACTCCATGAAACCATACAAATTCATTATTCTATATTCTAGAAAGCCGATCCAAAGAGAATCTGTCTCTACTAGTGATGAAGTGTTTTTACTTTTTATGGTGATCTATTACAACTCGTATAGCATTATTAGCTATAAATATTTTAGAGAGTCCAACGACAAAATCCACATTGATTTTTTCCATTTTAATTATTTTATGGGTAATGGTTGTAATATATCTAATGAATTTTATTTCTCATAATTATAATTATGATATACCTAGAGTAGAGTTAAAAACACAACAATATCTCTCTTTATTCCATCCTACTAGAAATACTCCTTCAAATCTCTATACTTATTTATACATCCAAGATGAATATATAATGAAAAACTATGAGATTCCTTAAATAACTCATTCTTAAATCCAGGTTTAAAAATAACACATGGATTGTTCCTAAACTTTATCATTCCATCATGATCATGGTAAAATTAAAGAACATTTCTCACCTTATTTTATAGCTCCTTATCATTATTATATAACACTTTTAACCCCACATGGATAGAAGGTTAAACACATATTTGTGAAAGTTAAGATTTATCCCCTTCCATAATGATTTAAATATCCATCCTTTTTAAATTAATAAATATTAGTTCTTATGTGATACTCTTCATAGATAATATATTCTGATACTTTGGACTCAAATCACCAAACACCTTTTCCTCTTTCACATGGTAGTGATGTACTGAGCAATCAAAATATTTAATCAACTCCAACCAACGTCTCTAGAACATATTAAACTACTTTTTTGTGATTATATACATTAAACTATTGTGATCAGTATATATATCAAACTTTTCTCCAAAAATATAATGCATCTGTATTTTTTTCAAGAATTAGAATGGCTAACTCCAAATCATGATATGGGTAATTTTACTCATAAACATTGAATTTTTGTGAGGCGTAATCTATTTCCATAACATTTTTATATATCATGGATATATATATAATAAAAAAATTATTCCCTAAAATCTAATAAATCATATTATTTTACATCATTTCAAAAATAATAATTTCATACTAACCAACACATCACAAAGATTATTGGTAGGATTTTCCCTCTTATCACCCTACAGTTCTCGGTTCAAGCCCCATGGATTTGTTGGATGTGACAAGATGCTCTTTTTTTTATTAAAACTATATTAATATGTTTCTTATAAAATAATAATAAATTTGATGATCATCCTTTGAAATATATTTAATCTGTGAATATATTATAAACATTTACACTTATCAACACCATTAATCTAATAAATAGATAATTAATCTCAAATATAACTTTAGGGTAAACCTAAGTGTCATATATACCTTATCCTAATAACAATTATCCAGAAATTTCATCATTAACCTTAAAATCCAATCACTTAAAACCGAAAAATTAGTGATTAATAATTTGACCTTATGATCAAAATTGAACTCATAAATCCATAATGGTATCCTTAACTCTTAAGTTAATCTCACATAAATACATATATTCTTCCAATATTAACACAATCATTTACTGTTTCATGATTCATATAACAAAAATAAAATTTATAAAATACTTATACAACATAATTCATAAATCCCAAAACATTCACACATCAATCCTTTTAGTTTAATAGTTTCAATATCAAATGTTATTAAAAGGTCTAGGGGATAACCCTTCATTTAGGGAATTGACTCATATAATTACCTTTTTCCCCATATATAATACATTGAATTAATTTGTATCTTATTTATATATGACCTTCATTTCAGAATATAAAAGATATTCTCATCTATTTGAGATATTCTTTTAAGTGCATTTTCCCACCTTCTTTATATATATTAAACCAAATATTATTTCCTTTAGGTTTTTTACCACAGGAAATTTTATAAAAGTCTATATTCCTTTTATTTAAGGCATTAGGAATCTCACTAAGGTGGATGTTTTTTATTCCTATATCATGACAGATTATTATGAATTATCAAAATATCATTCTCTCTAGTTGTCACCAAATGTTTTTTATTATAATTTCTAAATTTTAAATCACATTCAGTGTTAACAAGATTCTTATTAGTTCCATCAACTGGATAAAAGCAAAAATAATAATAAATGAAATAATAACTAAAGAGGGGAATCACATAATAATGAAAAATCACTAATATTTTGTATAAATTCTGATTCCTTATTTTTAATATATGAAACATTAGGCTTAAACATGGTCATTCATGATCATTATTTAAATACTTTATGGCTTTTTTAAAGGCAATGTCAATTAACCAAATAATATCCCCCAAGAGTGTCAAACTCGATGTATATTAATTCTTGTTTTAATGTACCAGGTAACACTCGAGTGATACCCAAGATGCCTTTTCCAGATTCATTACAATTTGTTACAACTATGAGAGAAGCTTTTCAACTTTTAGTATCCATAAAATGAGGTATTTTTATGGAAATTGCACTCCTTCATTTACAATAAAATTGCATGTTCTCTTATACTTTTGATTATCCTAAGGGTTCTTACAAATGTTTTCTTGTCCAAGCTTCCAAAGGTATAATTAAACATTTCTCTGGGAGTAAATATATAAACCCATATTTTATTATATAGATATTACATATTAATAGATTAATATTCATTACATTACATAATAATATAAACCATAATTGTTTAGGTCTAGTTCATTTTGAAACATAGATACATGGAAATCTATTTCATAAGTGAGTTATGTCATCTCACACTATTTTCATCTTAACTATAACCCTTCTTAGACATATCATGCATAATAACCTTCTTATTATCCTGGGAATGGAAGCAAAAAAATGGTGATATTAGATGCTCGGTAATGGTAAATAAGGGAGATATCAATGTGTCATGATCATAAGGGCATTATAATATGAGAATAAAATTTAAAAAACCATATAATTCATATCATATATCATAAACATGAGTCATGTAAAAAATATTAGATTTTAATAATACATGAATTATAAATAAATAAACAAAAATTATTCATAATAAAATAAAATTTTCTTAGGACATAGAACTATGAAATACAATTAAGCATAAATAATCGTTTCCTTGCTTGTTAAGGATTCTCTGTCGAGACTATCATAGTAGATTATGTTCACTTCCCAAACCATTTTAGTAGTCAATTATCATGCCCAAGACTATCATAGTGGATTGGGTTTACTCAACAAACCATCTTAGTAGTCGTGTTTAACTCACATGAATTTCATAGTGGAATGATTCCCTTTCTAAAATGGGTTCACTTGCCATTTTAGTCTTATTTAACTCATAAGATATCAATATTTACCAAATGAATTGAAGGGAAATATAAGTAACAACTATCACATAATTAAATTAATATATACATTTTCTAAAGGGTCATTAAACATTCATCATATCAGCACCTGTGAAAATAAATGGGTTTCATAAACATTTCATCATAGCATAACCCATGAAAAATAAACTGGTTTAATAAAAATTTCATTATTTTATCATATAATAACTATGGAAAAAGTACTCAATTTCATAAAGATATTTTAATAATAAAAATAAAGCATTTGTTTAAATAATTAGGATGTTATCATTTGATTATAACCTAGGTAAAGCATAGGTACCATAAAAAATAAGACATCTTATATGGACAATTATTTTGAAAGATAACATGGAACATTTATTGAGGAAAATATCCTTTCTATTTTGAAATAACTTATTTAAATTCTAAGAATAATTGATTTTTAAACATAAAACAATATTTGAAAATTAAATTTTAAATTTTTAAATGAAGCATCAATAATTGAGTGGTCATTATAGCATAAATTGTTTTCCATGCTGTGTAAGTCAAAACAAATATTTCTTTCTCATTTTCAGTAAAAAGTAAAAGGTAACTCATTCGGAATATAAAAAAAGACTCCAATAAAACAATTTTATATAAATTAAAACCTGAGTAAAAATATATTTAAATCTCCATTTTATAATAGTAAAAATATTCTTCAAATTTTATTTAGACAACATGGGCATGAAAGAAAAATGATTTTTGTTCGAAGAGGGAAATAAAGTTGTTTTTTATTGAATTTTTTTTTGAACTATTGAGTACATAAATAAGGAAAATTAAATGATCACATATGTTATTAATTATATAAATATATTAGAATAAGGTTCATGAGTTTAATGAGAGATAGTTTTTAATATTTCATAATTAGAAACTTAATCATAAACAATCACAATAAATATTGATATTATAACATAAAAATTCTAAACCTTGGTATCTTTTGAATCGTAAGACCTATAAAAGAAAAACAAATATGGAAATATATATAGATTAATTTTATTATAATAATCATAAAATACATTCATCGGTAATAGATAGACTAAAAATAATAAATTAGTGGGGAATACGACTTGTGTCCCAAGGAAATAAAAGTGAGATGAAAATTCATTAGCATAAGTTAAAAATTCATTAATACATGTTCTAACCAAATGTATAAAAAATATAATTTTATTATTCATATATTAAAAAATAATAATCATATTTATCATACCATATATTCGTTACTTATGAAATTTTATTACCCATTTATTAACAATTCTTTATTAAAATCACATTTTGGGTAGTAACAGTTTCACTTTTTATTTATGTTTTGGTATGGTACTCTTGATCCTTTTATATTGATCATGGTTACATAATATAAATAATTTCTACCATGATATAAATATCTTACATAGTTGTTATATATTTATTCATAGTAATCCATTAAAGTTATAGATAGAAAATTAATTATTCCATTAATGGAGACGACGTGTCGTACATACGCATGAACACTGTTTTCATTTATATGATGGATGAAGAGGAAGAAAGTAAAATAAAATATTACATATCTAGAATTTTTTTATTTCATATATATCACATATTTTAATTAAAACTACTCTTATTACTTTCCATGTAAATCATAAGGTAATAATGAATTACATCACTTCATGAGGTGGTATTCCTTCGTACACATGAGCTACATTGTAGTAATCCATTAGAATGAATAGTATAAAGAAATATGTGGTATTATAAATGAATACTAAAAATAATTTCATAAGTTTCAAAAAAAATTCTATCCATCATTACATTCTTCTATGATTGGTGGTTATGGAAAATGAATTATATTGGTTCATGAGGTGGTAGTCTGGTGTACCCACGATCGACGATTTCATTTCCCATTTGATAGAATAGGAGATGGATATAGGTTATTTTGTAAAAATAATAAAATATAAGCAGGTGGGATATAATTTTTATATCATAATAGGTGGATAATATTTTAAGAATGTGGAATAATAAATTAAATAGAAAACAGATTTACGAATTTCACCTCTTCTACAAAGAGCCCCTTTAGGTTTATACCTGAAACCTTCATATGAAGGTTTATTAATAAATATTAGGACTCTAGTATTTGTGGATATAATTAAGGAATGGATTTGGATAGGAATTTCATGAAATAAATAGTTTTTTAATTGTGAATAGGAGAGTATAAGAGGTGGCTTTTATAAGACAGGGATTGGACAAACATCGAATGTTTGAAAATGAATAAAGTGTACCTATATATCTCACATACTAAAAGGATAAAAAATTGATCTTTCTCAAATTACAAATTACATAATTTTTAAATATTGATATCCAATTGTAGTTGGGAAATTTTACAAAACATTTTCCCTTATATTTTTAGTTTAACCCCAGATAAACTCAGTTTGACCTTAACCGTGGTAATTAATTTTTACTGCTTAACTATTAAATTTGAGAAAAAACTAAGTCAAAATTATTATATAAAATTAATTATTTTTATTAAAAATACTAAATGCATTTTTCCAAATTCTTTTCAAATATGTGGCTAAATTTTTTTAAAAATAAACCCTACATCGATAATTAAAAAGTGGTTTTCCAATGAGAAAATCTTTATATGTATATAAATTTATATATCAAAACTGAATATAAATTGATTAAAATGACATAAATTATATTAATAAATATATAACTAAAATAATTTTAATTTCATAACTTTTCTTAAATATGATGGATTTTTTAATACTTTAATTGTAAAGGATGTTTAAAATAAAAGTCTTGATTTCTTAGTATTGTTCAAAAAATTAATATTTTCAAAAAGAATCAAAAAATTACTCAAACATAATTTTGACATGTGTATTTACTAAACGATTTTTTAAGAATGATATTTCTAAAAGATTCAAAATTTTATTTTATTATCTTTTAAAAAAATATTATAAACATTTTTTTGAGAAAATAGTATTTTCAAAACATATAAAAATATTACTAAAAATTCAATAATTTCATATAAATATGATTTATTCATATAAAAAAATTATAATTAATATAATGAAATTGGTTAATACTATTAATACAACCAAGTTAAATAGATAGGTTATAATTTTCTTGTTTAAATAATAATATTAATAATATATCATGGTTTTTTAAAAACTAAGTGTTGCCTGTAACAAAATCTATCAATGAAATTAAATTTATTTAAAAAATAATTACTAAAATCTTAGTGTGTTATAATCAAAATATAATTGTTTAAGATAAATCAAATATCTGTTATTATTCCAAAAAATCTTCAAGGGTAAATTTTCCACAATAAAATTTATTACATCCTAAATTAACAAACAATTAAAAAGACAAAACAATATTACTCAAAAAATAATCTCACAATATCCATGCAAAGAGGGGATCACAGCTCCACAGATCATCACCATCACCCAAGGTCCCACAAATCAATCACATGTATCCCCTAAAAGTTGTGCTTTCTTTTTTCCTAGACTTTCTAAAACAAAAGATACAAACTCTTGAAGGAAAACATAGGTTGTGATCTAAAACATCCCAAAAGGATTTCCCTAAATATTTCATTAGCAATTACTAAAAAATGAATCCTATTGTGAATCAATTTAAAATAACAACAATTTATTGAAAATAATTTTGAATTTTCAATCAAAACATGCATTAAACATTGAAATATAGATATTATATCAAAAAGTTCTAAATGAAAATGTTAAGAAAATTTAAAGGACATGAATAAATCTGTTCAATAAGACACTAGAATGTATTAAAAAGAAATCAAACACCATGGTCATATTCCCTTTGACCAATTAGTATATAGATATAGTATCATTATACTACCTATTAAATCATCAAAACTCAATGTGTGTGTGTTCACACATACCTAAGTCTTAGTCTATTAGTATATAATCATCAAACACCCTAAGGGTGAAATCATGTCAAACATGGATTAGTTATAGATTTCATCATCAATACATTTCTAGGGAGTCATAGTCCATGTATGATTTTCCTAATCACTAAATAAATAATCAGGCTCAATTGTGCCTTTAAGAAATAAATAAGTCCAAATAAAATCATTTATTTCAATTCAATTCATAATTCATAGTTCAAACACCCAATTTTTAGTACCATAATGTTATTAAAATTTCAATACCAAATAATAGGTTTTCATCAAATTAATTCCTTTCAAAATCATTAAAAATTTTAATCCATTTTCTCAAATATCAATCATCAAATTATTTTATCAAATTATTTCTCAATTCAATCCATCCTTCTCAAAATCCAACCAATTTCATAAATCCATTGAAAAAGGGTTTAAAAATCATTTCCTTTTGAAATCAAATATAAAATTTCCCAATTAAAGGAATTAAATTGAAAACAAAATTCAAATCAATCATGAAATTAAATGTTTAAAGTATACTTAAAATCCTTACACGACCACCAAAATTTAATAACATTATCATTTAATCACCTGGGAGAGGATACTTTAATGGTTATAAGTAGAATATGAAGATGAAAGAGGAATCCATTTAACAAAAATCCATCAAATAAAATTTTTGACCCATAATGAACCCAAGGATCTATCACTCTCAAAGTGGAAGATAAGTTATGAAATGAGGATTGAAAATAAAGGGGAAACAAATAATTTAATGGTATAAAATTAATAAATTTTCACTTTGACCCCAGTGGAAAAGGGGTTGAAGTGTCCAAAATAATCACTTGAGAGCCTCCAAAATCCAAACGGTTTAATTGGGTTTTAGGTGGAAAATATATGAATATAAATAGGATGGTTAAGATTTTAATTGCAATTTTCAGTAGATTAAAAATATATTGACATGTTTTACATGGTTAAGTCACACTATTTGTACAAACTATGCACATAACTATGTTACCTTACATGTCTTATAGAAAAATTTAATGGTTTATTCACATGATTTGATTAACCATGCACCAAACTTGTGCTCCTCCATATTATACTGAGAATGGTGCATGGTTGGTTTGTTTAGTTTTTTGAATTATACACCAACTATGAAAATCATCATTATCACATTCGACATGGTTAATGGGATAATTCACCTTGTTAGTACTAATAATGTACCACCCTCTAATTCTTTAATAAGAGGAAAAAAATATCAGGGATGAACCTCACAATTTCCATTAACCTCGTTTCAACCATAAACATCCCAAAAACATCGAAATTTCTCAAAATATCCCAAAAAACAACCTTGAAAAGGATAAAATCAACAATAATCAATTAAAGGGACATGATGTACCTGAAATATGGTAAGGAGATGTTACAATACATAGTCAATAATCGTGACTACTATCATTCCATGAAATAAATAATACTAAACAACTAACATGTATTTATAACATATATTTGAATAAAAGTAAAATTTTTAATTAGAATATAAAGTTAAATCAACATCATTGAGTTGGAAAATAGAAAAATGCCCTAAAAATAAATAAATAACTCTAGATACTCATAAACACCACCATACGACTCATAGACACTCACAACCTCAATCATATTCCACAACAAACCAATATAAACCAAAACCAAAAGGAATCACTACCATGTCACCTAAATGAATAACATAAATGTTACTTACACACATATACAAGTTCATATATATATTTTCCATTAGAACTTTCTATTAGTATTTCAATAAAGTGTATATTTAATTAATTTTATGAAAATTTTCACAAAATCTAGTTAAAAAATATAATTTAAAAATAGGATTTTCATATAAGAACATAAGGAGAAAAATCTCATTCTTTTACCATAATGGTTATATCAATTCACTTAATGTAGAAACTAGGATCACTATTTATTAAGAAAAGAAAATTTAATTCTCGAAATAGGGGCTATTGAGTTCATAAAAATATAAAAAACTAAATTTACTCATTTATAAACCTTTCTCAAAATACCATTTATAAAATAATCATTTCTGTTATTTTTAAAACCACTCTATTGAATCCATTTTTAAAAAACAACACATGAACAATATTTATAAATAAAAAAGTCATCTTTACTTTTGAAACGAAACATTAAAGACATTTTGTAAAATATATGAAACTAAACCATTACCATGACTAAAAAATATAACACATACTAGAGAAAGTATATCAATGTAAAATATTTAAAAACAACCAAATAAATGGTTTCATGTCCTTAAATCAAGAGCTTGGGGATACAAACAATGTGTATAATGGGATCCATTAAACTATACTCAATAGTAACTAAGCATAAATTTCAATTGACAATGATCTAAACTAGAATAATGTATCAAATGGTTCTTAGAACACCAGGACCCTATGCATATCCTAAGTAAAACAAATCCAGATTTTTCTATCTATTTTCAGTCTTTACATGTAAAAATCCCAAGGATGTTGCTATAATATGATTTCTCTAGCTATATTTTTCAAACTATGATAGTGTGAGATGAATCCAGGAATTATGATTAAAAACCTATGGTTCCCATTGTAAATAAAAATGGAGGTAACTAGAAAAGAATGACATTAGATAATCACATGAATAAAAAATTATGAAATTTCAAATAAACCGCATCTCATATTTAATTTCCTCTCAATAAATAACCAGTTTCACATTAATCCAAGTATCACATAGCAATCCCCCATGAAGAAAATCCCACCCAAAACCAGGGTTCACAACCTAGGGAAACATAACATCAATTAAACTCGTTGATGAAGTTAAAAATGGGTCTTTCAAAACAAATTGTAATGCAAAGTCATTTCACATTCACTATAATAAAATTCATTAAAAAACATTTGAAATTATATAAAAAACAAAACTTTTATTTTTATATAAAAACATAATTTCAAAATATAAAACATCCTCTTTAAAATATTAATGATCTACCATACCACTTTAATATTTTAAATTCTTTTGAAAATCCCATAGGGTAAATAAACTAACACTTTTTAGGTATAAATATTCATTTTAAGATTAATAACTAGAAATCTATACATAAAACCCCTTATGAAAATTATGAAAAACCATAAAAATAATTTACAACCCCTTAAAGGTAATCATCTACAAGAATTAATTTATAGGAAATATTTATATAATACACTAATTACTTTTATGACATATTGAATAATGTAATTTAAAAAATAGTTACTTCATCCAATTGTAAACCACTCTCCCTCAATGGACAAAATTATGATAATAAATAAAATGTCATTTAAAACCATAAATTAATAGAACCCCATGATTTAGAAAACCATAACCCAATTTTTGATCATAATAATTATTATGGTTCATTAAATAAAAAGAAAACCAAGTGGAGTTAGATAAGGGAGAAGATAAGAGTATACATTGGGGGAGAAGAGGGATTTACCTCAAATAGCCACTTGGAATTGAAGAGGTGGACATAAAAACCAACAGATGAGGAGTCTAGAGTTCCCATGAGTTAATCCCATGGTCAATCGTATAATATTGGAGAAAAATATATGTTAAAAGGACTCAAATTGAATGGGAGTAGAACCAAAAAATTAAAAAATTACAACTAAGAATAAGTACATCGTAGCATGACCTCCCTCTATCATGGAATGACATGCCTCAACAAAAGAGGAAGGATATCACAATATCACAACCTAGGTTTTTTATAGTGGGACCTTCCAACATTATGTCATGATAACCCCATGGGTTGGCCTTCATGGTGCAACATGTTCCATCATATTATGAAGTTCTATCCCCAATGCAATTCAAAACCAAATCCATTCTACCAAGGTTTCTCCACAACATCTCTTATCTGTATCACAATATGACTAGATATAGTCCAAAAATAAAATTCAACCAAAATAACTATCACTACATGACCTTTTAAAATTTTAGCACATACCCATAAAAATATCAAAAACACACTAAATTCCAGAAAAAAGTCCAAAAAAATTCAAAATACCCAAAAAAAAATTAAAAATTTAAATTCCAGAGTGGACAGGGGTGTCACAATTTTTCCCAAAATTCCATTTTCAGCCCCATTAAATTCATTTTTAAATTCAAAATAATAATAAATAAAATTCATATCCTCAAACATAAGAAATAGGAGAGTTGGGCAACACATCTAGAGGTCTCGTGAGAAAAGATCATCGGATTACCAAATCACTTTGAAGATTGAATGGTACTAATACTTGAGGTCATCAAACATATCCAAGAATCGTCTACAAAATAATTAATATATATGTAGCAAAAATATCACATAGACTAATAATATGCATCCTTATCATTTTTAATTCATCAAAAATGTGAAACAAAAATAACACTCCTATGAGAAGGATTTCATTGTAAAAATATGTTTCCTCAAAACATATCAATGGGAATCGTAATCATCCATTATTGAAGAACAACCAGTTAAGATACAATTCAAAATGACCAAAGGGGTTCACCAAGGAATGTCAAATGATCCCAGAATAAGGCTATCCATTTATTAAATATCCCAAAAAAGTAATAGAAAATATTCATAAATACCAAAATATTCCTTAAAAAAGAAACTAAATTGGTCCTAACCTAGGTCCCAATGTTAAAATAAAATTACCTAGTACCAGGCCCTCAAAACACCCGCTCATGTGAAACCTAACAAAAAACCAAAATGGGATATAATCTCAAATTGAGTGTCATCCAAAGCATATTATAAATTAGAAAAGTACTTTTCTTAATTAACCAAACATACCCATGTCTTCCCATGAGTAATTATTCAAAATATAAGTCTAATCAGATGAATTATGTGAAATAAAAATTAAATATATATAAATAAGAAAAAAATGCATTAATTCAACCCTAAATAATCAATACCTATACTAATAAGGAGATGGAAAAGTCTTAAAAAACACATCATTCAAGGATCTCTTTGATTCTCAACCTAATTTAAACTCATTAAGCATAAATACGAAACATATGATCACCTAAGCCCCTACTATGTTTAAGAGTCACTCTTAACAACTTCCGAATATGATATTATTCCAAATTCCAACACATTTTACCCATGTTCTAGACAAATAACTCTCTAAAAGAAAGGATCCTTTATAGATTAATCAATTCCAATATTTAAAAATGATCACTAATTGTCACACCCAACCTTTTATATTATTTTATTATATTAATTTTCTTGGCATTGGGCATCTTGTTCGAGGATTTTCTTAAAGCATGGTTTTGAATTTTTTCCCTTTTTTTGAAAAATTAGTTTTTGTGGGCTTGGCAGCATCCAACGCATAAGAATAGCATGGTTTAGAAACTGTAAGGACTTTCTCAGGTCACTGTGTGACCATATCAGTTTTCACAACAGATAAATAAACTTGAATGAATGATTAAATGAAATGAAAATAAAATTAAATAAGTAAAATTAAATTTAATGAATTTTTTATTAAAAATAAAAATATCTGTATTAGTTTTAAGATTATTATTATTATTATTAGTGTTAGAATATCAATATTATTATTAATATTATTTATCTTTTTATTATTACTATTAAAAATATATCTATTGTTAAGATTATTATTGTTATTATTATTAAGATTATTATTATTATTAGAATTATTATAATTCCTATTATTATTAGGTTATTTTTTTAGTATCATTTTTGGTAGGGATTGTTTCCTCCCCCCACTACTCTCCTCCCTCCTACACGACTCTCCCCCCCCCCCTCACTTCTCTCTTAATGGGTAAAATAGACCCCGCCTTCTTCTCCTCTAATGACCCTAACAACCAACTTCTCTCTTTCATCTCTGGTGATCATGATGCGGCCATGACTCCTATTTGGAGTGAACCTCTTGATGGATACCTCCTCATCTGGAATGACCCCCCTTCTCTAGTCATCCCTCCTACAACAACCATAAATCAAGTGACCTCCCTCCTCTTGTGAGTGTGATCCCACCGGCCCCTCTCCTAGAAACCTCACCTCCTCCCATTAGTGGCCATCCTTCTTGGTAAGACCCTCCCTCATTCTAGGTGTTTTTATTTCAATTTAATGAGGTTCAGTTAGGGATAGGCTTTAATCTTGGTGTTTTAGTTAAATCTTACCTTGTTAGGGAATGATATTGGTCTCTTGGGGTGCGAGTAGGGTGAGATTGGTGATTCACACCAATATTATGGGTTTTTACACCAAAGTTAGGTGATTCCATTCTTAAACATTAACGGATGAATTTATATTTCATGTTGGTTTAATTTTTCATGTTATATGCTTTGTTTGTGTGGTTAAAAGTATACGTTTGAGGTGGTTTGATATGAATATGTGGTGAAAATGGTATTTTCAAATGAAAATATTTATTATTTGTATGTGATTTGTTGGGATGATTTTTGAAGGTGTTTTTATGGTTAGGTGAAGGCTATGAATTGTTTTTTCGAAAGCACTTGAGGTGAGACTGTGTTAAGGAATGGGTTTTCAATGGTAAATGATTTTTTTGGTATGTTGGATTTTGTTGTTCACTTTTAAATCTGATGTGTGAATTTTTTAAATGATGATAAATATGTATTAAATAAGGGAACTTGTCTTGTGTGTTTATTTGGAAGGGGTTATCCCATGAATAAGTGTTGAACTTTTTATGTTCTATTCTGCTAATGTTCCAATTGGGTTTTTATAAGTAACAAAAATTGTGTGGAGATTGTTTTCAAGTGGTTTTGGTGTTTATAAAATGGAAAATGGGATAGTTTTGGTTTATAGGACTTGTGTGCATTTATAAATATGAGTTGTAAAATTCCTTTCTGGATTTATCTTTATTTAGGCTCTATGGGTAATATTTGAGGTTCTTTGAACCTTGTCGCTATGTTTTTGTGATTCTAGGATATGTTGTACTGCGTTTTGATCAATATTTGAGGGAACGCATGCATATACTTAAGGTATGTACATATATTATATATATGTCATCTAGGTACATTTTCCATCATGGTGTGGGGAATACATTCATTGGGTTATGCACACACACCCAGACAGATATACATACATACATACATACATACATACATACATACATACATACATATATATATATATATTGGTGTGTGTGTGTGTGTGTGAGTGTGGGCTGATTACAAGTGGTCTCCACCTAGATTTTCAAGCACTGAAGTGTCTTAGCATGGTCTTATCCCTTTTTGAGGTAGGTTTCCCTATAAACTAGCCTTTAAATTAAAGAATTATTGATTTCTTGTTTTTTTCACTTTTATTTAATGCTAGTTAGTACTTTATGGTTTTTAGAAAAATTGATTATTTTTAAATAATGTAAAACCAACTTTGTATTTGAATTTCACAGAATTGTTTGTTAAATGTTCTTACTAAGTGTTTGATTAAATAACCCTTCAGCCCTTGTAAATTTTATTTTGATTTAAAGTGGTGAATTGGGTTTATGAAATGGGTTTCCATGTGTGTTTCTAGTTTTCAATGCGGTGTGTGTGGGATTCTTTAAGAAAATTTTTTTCATTAGAAAATCATGTGTGGCCTGGTTGGAATTTTTTTAAAACTGGTTATCTTTAAAACTCTCCTTGGAATGGTTACCCACATTGTTGGTTGACAAAATATGTGAGTTTGCATGGTTTGGGACATTCCTTGTGAAATTATGTTTAATAGAAAGGGAATTGTTCCTTGGGGGGACTTGCGTGTGACCTTGTGGTGTGGGTTTACTATGTTTGATGAAGGTCCTTGGGACAGGATACATGTTTGAAATTGTTGGGTCGTCCCCTTTTTAGTCTGAACAATGCATCCAAGAAGAGAGAGATAATTCTAAATGAATGATAAATACACAATTCTAGGTTATCGCCCTAGCTAGTGTCCAATAGTAGGGGTCATCTTATTATCATTGATATGGGATTGGCCCCCTCGATCAAGCCAGGTAGGGAAATGATCAGGCGTTTGGGTGTTATGATATCATCAGGTAGGGAAAGACTTGGGGATGAGTCACAATTATTGTACATTCAAGATTATTCACAACCTCATACGTTCTCCAATATACTTTTGAAATTGTTAGCTATATCAGATTATTAAGGTGTATTGATTGGTGGGTCACTCTACTTGCTATTCTCTATTTCCCTTGCATAATCATTTGTTTTTCTTACTTGTATGGTGCATTCTTTGTTAAAGGTGATAAAATAAATTTAAAATGTTTTTGGGAAGAGGTTTTTTTAAAAAATTTTAAACTTCCTTCTTTTCTATCATTAATTCTTTAAAAATTCTTAAAGATTCCTTCTTGGAAACTAAACTAGTTAAACATAAAAAATTAAATGGACCATGATATGTATTAAAGGGAAAATTTGGAAACAAAATTACTTTTATATATTGTAGTTAAAACATAAAATAGATGTTTCTTTATTTAAAGAAAATGTATTTTGGAATAGATTACTTGGGAACTTCTACTACGTTTTAATACTCACACTGATACAATGTTATTTTTTTACTCTTACGTGCCAGTTTTAGCTTGACCTTGATCACCATGGGTGATGTTGATTCTTGTGATCAGAGTGTGACTTATAGAGTCACTTTGAGTTTTACTGGTCATCAGGTTTGATTAGTTAACTTATCAGTTCATGCTTATTCTTTCTATTTGACTTATTTATTTTTAGAAATTCTTTCATTATTCTGCTGCTTTTTTTATATATATTTGGTAAAATAATTCCCATAGTCACTCTATTGATGCCGTTGGTGCTTTTCTTCTACCCTGGAGGATTTGGAATGGCTCTCGGGCTTGTCACAAACCAACCCAAGTTGACCCAAGTTGGTTCCTGACAAAATGGAATCTGAGTAGGTTATTCTCTCCTAGGTCATGTTTCTCAAGAAAGAGTCTTGGTAGACTAGAGATAGGATATTCAGAACATGAAATTCTTATTATGAGTTGTGTGAATGGCCAGAACACCTCACGATTGGACACAAGTTACAAGGGGAATTTAGGTTTCATCTGAGCCATTTGATCATTGTGGTTATTAGTTTCTTCGAAAATAAAAATAGAGTTGGTTCATTAGTCTCAATAAGATCATAGGGATTTCAAATCCATGTGGACATAGGCACAGTGACCTATAATACTCTTTGTGATGGTGGTGTGATAGGCTTATGGTTGTCAACCATATGTATGAGTCACCCATCATAACTAGTTCCCTATTGCATCATCCTATGCTATTTTTTTTGGAATTTTGTAAACTTTTTATAAATGATAATAATAATTTTATAATTAAAAGGATAATAATTAAGGGATTTTTTGTGTAGTGGAAAATGTTTTGAATTGAGGTTCTTTGAATGTGATGTGTGGAGATTAAAAATAAGTCTTATTTGAGATGATTTTTTATTTAGTAGATTGTGAATTCTAGCGTGTTTTATAAAAGTTTAGTGGATGTTTGTTTGGTCTTGGTCTCTGGTGTTCACATGGGTGACCGCATGCAAGGGTATATATGGAATGTTGGATGGTTAATGGCATAAGTGGATGAGTATTCGGATTAACATGAGGTGGGGGCCCAGAATCGAAAGGTAACATTAATGTGTGAGGCCCATGGGATACCATTGGTGAATGTGGAACCCACCAACCTTTTTTATTTTCCAAAAAAAAATAATTTAAAGAGGGAAATTTGGTTTTTTAATATTCGGTGGTGTTGTGTTGTGTCTTCAAATTATTTTGGGATTATTACATGCATGGTATTTTGAGTTTGATAATCGTTCTTACTTGTAAAATGTTTCAAGTTGTGTTTTTTGGTGAGTCGGTTTGAAATCATGGTTAGTGGTTTCTTTTGAAGTGTGTTTTGGGAATCCCTTATGGTGGTTCACCTCATGCATTCAGTGTTCATTCATGGTATGCTTTGTCTAATGGACTAGTTTGATTGGGCCTTTGGGATTTTTCTTCACTAGCTAGTTCATTCACCCTGTAAAGAGTTAATGACTGACTGAAGTGTGTCCATGAGTGATTTGTCATTTCAAAATCCTCTAGTTGATCAATAGAAGAACTTCCTTCTTGATATTTAGAGATTGACTCTACCCTTATTATTTTTTTATTAAGAGAACCATATTATTGTGAGAGAGTAGAAGTGAAACGTTAAATGAGACATTGGTTTCTCGAGTTGCCTATGACATTAAAGGTGATTTCTGACACTGGTATGTCTGATGGTCATATCCATAAGTGGTGAGGGGAATCCGATTAAGGGGAGGTGAAAGTGGTCTAGGATTTTTGTGTTGACCTTGTCTGAAAGGGCCTTTGGACATCTCATTGGTCCCTTTGAAGCAAGGGTTCATGTTGGGCCGCTAGTGTGGAAAGTATGGTCATTAGAGGCCATTATAGAATTTTGTAGGAATCATTTTCTATTTGGAACTCTATTTAAGGTCCCTATCATTGTAATGTTTCTATCGGTCACAATCGTCATGTTTGTTGATGCTTTGAAGTGTCATGTACTCACTCGAATTAAAAGGTGAAGGTTCTGAAATCTTCTAAGAACCTCTATTTTTATGGAAGTGTGTCTTCCTTTGGGAAAATCCAATTGAAGTATTTTAGAGGAAGATGTATTCTATGTGTATTTACTCCTAAAGTTTCTCATCTGGAATAAATAAGGAGTGATGTTTTTTCTTCTTCTAAGCCCTCATTTCGGTAATGTTCCGGGTTAGAGTTAAGTGAGCTTCGGATTGTGTTATGTCTTAGTGATTCCATATGGGATCGTGGTGTGGTTTCTTTTGTCACCATAATAAGATGTTATGTTCGAGATTTTTTAGTGCCTAACTATGAGAGAGGAGATGCACCCACCATTAGAGCTCCATCCTTAGGTCCCGAAGTGAATCTAGGGCTTTGTCAGGATCACCTAGGGGTTTAAATGATCTTATTTTATCTTATGTATCTAGTATGAGAGGTCGGTATAATTTTAGGTTTCGATGTGGAAGCATCATTTTAATGGTTTCTTTTAGTGAAAATGACATAGGCACTTTATCTCCACATTGTAACCACATGGGAGGAAGGATTTCTCTCTAGTTAGAATGAGGTGTAGTTGTCTCATTCTCTCAAGAAATTATACTTTTACCCTTGTGGGTGTGACTTTTTATATGGATATTTATATATGATCAGCCTTGTAATCTCATTTTGATTTTCATTTTGATTTAGGCTCATCCGAGATTGGTAATTCCATGGGAGTGGTGAATCATGCAGTGTCTTCTGCTTGGTTTCAAGTATCGTTAATTTGGTCCCTTGCGGTGACATATTTGTTTTTTGGGAATTTCTCAAGTAGTCCTATTTCAGGATCAGATTATTCTTGTCAAAGCTAAGATGATAGGTTGGATCTAATGGTGGGGAGACCCATTGTGGGTCTTGCTAAAATTCCTCTAGAGTTAATTGATGGTAACTTATCCCTTATGGTGGAGAGTCCATTCGAGAACCCCCTGTTGGTGTCCCGGTTCTTCTTAGGGATTAAGTTGATTCTTATGGTGGGGTTTCCACTTGGGCCTCTCCAAGTTAGTAATTTAGTTTCATCCCTGGTGATTGGCTTGGAGGTGGGTGGTCTCATACAGAGCCATCTAACTCCATGATCCTCTTCGAAGTAAACGTTGGTTTCAGAGCATGCCCAACGGTTTTGTTAAATTAAGATTATTAGAATGTTCTTCAGTTATGGTTTTATTTTTTGTTTATTTCATTGAATTAGTGAGGATTCCATTCAATTAGGTATGTGGTGTTTCGACTAAAGAGTCTAGATTGTGTTTTTTGAGAAGCCCATCTCCTTTGATTGATCAATTTGAAGTGTTTTCACTTATAGGGGTGGGTGGTACATATCAAGGAGTCCATTTTGAGTCTCTTAAGTTTTATTTTTAAGTATCTTCACTTGTTGATAGTGTTTGAGCCGTTTCTAGTATTTTTTTCATTGGAAATCCCCTGAAACTATTAAAGGGTATTAGTTTCTGCACTGGGGTTAGGCCTCATTTTGGATTTATGGGGGCGGAAAGAACTATGGTGGGGAGAATTGTCACACCCGGCCTTCTAAATTATTTTATTTAATTAATTTTCTTGGAATCGGGCATTATATTCACGGTTTCGGTTGAATCTCAGTTTTATTTATTCTATTTTTTACTTATAAATGAGTTTATTTTAGGCTTGGAAGCATCCGAAGCATGGGTATGGAAAGCTTATGAAACTGTGTGGCCTTTCTTAGGTCACCGTGTGGCATGATATGTGTTCGAAATAAATAAATAAAAATAAATTAGTGATAAAATAATATAAAATAAAATGGGAAAAGTGAAATAAAATTTAAAGAACTGGTTTTATAATAATAATATTATTATTAGTATTATTATGAATATTATTATTATTATTATTAGTGTTAGAATATCAATATTATTATTAATATTATTAATCTTATTAATATAGTTATTATTAATATAATTATTGTTATGTTTATTATTATTATTATTACGATTATTATTATTAGAATTGTTATAATTCCTATTATTATTAGGTTATTTGTTTAGTATTATTTTTTGGGTTTTTTTCTCCCCCACTCCTCTCATCCCCCTATGCAACTCCCCCCACACCCACACATTTATCCCTTTGTAGTGAACCAACCCCCCATCCTACTTCTCCTTCGGTGACTCCAGTGGTTCACTTCTCTCCTTCCTCTCCTCTATGCATGACCTGGATATGAATCCACTCTACTCCACACCTCCATCCAACTCCCTCTATAGTAGGAATGACACGCCCCCCCCCCCCCCCCCCCTCACTGGTGGCCCTCCTCTGGAAGCCATGAATCCAGAGGTGTCCCTCTCCTTGTAGCTGCGACCCCAATGACCCATATCCCGGAAATTGTACCTTATCCCTTTGGGGGCCACCCTTTAGGGTAATACCCTCCGTCGTTATAGGTTTTTCTATCAATTTCATGGGGTTCATTTAGGGTTATGTTTTAATCTGAGGTTTTTGGTTAAATATCTCTTTGTTAGGGATCAATGTTGTTTATTTGGGGTGTATCTAGGGTGTGATTGGTGATTCTCACCATGTTTAAGGGTTTTTGACACCAATGGTTGGTGATTACTTTCTTAACCATTAATTTATTAATTTATTTTACATGTTTCTTTAATTTATCATGTACAATGCTTTGTTTTGGTGGTGCAATGTATACTTTTGAGATGGTTTGACATGCATATGTGGTGAAAATGGGGTTTTCAAATGAAAATGGTTATTATTTGTATGTGATTCACTTTGGATCTTTTTGAAGGAGTTTGTATAGTTATTTGATGGTTGATAATTGTGTTTTCAAAGGAACTGGAGGTGAAAATTTGTTAAACAATAGTTCTTCAATGGGAAATAAATTTTTTTAGTATCTTTGATTTTTTTCTGATTTTTAAAATGTGATGTGTGTATTGTTTAAATGATGAGCAACATGTTTTAAAAATGGTAACTTTGATTGTGTATTGGTTTTTATGGGGTTTCCCCTGAAAATTTATTTAACTTATTATGTGATTTTCTTTTAATGTGCTAATTGGGGTTTTATAAGTTATTTAACTCGTGAAAAAAGTTTTTTCATGTGGTTCTGGTGTGTGTAAAATGGAAAATGGGATAATATTGGTGTATATGACTTATGTTATTTTTTAAATATGAGTTGTAAATATCTTTACTTGGTTTATTGTTTACTTATTCTCTATGGGTAATATTCGATGTGTGGTGAACCTTTCCCTTATGTTTTTGTGATTAAAGGATATATTTTATAGAGTATTGATCAACATTTGAGGTCATTCAGGCATATAAATATGGTATGTATATAATATATACATATATATATATATATATCCTCCAAGTTCTTATTCCTTCATGGGGTAATACGTGCATTGGATTATAGAAATATATATAGGTATGTCTGTGTGAGTGTGGCCCAGTTACGAGTGGTCACCACCTAATTTTTGAAGCACTGAAGCATATCAGCATGGTCCAATCCCTTGTTGATGTAGGTTTCCCTATTAATTATCCTTTATATTAATTATTAATTGATTTCTTGTTTTCCCCTCTTTTATTGTATACTATTTAGTAATTTATGGGTTTTATAATAATTACTTATTATGAAATAAAGTAAAATTCCCTTTGTATTTGAATTGCATGGAATTATTTTTTAAATGTGCTAACTAAGTTTTTTATGAAATTCCCCTTTGTCCCTTATTAATTTTATTTTGATTTAATGTAGTTAATTGGGTTTCTGAAATGGTTTTCCATCTGCATTTCGGATTTCAAATTTGTGTGTGTGTGATTATTTAAAAATGAATTAGCATGACAAAATCATCTGAGGCCCAATTTTTATTTTTTTTAATTGGTTATCTCAAAAATTCTCCTTGGAACAGGTCCTCACCTTATTGTTTGATGAAATATGGGAGTTTCCTTGGTTTGGGACTTCTCTAGTGAAATTATGATTTAAAGGCAAGGGACTTGTTCCTTGGGGTGAATCGAGGATGACCATATAGTGTGTGTTTACTATGTGTGATGAATATACTTATAACTGGATACTTGTTTGACAGTGTTGTATAACAACATGTTTAGTCTAAAAAAGGGAATAAAGAATATCTAGTGAGTAATTGGTGAACATTTTTTTCACTATTCCAGGTTATTGAACTAGCTAGTGGCCCATAGTATGGGTTATTTGATATAATTGCTATGGTATTGGGCTCCTCGATCAAGCCAGGAAGGGTAATGATCATTCATTTGTGAGTTAAGACACTGTCGGGTAGGACATGCCTTCGATATGATTCACATGTATAGTACATTATAGATTATTCATGAGCTCTTAGGTTCTCCCATGTACTTTGGCACTTAGCTATCTGTGGAGAATGATTAAGGTGCATTGTTTGGCTAGTCACTATGCTTTTTATTTTCTTTTTCCCCATTGTATGGTTTTTTCATTTTCTAAAGGTGACAAAATAAATCTCAAATGTTTATGGAAAAATGTTTTCATAAAATTTTTACACATCTTTTTTCTCTATACTTCCTTCCTTAAAAATGGTTAAATCTTTATTCATGGAAAAAAATGTTTTAAAATTAAAAGATCAATGAACCATGATTTGTTTTAAAGGGATAATCTAAGAAAAATTACATTTATATATTGTAGTTGAAACCGTAAATTCATTAATATTATTTAGACTAAATTCATTTGGGAATATATTAATTGGGAATGCATACTGAGTTTTAATACTCATGCCTATACATTTTTCATGTTTTTAGTCTTAGGTTCAAGTTTCGTTTTGATCTCTATTTTTGTGGGTGATGTTGAGTCTTGTGATCCGAGTGTGACCCATTAGGTCCCATGGAGTTTTAGTGGTCATTATGTTCGGTTAGGTCTATTATCAGTTCTTGCTTAGTTGTTCTATTTGGTTTGTTTATTTTGTGTTGCTCTTTTAATATTCCACTTATTTTCTTTATTTATATTGGGTGAAATTATTCCCATTATCACTCTATATATGACCTTGGCACTTATTGTTAGCCCAAAATGATCGGGAACACCTATTGTGCTTGTCACAAACCAACCTAGGTCAAACCTGTTTGTTTATGACATTAACTCTGAGAAATAATCATAACACATCTTCACAACCCCCTCTCTTAAATTATGGATCATAACCTCAATATACCTCTCCTCTATATTTCTAGGAGAATCTAGATAATTTATTTTCCAAAAATCATTTACAATAACTCAATCTACAAAATAGAACATAATAACCCTAGTAATTAGATGGGAAAAACATCAGAAAATCATAGATAATATCCATGAAAGATAGGTGATTCTAGATCCACCACTATGTTTTGAGACGAGGTATAGTTAATAACCAAAAGTCTCACACTCATATGGTGAGAGAAATTAATTGTAGGATCACCCTAAGAAACAAACTCTCCATATTCTATCATGACTTTTCTAAGAGGTATGTCTATATAATATAAAACATTAACCCACCCCATTCACTCATAACAAGGAATATCATAAAACCACAATATAATTTATGGATCAACCAAAGATACAAGGTTCACCAAGGGAATAAACATTGCCAAAAATCTCCTTCTTTAACAAAATATTAATTTCAAGAAGAATTTGAAACTATTTTAGAAATGGAATACACAGCTTGAATATAATTCAACCATTGAAAAACATTTACTTCATTTCTGAAAAAATATATAATATACTCTAAATCTCTATCAATTGGTCAAAAAAATCATTGATTCAGGAATCCAAAACATTTATGTAAACCGCAGTTTTATTTCAAAAATATTTTCCAAATTCTATAATGAAATCAGCCAATTTTGAAAACACCACATAGATGAAAAATAAATAAATAATAGACCATCATGACTTTTTTACAACCAAAAATCCCATGAAAGTACAAATTTTAAAAATAACACTAAAATAGGTTTTAAAATAATAACATTTAAGGAAACTTCCCTTCTCATACAAAACTAGATTTTAAAATGGTAGGAATACAAAAACATGACACCAATAATCAAACAAACATCCTCTTGAACATCATTAAAACCTTACCAATGCCATATTTAATTAATATCCAATAGGTGAAAAATAATTTTTTAGGAATATGGAATCAAAATATATCCAAACTTTTTTAAGGGGATGAATAGGTGTTTGTGTGTGTGTGTGTTGGATTCATAGTTGGCTAACCATGTGCCAACTATGTGACATACTATAAGAATTCTTTGTGATGATGTTCATGTTCTCTGCATTATTTTTCTGATTATGTAAGCTAAACGGGAAACTTTGGATCCATTACACTTTTAACCAAAACTCATAAAGAACTACTAAAATCATTAATATACTCAAATTGAATCATAATACCATAAAAATAACCATGAATGTGTCTAAATTTTAAGAATTATATCTTTAATGACAGTAGAAAATCTTGTTTTATCACAAAAATAGTGATTATGAACCTACACTTGACCTTTATTTTATATTATGATATCATTATCTATATACCACCTAGATGAACTAAAATCAAAACTGAGTGCTCTGATGCCATTGTGAAATGAACGTTCTTGGTTAAAATTGTCATTTAACATTAAATAATCTAGAATAAGGCCTGAAGGGTGTTCTAAAACCCCGTGGGGTGGAAAAAATCACCGAGTTATCAAGAATAAAAACTTTTAAGTGATTTCACCCAAAAAATCATAATAATAATAATGAAAATATAGTGAAAACTTCCTCACACTCTATAATTGTAAATTGAAAAAATTATACTCCTTTTCATATTGAATAAAAAGATACAAATAACTAAACATGCCTAACATGGAAAGAGAAAACGAAATTACACATGACACAAAATCAATAGAATTTATTAATCTCACTCTAGTAAATAAACAATAATAAACAAAAAATATATATTTATAACATATAGTATAAGAAATGTATATGAGGGAATCCGAATACAAATATAAACACACCTTGGTAAATTGGTTAAAACAATAACATTATAAAAGTAAATGAACATAAGATACCACAAAACACCTCCATGTGACCCTAAATAACTCTCCACTTACAATATATCCATCAATGGAAAAACATAAACCAATATAATAATGGATCATGACCTGGGATCAAAAAACAAAACACCAAGGCTACATAAAAACATACATAGTTGTGTATATAGGGTATTATGTAAACATGCTATGATTGTTTTCATTAAATAGTATGAAATTTAATTTATAAAAAAGTTATAAATTCTTTTTTAAATTATAATTTAAATACAAACTTTTATAATTTAATAAATAAAACAACTCTCATACTTATACCAAAAATATAATATCACTTCATATTAATCAAGAATGTTGTGTCGCATGTTAATAGGAGAAGACATTTATCATACCAAAATGAGGACCATTGAGCTTATGGAAACATAAAAAGGCATTTTTTCATCATTACAAAACCGTTATAAAAATCCCATTTACAAAAAATTAATTTCCATTCCCATTGAAACCATTTTTTAAATCCAATTTTATAAACATTTCACAAGCCCCATTTATAAATAAAAAATCACACTTTCCTTTAAAAACCATTCTTCCAAGCCATTTTTCAAATTAATTTAACAATAAAAAAGACTATATATAAATAAATTATAATAAATAAATGCACTTGATATAAATAAATCATAATAAAATAAGAGACATAAAAAAGAAATAGTTCCATATCATTAAATTGAGATTATAGGGATGAAAACCTAATGAATAATGGGACCCACTAAAATCCTCATCAACAAATAAGCATTATAGGAAACACGCTAGGTTAAAACATGAAATTATAATATACCTTGTTCCTAGATTAATAGGAACATGTGCCTTTCTTAAAAACAGCCTTAATCTAGATGTCTTCTTTCATCCTTGCTAAGTAAAACCCCTATGTATGGAGCAATGTTACTAGTTCACTACTTAAATTACCCACACTAAGATACTATAACATGCATCCAGCCATTCTTTTTATCTACTTAGGGTTCCTATTACATATAACAATATAGTTGAGTAAACAAAAAATACCTGAGATCATCATATATATCAATAATATTTAAATTTTATGTAAACCTCATCTGATATTCAATTCCCTCTCAAGAAATATCGATTTCACATCAATCCAATAAGGACATACAAGTATCCCATTGGAAAAAATTCTATACAAGACATAACAAAAAACAAGGGGATCATAACTGAGGGAAACACAACTTCATGTAAACTCTTTTACGATGTTCTAAATAGATCATTCAAAACAAATTGGAATGATAATTGATTTTTCATTCAATATAAGCCAATATGTAAAAAAATATAAATAAATTAGAAATCATAACCTCTATTTTTATTAAACAACCCCTTTGAAAATATAAAACATCTTATTTATAATCTAAAGAGCGTCCCCAAACCCTCTTCTATTTAAAATCCTATTTAAAATACCATCAATTATATAAATAAATACTTTGTATGCTTTAATATTTATTTGGAAAATAAAAACTAGAAATCCATACATATAACCATTAATGAAATGAATTAAATAAATTTAAAAAAAATAGAAATTATTAATGTGTATTATATAGAAGTATAACTTCATAATAGATAATTTTAATGAAAATCTAAGAATTTAATGACATTTTAAACAAAGTAATTACAAAAAAAACACCCAACTCATTCAGAAAAACCACTCACTTCAATACTAAAAGATAAGAAAAGTAATAAAATTCCTTTTTAAAAACTAAATAGTTAAAAAGATCATTATTATACCTGTCCCAACCCTAATTGGGAGATTCATTTTTAAGGGTTATTTGGATGAAATTCAAATCAAGTTGGATGGGATAATGGATAAGAGGATAAGAGAAACTGAGGAAAATGACGTATATACCTTAAAAAAAATACATTGAATCAAAGAGGAAAAGTAAAAAACCGAATTATTAGTTCTGGAGAGATACCTTAAGTATTTTTTATATGTTTTTAAAATGAGGTATGGGGAATGTGAGTGAAAAAGTATTAAAATTGAATGAAGGTATAACACAAAAATCACAAAATTAAAACTCTCTACATGAACATAATAGTGAAACATCTCCAAATCATATAGTGGAATTCCACCCCTAAAGAGGAATAGAATCTTAGGATCACTACCCAAGGTCATTTAATAGTGTAGAATTTTAACATCATAGTGTGAAAAGCTCTTGGGAAAGATATTGTGTCATGAAACACTCATTTTTGTAGAAATCACTTACCCAATAACAAGAAAAAAATGATGTCATTCTACCAATGTCTAGTGTTGGTGTGGCCTGTTGATATCACGGTGTGACCTGTTACTATCCCAAACTATAGGTCACCGAAATCACCCATTGTATAAATACTCATTTAGGTTATGTTATAGCCTAATAAAGAAATATTTTTAAACCTGTAAAAATACAAAAAATAATACATTGAATTTTTGAAAGCTGCAAAAATTTTCAAAATTGCTAAAATTATATGATATTTTATACAATAGTGACATCATAGTGTCACAAAAAACACTTATCTATTATTTTCAATTAGTTACAGACTTTATTAATACCTTCTCTAACACCTTTATAAACCAATTAAACCATTTTGGTCATTACTTGAGTTAATAATTAATGAAATCATATTTAGAGATAATGTATTCTAGTCAAAATAACATTACATGAACACATGTATTCTTCTTTCACTTATAACCCCCTAAAACATGATAATACATATTATTAAATACATTTAATGTAAAAAAATAATATTCATTACTTGACCATAATTATATCTAAAAATATCAACTTTCTTAAGGATAATCTTATCATGGTCTATCTTCAAGAAATGTTTCATCTAATAGGATACATGACTCAATATTACAATTAAATATGTGTGAATCCTATGTATAGTTAATTAGTAATTTTTGTAGCCATAATATTATAATAAATTTAGAAACATCATAAAAATTTATCACATATTTATTAATAAATATCATTATCATCTACGCTACCATACCCTTTTTTAAGCTCGTCTTAAGGAGAGCATCTTTAAAAGACACCTTTGTAAATAATCATCAACAATATACCAAAATAATAATAATATATAAGAAAATTAAATTAATTTTATTCATCATTAATGATTCTTAATAACTAACTCTTTATTGAAATTATTATTTCCACCATATCACTAAGTAGGTTGATATTTGTGGTCTAATTTCATCCCTTTAGGAAAATATTTGTTATGGATTAAGAAGTACCATAATTCACATCATTATAAACCCATCTCATTAAACATGTTTCATCCATTTAACGTGATTTTATTGAATCTTCATAAATTTATATCTTTTTTATGGAAGTAACTATAATGGATCCTCGCCCTTTTTATTGAGCCATATTCCTTTAAAATATTATTAATACCTATCTTTATCCTTTTTGTATATATGAAATAAAATATCCAATATCACTGAATGTGATATTTAAATTCTTAAATGATAATTCAGAATGGATTAATCATTCCTATTGGGGATTTTAAGTATATTATATTTTATATTTAATGTAATATTATTTAGGGATAGATTATATAGGAATTATATGCATGTATTGACCAATATTACCAACCAAGAAAGTGTACTCTTAATTATTGACAAAAAAATCAAAACAAACAACAGTTTATATTGTATGTGGTGATTAGCCACTAAATGAGGCTAATATTCATTGTTCATATATATAATATTCATGTGATTTTTTATTAATAATCATAATTTTAGTGTATTTCACACTTTGAACATCATTTCACATTATGATTGTAATTCTTACTTAAAATGCACTATTATGTGGTACATTTTTAAACATCATTTAAAGTACCTAATGATTCATCTGATTTTAAGGAATATAATTATCAATTTTTTAATTTTATATTTTGGGAAATTTGTCTACACTTCAATATGAACATTTTTCATTCTAGGATCAATGGATAATTCATGGTAGAAGATGGGGATATTTTTTGATGAAAAGAAACAATTCTAGAGAAGTCATATTGGACAGCAGCCCACTGATTCTGAATGTGGGGCCCACCATACTGTCCCAATGAATCCCAAATCACGTGGTATTATAGAATACATGTATAGGAACAAATAACATTCCAGGATAAAATGTTAATTCCGCATCCATGGTGGTAATTTAGGCGGCCAAATTTAGAGATAAAATTCTGTGCAAGATTCTGCGGCCTAGAAAAACTGCCCACTAATCTAATCATATCTCCGAATATACATATAAAAATGGGACCAAATTTTACAGGAGGTTAGGAGACATCCGGGGATACATTTTCTTATGCTATTATCCTCTCTGATTCGGCCATCTAGAAGGTATTCGAAGCACGTCTGTTCGGTGGATAAAAGCTCGCTGCCACCTCAGGTCAAATGTGGAAAAGTCCACGTTCCACAAACTTTCCACCCACCTATGGCCTACAAAAATTAATTGAGAGGACTTGGAATATTTGAGGCTCGACCCAAGGCTTAAAAAATGCCTATTTAAGGCAGTGGTGGTGGAGGATTTGATGATCTTGGGTGTTTGGTTTAATTGTAATGTTATGCTGCCACTTTGTGATTGTAATTGCATTTCAATTTCCATGTAAGTTTCCTTTTTGTACTTCTTTATTCTTAATGAAAATATTTCTCTTATATTCTTAAAATGTATTTCATTAACACTTTATAATCACAAATCAAAGTGATATCTCTTTGCTGTTCTGAATTAGTTCACACATAGGTGTGAATTTTATTCACACACACGTAGGAGTGCTCGTTATTTCCACAATTTTAATTTCTTCAATCTAATACATGTAAGCCATCTTCCACCCACCATTGAGAGTATACCATAAATGGAGGGATAACCCTTTAATGGTTTTATCTTAGGAAGATTCAAAGGCTTGATTGAATTTTATTTTATGAACGAATTGTTGTTAATTGGTTAACTAATTTAAGACTTCCATTCTTCAGTTATTTCCACTCTTCATCTTCACTGTGGTTGAGGAAGCTAAATCCAATTACTAAAATGACCATATACCTGGGAGACATCATAAATTTCGTTCTCTAAGAGTTTAGGGGATTAATAATTTAGTTTAGTTGCGTAAAACAAGAAAATGATGAAGGTAGTGTTATTTTGAAGAATGGATTCATCAAGAATTAATTAAAACAAAATTGTCTAAAGGAGTAAAATTCATTCAATCCACCCCTAGTATAATCTTAAGATCAACCTATTTTAATTTAATTGAATTCACATAAATCTATTAGATATCCTTTAAAACCATCTAAAATCAACCCATGTTGGCCTCTTCATAGCCAAAAACAGTACATAGAATGTACGTGTCTATAGGTTTCTTCTTAGGTCTCTGAGGATTCGATAACCCAAGCTAAACTACAAGGACCGTTCTACCTTCATCTGTTGGGTAAATTTGAGTGAGAATCAAATTTTGGCATCGTTTATGGGGACCCAAGTAATTCATCTAAACACCCATTATGTTCTCCACCATTTCTTCCTTTCTTATCCAATTTCTCTTATATTGTTCCTTTCTCATTTTTTTTCTTTTGGCGTAGGTCCGCCTACACCCTCGATCAATCAAATCGTCTAGTTAGGGTGGATAGTCTTGGGGTTGGGGAGTCAAGTAAACCAAGGAAAATGTTTCCATTAGATCCTAATCATCCTAATACTCTAGAGTAAAAAAATGCCCCTATTTCAATGGAAGTTCTTCAAAGAAACCAACTCATAAACCCGGGTGGGTACCAAAATGGAAATCTAAATGAGGCAGCCCCAAACTTGGGGAATGCAATGGATCAAACCATGAATGACTACCTCACACCTTCCTGGACCAATGCCCCCTCATTCATTTGACACAATTCCCTAGGAGATGCAAAGTACATATTTAAACCCCATTTCCTAAACCACCTTCCCACATTCCATGGAATGGAGTCCGAGATTCCCTACCTTCACATTAATGAATTCAATGACACTGTAGAAACCATGTGTCCCCCACATCAACTAGAATCATCTAAGATGAGGCTATTTCGTTTTTCATTAAAGTATAGAGCTAAAAATTGGCTAAAAAATTTGAGACCAGCATCTATAAACTCTTGGTACCAACTACAAAGAGAATTCAACAAAAAATACTTTCCCCACCACAAAACAATTGCACTTAAAAAGAGTATCCAAAACAATTTTGAAAAAGAGGGAGAATCATTCTATGAAACATGGGAGTGGTTCAAAGACACTCTAAACATGGTTCCACAACATGGTTTTTCTATACCTGAACAAGTGAGAATTTTATATGAAGGGTTGGGTCCAGGGAATAAACAATTTATTGACAAGATGTGTAATGGAACCTTTAAAAACAAAGCCCCAAATGATGCTTACAAGTATCTAGAAAGCCTTTCTGAACAAAAACAAACATGGGGAACTTCATCTTATTCGGAAAAGCCACAATGAACTACTGGAATTCATTCACTTAGAGAAGAGGAAAGCCTTATGGCTAAACTCGCAACACTCTCTAGGAAGGTTGAAGAGATAGACCTTAGGAAAGTCAATGAAATCCAAACTGTTGACCCTGTTTGCACAAATTGTGACAAACATGACCATAAGACAGACAGTGGCCCAACCATTCCATCGATCAAGGATGTTATTTTTGGAGGACCACCAATGGAAGTAAATTCCTTGAAATTTCAAAACCTCAATACCAAAAAAACTTCAACCCAAGGAATAATGACCACCCAGGCTTCCGCTGGAAAGATAACCAACAACCTAGCCAACCACAGGGACAAAATCCTTACCCCCATCAGAACTACCAATCCCATAACTAGTTCCAAACCCAACTTATCCAATACCAACAACCACTGGTCCATTTTCAACAAACCATCCCGCCTCCAAAATATTCCCCTGGGATAAACCAATCTTCTCAAGCACCAACCCAAACTGTTCCACAAAGCCTACTAGAACAATTGTAAAAACAAATGGAGAGGATGAAATCAAAAGTCTCTTCCCTAAAACAAGAAATTCAAACCATCAAAACAGGAAAGGAACTCATGCCTACTCAGGAAGTTCCATAATCAACTTCAAGGGTAGAGTGAAGTTGTGCTCAAGAAACTCATGAACAACTAAAGGTTGTGACTATTTTAAAAAGTGGGAAATCAATTGAGAAACCTAAACAACTAATTCAGAACCCACCTGAAGATTCAAACATGGATGAAAATTCAAATGAACCTCAAGATCATACTGAGTAAACTGATAAGAATGTGAAAGAAACAACTCTTCAACAAACAACCCCAAAACCTACTCCATTTCCTCAATGCATGAGGGGGAAACCCAAGCCTGGACTGAGTGAAACATTGTGATAATTCTTCACAAAAGTCAAGTTGAACATTCCCCTTCTCGAGTCCATCCAAACCATACCTTCCTACTAAAAGTACCTTAAGGACTTGTGCACTTTTAAAAGAAAATTTCACATAAAAATCAAGTCCTTTTGGATGATAATGTGAGTACCACCATTTAAGGGACCATTCCTCCTAAGTTGAAAGACCCAAGTTTCCCTTTCATCAATGTTGAACTAGGAGAAATAAATGTTGTCAAGGCCTTGTGTGATCTAGGTGATAGTGTCAATCTCATCACCTATGATGTGTACTGCCAGTTAGGCCTAGAAGAACTCCAACCCACATATGTCACACTTTAACTTGCTGATTGTAGCATTAGGGTTCCAAACTTGATTTTAAAGGACGTTCTGGTAAAGGTTGAAAAATTCATCTACCCTGCTGACTTCATTGTCCTAGACAACCATCCAAACTTAGGAAATAAGGAACAAACCCCAATCATCCCTGGTCGTCCTTTTCTTACAACAATCAACTCTATTATCCGAGTTTGAAATGGGAACATGACCATCACCTTTGGGAACATGAGTCTAGACTTGAACATCTATGATGCAAGCTCACAAATAGGGGACGACGAAGACATTCATGAAGTAAACATGATAGGAATCATTGATAATGAATCCATAGAACATCAAGGAATATTTTTTGAATATTTAAGTCAGGATGAGATTGATTTCCTTCGTTCACATGAAGGAATTTTATCTCCTTGGATTGAATCATTTTCAAATTTCTCTTATGATGAAGTCTTAGGTCTAACAATCAATGAAACCTTTCAGGAAACAAATTTCATGGAGAAAAATAAAACTTCCTTCCCTAAATCTGATCAAGCCAATCTAGTATCTGAAACATCTACATGTGGGGAATCAATCCTATCTGAAACTATAAAAAAATAAATTGAACTTGATCCAATTCCCCAAAATATTCTGCTGAAATTTTGAACTAACCTGATCTTGAATTGAAGGAACTTCCCACTGCACTCACGTATGCTTTCCTAGGAGACAATCAAACACATCCTATTGACATTTCTTCTTCTCTTGAAGCCAATCATGAGAGGATGCTTCTAGATGTCCTTAGGAAACATAAGATAGCCATTGGCTGGACCCTGTCTGTTATTACTGGGATTATCCCACTTATTGGGACTCATAGGATTGTTCAGGAATCTGATTCAAATCCTTGTTGTCAACCTTAATGGTGACATAATCCTAATCTCATGGAGGTAGTAAGGAAAGAACATCTGAAATTGTTAAAAGCTGGTATCATATATCCCATAGATGAGTGTGAATGGGTGATGCCAATCCAAGTGGTTCCAAAAAAGGCTAGAATCATAGTGATAACCAATGAGGATGGAGAGATTCTTCCAACAAGGGTGAGTAGTGGATGGAGGGTCTGCATTGACTATAGGAAGCTAAACTCATTCACCAAGAAGGACCATTTACCTGTACCATTCATTGACCATGTCCTTGAGAGAGTGGCAGGTCATGCCTTATACTATTTCATAGATGGGTACTCGGGGAATAATCAAATTGAGGTCTCCTTGTAGGATCAAGGGAAGACTACATTCACATGTCCATTTAGTACCTTTTCTTTCAAGCACATGCCCTTCGGGTGATGCAATGCCCCTGGAACCTTCCAACGGTGCATGATGGAAATCTTCTCAGACATGGTAGGGGGTTTTATTGAGGTCTTCATGGATGACTTCTCTGTGTTTGGGGATAGATTTGAGGGATGTCTGAAGAATGTGGAGAGAGTCTTGTCAAGATGTGAAGAAAATAATCTGGTCCTAAACTGGGAAAAATGCTATTTCATGGTTAATGAGGGAATAGTTCTAGGCCATCTAGTATCAGGTAGGGGGATTGAAGTTGATAAAGCCAAGGTTGACATCATTCTTCACCTTCCATCACCCAAAACTATCATGGAAGTGAGGTCTTTCTTAGGACATGCTGGTTTCTATAGAAGATTCATCAAGGACTTTAGTTTAATATCCTCCCCCCTTTGTGCTCTCCTAGTAAAGGATGCTCTATTTGTTTGGACAAAAATCTGTGAGGGTTCATTCTCAACCCTCAAATCCTTTCTCACCTCTCCCCCCATCATGAAATCTCCAAATTGGAACCTTCCTTTCGAACTTATGTGTGATACTAGTGACTTTGTTGTAGGATCTATGTTAGGACAACATTGTGATAAAAATCCTTATGTCATTTCTTATTCAAGAAAATCCTTAAATGATTCTCAAATCAACTACACCACCACTAAAAATGAGTTACTTTCTATTGTCTTTTCCTTAGATAATTTTAGGTCCTACCTCTTAGGATCCCCCATCATTGTGTTCACTAACCATTCTGCACTAAAATACCTCTTCCAAAAACAAGATGTTAAGGCTAGACTGACTAGGTGGGTCCTTATCTTACAAGAATTTGACCTCACAATCAAGGATAAAAAGGGTTTTTAAAATGATGTATTTGATCAACTCTCTAGGATGGAATTAAAAGAAAACTCAAATCACATTTATGTGTCTGATTCATTTCCTGATGAACACCAATACTTTGTGAGTGACTATGCTTGGTATGCTGACATAGCCAATTTATTAGTTACACGAGTCATCCCAAAATTCTTAGGGACTCATGATCGAAGGAAATTCCTTTCTGATGCTAGACTCTATGTGTTTGATGATCCATACCTCTATAAGTTCTTCCCTGACCAAGTCATTAAGAGGTGTGTCCCCGAATCTGAACAAGAGTGCATCCTTAAATTCTGTCATAGTGAGGCATGTGGAGGTCACTTTTCCTCTAAGAAAACATCTGCTAAGATTCTTCAATGTGGTCTCTTCTGGACCACCCTCTCAAGGGACTCCTACACATTTTGTCAATGTTGTCCTAGGTGTCAACAAGTAGGGTCCATCACAAAAAGGAATGAAATGCCACTCACTCCCATCTTAGTGGTTTAAATCTTTGCCTGTTGGGGAATTGATTTCATGGATCCCTTCCCAAACTCTAGGGGATATCTTCACATTCTATTAGCTATTGATTATGTCTCCAAATGGTTTGAGTCCGTTCCTACAAAATCTAGTGATCATCAAACTGTGATTTGATTTCTCAAGGAAAACATCTTCTCTAGATTTGGAATTCCTAGGGCTATCATTAGTGATCGTGGAACTCATTTTTTCAATCGTCCATTCTCTTCACTCATGTCTAAGTATGGTATTTATCATAATGTTTCCACTACATACCATCCTCAAACCAATGGTCAAGCTGAGTTATCCAATCGTGAAATAAAATAAATTCTTGAGAAAACTGTCAATCCTTCTAGGAAAGATTTGTCCGAGAATCTCTTGGATGCTCTTTGGGCATATCATACAGTATACAAAACCATCCTAGGAATATTACCATATAGGTTGGTTTATAAAAAATAATGCCATTTACCTGTTTAAATTGAGCATAAGGCCTTTTGGGCAATTAAGAAAATTTATTATGACCTCTAATTGGCCGGAACAAAAAGGAAATTAGATCTCAATGAACTGGAGGAACTAAGGATGGAGGCTTAGGAAAATTCAAGGATCAGTAAAGATAGAGTTCAAGCCTACCAATCTAGGAATATCAAGGTCAAACATTTTGAACTAGGAAAATTTGTGCTATTTTATAGTTCAAAACTTCATTTACACCCAGGAAAGTTAAGGTCAAGATGGATAGGTCCATACATAGTGCATAAGGTGTACCCCCATGGGGCTGTTGAGATTCAAGATCCCACAAGGGGTTAAATTTTTAAGGTGAATGGTCATAGGTTAAAACCATTCATTTAATCATTCAATAAATAGGAAATAGAGGTTGAATTAGTTAAGCCAATATATGAACCAGTTAAAGATTGATAGATTTAGGATCCATGTCGGGCTAATGATGTTCAACAAAGAGTTTAATGGGATGCAACCCATGGTTTTCATGTTTCCTATAATTTTTTTGTTTTAATAAAATTATAATTATTCATTTTTATATTCAAATAAAATATACTGTTGACCTGTTCTTATATTATGAGTATGGATGGGTATGAAAGGGGAGCACTATATTCATCCATGTCATGGGGTGTGATCCATGAGTAATACCTTACCCAAAAATTTAAAAGAATACAATGTATCATTAGTTTGATTTAAAAAACAAAAAAACCAAAAAAAATAGGGAAAACCATTAAAATGATGATACTTGGAATTAAATAAGTCGTTGTGTTGTTTGTTTTGTCTGGTTTGTACTTCTTTTTATGGTTCAAGGACTATTTTTGGTGGTACATGTTCAATCAAGGAGGTGCCTACATCCCCCAAGAGATCAAAGGATTAAAATGAAGCAGCAAGAATTTCAACTTCAACCACCACGTGACTTCATTCGATGACCCTCATTTTCAATTTCCTTTTTGAACTTTCATTCTCTACCTCTACCCCTTCTAAATTTTCTTTTCTTTAAACACTAGGGATAGTTTTATTTTAAGTTGGGGGGAAGATAAAATGAAAAATTCTTTTGTGTCAAAAAAATGATTTGAAAAAAATTGTGTAAATGGAAGAAAAAATTCCTTTAACTTTGAACATGGTAATACACATTGCACACTTTGAAACTGAATATCAAATAATTTAGCTACCCTAATTCTGATTTTAATCCTTTTATAATTTCATGATCATAGATATTGGAAAGTGTGGCTGTCCAATGTGATATTTCATCGTTTATATTTTAAATCAAATAAAAAAAATATCACAATGCACATCCTTTGGATAGTGGGGTATTAGTTTGAGTTAATGAGGTCCCCCGAATAAATATCATAGGTTTGGTGATCATTTTAGTTTTAATATGAGTATTCAACAAAAAAATTAAAAAATAATAATAACAAATTTGCGCGTAGAGAAATGAAATGACCTAATGCGTGGCTTTCGACACTTGGGGATCGTGAATCCATAGTTGTCTGGCCCAAAGTTAGTAATTTTATCTCTATTTTTGGTAATTTGAATTGCTTTTGAATGAGTTAACTCGATTTAATGACCGAGTATGTGGGCTTCACTTGGTTTCCTATGGTCTTTGAGCCTGGGAGTCATTGGCAAAGTCTCACTACAGGGGTTGACCCTTTTGATTGCAATTTCAATTACCATGGAAAAATTGAAAAAAAAAACAAAAAACAAAACAAAAAACAAAACAAAAAAAATATGATACAAAAAAAAAATTGAATACTCATCTTAATATTGAAATGTGATTCCATCTAGCGCTTCCGTCATTTTCCCCTTGAATAAAGATGAACCCCCATGCCTATTGTGATGCACAACACATCCTCATACTTAATTGATATTGGATGAAATATGAAAATGAATTTGAACAAAGGAATGGGCTTGGGATTTGGATCTACTTATGAAAAAATCATGTATTAAAATATTTTGATGGGTTTCATGATTGTTTGGTATTAGGGTTTCTGGTGATCATTGTGTATTAAAATGTTTTTTGAAAAAGGAATTCGAATTTCATATTGTTGAGATTTATTTTTCTCGAGACTAGAAAAACTCAAGTTGGGTGGTGTGATTAGCCACTAAATGAGGCTAATATTCATTGTTAATATATATAATATTCATGTGCCTTTTTATTCATAATAATCATTTTAGTGCATTTTACACATTGAACATCATTTCATATTATGACTGTAATTCTTACTTAAAATGCACTATTATGTGGTACATTTTTGAACATCATTTAAAGTACCCAATGATTAATCTGATTTTAAGGAATATAATTATCCATTTTTTTATTTTATATTTTGTGAAATTGATCTAAACTTCAATAGGAACATGTTTCATTCAGGGATCAATGTATAATTCATGGAAGAAGATGAGGATATTTTTTGATGAAAGGAAACAATTCTGGAGAAGTCAGATTGGACACCAGCCCACTGATTCGAATGTCGGGCCCACCATACAAGCCCAATGAATCCCATATTTCATGTAATGCTAGAAGAAATTTATATAAACAAATAACCCTTCAGGAGATAATTCCAATTCGGAATCCATAGTGTTCATTTAGGCTGCCCAAGATAGAGATAAAATTCTTGGCCAGATTCTGTGGCCTAGAAAACAATCCCACAAATATAATCATATCTCCGAATATAAAAATCCAAATGGGCCCCAATTTTATACTCTATTAGGAACCATCGGGGGATCCATTTTATTATTCAATGACCCACTCTGATTCGGCCATATAAGAAGGTCTTCTAAGTGAGTCTGTTTGGTGGATAAAATCTGGCTGCCACCTCGGGTCAAATGTTGAAAAGTCCAAGTTCTAGAAACATTCCACCCACCTATGGCCTACCACAATTAATTGATAAGACTTGTAGTATTGTAGGATCGACCCAAGGCTTCAAAAAGTCCTATTTAATGCACTGTTTGTGGGGGAGTTGATGATCTTGGGTGTTTGGTTTAATTGTAATGTTATGCCGCCACTTTGTGATTGTAATCGCATTTCAATTTCCATGTAAGTTTCCTTTTTGTACTTCATTGTTCTTAATCAACATCTTTCTCTTATATTATTCTAATTTCTTTCATTAATACTTTATAATAACAAAGCACAGTGATATCTCTTGGTTGTGCTGAATTAGTTCACACATAGGTGTGAATTTCATTCACACACACGGAGGAGTGCCCGTTATTTCCACAGTTTTAATTTCTTCAATCTAATACTTGTAAGCCATCTTCCGCCCACCATTGAGAGTATACCATAAATGGTGGGATAAACCTTTAATGGGTTGATCATAGAAAGATGTAAAGGCTGTATTGAATGTTATTTTATGACCTAATTGTTGTTAATTGGATAACTTATTTAAGACTTCCATTCTTCAGTTATTTCCACTCTTCATCTTCACTGTGTTTGAGGAAGCTAAATCCAATTACTAAAATGACCATATACCTTGGAGACATCATGAATTTGGTTCTCTAAGTGTGTAAGTGATTAATAATTGATTTTAGTTGCATCAAACCATAAAATTATGAAGGTAGTGTTATTTTGAAGAATGGATTCATTAAGAATTAATTAAACCAAAATGGTCTGAATAAGTAAAATTCATTCAATCCACCCCTAGAATAATATTAAGATAAACACATTTTAATTTAATCTAATTCACTTAAATCTGTTAGATATCCCTTGAAACCATCTTAAATCAACCCAATTTGGCCACTTAATATCCAAAAATAGTCCATAGAATGTACGTGTCTATAGGTTTCTTCTTAGGTCTCTGAGGATTCGATAACCCAAGCTAAACTACAAGGAACATTGTACCTTCATCTGTTAGGTAAATTTGAGCGAGAATCATGTGGAATTTTAAATGTTCATATAATTCATGAAAATTAATTTCAATAATATAGTTTTTTTAATTATAATTTGATATATTCAAGTAATATCACATCTCAAATAAAAAATATGAATGAAATAACACTATCAAGTAGCTCATAGGTTATCCTGATATGTGAATTAAAGTTTTTCACCATAATAAGTTGAATAATAGTTGAGTAAATTTAATAATAATACTTGAAATGATTGATAAAATTTAAAAATATTATATAAGGTATGTAATAAAAATTGGATAAATTTTCTAATTAATCTATGATTCAATTTTTGGATTTTAAAAACATTAGGAAACATGGTGGATTAGTCTAATGGATGATGAGTATCTACTACCATAAGGAAGAGTAATAAAGGTTTTAGAGAAAGATAGGATGATCTTCCCCATGAATTTATGTAAGTATTTCTATGGGTGACTCATTATTTCATGTTTTTATTTATTTTAATAAAACCATTCTACACTACATAGAATATAGAACCATTCAACTTCTTTTTAATTTACTCACACCTTACTTGGTATAATAAAATAAATAATAACATACACAGTGTATTTCAACGAGGTTTTTCTCCCAATTTTGGAAATTACATCTATGTTTTTCATAGTAACATCCATGGAATATGTTGTCCACTTATTTAATAAAATGTATTACAATAATGTGTATGGGATCCTTAAATCCATTATAAAAATAATTACATTCCACAAGTTTTTACAAGAAGTATACCTATGTTACATGAATCACCCATATAATCCTCAAGAGAAAGTGTAAAACCGATTGATAAAGAAAATAATCTTGAATTACTTAAGGATCATTAACCAGCAATGAATAGAGATCCTCTTGGAATTTATGAATAAACAAATCTCAAACTTAGTAATTATTATCCTAATATTTCTTCAAATTAATTCATGATATTTTAACAAACTGTTTTGATAACTTGATCTCCTTCAATGTTCTTACAATCATATTGATCGAATAGTTTAACAAATTATTTTCATCCATATCTCAAAATATTCATTAACACTACTGTATATTCTTATTTAAATAATTGGTTATATTCATTCATCATCGCATCAATATTATCTCAATATTTCCTTTATTATAATTTCATATTAGCCCATAAATAATTGAAAATGATTCATTTTAATGTCCCAAAATCTTATATGTTCCCCATTGTTAAATATTGATCTAATTAATAATATATTTTCATAGTATCAATGCATATGGAAAGTCATATAATAAATCTAGTGACTCTTGTAATCCTCACACATGAAACCATTTTAAAATAGTACAATTATAGTAACTTGTTAACTAAAACAAATAAAGTACACTTATGCATATTTTGAATATGGGATTAGGTTCGATTGGAATGGATTCATGCCACTGTTTCTAAATTTGAGAGTTAAAATATCCATAAATTCCCACATTTGTGGGATGTTATTGGGTGAATAGTGTCACATTATACGCCAATTTATATATACTGGTGGGTTTTCCCCATATAGTGCAAGTTTTATAGAGATAATAAGTAATAGATATGGAGGTTTGTTGGAGTTATAGTGGTGTCACTCCATTTCGACCTTTTGTAGGCTATGGAAATCCTTGACAGTAGATGGTGAGGCCTAAAACAGCGATAGATGGATGAGATGGTTCTTGGACACTAGTGACACTGGTCAAATATGGAATACATAGGGTAGAGGCCTAATGTGGTTTCATATGAGTTGGAGATCAATGGTATGATGCAGTTTCGAATGGGATGGGTCACTTGCAGGCTAACCTATAGGTGTTTGGGCCTTCACAACATGTTTGAGCCTTCGTTTTCCCTTGGGACTTTATGTTGATGTAACGCGCATCCAATTCCCATAAAAATAAGTTTTTCCTAACTTATAATAAAAAAAGGATAGGATTCCATCATTCATATTAAAAAATAATATATTTGTGTTATGGATATTTACTTAATCCATTATATAGCCATTATAACTATGTCGTATATCTTAAATGGAATGACAAAGTATTAGTTTTTTCTTACACATAAACCACTCATTTCATGTGAAAGCTATGTATAATATAGTTCAATATATGTAAATTTAATTCACTCTTATAAATATACACATCCACCATTTCCCAATAATTTGAATTTTCAATTC
Source organism: Viscum album (assembly GCA_963277665.1). Classification (NCBI taxonomy): domain Eukaryota; kingdom Viridiplantae; phylum Streptophyta; class Magnoliopsida; order Santalales; family Viscaceae; genus Viscum; species Viscum album. Next base: position 188,619,191 of record OY728156.1, on the reverse strand, counting down.
GCATATATATCGTTAATATAAAATTCAACTTCAATGTAACATATCTCTTTAAAAATTGTGTTCATAATCAAAAAAAATTCAAGACGCTTTATCTATAATTGAAATATTCAAAAATAATCATCAATGTTTATCTAAACCTTTTTTAAATGATTTAGTTTTAATTTTATTATTCTATAAGTATAACTAAAATATTCTCATTTTATTTAAACATGTATTCAAATAACCACTGTATTTTCATCTTCTATAATATATTTTAACATCATGTATTGATAACCAAAAAATCCTATTTAAATGAATATAAATATCACCTTAACATAAATAATTATGTATATTTGAATTTATTAAAATTATATAAATTATTAAAATTTGTATGTAATTCTATAACTCATCTCATATTTTATTCTTCATGTATTCGTGATAGAAAATTCCACATTAAATATCCAAGGATATTTCAATCACACACGTAGACAACTAAAATCATTTTTTATTCACCTTTATAATTAATATGAACTTGCATCAAACCTATATTATATTTTAATAGAACCACATGTCATCACACATCCAAACTCAATAATATTTTTCTTATAATTTGTTCTCCATTATAGGTTTCAGTTTTCATGATCAACTTCATCATCAATGGGTCTACAAATATTTCTTTCTAATATTATATTACTACTCATGGAAATATATTGAAGAATGAAAAAACCTAAAGGAATGAAAGTGTTTTAAAAGGGATATATATATTCCATTAAGTTATATAATTCACTTCAAGTATTATGAATAATATTGGATCCATGATAGATATATACAATAAGGTGAACTATTAATCTTGGTTTTTTCAAAATTATAAGGAAAATATCAAATATATTCAAATGGATTTGAAATACAAGAAAACTCAATAATAACAGGTCTAAAATCATAGAAAATTAATAAGTATTCAATTATAATATGGGGGTTTTGAATAATTTATATTTTAATGTAATTATTCACACTGTAAGATTAAGTTGTAATTAAAAAATGTGACAATATATTTTGATAACATTTTATTTTTATACAAATTATTTTAAAAAAATTACCATAAAGTCAATTATTATATTATATATTTAAGGAATAAATTAATATAAATATATGAAATTAATAGACACAATCAACAATCATCAATGTTTAATATATCAAAATAGTTTTCATATTAGCTTAATCAATAATGATTAATTAAATTACAAAAAATGAATTTCCTGTAAATAAAATTCATGCCTATTCAAGGATGAATCTATAAAATTATTTAATGAATAAATAAATATAAAATATTAAAGCATACATATACATACTTTAATAGTTACCACTTTACATAAAATAAAAATAAATGAAATTGAAATAGGTTTATAACTAGGGAATGGGAAGAAGTAAAGAAGAATAACTCATCATCAATTAATTACCCCAAATATGTGTTTAGATATAAATGGTTTTGGAATAAGTAAACATTTATTGAAAAAAGTTATAGTATATAACAATAAGGTGATGAAAAAGATCAATGTATCCTATTAGATTTGGGATGGTTAAAATAGAATCTCACTACTAACTCTAGCTTGAGTCTATTCAATTTACAATTTTATAAAGTCTTCATTAAGACTGAGGTAAGATTTATATTTTTTAATGGTCTCACAACACAAAACCTATAGTCGTCCTCCATTTCAATATCTTCAAAAAAATCCTAAAATATTTTTGTTTCCAAATCAACTCTCTCCAAGAAGGTTTATTTCTGAATTTCATAGTGTGTTATCACACTTACATTGAATCCTTAGTATAAAAAACAAAGACCAACCAACAGATTTCACTCAAACTTCATGAATAATAACCCCCTTAAATTATTTATTAATACCATAGATTATAAAAGAAATTAATGAATCTATCTAGAATAACCTTAGTTCATATCAATATAATATAAAAGAAATATTGAACCTGGTAGGATTTAATCACCAAATCAATCTTATTGCTTAAAAAAAGCATCATTTTATAGAATTCAACTCCAAATTTATATTTAATTATATTATAGTCTATAAATCACTTAATTATCTTGATTTAATTTAATAAGAATACCTATTTTATTTTTTTCATCAATAAACATAAATGAAGAAACAGATTAAGGTCACCCAAAGAATTGGCTTCAACTAAACTACATAGATAGTTTGTTAAGTTTATAATAATTTTCTCCACATAATCACTCCCCTAATATTTTCATAGATTTCTCCAAATATATTTAAATAATTTCATCCACAAGCTGGTTATGTAATGATATAGTCAAATTCTATAATTTTCATGTTTCTGTCTTAATAAAACAAATTAAACTACAACAATGTGAATCTAAATGGATTCATGGATATATAACATTAAAATCACAAATGATTTCATAATCCATAGATAATTATTACATGAAATATTTTATTTTACATTCTATAACTCAATCAACAAAGATATATATCATTATTTAATGTATTACTAAAAATATATCTACTATATTCTAAAAATTGATAAAACTGGTTTAGAAAAAAATATCACAGATCATGATATTCTTTAAAAGAAATGGTGAATTCATGCTTTGTGGTGAATCAATTTTATAAAGGGATTAAAAAATATTCTTCTATCATGTTTTTCAGGTATCAAATGATTAGATAAAGCATATAGAGATATAACGTGATAGTTTCATGGTGCAATGAAAGTATTTATACTGGTTTTGAACAATTATTTTCATCCATTTCAGTTTATTATTACAAAATTAACATAATGGAGAAACCCTATATTCTTCATGGAGAGGATATTTTCACATGTATTTAATATTTCATCCAAAGCCACCCTAAGAGGGGATTGTTGAATCAAGGTATCCAATTTTTATATTACATTTAAATTATCTTGTTTCCATATTAGTACGAATATTAAAAAATTATATTCTTAACCAAATAACACAAATAATCTGATATAGAAAAAAAAATGTACTAGACCCAACAATTTCTACAATGTTTACCACTATGGGTTAATCCTAGAAGCGTACAATGAATTTTTTTTTAAATGTACTATAATACACTATTATTAACAATTATGTGTGGATTATAATCTTTAATCATGATTAATCTATTATAATATCAATATCAATATAGTTAATTTATGGGTAGTGTAATACCTCCCTTAGATCACATCAGTCAACTCCTTTGAGCATTACTCTGGATAAAGATTACCTAATTTTTGTAACATGAAGATCAATTCCATATTGTAATTTTAAATATAATTTTATCCATAATGATAGACCAAATATGGTTTTACGATTAATTACAAGGTCTCTATAAAATTCAAATATAAAAATTCATTTTGAAATTCTGTATTGAAATGTTCTTATGCGTAAGTCTTATGTAGATTACTTTTCATCACATAAAGTTATTAATGTTCCATGTATTGTGTTTTGTGATTTAATACATGCTATTTGTTATAGTTTTTATATACCATTTCATGAAATTTTTCATGGTAATTCCCCCCATCATGATCTACCTCAATGAACTATCTATATGAAATTTCTTCATGGACCACTTTTCTTGATGAATTAACCTTACTATGTAAATATTTCTCCTTCTCTAGTTTTCTGATAAATCTAGGAATATATTTTTTTTAAATAAAAATTTTCCTTAATAAATTTTTCAATAGGGTATTTATTTGATAAATCTTCCAGAATACCACACTAATCATTAAAATTGTTATAAAACACTTTTCACTACTTTGTAATACATTTTATACCTTCTTCCAAGATCCTTCTTTATGAACCATCCCCCAATTAAATCAAACATGTAACAATCATTTGAGGTCCACATTAAATAAATATCTCCACATCACAAAAAAATATTTTCCTTTATAAAATTCTTATCATAAACTTCCATTGAGATATTTCTTCTTGGACCCTACTTCAGATACCACTATCTATGTACTCCCAACAAGTCATTTCACCGAAACTACATGGTAGTAGAACTCCAACATGGTTTATCTTAGATGAAATGAATTATTGTTTATCATACTACATTCACGGAAATTCACTCCCTATTAAAAAATATTTCCTTCACTACAAAAAAATCAGACCTGAAAATTTGGAAAAAATAGGGAAACAATTCCATTTTCTCAAATAGTTTCCAAGGACTCCTTGATTCTTCCTCTTAAATTAAACCTTATACATTATCAAATAAACTATTTTATCAACCAACAACAGAATTTAAAACTAATAAAACATTAACCTCTACTATGGATTACATAATTCAAATAATTTATAATTTATTAAAAATAATAATTTCATCAAACTTATAATTATTATCATTGATTAATTCAATGGACACTCTCATAGTCAAATAATTATAGTGAATAATGAAAACATGTATCCCTTTAATTTTATCCAAATATCTCCTAAAATATTAAAGCTTTTCTACTAGTATTCTATGTTTTAGAGCAGAGAAAAAATACCTTCAATCATTCACTTTTGATTGTGACATGAAATTCTCATGGGCCTGATAGAGTAGAGGTTGATTATCTCTCTTTCATGAGATTGTTCATGAGATGTTGTCTCTAGGAACTTCACATAATTATATTAGAATAATTCATTTTTCATAACACCCATTTCACTAAATAATAGTTTAAAATGAATTATATACATATGGTTAAGATATAAAATAATTACACAGATGCCCTAAATTTACATTTTTATTTGAATTAAATTTCATATATATAATAATAATAATATTATTATTATTATATTCCCTAAAAAACACTAACTTATTAATAATTAAATATAATTTATTATATAAACCAATCATAATTTATTTAAATGATATTAAATAAAATATATCACCTCAATCATGCGCTTAACATGGCCCATCAATCCTCCTCGGTTGTTATCAACCCTTGAAGAAAAAATATTTACTTAAATAAAAAATATGGTAATATTATTCATTAAATAAATAAATAAATATTTAGTTTACTAAAATTGAAAATAAACGTCTATTTAAAATATTTAACTCACATATATTCTCAACTCGAATAACTAATGATTGAACTTGTGTGATCAACATAACCAAAATAATTATTTTTCCCCAAATTTAAAATAAAATTTTCTTTTAATATTAAATTAAAATATATGTTATATGATATATTATATTAAATTAATGTGTGGAACTCTAGGCCTCTAAATTAGTTTCATTAAGTGGACTTTGCTAGAGTCCATGATTAGCATCTAGTAATATATCATGGAACCCATAGAGAAACAAGTTCACATAACAATGATTGGAAAATCATATGAATGAATAATATATAATATAAACACATTGTATAAATATATCATTAGGTAAGTAGGATATATTTCCATGATCCAATATATTTGAATAATTTTCTCTTATTCTAATAATTTAACTCATCAATGTGCTATTATGGCCACATATTTAATCGGATTATGTTATTTCAATCAAAGGGATAGAGATACCATTCTCTATAAAATGGAAGGGAAAATCATTTATTTACATATTCAATTATTTAAATATCACTTATGATTCACCCAACAAATAATTCCTCACCTTGATAATTTGTCATCATTTGTTTCTTCAATAAATCAAAGTATATGATTCAATATATTCATTAATAATAATCTAAAGTATGTGATCTAATATACATTTTAACATATATGAATATCCTAGGACACATATACAATGTTAAATTATTATTTTTTGTTCAATACTCATAATTTACCTTCATAAAGTTCAAACTTCATGAGAATAAGTCTTAATTTCTTTTGAGCCATAATTAACTGATATTCAAATATTATTTATGTACGATTAGAAAACATTCATCATGACCATAGAAAATATGTTTAATAAAATTTTCATAAAACTTTAGGGTTCTCATAATAGTGAGGAAATTATATATCCTTTTTATAAGAATTATACTCTAAGTATATTATCAAATTATCATTACATAAAGTAACACTCATATTGTGATAAGATATTTGTTAATATTCTGGAAATCAAAATTATAAAGTTAGTTATTTCTATATCACCAACTCCAATAGATACCCACTTACACCAAAATCAATGACTAAAAAATTTATTTCCACTAGATCTCGTAATATATTTATATTTTACTTTGGATATTTATTTATTAAAAGGGTCCAACACATCACCCCTAGGAAAAAAATATTCTAATAGGTAAAACTTCCAAATTATGTGATTAATCCATTGATGTGACCTTGTATCCTTCCCTAGGACAACTACTGCTGTATTATCATAGTATATTGTGATAAAAATATTTATATCACGCATAACATCATGCTCTCAAAAAATCATATATCCAAATTACTTCTTATGTTAATTAATAAGTATAAATATACTTAGGCACTGTTGTAGAATCAATAAACACTGGATTATTTGAACTCTTTTATCTCACATGTCCTACTATAAGGTAAAACACATATCCTAACTACAATTCCAAATTATTTTGATCTTTTTGGAAGCTAGAATAATTTTATATCCTAAATAATAGTTACACATCTCATCTATAAACCTATAGTATATAATTTTTACACATTAGATACTTTAAGATGGGTTTTAAATCTTCTCATTGTGTCTCTCATTGGTCTATATGATATCTTATTATTATTATATTGGAATAATAAATATTATTCACTTTAAATTTCATGGAATACATGAAAGATCCTACCAAAAAGGGTAATATATCTAACTCGTTCCCTATCTCTCTCTCTCATAATGTGCGGAGAAAATTTTTATTATAGAGATATACAGCATTTAACACTAGGAATAATCCCATATTATACTGTTCAATATTTAATCTCTTTAATAACTTGTCAATTTATATATTTCGAATTAGTCTAAGAAACCTTCTACATATATCACGATAGATCTTGATACCTACAATGTGAAAACATTCACCTCAATAATTAATATAGAACCATTTTTTTAACCACATATTATCCAACTATAATGTTGGTATCTCTTTTTAAATCAGTAATAAATCATTAGTTCATACTACTAGGAAAAAAATTCCACAACAACTAAATCTATTTTAGAAATAGGGAAAACATTTCTTTTTTTATGAAATTATCTTATTGTATCATTAAAACTAATGGTTTGTGATCTTGATTCTTTCATTACCCTATAAATAGATCCTTACAACATTAATTACTTATTGTAATCAATAGTTGTAAATATCCCTTATACTTGATTCATATAGAAATATTCCATAAGTTAACCATTAATAAAGGAAATAGTGAAACAAATTTTCAAAATCTCATAATCATGGTATGATACTAGGAAATATAGAATTATAATAGATTATATCATATCTAATAGAAAAAAATTTCTATAAAAATATATGACTTCATGTTTATTAAACCCTTTAGAAACAACCAATTCTTTATAGGTACTAAATTTATCCCATGTGTCCGGCTTCTTCATTAATACCCATTTATAACCAAAAACATTAGATCAATTATAGGATCCACCAAAACCCAGACATGGTTCTTGTAAATGGAATCCATTTAAGAATTTTTAACTTCATTGTACTATGAAACATCCCATTTAATTACTTATTCCTTATAGGATAGAGGTTAATTATATTAAAATAATAATTTTTTTACCTTCATTAGTAACTAAAAAACCATTTCCCTTTAGTAATGCAATATAAATGGTCTTTTTATATATTATTTGTGTCTCAAGAAAAACATATTCCACTAGGATTTATTGAATTTGATCCAATTCCAAATCTTGTGTAAATTCATACTTGACATAAATGAATCATATCTTACTCTAGCTATTTATATTGAATATGTTGTATCTATCAATACACATGGTGTGTATTTCCACTATTAACTTTTTATTTAAGGGGGCATATAGTTAATATTCCATTTCTTATTTGATATATCTTATAAATTTTTATTTTATTCCTTGTATGTAAATGTGTTTCTATGTGTTTACTTAAAAACACAATGTATCCCAACACATGAAAATGGGAATAAATGATTCCTTCTCATATGAAAAATAAAATATAACTTTTTTCCCATTTGGTTGGATCTTGGTTTAGTATATATTTTTCATTTTTTAATGTATATCTCAAGAAAGATAATTGAATAATCACATGAATCATAATCAATCTCAAATTGTCCAACAATGTGTGGTCCCACATTTTACTAACACCATTCCATTATGGTGTATAAAGAGGAGTGAGTTAATATATTATCCAAAAACCATTTATATATTTGATAAAGTATTGGTTAAAATATTCTCCATGATGGTTTCAGTGGGGTTTCATTACCTTATTACAATGATAATTTTCTAATTCATTCTTTTATTCCTTAAATTTCCTAAATGAATCAACTATATACCCCATTATTTTGACATAACTATGTTTACTAAAGTTATCCATAAAAGTAGTGTGGTAAGAGTGTATGCCGCTTGAGTATACTTTAAATGATCCATAAAAATTCATTTGAACTAATTCAATATTTTCTATATATCTTTAACACTTTCCATTAAATAAAGGGTTTTCCATTTTTCATCACATGAAATCATGAAATAAATTCTTATATTTTAGTAAAAAATAATATAAATATCTATATGGATATAGGTTCATCAAAGTATTCTAATTTACATACCCAATTTAGTGATTCCACAACCAGGTTTAATATTAGTCTTGTGAACTTGATATGTTATCAATTTCTAACACTTTATTTCCATATTCTTGTTCTTAATGACTTCTATTCAAATGACTCATTCCATAACATATGTTATCTTTGTAAAAGTATTAACTCTTATTCAAAAATTGAAAAATAAATGCATAGATGTCCAAAATAAACATGGCTATTATTATTTTGACAAAACAAAGGAGATATTAAAAGTTATTTAAAGTATAATTAAACTAGTCAAAAGTGTGAGATAGTAGTCACTAATAAAAAGTGTAGCCATTCCTTCTCCATTTCCATATCAAATATCCACTTCACGGATGGTAATATTATATAATCTACATGGTTCTTAAATTTTTATACTAATATGGGATCCATAAGTTACTAATAATAACCAAATTATTGAAACTTTGACATTATATTTGATAATGAATACTTCTAATTGTTCTCCTTCATTCTTCACTAAGGAAAGGTTCTTCATCCAATGGTCATTCTTTCTAAAATAAAAAATACTACAACCTACTTCATAAATTATCCCTTCACATTTCACATCTTGTAATTTAAATGAATGCTTTTGTATAATTCAAGTTATTCATAAGGATTTTCTTCATTAAATTTCCATTTTTCAGCAAAAATACTAAAGGATTTTTATGCATCATATCATTATCTTCTTAGATAATCAATGATAATATATCTGAAAGATAATTATGAATATTTTTCATATTAAAATTCATAATAAATTTGATATTCTATAAAGAAATCAAGAGAATAATAGGTTCATGCATAATTCCTTGTGTATTTCAAAACCCATAAATTTAAAATCCTTTGTACAGAAAATCACATTGATTAAATAAGGTGTAACTACTACACCATGACATGGATTTCACCTAAACAGTGACTTAGATATCACATACCTCCCTTATCTTCCATTATCCAGAAAATTATCATCTATATTAAGAAATATGGTGTATACATCCATGTATTCATTAATCTTCATGATCTCACTAGTCATAAATGTTAACATGAGGAACTAAACATCCAATGCATCATCCATGAGTTTTGATAAGAGAGTATTATCTTCCTCACATTCCTCCTTATAATTCTCATTATGAACTAGGGAATCCAATATATAAAACTTTAAATCTTGGTTTATTAAGAGGTAAAATAACCTTTAACACTCCTAGAGATTATTTTTTGTTAGGATATTGTGTTTCTCCAAGATACATCTAAGGTATACTTTCATGGTTAGATAATTTCCAATTATCTACTACACTTAAACAATTATTTTATAATTTTATCTTGATTTCCAATTGTGACATAATAATTTTTTTTATTATCCAACAATTTTACTAAATCTTGACATCCCATACCTTTAGATATGGTATATCATGTCGTATGGATATTCTAGAGTCAATGATATAAATTCCTATTAAACTAAATCATATAAAGGCTTCATAAAATTATTTGAAGGAATTTTGGTAGTTATTCATTCCAACAACATTAAGTCATAGTTCCTTGATCTATTGAGTGGACACTCTCATCCGAAAATACAAAAGTTATATGTATTCAGAACTTTCCTCGAAATTATAAAAAAATTAAAGGGAAAATACTCGTGATGATAACATTTTTAAGACTACCCAAAACATTCATTATAACTCGTAATAAATTAATGGAACATGAGAATATAAAAACAAATGATTTAATATATGGTTTCATTATAACATATGTAATGGAAAGTGAAATATCACTAGTTATTTTCCATGATTGACTTTATATAACTTATTCATAAATATTCTTTATTTTATTCATCATATTCTTATTAAAATGCTATGCATTTTATATGATTAATTAACCAAGCCTGATAAAATAATTTATATATAATAATTTTAATGTATTTCATATTTCATACTTGTTATTTTTTATATTATGTGGTCATATTTAAACTTAAAATAAACAACCATCACATAATTAAATTACCATTACTAGGTAAATAAAATAAATTATAGATATGATCATGAGATTTCAACTACTTGTTTTTTTGCCAAGTAGAGGATAAACCGAACTCGGCCTTTAGGGAAATAACTTCTCAAGGAAATACCTAGCTCTGGTAATAGATTTTCTCAATTTACGTATGAATATTTTTGGATTTTTTCACCTTGATTCGAGTCTTACATCTTATCTTGTAGGTAACTCCATCCATTACAACATGTTACTCACTCATAAGTAAGGGAAACTAGGGGTATAGGGTTACATAGAATGTTCCTTTTACACATATGTGTTTTTGTAATGAGGAAGTATTTAATTAATATTATAATACTTATAATAATAATAATTTTATCACAAAAACTCAGGTAATAAATAATTAAATTAAGTATAAACCTAATATATACACAGGATTTTTAATCTCTTGATCATTTACAAAATGAATTTAATATATATATGTCTTACTACCACTCATTAAATTTCATTAATTATTATGGTAAAATTATCAAATTAGTAAATTAATAATTTAATTAATTAATTTAATATTTATTTTAATTATATTACCAAACTATCCCTCACAATCTGATCCTAAATAATTTTAGAAAAATAAATTTTAATTTAAAATTATTAAGTACATGGTGTTAACTAACATGGTACATGACATCTACCCTCCTAGTAAGATTAAATTCAGCTAATAATTTTATATATAGGGCATGTGCAATAGGTGATGTGTCATGAATCCCTCTTCTACAGATTAAACCCATTTATTGACTATAATAGTTGCACAGAATGTATTGTTACTCGACATGATATGTTCTTAATGTTGTGCATCGTCCTTGTTATTTACTATGTACTTAAACAACATATATTCCTATAATTAATTTAAGATAATACATCGAATATTATTTCATTAGTCAATCTATGTAACCTATACAACGTGTATGACTACAAAGAATGCCACCAATATATACGGTATATACCACTGGTAATGCACGTGAAGTACACAGTGTGTACAATAAATATACTCTTCATGAATTTCCAGAATAATGTGGAAAATAAATATTAAAGAATTTAAATTTACACGACCAGCCAAAAATCACTTTACATGCACCTAGTGTAGAAATTTATATCACACGGTGTTTACCACTAGCCACTTTGACAATAGTTCAGTATTGATTTAAATTTTCTATGTGTATTTCTCACATGAACTAAATTTCATAGTATGTACATTTCATGAGTTGTATTGGGTTACAACATATGTATATATTGTTATATGTTTCACACTTAATTTCTAGATTGACACAATAAAAACATTGGGAATTTTCATATATCTCACATGGGTTATCATGTTTTACAATACACGAACAACCTGCTACAGAACATGTAATTTAGGTGATGACATATCACTCAGTTGGCAGTCAATATGCAATTTTTAATGATGTTGTGTACTTACCTATGGGGTCAAACCGATGTGGGTATACAAGGAAAGTACACATGTTAGATGTTGTGTAATCCCTATTAATTAACATTCTAACTGAAGGTAAATATATGGTATGTAATGATTCCATGTAACGGCCCTCAAATTTCAAATTGTAATTTTCATGGTCATTTCTATTTGGTTAACCAAGGGTATATGGTTTTTAAATTTAGTTACACCTCGTTTTCACATGTACTATTGCCAAAAATAATTAGGACCACCAGATGGTATCTTTGAGTATTCATTCTGTATTCTTATAATAATTGTTTTCATATGAATTTAAAGGAACACATTATCTTGAATTTTGTATTGAATGTAAGAAAAATATAAATAAAATATATCTAAAATACTATAAATATATAAAATAATAATAAATAATTATAAATTATAATGTGGCACTCTGCTATAACTAGAAGGTTCCGGGGTGTAGGTGAAACAGTTTGACTTGAGACCATTAATATTTTTCCTTAGTTTTAAAGGATTTAATCTAAACAAAATTATTAAGAAATAAAATATTCATAGATATAATATTTTTACATTTAATTTATAATTAATTTAAAATAATAATTACCTCGGCCTGATAATTATTCTAATTGCTGATCAATTTGGGATCTTCTCTAACATTCTAATCATTTTGGTTGGAATCCTATCTATGATCCCTCTTGTATAATTAACAAATTCTCCATGAATCTGGGAGTGTCATCATTGGTATTTAAGGTGCTAAAATAGATGAAATAAATTCTTTTCTTCATTCATTATTGATTGAAACAAAAAATTATCATGAGATTGATAAGGTTGATGAGGATTATCGCTTTCCCCTGAGGGAGTTATTGAGAAGTTCTCTCTAAGTATTTGAATAAATTCTCATAGGACAATCATTTTTCAACTACTCTCACTTCTCAAAAAAATGATATAAAATGAATTATATACATAGGATTAAAATATTTAGTAATATCATAGATACCCATTTCTAATTATTTCTAATAAAATTTGAATTCCAAGTTAAATTATAATATTGTTATTATTATATTCCATGACATGTACTAAATCATATATATTTAAATATAAATTTTTAAATAAATCAATCAATATTTATTTGAATGATGTTAAATAAAAAATATCACATAAGGGACTTATCTCAACGAATTATTCATCCTTAGTATTTGCCAAACCTTGATTAATAAATATTCGATAAAATATATAAATATAAATATAATATTCATTAAATAATTTAATTAATATTATATTCATTAAACATGTGAATAAATATTTATTTTAAATATTCATCTACTATGTATTATAAAATTGAATAATCATTAATTAAGAATGTGGGATCCACATAATATAAATAATTATTATTCCACAAACTAAACAAAAATATTTCTCTTTAATATTAAATTCAATAATAATTTGACAAAATTCTCAGATACACTTAGTGTGTGAACCTCTAAGCTTTATTCTCTGTTGATTTAGAAGAACATTTACTAAATTACATGATTTTAATACTAAAACATGTCAAGGATTAAATATATAAAACTATTAATGTCACAACAACAACCTAATATAAAGGCTTATTTTGTTATATAATCCCTTTTTCATGATATATCATTTGGAAGGTCTCATACTTGTGTCTTCAACCCATATAATTGATTAATTTTCATTAAATATCTGACATAATGTTATATATAGACTACCATGGACTTGGATTTAAGCATACAGTTTCATTTCAATCAAATAACCAAATATATTGTCTTATATAACTTCAAAGGAAAAAAAATTATTTCATGACATATTGAATTAATGACATATAAATTATGATGCAACCACTATATCATACCTCACCATGAGAATATGCCATCCTGATTTTCAACAATACATCAATGTACATTATTCACTATATAAATTAATAATAATCTCAAGTATAAGGATCAGTACCCATTTATGTAGATATGAATATCTAATGAAACATATGAAACATATAATTTTTATTGGTATGTACATCCTTATCAAATCCCATCTTGGATATCACCAAGTGAGAAATTTATGAGAATAAGTCTCATCTTCTTATGATTCTCAATCACCCAATAGTCAAAAATCATATGTATCATGTTAACTAATGAAAAAATGTTTATTTTTTTACAAAAATAATGGATTTTACACACATTTCTAATAATTTACACATTTTAGTGAACATTTATTATAGTAACCAAGAGGTCGTATTTTATATTTATTGACAATAAGGGTTGTGGGTTGATGATGAAATAACAATAATTGGATTTTTAGAATGATCTTGATATATAAGGTAAGGTATCATTAAAGTATGCTAATTAATTATTAGTATAGAAGAAAATAATGAATGATGGGTTGTAGAAGACTATTTTCTAAAATTAATCATTAAAGAGTTATTATTAAAAATTTGTGAATGTTTATGGTTTGGAATATATTATAGTGGATGTTTAATAAGGTGCAAATGGAAACAAATTGTTTAGGATATTTTTTATAGTAAGAATATTGGAATATATTTTTAGAGGGAAGTGTGTAAGATATATTTAGTAGTTTCCAAAGAAAAACTTGAAGAAGAATCCATGAAAATAAACAAGTAGTCAAGATATTGAATAAAATATTTACTTTTTAAATATGTGTATAAAATTATTTGAGAGGAAAAAATGATAATGTATAGAATCATTATAGTAATATATAACTTTTCATGATAGATGAGCAATAATCCATTTAAGATACAATTAACAATTGAAGTGTGAAATATATTGTTTTTAATATACTATAGTATATAAAATATAGAGTAATCAAAAAATTTCATGAGTTTTCTTCACATTTGATATATTTACTGTTGAAGAAATATAGAAAAGGATGAAATTTTCTTATACACATACTATATTTTAGGATTTTTTTAACGACATTTGGAAGATGCAGTAAAATTATGAAAAATGAATATCACATACAGTAATGTATATTCTTTTTTAATAAATTGGAATAATTGAAAAGGAAAGAAACATCCAGGTATATATATTGTTTTTGTTAAGATATGTAATATCCTCCTGCTTACAGAATGTGGATAATTAATATCCTTAAAATTTCATAGTATTGGAGTGTGTAAGGGGGTTTAGGTATGTGTATATCTAGAAATTACTTTGTTTTTTATTTTGATATATAATATAATCTAATTTACTAAAAATTAAAAAGGGATGTAATTAATATTTTGAAGCATAACATTAAGTTTAATCATTTGATGCTTAGATGAGTAAAGTTGGTTTTTCCACGGAAATGACATCCATTCCTTGTGGATTATTTGGAGAATTTAAATGGTTATGGTTATTTAAAAACACCCATGATATCAATTTAAGTCATTAAATCACTAATTTGGATATTGATAATATTAATAAATTATTAGGCTAGTATACATGGTGGTTCACAATGTGGTATATAACATTTCTTGGAGAATATGAAATAGAGAATGTCATGAATATCTTATAGATGATAAAATTGTATTTAATCAATCACATTGAGAGTTCTGATAATTTTAAATACATTAAAAATGGTAAAATATGCAATCCAAATCATGGTATTTTGTGTGTTGTATTGAAAACACCTATGTGAGACACTAGGAGTACCATCACGGGTGTTGTAGAGGCTTTGAGAATAATTTTTAGTGATGTTTGTCACGACCCGTCCTCGGGGCCCGTGCCGTGACTACCCCAAACCCGCCTTCCATAGGCCAGAGGCTGGCGACTAGTACCAAAGGCGTAAATCCCGATAACTGGGAAGGCATTGCCTTTATAAAAGTAAAAAAACACCATAGAGTACAAGCGGAAGCCAAACACAAAGTACAAAAAGAAGTGCTGAAAAGTAAATGGGCCAGAATAAAAACTCAACTGTAATTGCAGCTACAACTTAACTAAAGTACAACAGAAAAAGGCAAACAGCTGGAATAAGGAAGCATCTCATGGGTCGTCCTCCACAGATCCTACCTAAAGGGTAGGTACAGATAGCCTCCTCAACGCTCTCGCCTTTCAACGTCCTCTGTGTGTCGTCTCGCCGTGGAGTCCTCCTCTAAATATTGACTCGTCGTGTAGTCCACCTCCGGGTACTGACTCGTCGTGTAGTCCACCTCCGGGTACCGTCCAGTCCTCGAACACTCAGCCTCTGTCAGTACTGCACGTTGTCTACAACCAACACAACGAGGTGCGGGCATAGCCCGTGCAGGGGTGAGTATAACGATACTCAGTAGGGACCCCGAGACCCTCAAGGTCTCACTAAAACCAACAAGGATAACCACAAAGAAGATCTCAACAGATAACCACTACTTAGGTATATGCCCATACATATACCTAAGTTATCAAGTAACCCATCTCAATCATGAGGAAACACAAGGATCATGAAATTAACGGATAACCACTACCCAGGTATATGCCCATACATATACCTAAGTTATCAAGTGACACATCTCAATCATGAGGTAAAAACAAAGGTCAAAAGTCTCATCTCAAACCAGGATTTTCATCAACGAAACCGTAACTGCTAAAGAGCCCCGTCTCTGGAGTGTACAGTGGTCCTATCACGACTCTGAGGTACTGCTCACTAACCTAATACTGCTGAGGTAATCCTCCTGTCGAGTATCGCGGGTCTGCGGCCAACTACCGGGCGCTCCGTCCGCTGAGGGTCTGTTGCCAAATACCGGGCGCTTCCCCTAATATCCTACAGAGGTACTCCTCCTGTCGAGTACCGCAGGTCTGCGGCCAACTACCGGGCGCTCCGTCCGCCGTGGGTCTATCGCTAAATACCAGGCGCTCCGTCCACTGGGCTAGTCGACTCACTTCAAGTCGAGTCTGTCAAGTAGTTTTCAGGTTTCAACCGGCTACACGGTCTCCGTACTCCGCAAGCTCGTCTTCGAGAGGGTACACTCCATGAGCTACTGGTCAAAACTCCAAGTATCTCAAAGTCCCACGAAGATGTATCTCAAACGACCGCCTCGTCATAGAGGTCTCAACGCAATAGACGGCGCGTCAATCAGACGTTCGGTCTGTGAGTTACTAGCCGTTTCATCCCCGGGGCCCGGTTGGTTTTGTGTGTGAACCAATCCGGCCGTAACTCAACTATACCCCGAACACTCATAGGGTATACTCATAGGGACCGTTTCTCAACGTGATCACCAATACCGCTAACGGTTCGTCAAATGGACGTCTGGTCTGAAAGATATCAGCATTTCCGTTCCAGGGGCCCGGTTGGATTTCAGGTACAATCCAACCCGGCCACTATCCAACAGCAACAAAAACTCGGGCGAAGTATGCCAAAAGTTCCGTCTCATCAAGAGGAAAACAACGAGACTGACTGCGCGTCAATCGGACGCCCGGTCTGTGAGTTATTGGCTTTTTCGTTCCAGGGGCCCAGTTGGTTTCGTGAGAAAATCAACCCGACTGCACTCTGACGGCATCCAAACCTCGAGCGGAGAAAGCCAAAAGATCCGTCTCACTAAGAGGAATTCAACAAAGTCTACGGCACATCATTTTGACGTCCGGAACTCATGTTACGAGCGTTTCCGCTCCGAGGCCCCGGTTGGTTTCGTTTACGAACCAACCCGGCCAAACCCAAAGTTCTCCGAAACCTTGAGTGTAATAAACCGAAACGACCATCTCGATCCAAGGATCGTGTTTCCACTGACGGCGCGTCAATCAGAGGTCTACAGATCAAGATATGGGCCTTTGACAGAAAGTTGTCCGAAAACGGGGGGTCTGGGCCCGGGCCGACCCGGGTCGACCCGGGTCCGACCTGGCTGGGCCCGGCCCGGCCCGGCTCGGCTTGGTCCGGTCCGGCCCGACCGGCCGGCCGCGGCCGGGCGGTCGCCGCGGAGCGGCGGGGGTGTTCCCCCCCCCCTTCACCGCTGATTGATGCCGGTGGCAACCGACGCTGGCCACTTCCAGCGGCTTGCCGCTGCCGACTTCTGCGGACCCCCGGACGCGCTCCGGTAGTCCGTTTCTCCTACAGTCTTCGCTTATGGTCCCCCCAGAACACCACCTTCACTGCGAATGGATTCAAACACCAAAACTTCCTGCTTCGTCGTCTCCCATCAATCCGCACGTCAAAATGATTAGCGTCGTCTTTTTAGTTTTCCAGCGCGACCCGATGGCGCCGCGCCCCTTCGCTGCGGCCTGACTACGACCTCGGTTCTCTGGTTTTCTTCGACGCGGCGCGACGGTGTCGCGTTCTTAAACTTCCTTCCACGGCGCCGCGCGACGGCGCCGTGCATATCCTTCCGCATGAAAACCGTGTGGTGCGATGGCACCACGCCTTCCCGTACCAACAACAAAGGAACCAGCACGAAATTAAGGAGGAGGGTTGGCCATGTTTGTGCGGTCCGACTCCCTCACGTTATTCGATAACAAATGGTTTAAATCCACGAAGATCATCAAGTTGGTATTCACGAATCAAATAAATAAATAAAACCCCTACATCGATCCACATGTACGAACGATCCGCAGATCAACCCAAAATTGGTTGGTCCGTGCTCGTCGTTCTTTTCTCAAAATGTAAGAGAATGCCAAAATAAAATCCCAACCCACAACATAATCTTCACGGATCAAATTAATGTTTATTTGATCTGTGTTCTTTGATTTAGAAGGAAGTAGCATGGGGTTCATTAATATTTCATAAACAATATCCTACAACGGCTCAGGAATGGTGCACGTCAATTGAGCCGCGGAAGACGAGCGTCGCGGAGGTCGGGCGTCACGGAAAACAAACGTTGATTCTGTTGTCGTCGAGGTGTGTTCGAAGAGGAAACGTCGTTGGAAGAAGACGTCGCATTCTTCAGCGGAGATGTTCTTCGTTGAAGAATGGTGTTCTTCGTGTTCTTCGTCGAGGTTGAAGAAGAAGAAGACTTCACGCTTCCCAAACATCTCAAAGTGGCAAAAACTCTAACAAAAATAAAATAAGACCAAGTCTAAATTTTATTAACACATCCTAACCATTTGAATTTCAAGAGTTTGAAATTAATTAACTCACTTTATTAATTATAACAAGTTGTCAAAAATTAATGAAACTGAGTTAATGGGGAGTTAGGAAAGTGAGGGGTTAAGAGGAGTTAGAGAGTTAAGGAATTTGAAAAGGTGGGGAGGGGTTCGTGTGGGCCCCACTCTTTCAATTATCCACACATGGGAAGTTGGGTGGATGTGGGCCCCACCACCAACTTCCCATGGGAGAAATTAACCACCTTGTTATGAAATAAAATTGATTCATCAATTTTATTTACTTTTTTAATTAAACCTCAAAATTTAACTTCTTCACCCGCACAAACGCAACTACGGTAAAGGTCCCCTTAAGCGATTACCGGCGTTGCGAGTTCATCGGTGCCCTCGGAATTTGATTCCGAGCACCGGTTAAAAAGTTAGAAATTCCCGCTCGCTCATTCCCTGAACGTACCCGAGCCAAACTTCGGAAATTAATTCCAGGCACACCGGGCCTCAAAATCAGGCGTCGTCAAAAACTGTGTTCTTGTAAAATTCCAAATAAAATTAAGAAAATAATTTCCTTGAAATTTCCTGGTCTTTACATTACTCCCACCATAGGACATTATGTCCCCGTAAAGCTTCAACACAAACTAGGGTCACAAAAGCGGTACAGAGCACGCATCTGAGCCTTCCGCTCCCATGTGCTCACCCGGAGGTTCCCGTACTGCCAGAGAAAGTGCACCCGAGGAATCGATCATCCTCGTAGGATCCGCTCCTGTCGATCCCTGATCCCCACTAAAACCTCCATGGAAGTAACCCCATCTCCATTTTCCTGCTCCTCATGGTCGATGATATGCGAAGGGTCGAGCATGTATCTCCTCAGTTGAGATACCTGGAAAACTTCGTGCACCTTGTGAAACTGAGGTGGATGGGTCAAGCGGTAAACCACCATGCCTACCCAGATGAGGACCTAGAAACGTCCATTGAACATCGAAGATAACTTGCCTCCATGGCCTCATATCTGTAAACCTAATTGAGGTGAGACTCGTATAAGGACGAGATCATCATCCTAGAACTCTAGAGGCCTCCAAGTCCTATCAGCATAAGACTTCTGTCAGCCCTGTGCTGTCCTCTTCCGATCTTGGATGACCTGGACCTTCTCTAGTCTCAAAAGAGCTGCTATGATTTATTCTTTTCCGATAAGAGAAATCTGGTCTCATCCCCTGGATGAACCACATTAATTTCCTAATACAGTCAATCCTGACATGAATGATGCATTCATTCCATGGATGACGTCGTAAGGCCTCGACGTAACTACCAAGAGATCCAACTTTCACTCTCACCTCCAAGGGTCGAGTCACACTGTCAGCATCATTTTGAGGTCACTAGGTCTCCTCCAGTAGAAATCTCAAAAGTGAGGGTCAAGTCAACAGTCTTAACCGAGACCACTCAGTATCAACCAAACAAAAAAGGACAGGAAAGCAAACTTTACAAAGATAAGTGTCTTTTCATTATTGCAGCTCATAGTACAAAGACACTAAAGTAACAACACAAAAACTAGAAACAACATGATCAATAGCCTCCAGGTCTGGAGCTAGTCCTGCTCCTGTCCATCTGCCTCTGGAGCTCCATGACCATAGGTCTCAGCTGCCTGAATCTGAGCTCTCCCATGTCCTCCTATCCCCTGTGGTCTGCCCTGATCGAACCTCTGCCTCTTCCTGGGAGGTTCTTCATTTAACTTTTGGTCATCTGCATGGCGGGTCGGACAGTCACGTGCCATGTGACCAATCCCGCTGCAGGAGTAACACTATTCACTCTCAGCACGTCTGGCTCTGACTCCACCTCGGTTTCCCCGCACAACTGAACCTGAGTCATGCAGTCGGCGAACGGTAGGTCTGGTCCTCTTGGACCTCTGCATCCTCTGTCTACTGCCTGCTGCAGAAGACTCTGCCGCAAGCCGGCTAGTGGTGGGTCCTGTTGCTGGAGACTGCTCAGCAAGGAAAATCTCTACTAAGAGGGATCTCTCCAACACCCATGTCTACGTCAGAATGCTGTGAGAAACAACAGAAGCTCTAATCTCTCGCCTGAGCCCCTGCTCGAAGGTTCGGGCCCTGATGAACGGGTCGCGTACCATACATGTGGAGTAGTGCGAGAGGTCTATGAAACTCACTGAATATTGTTCCACTGTCATGCTGCCCTGCCGCAACTGAAGTAGCTTCTGTATATGCACCGCTCGAAGGGTGGCTGGTACAAACTCTGCTCGGAACAGGCTCTCGAAGTCTGCCCAAAGAAGTGTCGCCTCGTCATGCATCTGGAGCATCAAGCTCCACCATCTTCTTACTGCTGCCTGAAGAAGGCTGGCAGCAATGATCACCATGAAGTATGTCGGCATCCCCACTAGCCTGAAGACTCTCACCACAGCCTCCAGCCAATCCTCAGCCGCCTGCGGGTTCGTCTCTCCCTGGTACCTGGGTGGCCTCTGGCGCTGGAACTCATGTAGTGTGCTCAAGCGACGTGCACCCTCTCCTGCTGGGGCTGGTGGCATTGGTGGCCCAACAGGTAGTAGTACCGCTGGTACCTCCGCTGGTTCCTCAACTGGAAAAGGGCCATGTACTGAGGCCACATCACTCAGCGGGCTGTCAGTATGAACCACTCTCGGGGCTCTAGCTGGTCGTCCACGGTGAGGCATCCTGAAAGGAACAACGTGACACGGTCAAACGATTTATACCTGGTGAGCTGACCATTTCTGAGCTGATAGTCAAATAAAACTTCCGGAAACACACACGCAATCAGTTTTTTCGTGCATAAAGTCGGAAATCAGTTGTCAGGGTCCTGGTGTATGGATACGTCGGCCGCCTGCACCAACACTGGACTCCCTGAACTGAAAACCACACTCGGTACTCTTAACACTATTTCTTCACAGAAACAAAATATCGGAGATATAAGTTCTGCGGTAAAACCGACTCCTTTGATACCAATTTGTCACGACCCGTCCTCGGGGCCCGTGCCGTGACTACCCCAAGCCCGCCTTCCATAGGCCAGAGGCTGGAGACTAGCACCAATGGCTTAAATACCGATAACTGGGAAGGCATTTCCTTTAGAAAAGTAAACAAAACACCACAGAGTACAAGTAGAAGCAAAACACTAAGTACAAAAATAAGTGCTGAAAAGTAAATGGGGCAGAATACAAACCCAACAGAAAGTGCAGCTACAACTGAACGAAAGTACAACAGAAAAAGGCAAACAGCTGGAAGAAGGAAGCAGCTCCTGGGTCGTCCTCCTCAGATCCTACCTGAAGGGTAGGTACAGATAGCCTCCTCAACTCTCTCGCCCGTCAACCTCCTCCATGTTTCGTCTCGCCGTGGAGTCCTCCTCCAGATACTGACTCGTCGTGTAGTCCACCTCCGGGTACGGGCTCGTCATGTAGTCCACCTCCAGGTACTGACTCGTCGTGTATTCCACCTCCGGGTACCATCCAGTCCTCGAACACTCAGCCTCTGTCAGCACTGCCCATCGTCTGCAACCAAAACAATGAGGTGCGGGCATAGCCCGTGCAGGGGTGAGTATAACGATACTCAATAGGGACCCTGAGACCCTCAAGGTCTCTCACTAAAACCAACAAGGATAACCACAAAGAAGATCTCAACAGATAACCACTACTTAGGTATATGCCCATACATAAACCTAAGTTATCAAGTAACCCATCTCAATCATGAGGAAACACAAGGATCATGAAATCAACGGATAACCACTACCCATGTATATTCCCATACATATACCTAAGTTATCAAGTGACTCATCTCAATCATGAGGTAAAAACAAAGGTCAAACGTCTCAGCTCACACCAGGATTTTCATCAAGGAACCCATAACTGCTGAAGAGCCCCGTCTCTGGAGTGTACAATGGTCCTGTCACGACTCCGAGGTACCGCTCACTAACCTAAGACTGCTGAGGTACTCCTCCTGTCGAGTATCGTGGGTCTGCGGCCAACTACCGGGCACTCCGTCCGCTGAGGGTCTGTCGCCAAATACCGGGCGCTTCCCCTAATAGCCTACAGAGGTACTCCTCCTATCGAGTACCACGGGTCTGCGGCCAACTACCGGGCGCTCCGCCCGCCGTGGGTCTGTCGCCAAATACCAGGTGCTCTATCCACTGGGCTAGTCGACTCACTCCAAGTCGAGTCGTTCAAGAAGTCGTCAGGTTTCAGCTGGCTACACAGTCTCCGTACTCCGCATGCTCGTCTCCGGGAGGGTCCGCTCCACGAGCTACTGGTCAAAACTCCAAGTATCTCAAAGTCCCATGAAGATGTATCTCAAAGGACCGCCTCGTCATAGGGGTCTCAACGCAATAGACGGCGCGTCAATCAGACATCTGGTCTGTGAGTTACTAGCCTTTTCGTCCCTGGGGCCCGGTTGGTTTTGTGTGCGAACGAATCCAGCCATAACTCAACTATAACCCGAACACTCATAGGGTATACTCATAGGGACCGTTTCTCAACGTTATCACCAACGCCGCTAACGGTTCGTCAAACGAACGTCTGGTCTGAAAGATATCAGCTTTTCCGTTCTAGGGGCCCGGTTGGATTTCGGGTACAATCCAACCTGGACACTATCCAACAACAACCAAAACTCGGGCGAATTATGCAAAAACTTCCGTCTCATCAAGAGGAAAACAACGAGACAGACGGCGCGTCAATCGGATGCCCGGTCTGTGAGTTATTGGCTTTTTTGTTCCAGGGGCCCGGTTGGTTTCGTGAGCGAACCAACCCGACCGCACTCCGACGGCATCTAAACCTCGAGCGGAGTAAGCCAAAAGATCCATCTCACTAAGAGGAATTCAACAAAGTCGACGGCATGTCATTTGGACGTCCGGAACTCAAGTTACGAGCGTTTCCGCTTCGAGGGCCCGGTTGGTTTCGTGTACGAACCAACCCGGCTGAACCCAAAGTTCTCCGAAACCTTGAGTGTAATATACCGAAACAACCGTCTCAATCCAAGGATCACGTTTCCGCTGAATTCGCGTCAATCGGAGTTATACAGATCAGGATATGGTCATTTTACCGAAAGTGGTCTGAAAACGGGGGGCTGGGCCCGGGCCGACCCGGCCCGACCCCCCTGGGTCGGCCCGAACCGGGTCGACCCGACCCGGCTGGGCCCAGCCCGGCCCGACCGAGCGGCTATGGCTGGGCGGTCGCCGCGGAGTGGCGGGGGTGCCCCCCCCCCCTTCGCCGCTGATTGACGCCGGCGGCCCGGCGGCGCGCCGCCGCCGCCTTCTGCGGACCACCGGATGCGCTCCGGTGGTCCATTTCTCCTGCCGTCTTCCCCTATGGTCCCCCTAGAACCCCACCTTCACTGCGAAGGGATTAAAATGCCAAAACGGCCTGCTTCATTATCGCCCATCAATCCGCACGTCAAAACGATTAGCGTCGTCTTTTTAGTTTTCCAGCACGACCCGATGGCGTCGCGCCTCTTCGCCGCGGCCCGACTCCGACCGCGGTTCTTTGGTTTTCTTCGACGCGGCGCGACAGCGTCGTGTTCTTAAACTTCCTTCCACGGCGCGGCGCGACGGCGCCGCGCATAGCCTTTTGCATGAAAACCGCGTGGTGCGACGACATCACGCCTTCTCGTACCAACCACTAAGGAACCATCAAAAAATTAAGGAGGAGTGTCGGTCGTGTTTGTGTCGTCCGAACCCCTCGCGTTATTTGATAACAAATGGTTTAAATCGACGAAGATCATCAAGTTGGTATTCACGAATCAAATAAATAAATAAAACCCCTACATCGATCCACATGTACGAACGATCCTCGGATCGACTCGAAATTGGTTGGTCTGTGCTCGTCGTTCTTTTCTCAAAAGGTAAGAGAATACCAAAATAAAATCCCAACCCACAACATAATATTCGTGGATCAAATTAATGTTTATTTGATCCAAATTCATTGATTTAGAAGGAAGTAGCATGGGGTTCATTAATATTTCATAAACAATTCCCTACATCGGCTCAGGAACGGTGCACGTCAACTGAGCCGCGGAAGATGAGCGTCGCGGAGGTCGGGCGTCGCGGAAAACGAACGTCGATTCCGTTGTCGTCGAGGTGCGTTCGAAGAGGAAACGTCTTTGGAAGAAGACGCCGCATTCTTCAGTGGATATGTTCTTCGTTGAAGAATGGTGTTCTTCATGTTCTTCGTCAAGGTTAAAGAAGAAGAAGACTTCACGCTTCCCAAACATCTCAAAGTGGAAAAAACTCTAACAAAAATAAAATAAGACCAATTCTTAATTTTATTAACACATCCTAACCATTTGAATTTCAAGAGTTTGAAATTATGTAACTCCCTTTATTAATTATAACATGTTGTCAAAAATTAATGAAAGTGAGTTAATGGGGAGTTAGGAAAGTGAAGGGTTAAGAGGAGTTAGGGAGTTAAGGAATTTGAAAAGGTGGGGAGGGGTTCGTGTGGGACCCACTCTTTCAATTATCCACACATGGGAAGTTGGGTGGATGTGGGACCCACCTCCAACTTCCCATGGGAGAAATTAACCACCTTGTTATGAAATAAAATTGATTCAACAATTTTATTTACTTTTTTAATTAAACCTCAAAATTTTACTTCTTCACCCGCACAAACGCAACTACGGTAAAGGTCCCCTTAAGCGATTACCGGCATTGCGAGTTCATCGGTGCCCTCGGAATTCGATTCCGAGCACCAGGTAAAAAGTTAGAAATTCCCGCTCACTCGTTCACTGAACGTACCTGTGCCAAACTTCGGAAATTAATTCCGGGCACATCGGGCCTCAGAATTAGGCGCCGTCAGAAACTGCGTTCTTGTAAAATTCCAAAGAAAATTAAGAAAAAAATTTCCTTGAAATTTTCGGGTCTTTACAATGTTTTTTGAAAAATGCATAGAGAATATTGTAAGGAACACATTAATTTCATAATAGGTTTTTAGATTGAGAAAAAAATTAAGAATATCATTGTATAGTATGAATCAATGAAATAATATATTTTCTAAGTGGGGATTGTTATATAAATTATTAGTCATAATATAAGATTGATAATTTTGGCAGACATAGTTAAAGGAAAATTTGAATTTTATAGAGGACTAAAGAACATGATATTTAATAGAGAACATGAAGATTATAAAGAATTGAAAACTAATAATGAAACCATTTTTTTGGAGTCTGTGAGGCATAGAACACTAACCCGAAAATTGTATTATAGTTTCTATAAGGGAAAGAGCAGAGATGTTTCCCCTTAAATAAATCCCACTTTTAATCCCTAGATTGTACCATCTAGGTTCACTCATATTTAGAAGTTTGAGTATCATAGGATTAAAATATATTAATGTATAATAATGATTGGGTTTCACTTTTTCACAATGATCAATTTATATAAGATTGTATATGAATCTGTAAAACAAATTTTTATATAGTTATATTTTTCTAAGGTATTGTGGAATATTTTCTTTAATATCTCAAAAGACGACCCCTTTAATGAAAATGATATCAACAACCTCATTTATTGTTATATAAATTAATAAGTATCTTCCTATATGAATACTATATTTTTCATTGAGGTTATCAAATTTATGTATCCTATATGTTTGAATAAAAACAAAAATAATTTTGATGATCCTTATATTTAGCATAATATAGTAATAAGGAATTATCATTTGGATATCAACATTTTTACCTCCATTATAATTGGATTAGTTGGGAACTCAATCAAATAATTATCTTTTTTATTAAGGTTTTTCATTCAATGAAATTTCAAAAATTAAAATGGCTTGATCTCTTTTGTTTGGAAGCCCCAAAAACATGTTGGATCATGATTAGCATGGATGGTTCTTAAAATTCTATCAAATTATTAAAGGTTATGGTGGAATTTTCAAGGAAACTAAAGGGGGATCCATCTCATGACTCACTATGTACTTTCAGATGGTGATCTCCTATGAAGAGGAGATTGAAGGGGTCATCAAAAAAATCCATATTGAATTATTCAATAGATTAGAAATATATTGATTAATCTATATTCCTCTTTCATTACGCATGCCATTAATATTTATATATCCTATCTTTCTTATAGGATTTTTTTGGCTTGGTAAGATTTTCAATAATACAATAAGAAAATTTATTTTGTGTTACATATATATAGAGAGGTAAATATTTTTTTGACACACATGAAAATTTTGGTGATATATTAAGGGAATGTAAATTGAATTTTAAAATTCCATAGGTAATCACAGATACCTTATTCCTTTTAATTTTTAAAACTTTATCATTTTTTATAATATTTTTGTCCCTAGACCATCATAATGGGTGAAATATTATAAATTTATAAATAATTAGAAAATATAACTTATTTGTTCTGATTCCAAGAAGATTATATATTCAAAAATATAGAAAAATATCACTTCTTTTTTTTCTATATGAATTTAATTAAAAAATAAAGAAAAGATAGAGTATGAGGATATTAAAGACCTAAAATGATCATGTGGAATTGGGGATAAGATATTTTATCCAAACTCACATATTAGAGGGTTATATTCATGAAATATCTACAAAATAAATCATAATAATATTGAATAAAAAAATATTTAGAGAACATATTGATACATTTTATGAATGATAATAAATTAAGATAGAGTAAATTGACATAGCTAGTTCTAAAAAGATTGATGTAGGAATATATAGAAGATATTTATTCATGAGAGACGAAGTAGGTGATGTGCATTGATTGTATAAAATTTTAAATATGAAGAAGGATGTGAAGAATACAAGGGATACACTATAATATCTATATGATTTAAAAGGAGATATTTCTAGTGATAGATTATCAATATTTGGAAGAAGATCCTTTCTACTGTGATTATTTTGAATACAAAGTGTAAATCCTCACTAAAATATGATTCTATCATCTTGATTTTAGAGAAAGAAGATACATTACTCAACGCTCTACAAATATCTTATCTCATCCATTTTGAAGAAGTGTCAGGATGTAGACATGAATATAAATGGATCATCTATAAAAACATGAATATTAACAAAATCATGATTACTATATTGATCATTGAGAGACCTACACATATAAAATAACCGATCCTTCACTGAATTATAATTGTAATGATGAGGATTTTCCATGTAATTATTTTTAATTAAATGGAACTATTATGAGGCTGCAAAAATTGATGGCGCTTGATTCCAAGGCCTAGTTTTCCCGAAATGGATTTTTGACCTTTTTTTAAAGTACGATCAGTAAACCTACGAGTGAGAATTCTTATCTTTTGAAACAGTGCTCATAATTGAAATCAGAGAGCACAGTTGAACTCACAATAATAGGATTTTCATAAGGGAGTCTTAACTTCAACCATTGTAGGTTGGGGGAAAAGGATAGTTTTATGGACTCCTAGAAGGATAATAAAATAACATTATATGTTATTTTCTTTTTCTAACACCTATTGAGTGATGCTGGATGGGACCACTGAGGTGTTCAGGAATTTAAAAAGAGACATTAAATTCTTGGTTACATATTGGTTGTGACCACCCCTCATATATTTAATAATGTTCATTAATTATATCAATCAATGAACCATTAATTGAAGGGACATTTAAACTCTTAACTCTTTATTTTGATTATTAAAAATGTAGGAAAAAGAAGGATTGGTGGATTGTGGGAGGATTTTATCATAGAACCGAAAAAATATGATAAAGTTCCAATGATCAAACCTTCCAATTAAGAAAAAGGGCTTAAACGACATCACTGGAGGAATCGATGTGAGATTGAAGAATTTCGGCAGCTTCAACGAACGTGAATTATTCTTTAAAAATTATTACAACTCCAACATTTTCGAGGTAGGAGTTGTTATTTAATTCGAGTAAATTCTCTATTAAATTCCTCATTCATGAAAATATTGATGAATGTGGATCAACCAAAACAAGTTGATCCGCGATTCGTATGATTACTGCTGGTGATTGTTGAAAGAAAAGATTGAATAATGTTTATCATTAATTTTGTGATGTATTATTTACTACCCACTTGATATGATGCCATCAAGAAGGGCATCATCCAAATGAACTAGTACTGGAATCTCTGCAACTTTGTTTTGTGTCACATTCTTTGGGGTTGGATTTTTAACTCGACGGAATGTTGAATCCGGAAGTCATGTTTTGATGGCAGCGTCCCGGGAGGCCCATAGGTGAAATAATAAGAGAAAACAGACCACTGGTGTTCAAACGGTAGCCCACATAATCCTCTCAGGCACTGTACTGGTGGGAGATGGTGGTGGTCGGCTCTCGCCAGTTTTGGAGGAATGTGGTGCCCAAAGGCGTCGTGGTAGACAGTAGGGGCGGTTGGACCTTGGTCGACCGCGTTGGTAGCAGGCGGCACGTCATAGCATGCTGTGGAGGGAGGCGCAACATCGAGCCATGGAAGAGGGGGAACCACACCCCACAAGTCCTGCTGAAAGTGGGGGTGGTTCCATGTGGCACTGCCATTGCAAACCGAGCAGACTTTCATTCGTTCGGGAGGGGGAGCCAA
The DNA here is from genome assembly GCA_963277665.1 of Viscum album. Classification (NCBI taxonomy): domain Eukaryota; kingdom Viridiplantae; phylum Streptophyta; class Magnoliopsida; order Santalales; family Viscaceae; genus Viscum; species Viscum album. The sequence continues at coordinate 188,589,526 of OY728156.1, read as the reverse complement.
CACCGGCATGGCCTGACGAGTCGCGCCCAGCCAAGGCGAGAAGGGCCGGTCAGCAGCCCAGTGGGCTGAGCCTGTCGCACCCTAGCCATCTTGAGCTATCACATCCAGTTTGGGCAGGTACAGGTCAAACACAGGTCGGACCCAGACCGGGTCGGTTCAGGTCGGTTCGACCAGAGCGGACCGGGCCTGAACCCTTTTCGGCCCAGATACACTTAAAAGGCAGTAACTCACATACCTAAAATTCATTTGAAGAACCGTCTGATATTATATAATATTTGGAACAAGATGGTCCTTTTTAGATACTCCACCTGAGATTTTTAGAAAGTTAAAGTATGGCTGGTATGGTTCGATCTTGAATCCAACCGGGCCCTCGGTAAAAAAATGCTTATAACTCACAGACTGGGCATCTGATTGATGCGTCGTATGTTACGTTGGAACCCTTAGGACATGTCGATTTTTTGGGTTAATCCTTTTTGGAACATCTTAGGGTTGATACATGACTTATATCTTGATTAGAAGATTCTACGTAAGTCAAGCGCACTGAGTGTGGTAAATCTGGTGGCGGGATATCAATTAGAAAGCGACCCTTAATAGATAAACATCATAGAGACCTTGTTTGAATCAGAATCATAGAAACCCTAGGTTGATCAGCATCATAGAGACCCTATGTGGATTTTCATCATAGTGACCCTGTGTAGATTAGTAATGTGCGACCCGATGAGGACCAGCCTTAGAGCTGCCCGTCCAGGATCAGCGACATACGCCCTAGTGTGGGTCGACAATGAAACAACATCTATTTGGTTATATTGTGAAACTTCTTAATGTAATAAAATGATATATCCTAAGACTAATCATCTTTATTCATGATCTCTGAGTTTTATACCTAGTGTGACATGTCTCTACTTTATTTATGATTGAGTTAATTCTTTGGGATTTTCTCTTTATATAATTTTCAGAGACCTTCAATGGTCTTAGGCTCCCTTCTGGGTATTGTTATACTCACCCCTGGATGGACTTTTCCCACACCTTGTTGTGTATTTTGCAGAAGACGAGCAAATTTTATGAGACATTAAGGAGCCATGACCAGGCGGTACAAGTAGGTGACTGGTTGGCATGGAGAGCTACAAAGAGGAGTTATACCTACCCTTCAGGTAGGATCCTTAGTGGAAAATACTAGGAGTCGTTTTGTGTCTTAGTGGTAACTTTTAGTTGGGATAGTATTCTGAGCCCCTTACTTTCAGTACACACTTTTACTAATGCAGTTTTACTTGTAGATGTATCTTTTTTGTGTTCTTGGACTATGTGTTTGTACAAGTTTTGAGGCAATTTTTTCCCATTTTAGAGAAATGCCTTCCTGTCTAGTTACTAACCTCTGGTCTATGGAAGGAGGTATTGGGGTACTCACGGCACAGACATCAGGGGATGGGTCGTGACAAAGTGGTATCAGAGGAGTCAGTTTTACCAAAGAACTAGGACTCAGATATTTCCAATGGAGCAATTGTGTTAAGTGTTTTTTTGTGTGGTTTATAGTTCAGGGAGTCCATTATTGGTGTGGCACCTAATGTATCCATACACCAGGTCCCTAAATTCTGATTTCTGACTAGGTTCATGAAAACATTGATTACATGTGTTTTGGAAATGTTTTACTTTTGATCTCTTTTGAGTCAGCTCACCAGGTATAACTTATTTACCATGGAACACCTGCTTCTTTTCCGGATGTCTATAAATAGAAATCCATCCAGGATTATAGAGAGAGTTCACAAACATGGCCCACCGTGCGATGAGGCTTTGGTGCAAGGCCCTCTTATAGCGATTGAACCTTTGGGTGGTGTACCAGTAGCTTCACCAACCATTGGGAAGCAGTTTCCACCATCCCCACTAGAGAATGGTGCATGCCAACTAAGCATGTAGCATTAGTTACAATGGAAGATGCCTATGATATTTCAAGGAGAGACAGATCCATAGGAAGCTGAGGACTGGTTGGAGGCTGTGGATAGAGTTTTCCCCCTAGTTGGGACACCAGAAGAGTATATTGTGATTCTAGCTGCTAGTATTTTCTAGGGCATGGTGGGCAGATGGTGGAGCTAGACTGTCCAGTTACACAATGTGGTGACCCTCACTTGGATGGACTTCAAGATCCTCTTCAGGGATGAGTTCGTTCTAGTGACACTAGGCTTTGTGCATATTCAATAGCTTCTACACTAACAATAGTGAAGATTGACAGTGGCCCAATACTCAGGGAGATTCACTGACCTCTCTTTCTACTCCACCGATATGGTAAGAGACCCTTTCATAAGTGACTGAACCTTTGAGCAGGGTCTCCAACAAGAGATCATAGCATCAATGATATCACTAAATATCCCAATGTAGGTTGGTGTACTCGAGTGAGCATTATTGGTGGAGATCTTCCTAGCTGAGCAGGCACTGATATCAAGACCCACCACCGGACGACACATAGATGAGTCATATATATCATGTAGTTGGAAGATGACACAGAGGTCCAAGCAGACCAGATCTTCTGGTGGGTGACCCCATGATGTAGGGTCAGAGGGGCAGAGATCATGAGGGAGACCATGCCAGCTGAGGAGAACACTGTGCTTCACCTGCGGTGGGCAAGGCCACAGGTCTCGCGACGTCCCAACCCGTCATACCGAATATCAGTATATAGTTTAGGGACCGCTAAGTCAGAGGTAGAGATATATGTGAGGAGGTCTGTAGGGAAGCAGGCAGTGTATAAGAGCAGGTCGTGCAGTAGGGGTGGGCGGAAATTTGAGGTTCTACCACCACCAACTCCTGGTGGTCCACCTCAACCTCATAGAATAGGTGGACAGGGATGATATTAGGTTCAGACAGCTGAGGCCTACCACCATGGTTATCTAGAGATGATTCGGGGTATGATCTGTGTTTACTCCACCCTAGCTTCAATACTTATAGACATAGGTTCTACTCACTCTTTAATTTCCATGGTTGTCGTTCAGAGCTCGGAGATTCCGGTAGAGTCATAGGAATGATCCTTACGATTAGAGACTCCTATGGAAGAGGTGTTGATGGTTACACACTGGTGCCGAAGGTGTTAGCTTACTAAAGGAGGTGAAAACTTTGGATGGGATATCCTAGTTGCAGCATCGATGCATTACGATGTCATCCTAGGTATGGACTGTTTATCCATGGTCCATGCTCAGATTGACCATTTTAGGTGAAAATTGTTTTGTGTCTGTAAGTATGGAATGAGGTTTTCTTTCACCGGTGAGAGAGAACCTTTGTATCATAGGATGGACCTTCTTAGAGGAGGGTGAAGCCGATCACACATCAGTTGTCTAGACACACCCTTACACTTTTTGTTGATAGGAGTCCGAGCTATCTTGTAATGTTAGACCAGTATATTGAGGCCTTTCATGAGGATGTTCCATGATTACCTCCTTACAGAGAGGTAGAATTCTACATCATCTTATACTCCAGGATGGAACCGATATCTACTTCAACATATCATATGGATCTCATCGAGCATCGTGAGTTGAGGGTATAGTTGGGGGACTTGTAGAGGATTGGGTCCATAAGGCCCAGTGTTTCTCCATGGGTAGCCCCTATTTTGTTCACCAAGAAGGTTGACGGGAGTTTGATACTTTTCATGGACTATCAGCGCCTGAACCTGGTGAAAGTAAAGAACAAGTATCCACTCTAAAGGATTGATGATCTCTTTGACCAGCTGAAGGGAGCTCAATGGGTTTTAAAGATAGACCTCAGATCTTGCTATCATCCGATCAGGGTATGAGATGAGGATGTACCAAAGACGGCCTTCAGATGCCGGTATGGACACTATGAATTCTTGGTGATGCCTTCTGGTGAGACCATCACCCTAGTAGTGTTCATGGGACTCATGAATAGCCATACCTCGATCGCTTCATGGTGGTATTAATTGATGAAAATCTTGATATACTTGGTGTTAGAGGAGGATAACGAGACTCATCTACAGATAGTTATAGATACACTTGGAGAGAACCATCTTTATGACAAGCTCTTGAATTTCCAGTTTTGGATATGGGAGGTCCACATTCTAGGACACATTATCTCATAGGCTGGATTCACAGTGGATACGGAAAAGATCAAAGAAGTACTCTATTGGGAGCCAATGAGAAGTGTAAATGAGGTGTGGTGTTTCATAGGATTGGATGGGTACTACTAGAGATTCGTACCTGACTTTTCCAAAGCTGTGACACCATTCTAATATTTGACAAAGAAGGGAAAACCCTTTGTGTGGATGGAAAGATGCCAGTAGAGTTTTCAGGAGCTCAAGAAGAGACTAACAAGTACCCACATCTTCAGACTACCAGAGGATGGAGTTGGGTATGTATTCTATTGAGATGCATTGAGGACCGAAATAGGATGTTCCCTGATGTAGGATCTAGCAATGATCATCTATGGATCAAATCAACTGAGAGAGCCTGATCATAAATACGCTACCCATGACCTGGAGTTAACATTAGTGGTCTTTTACTTGAATATTTTGTGACAATACTTGATGGGTGAATGTCTTATAGTCTACTCTGATAAAAGAAGTATTAGTTATATATCCTCGAAGAAGGACCTAAAACTAAGATAGTGATGATGTCTTGGGTTCCTCCAAGACAATGACTTTTAAATAGTCTACACTTCTTGGAAGGGAAAATGTGGTGGCAGAGGCACTCAACAAGAGGTCTAGTCTACAGTTTCGGAGTGAGGATACAGAGCATCTATCCATGTTGTAGTTATCCTTCATGGATAGTGAGGGAGAATATTAACTCTAGTCTACGACTGTTACTACCCCACTCCTTAAGCGAGTCAATGAGGCACAGATTGGGGATGTTGACGGTGAGACCCAACTTACTCAGATATAATCTGGATAGGCTCTTGATATATTTTTGAAGGTGGGGATCACTCCCTCATATTTAGAGGATGTACTATGGTCCCAGTGATTCTACATGAGTAGGTGTTGAGGGGGATCCATACATCCCCTTTGGCGGTACATCCTGGTGTGGAGAAGATGTACCAGGACCTCCAGTGTCAGCACTGGTGGCCAGGGATGAATAAAGTGGTGGCATAGTTCGTTTCATGATTCCTCACACGTCAGGAAGTGAAGGCTGAGCATCAAGTTCTAGTAGGCATAGTGTAGACAAATGAGGTACCAGAGTGGAAGTGGGGTCGTATCTCCCTGGAAATTTTAATAGGGATACCATGTACATCTAGGGGCCACAATTCCATTTTGGTAATCATTGACCGATTCCCCAAGTCAGACCACTACCAACCCATCTAACTATAGCGATCAGTAGAAGACTTGGGACGAATCTATGTTCAGGAGATTGAATGGAATCACAGGGATCTATCATCAATTGTCTCAGATCGTGATTCTCATTTTACATCCTACTTATGGAAGGGATTATAGGATTTTTTTCGGGACTCAACTACATTTGAGAACCCCCTTCCATCCTTAGACATATTGTCAGACAGAGTTCACCATACAGACACTCGAGGGCATGCTTCATGCATGTGTCCTTGATTTTGGCCATAGTTGGGGGGACCACCTTCCACTGGTGGAGTTTGTATACAACAACAGCTATCACTCCACCATCATAATGGCACCATTTGAGGCCCTATATGGGTGACCATGCAGATGACATATATGCTGGATAGACCTAGGGGAGTCAGTACTTAGGGGTCCAGAGTTGGTACGAGCTACCACTGAGAAGGTCTAGATCATCTTGGAGTGGATGAAGTTTGCATAGAGCCAAAATTTGTCTTATGCCGATAGGAGATGGAGACCATTGGATTTCAAGGAGGGAGATCACGTCTTCCTACAAGTCTCACCCTGACGATTATTTCAGAGATTTGTTTGGGGTGGAAAGATATCTATGAGGTTCATTAGACCTTTATAGATCCATAGTAGAGTAGGTGATGTGGTGTACTATCTAGATCTTCCCCCATATATGCACTGGGTGCATAATGTTTTCCATATTTCTTAGAAGATGAGGTACGTTAATGATCCATCACATGTTATCGACTGGGGAGAGATGGAAATTGATGATGGGGTGATGTTCGCGGAGTTCCAGGAGGATATAGAAGAACGAAAGTAGCGGGTCCTTCATGGTTGGTCGATTCCTCTGGCGCAAGTTCAGTGGAAGCACGAGAACCTCTAGGAGATCACATGGGAGTGGGAGGCTTAGAATCATGCTCAGTACCCCCACTTCTTTTCTTATACTTTTTTGTTGCTTTAAGGGAATAAAATCCTTAAGGTTGGGAGAATATAAAGACCTGGATTTTCAATGTAATTTTTTTAAATAAATGGATCTATTCTCAAGATACGAAAATTGACGGTGCATGATTTTGATCCCCAGTGTGTTTGAAATTGATTTTTAAACTTTTTTTTAAAGTGATATCAATAAACATGCGTGAGAGAATTTTTATCTATTGAACTGATGCTCAAAATTGAAATCTGAGCGCGTCGTTAAAATCAAAATGCAAGGAATTCACTTAAGGGAGGCTTAACATCGACCATTGTAGGTCGGGTGAATAAGATAGTTTTATGGTCTTTTTTAAAGAATCATAAAATAACATAATATGTTATTTTATTTTTTTGCCTCCTCTTGGGTGATGGTGGTAGGGATAATGGAGGTGGTCCATCATTTAATGAGGGACATTAAATGCCTAGTTACACATATGTTGTGTAACCACCCCTCGTATAATTAACAAGGTTCATTAATTACATCAATTAATGAACCATTAATTGAAAGGAGATTTAAACTCTTAACTCATCCATTTTATTATTAAAACTACTATAAAAAAAGAGGATTGGTGGATTGTGGGAGGATTATATCATAGAACCAAAGAACTCCAATAAAGCTCCAATGATTAACCCTTCCAAAAAAGAATATAGGCTTAAATGACGTCATTGTAGCAATCAATCCGGGATCAAAAAATGTGTGTGGTTTCGACGAACATGAATTAGTTTCCACAACTATGACATATTGTATGTTTTTGAGTATGGGGTTACTATAAAATCCAATTAAATTTGTGTTTAAATTCCATGTTCTTAAAAATCATTATGAACACGGATCAACCAAAACAAGTTGATCCGCTATTCATATGATTACTTCGGGTGATTATTGCAGGAAAAGATTGAATAAGGTTTATCATTATCTATGTAATGTATTTTTTACTACCCACTTGATATGATGCTAATGTGGAGGGTGCATCCCAAACTAACAAGGCCCGAACTCTCTGCTACTTCATCTTTTGTCACATTCTTTGGGAGAATATTTTCAACTCAATAGAATCTAGAATCCGGAAGGCACGCACTGAAGGCAGCATCCAAGGAGACCCATTGGCACAATCAGAAGAGAAAATGGGCCACCAGGGTCCAACTAGTGGACTTCGGAAGCCTCACCGGCATGACAGTGGTGGTGGGTGCTGGTAGCCGACTCTCACCGGCTGTAGAGGAAGGAAGCACCCAAATGATCCATGACGGACGAAAGGGGTGGCCGCCCTTTTCTCTGCCGCATTGGTAGCTAGTAGCATGTTGTCACGTGCTGCGATGGAAAGGGACTCGCACTCAGTGGTGGATGGGAACTCTCACCTCACAGTGGAGGGGGAAACGCACCATGTGGGTCTTGCTGACAGAGGGGGCGACGCCATGTCGCGCTTCCGTTGCAAACCGAATGGACATTCATCCATTTGAGAGGGGTAGATGACCCCCGCACGACCCATCGGGTCACGCCCAGCCAAGGCGGGCCATGCTGGTATGCGGCCCAGACAGTTAGGGCTGGGCCGGTTCGGACCCTGGTCAGACCCGAACCAAATCATGTTGGTTCGGCCCAGGACGAGGCGGTTCGGACCGGGCCCAGACGGTTTTGATCCCAGAATGCTTAAACGGTCGTAACTCGCAAATATATGTATGTTGGATAAACCGTCTGTGGTGCTAGAATCCTTGGAACAAGATTGTGATTTTGAGATAGTCCATTTGAGTTTTTGAGAAAGTTGGAGTATGACCAGGATGGATAGAACCCCAATCCAATTTGGACCTCGGTACTAAAACGCTTATAACTCAAAGACCGGGAGTCTGATTGACGCTTCGTCTATCGCATTTGAACCCTTACGACATGGTGGTACTTTCAGTTACTCCTTTGTGGAACTTCATTAAAGATGAGGCATGACCAATATCTTAAGGATAATATTCTATGGAACTCAAGTGCACCGAGTGCAGGGAATTCTATGGTCGCCGTCAATTAGAAAGAGACCATGTGTGGATCAACATTATAGAGTCCCTATGTGGATCAGCATCATAGAAAACCTATGTGGATGGGAATCATACTGACCATGTGTGAATCATCATCATAGCGACACTGTGTTGATCAGTATTGCGCGACCCAAAGAGGACTAGCCTTAGAGCGACCTGTCATGGATCAGCGACATACGACCCTGTGTGGATCAATAACGAAACAACTTCTATGTGGTTCAATTGTGGAACATATTAATGAAATAAGATGATATATCTTAATACTAATAATCGTAATTTCTGTTCTTTGAGTTATATACCTGTTGTGAGATGTCTCCATTTTGTGCTTTGTGATTGAGGTAATTATTTTTGGTTTTTCCATTGTGGAATTCTGGGAGACTTTCAGGGGTCTCGGGGTCACTACTAGGTATTGTTATACTCACCCCTGTAAGGGCTTTACCCACACATTCTTGTGTCTTGTGCAGATGATGAGCATCTTGGCTTGGACTTTAGGGAGATAAGACCGGGTGGATCATGGAGTTGACTAGTTGATTTGGAGTGTTGAGAAGCTGAGTTGTACCTACCCTTAAAGTAGGATGCTTGGTGGATAATCTCATGAGCTATTTTCTATTGTAGTTTTATCTTTCTATTGGACTTGTATTCTAGCCCCCTTACTTTCGGCACACACTTTTACTACTGTAGTTTTACTTCATGGTTACATATTTTTGTGTTCTTAGACTGTGTGTTTGTACATGTTTTGAGGCAATTCCTTCCCATTTTAATTAAATTCCTTCTAGTTCTAGTCATTGACCCCTGTCCTATAGAAGGTGGGCTTGGGGTACTCACATCACGAACCCCGGGTGATGGGTCATGACAATTATAAAGAAGATAATAAGTGTTCGTACCCCTATCATAAAAAATGCACCATTTAAAATAAATTTTAATTACTTCAGTGAGTGTTATTACCTCATGGTACATTGACATATTATCAGCATGTGCTCCTTAGATTAGAATGTTTTGGTGAACCAAGTAGAATCTATATGTATCCTATATGATTCATATTTCTTCATTCATACGTGCGGTATGGTGATGTATCGTGACCAAAAAAATTAACCAAGATTTTGAATATTGTTCCTACTAAAACACTAACTAGAGCTTAAAATAAGAGAAATAGAGAAATATTTTGTTTAATTTAGAAAACACCCTCATTTCCCCTGAGTATCGTGGGTTCCAATAAGTTTTATCTGAGTCAAAAGGTTATAATTTTGCATGAAACCTATAAATATGATTTGGATTTGTTTCACACATGTATTCATTAATGATTCCACTATTATTAAAAGGAACTAACATTCTGTGGTTTTAAAAACAAATGTATTTGATCCTATAAAATTGTTTCAAGGAGTTTATAGATTACATCATATGAGAATCTAATTTGACATAGAATGGTTAAATAATATGATATTATAGGACCAATAAGGTCATGATAAGATCATTATATAGTGAAGTACTCATGATTTCATCTCATTATGCTATTAATTTTGAGATATAGAAGAATATTGAAATCCTTTATGGTGATATTTTGAATGTTTAGAGGAACCTTCCTCATAACTTGATGAAAATTTTCCTATGTTGAAGGTAACAAATAGGAGAAATAATAATAATTCACCAATGAAGGTGGAACCTTTAATTGAGGTAAAAAATTTGGGTTCATTTATTAAACATGAAAAAAACATTTTTTAAGAAATTGCATGAAAATGAAAAGATTCCAAATCACTCTTTAAGATTGGTAGAAGTATGGATTCTAATGATGCCATGATACCTATATCAAGTTTCAAATCAAAATGTTTTTCATGATAAAATAAAAAAATATTTGATCTCTATATGATATGGTGGATTAACTAGAAATACATCATCGAGTGGATTTTACCTACATGGAAGATCTATCCTTGGAGAATAAAATATTAATGAGAATAGAGGAAGTCTTGAATGTAAGAATAATAAATATGGTTGATTATATGAAGGTCCAAAGAATTTTTTTTAAAGAAATTAAAAAATATATATAGTGAAATAGATGTCCAAATAGAAGGAGTTGAAAGTGAGTATTATTCCTCTCAAGACACAAAATAAAGAGAGAGGAAATTCTAGAATGGAATATGATATAAGGATAAAGGATATTTCCTCCCAATTTAAGAGGAAATTTGATAAAATAAACTAGTATTAACTAATGATCAGATCCTCAAATGGAAAGGAAAATATGGATATTCCCTTAATGGAATCCTCAATAATTGTAGGATATAATGTTTTAAATTTAGAATAAGTGAACAAACGGAAACTAATATATAAAAATAATAGATAAATCTCAAAAAAAGGTATGTATATAAAGAAACTATTTTTGGAATGTTTAGTCACACCCTGAGTGTGTCTCCAGAATTATAGTAGGTGAAAGTTGAAAGAAAATTATTTCATAAACATATCATATGGGTAAAATCTATGTAAGGTAAGATTTTAAATATGATATGGCTTAATTATGTTAACAATGGTTGTATATAAATTCAATTAATTTGGAAATGGGAAAAATAAATTCCAAGGAAATCATTTTTTACTATAAAAAACTATAATTGAAAAAACAATTAAATAGAATCTATTACGTTGGATAAATCATTTACTATTCTATGGGAATTTAGGTCATTTTAATAAATATTACACCAATCCCCAATAATGTTTCAACAATTGATGAAATCATGAAGATAATGTTGATATATTTCGAAGTAAAAGAAATAAGCTTCATCGACATAGATAAATAGTGAGGTGAAATTGAATAAATACATTCCAATGGAAAAAATATGAGATGGATCTTATGGATGTTGAAGACAAGAAACATGAAAAATTATTTATTTTTTTATAAATCATACCACTAGAAAATATGTGAATAATAGTGGAAGATCTCTCCTATGGTGGAGAAGTAATAAAGATAGATTCACTAGTGATAAATCCAAAGAAGTAACACACTTAAGTTGAATGAGTCTCAAATATGAGTTGCATTAAAAACCATGAAATATTTAGAATTTGTGAGTGATGATCCATAATTAAATTTTTACTAGTGGAATTTTGAGGAAAATACAATTATGGCTTTGAATAAAGTTGGAAGAAAGGGTTAGATAACCAATACCAACTATATTCTTTAACATGGGGATGTTTGGAAAGTAACCCCTTATCTATGTGTTAAATGTTTCTAATATTTATTAGAAATGGAATAAGTGTGGGATTCAATTAATTAGGTGATTCTTATTAAATATTATATGTAATATATCTCAAATAAAATTTGTATGAGTTGAAAATAGATAAATTCAATAAGTAGATTAGAAATTATTAAAGTTCCTAAGCGGTATTAGGCCTTAACAAAAATATCAATTCATTTTAATACCTTGGCATGAATCAACAAATATTGTTAAGAAAACACGTTCAATTTCTATGATTAATCTAATTTTCTTATTATAATGGATAACTTCAAAATAAGTAATGATTTATATATATTTAAATTTTTTGAAAATGATATTTAAATATTCCAGTATTTATAAGAAAAAGTTTATGTTCAAAAAATTATATTAGTGTATATTTAAAGTGTTATCTAACCACTATAACAATAAAGGGAAAACTCTATAAAAGAAACAATAATAATCCTGAGAATATTGATAATTTATTATTGAACATACATTGTGGTAATTGGTGATTATCCTTCAGGGTACCAAGAATAAAAATGAAGAAAATGTGTAAATAAACAAATGGTTTCCCTATGTTAATGAATATCTTAATATCTAAAAGTATGGAATGGAGGAATTCAAGGGAATTTAGTGATGAAAACTCAAATTATTTTTATCATCATCTAAAACATGAATCCCTATGGATATTTAATGATAATGGATATCTATTTATATCACTAGTTTGTCACAAACAAGTGGTATTTTTTGGTTTAATTTATGTCATGTCTCACAATCTTGGAACATTAATAGTTATTTGCTAATGTTTTTGTGTAAGTGTGATTGAGATCAGAGGAAAGTTTATCAAAAAAATTAAGATCTTAAACTAGTAGAATCTATGAAATTACAGGAGTAAAATGTATAGCCTTGAGGATGTTGAATTAAACCCATGATTCCTACTATGATTTCAGACTACGTAGTCATAGAGTATTTTTTGATGACTCCTTTCCAACGAGTAAATTCACTTAATAGAAAACACTGAGTGAACTATAGATCAATGAAAGAAATGGTTAAAAATTTCAAAGGTTGTGAATATGGAATTATGGTTGTTTTAAAAAATCCTATGGGATTATATAAATAATATGAAAAAATTTCCAATAATTCATATCAAAAAGCGGTATTAAGGCTAAAATATGAAAATCTAGAGTTTCTTATCAAAAAGAATTATTAGAAATTGGTAAAAGTGTAAAAGGGTTAATCAAAAATTGGTTGCAAGAACCTAAATAGATGAAGGAGGTCGATAAAAATAAAAGTTCACAAACATAGGTTATGTTATAAGAGGTTATAAAATACAAATATCAAGTGATATGTGAAGTGTTACCTGAAAACAATATAGAATAAACTCACTAGATCTAGTTTTCAAGATTTGATGCAAATCATCTTTTTCCAACAATATATTTGTAGAGATCAATAAGAATATCAAAATTAATTCTATTATTGATAAAGTGGGACTAGATATGAGAAGTTTACCAAATACAATTCTATGAGAAAGGGTGAGGATTGATATAAAAATAAGATAGGAAGGGCCTCTGTATTTTATCGACTACGAGGAAGTGATAGAATTGCATCATAAGTCAATACAATATTTATTTAAGTATATTTTGTGTTAAAATGAGCAGTTTGATTTACGAGAGTATTTCCAACAAAATACAACTACAGAGAATGTTTCAAATTAGAGGTTATATATCATATTTTTCAAAATAAGTGTTGTAATCTAAAAATAAAATACTAAGAAATAGATTTTGAGGATAATATTAACATATATTTTAAGGTATCATTAAATTATGAAAATTACTCAATAGATCAAAAGATACTCAATAAATATGACCAATAAAAGTCTATATTTTGAAATTAATCACTAAAGGTTTATTTTCTAGGAGTTTTTAATGATTAAGGTTAAGATGTTATTACAATATATGTTTTATAATATATACATGACAACATGTTTTTTTGGAAGTTTTTACAAAGATAGAGTTCTTGAATCTATGTTTAGAGAGAATTTTGATAAATGTACCTGGAATTTTCATAAGATATCTTATAATAAGAATCAATGAACAATTCTAAGGAATTGGGATCTTTGAATACATAATATACTTTTTGAAGATTCCCAGTAAATTATAGAAGATATATAAATGAAAATGTCTTAAATCATTACATTGATACATAATTTTTATAGTAAAAACCATAATGCTTTGGTTAATAAAAAAGTGGAAAATGCATAGAGGAATTAGTGGTGCATAATATACTTAAGAAACAAAGGGATAATGCTCATAGGGATGCATATCGATTATATAAAAATAATGTATTTCAAGATGAATAATAGTTAAAAGGAATAAATTTTATTCTATTCGTAACATATTTGAGGATTTTTATAGGACATTTGGAAGGGGAATCATGAATATGGAAAATAAAAATAACTCAGTTTAAGGTGTAGGGTTTTTTAGATTATGGGAAATTGAAAATAAAAGGTACATCCAAGTATGAATAAGGCTTTTTAAGGATATTTAATATCTTTTTTCTTATCAAAGGTAAATACATAATATCCTTAAAATGGAAATGTCATGGATTTTGTAAGGTTTTTAATGATGCGAAAGGTTTTTCAAAAAATTCTAGTATGTTTTAGGTTTTTATTTTTATTGGTTATATATTATAGTTTTTAAGAATCTATAAATGGTAATATGTAATATTATCCATCCAGAATGTAATGATTTATCCCTTGATATTTTGAAGAGTAGAGTTGGTCACATCATGGAAATATCAGTCATAGTATGAGGAAACATTGGATAATTTTAGTTGTTTTAGTAATTTTAAGACACCCTTTCCATGGAATTGATTCACTCCATAACTCATTTATTGATTGAGAATATTTGTATATTCATCGGATTCTATACAAGAATGTTCATGCATTGGTCGAAAATATTTTTTATATAACTAAAATTATTGAATATTTTCGAGAACATGGAGATGATTAAAGGACATGAAATCTATTTCACAGTTCATTTTGATAATCATAATGACTCTAAAATTGGGATAATATTCACTCCATGTCATGTTATGTGACATGTCGAATTAAAATAATCAATGTGAAACATAGGGTGTCCCTTTATAATAATTTTAGAGACCATGAGAATAATTTCTAGTTTTATTTTATGAACAAATTCATCGAAACATCTAGGAGAACACATTCATGCTTAAAAAATCTTACAGATTAAGAAATGTTTTAAGAATTGAACCACAATATTTGTATACATGAATTAAAACATTAGATTATTAGAGGATTACTATATAAATTATTAATTACAATATATAACTAATAATGTAGTCATATGTGGGTAGAGTAACTTGTGTATTTTTTTTGAATAATAATGATTGTTATGATTTATAGAGACCTTTATGATAATGATTAACTAAAGATGGTATTTCCCTAAATTTATTCTACAATGTTTACATTTTAAAATATATATATATAAATATCACATGTGTATATTTTATGTGAATTAGAATTCAAAAAATGAATATATAAAGCATGAGGTTACTATACACCAAGTATGATCACGAGTAATTTGGGATAAAATATTTAAAACAATCATAAATTTTAAAGTGTTGGATTCGTTCATGATCTATATAAACTTATATAGTAGTATTGAAAAATAAGAGATAAAATTGATACATATGGTGTAAGATAAGATAATGAGACTGAGTATTTTGATATATACTATTTTAATGATAATGAGGATATAAGATATATAAGAAGCTGTTTTTTCGAGAATAATGAGGTATTATACATTAACCATATCTGGATTTTAAATGGTATAAAGAGCAAAAGAATACAAGGGCTACACTACCATGTTTCAAAATTAAAGGAGTGAGATAAGATAACTAAAATAAGGAATTATCTCCATGAGAAAGAATTTTAATTATTTAGTGATTATTTATATGATATATAGTAAATACATATAAGAAGGTGATGTTGTCAGTTATATTTTTGAGAAATAAGGTACATGTATCATCTCTCTACAAAGTGTTGATATCATCCAAATTGAAGAGGAGGAGGTCATAAAATGTGAAATTAAATAGTGATTCTATATATAATTGAAGTCAGAAACATAATCATTTTTTCTATACTAATCATAGAGATAACATCAATTTATAAACATACCTAGACTTCACAAAATTAGTTCATAAAGGTGAAGAAGATGGGGTATCTATGGAATCTATACCGAGTATTTCCTAAATAGTTTTATAAACTATAGTGGGTACTACATCCCCATGGTATGTAGACACATCATCATAATATTCTCCTTGGATTAAACTATTATAGAAAACTGAGTAAAATATTAGAGTCATGTACATGATTTAAATTTTATTATTCGTACTTGAGATCTGATCAAGTTATTTGAGAAATAAATTTATCCACAAGTTAATAATTTTTCTTACAAATGTAGTAAAAAGATAATAAAAAAATACAAATTGTAAGAGAATATATATATATATTTTGAAACACCATAATTCAACCCCTAAAGGTCTCTTGGGTTCCAAAATTTATAGAACAAAAATAACTCTATCAAATAGGTCCTATTTTACTAAAAACAAAACCCACAATCATTATAAAAATATATTATGTAAAAGCATAAAAATGGTTCAATATAAAATTCCCCAATAGAATCTATTTTTATTTTCCTCAAGAAATTAAATAAATCATATTATCATGAAATAAATTGAATTTTAAGAATTATGACTTGAGATTCCTAGAACAACTAAAAAATTGGTCAATTAGTCATAAAATATATCTATAGAGAAATAGATTATCAACTAAATAGGTTTTCATTTTATAAAAATATAATTTTAGAAGGATAATAATACAATATAGTGAACAATATGATTTTAACATAACTAATTCACTTTTAATAAGAATCTCCTAGAGACATCGAATCAGAGTCTTTTTTGAATACTCATGCAGTATTGTAATTAAACCATAATTTATCATAGATAAAATTAACCCATAATAACCCTAAAAATATATGATAAATGGTTTATTTGAAATAAAATAAATAGTTCTTTGTAATTAAATCACTCATTATTCATTATAAAATCACTCATAAGGATCAAATATTACATAGGATAAAAACATACAAAATTCCCGTAAACAAAATTATAAAATATATTTCTAAAAATACCACATAGTATGTTTGAAAAATATAAAAATACTTTTATATTGAAAATAATACATTACTTTTAAAATAACTAATTACATAGATTTTACTATGAAAATATCCACAATAAAATTTAATTTTTTAAACATTTATATCACACATATGAAGAAATGGTTTTCACTGAAAGAGAGTTTGCTTTTAATTTATGAATTTTTTTAAGCCAATAAATTTTTAAAATAGATATTTAATCGAAATATAAGTTGTAATTAAATAAAAACATTTAGAACACATGAAAATCCCTTCCCCCATACTTAAATCTAAATTTTTTAACTGTTCCATCCTACGGTGACTAATAATTTTATAGTTTATATCCATTGTGATTTATTCCCATTTAAGCAGCGAATGGATGTTAAAGAGTTGAGAAGAATCATAAACAAGTATGGAAAATAATTTTAAAGCATTAAAAACCCATTCAAGAACCACCAATGTGACACACCAGACCCATACTATTGGATCTAGTGCTAAAACATATTCTTTCCATATAGGTTTGATACCAACTAAAGTGACCTAAACATAACCATCCATAATTACATTATCAATATAAAATAAGGAATCAATTACATACCTAATATAATTTGAGTTCAGAGTTTTAAAGAGTTAAGAATAACCATTAAATAATAAAACCCATATCTTTCCCATTAAATTGGTTTTTTTCTACTAAACTAGGGAGTCCTAATTTAGAAATAACACATCAACATCTCCCACAATATTCTCCACACATGCCAACCATCTAAAAATATAATACATATTAATCTTCTACATAACCTAGGTAAATATAAACATAATATGGATGAGTTATAATGATCAGTAAGGGGTGTAAAATAGAATCGATCATGTCATAAATAAGCAATGAATAGTATTTCATGAATATAATAATAATAATAGCATATAATAGATAACATGAGCATGTGATATATCTATTGGTAGAATAACAATGAAAATAATCATATAGAAAACAATAATAGATTTTATAGTGATGTAATTTGTATTGTTGGTCATTATAAACATACTTCCAAGGCTTCATACCAAGAAATAATTCATAAAAGGTTAATGTTTACACCAAATCATTAATCTAGTTTATCTCTTGTGACCAACCAATGAATCTAGGGGATATAAAATTTTATTCCACACACATCTATAATTGATTCTAATATATTAATCATATAATGGAATGAATAAAAAATAAAATACATTACCAACATGCCTTAATAATCAATAAACATCTATATTAAAACAATCAATGTATGGATGATCGATATTTCGCTAATCAGAAAATAGAATACTATTATTGTAGTATTCCATAAAAAGGAAACCATTTAAAGTAAAGTGTATACTATTACATTGATACTAAAAAACAATATATAAATAATGGAATTTATATAGAATATATCCATGAAATTTAACTTTATGAACATAAAGGAGAGAAATAATGTCAACAGAGGAAATGAGAGTTAAAAGAAACATAACCCCTAAAAACATGGTAAGGTATGAAAAATATATTCATAAGATCATTTATACGGTAATAAACGATACATAACTCCAAAATAGATTCATATTTTTTAGTATTTAAAAAATATGGAAGAGAAATTATAAAATAAATAATAAAGCTTTTTTAATATGGTTGTAAAAAACATATAAGCCACTTTCAAGGTTATTATATAAGGGGTGAAAAGAGGATATTGAAAAAACAAATTTAAAATAAATTAAATTTTTAAACCCTGAAAATAAATAAATTTCAAAACTAAAAATTTTGATTGGAAAATACAATACAATTAATTATAATGAAATAACTACATTTATTCTTCTAAAACATCACCCTTTGTTTTTACAATGGAAAAAACACACAATAATATGAATTATTTTTTCATAAAAACTAATTGTAACATGTAAATTAATAAGGATAATACGAAATCACTATAAAATAGGTAAATGGAACCCAATTGGTAAATATTAAAATGATATTCATTTAAAAACATTATTAAAAAAGTAAAAAAATGACTTGAGTAAAAAATGTTGAAAATTTTCTTTCTGAACCTTACTAAAAAATGTAAAATGAACCAAATAAAATGTCCTCAAGATATAATTGAATTTTTGAGAAGATAATTCTCATATAAATATATATAATATGTAAATTCATGGATAATATTAACTATTGTAAATAGGATACAAGATTAATTCTACATACAAGAAGCGGTTTGGTTCAATTCTGAATCAAAGGGAGGTGAAGTGTCAAGAAGGCTTCTAAACCCTAAAAAATAAAGAGGGGATAAAATATAATAAATTAATATAATGTTTGTGTAACATCCCAAGTAAATAAAGAATTATAAATTTTCATATTTATTATTATTTTTAAATTAAATATTAATTTTACTATTAAAGGGGATTCTATGTTTGATGGCATACCCGATACGCTACAATTGGTTTCTTTGAAATCTAACGTTGTAGACTAATAATATAATATTATTATTTTAAATGGTAGTTAACACCTAGGAATTGTAATGGAGAGAATAAATAGAAATATATACAATATGATTATACATGTTTGTTAAATGTTTTTAAAATTATCTAATAAAAGTAAGAGGCTTAAAATGTGAATGAATCTAATTTTAAGAATAAATACTCTAATATTCTTTAAAAGTTTGATTTACCACATTTTGATGGAGAACCCTCTTAAAAAATTATTTTGTACACTTTTAAATGTTTTATTTGACAAAATAAAATTATTTTTTAGATTCTGGACATGAAAATTTACTTTGGTTAAATTTTTGGTGTTTTTCAGAAAAAATTCATTTTTTTATGAATTGTGGAAAATACTATATTTTAATTCAAAAGTGCCATTTAAGATAATTTATTTATATGGTTAGATTTTCTTTTTAAATTATTTTAAAGTGTAATTAGATTTTATTTTTTACCAATTAATGTAATTTTGGTCATTGGAATTAATTTACTATGAAATTAGACATAAACAAGTAACAATTGTTTCATGGTTATTGTTTCTTAAAGACACCGTATTTGTTTCGACAATGGGGATTAATTTTAAATTAATTAATTCACCTTCTATGTTTTTAATTTGGTAAAATAGACATCATTTTTTAATTCATAATATCAAATATATCTTAGGCTTATTTTTTGTTATTTTTCTGAAAAACATCAATTTTTGATGAATAGTGAAACCACTTAGTAGTAGTTAAAAAATGGACTTTTCATTTAAATGAAATTTTACCGCTTATATGAATTGAATTTCAAAAATAGAACATACATTTTTATTATCAGTAAGTAAAATGTGAGTCAATAAGTTGAAAATAATTTTTTTGAATAGTAACTTTTGACTTTTATTTACCGCGGATAAAGGTAAATAGAGAAATTCAAGGTAAAAAGAATATTATAATAATAAAAATTACCTTAACACTTGTCCTAACCTTATTTTTTAATTCATTTACATCCATTTTCATCTTTGGGTTGATTTTGGGACCCCATGGTGCCACTTATGAGTGATAATGACACTTTATTTTAATTAACATAAAGTAAAGGCAAAAATGACATAAACAAAAATCGTATAGTAAATAATTTTTTACGTGGGGTTATATAAGTTTATTATCAACTATAAATATTAATAAGAAATATAAAATGATTTCCTAAATCTTGGTATTTATTTTTAATTTTTTAGACATCATATAAATTAAATTATTTATTACACAATAATGATGTAGTATTTACCACATTAATAAATGATTTAAATAAATAAGATTATAATTTTTAAAAAAATATCCAATACCTGTCCAATTATTATTAGATGATTATATTTTGACCACAAGTTATATTATCTTTTAAGTTAATTAGTTTTTCACCTTAACAAACCAAATATCATTATATAATAAAATAATATTTTCACACTTTCTTAAAGATCCCTGTCTCCCATTAATAAAAATCCCTCAATTATAACTCATTCCTGACACCAATCAAGCCCCTTGGTTCATCCAACCCATGCCCAAATAAGCTCTCAAGATCCCTTTACTCCTACTGGAAGCCTTACCTTAGGCAGAAGGCACTTCAAGAAGTGCTTTTTGTTCAAACCAATGGGAGTTACCCAAATTAAAGGTAACACTTTCTCTTAACTTGTTTTCTTTTATTTTACTTTTCCAACCCCTAAACTCTTTTTATTCCATTATTTTATAACAAAAAAGTTATCATAAATATACTAATATGTTGTTATGAGATGTATTATAACAACACTTACACACACCTCCATCTAATGGGTGAGGAACATACTGTTTCTCTAGATGGAAAACTAACGCCTCACGAAGTGATGATTGTTCAATTATCTCCTACCACCTCTCATGGTGGACATTAAGATGGAACTGTGTTCATATATGATATATATTATGTTTATTATTTCTTTTTGCTTTTGTATTTTTAATTTATAGCATACCTTTATAGTTTCCATAACAGGTAAACGTGATAATTTCATTTGAGGAAGTGCAGACTACTGCCCCCTCAAAATGATATGAGTCGTTAATACCATATTTGGGATTTAAAAATGATGGATTTAATAATATTATATATGATATTATACTGGAATTAAAATATACTTATGTTTCAGTATGTTTTAATTCCATTAAAATACGAAATAGAAATGAAAGTAGTGTGCATGCCTACGTACGACTTATCGTCTCCATTAATGGTGCTTTTCATTTCTTATCTCAAAATTTAATGTAATATTATAAATAAATATATATACTGGATATATAAGATATATATGATATCTAAATAATTAATATCATTCCGTAGATAATGGACTTTTGACCACATAGACAACTTCTAAATATAATAAGTTCATTTTTTACTCAAGTAACAAATATCGACAAAACGATCGCTATTAACTTAAATGATTACATATTGTTTATAACATGGTAATAAGTGATATAAAAGGAATAATAAAGTTGAAAAAGGTTCTTAAGAATGTATAAATATAACATTAGTGTATTATTTAGGATATTAAAGAATAAAGGGGTCAAGTCGGACACGGGGTAAGGGATTTCGTCTCAATATCCATTCAATGAGGTATATTTTGATTTATACATGAATTTATTTAATATGGTGTATAAACCCCTTTGAATTTTTATTTCATTCAAAGGGAATATTTTTCTATGAGTTGTTTTACTAAAATACAAAAAAAAAATTTCTTTTTAACGTAAGTGGTGACAATGACCTTTTCGGCCGACGCGAGTGTTATTTGATCATTGGATTCCTTAACAAGTCGTAGTGTTGTTTTAAAGGAAAATAAATACTATATAATTTTTATGTATTTTTGTATTGAAAATGGTTTTGATAATGGATTTTTATGTCAATATGTTTAAATGATATTTTTTGATTGAAATATAGAAATGTTATCTTTATTTTATGATTGTTTTATGTGTTATTAATATGTTATGGTTATTGGGGATTGTTTTTGTATAAGGGTTGTTATGTGATAAACCTAGGAAGGGTGAGCACGAGACAACTCTCCAATGCATTGGGAAACATGACAGAGGTAGATGTGAATGTTTCTCCTAATAGATTTAGGGAATATATTGTGATGGGTATTCCAACATAAATCCCTCTATAGCTATGATAGCTACAATGTAAGTATGATATGAATGAAAAAAGTTACCATTATGATTTGTGATTACTATGTGTTATTCATAAATCTTATGTTTTCATGAGGTAAGTAAAATATTGTATGTTTTGTATGTCTTAATGGAGTAATGATTTATTTTCTTATTTTATAACCATTACCGATCTTTTTATGCTCATCCCATGTTTTGAAATGTTTTTCACAGGACTTAAAGATGAATAGGGTCAAGGATGGGATCAAGGAAAAGTCTTGTTGTCTAAAACATAGAACTAGACATGGTTCTTTTTTTCAAGAGTTCTTATTTTATGAAAAAACAGATACTGAGTGGCATTCTCTGCATGTAATATTCATGTTGTTATGTAAATTTTATGACCTAATTTTCTGAAACTCTAAACTGAGAAAGATCCTCAATGTGAATTATACATTTATTTCAAGATTATGTATTGTTTATGTCCGGGTCCTTATAGTTGGTATCAGAGGTCAGTTTAAACAACTTTAGGAGTTAGAATATAGTTAAATTAATATCCATAAATTATTTTTATTTTATGTTATGATTGAAATGATATTGTATTTACAGATTACCATGTTGATTCACATAATATATTTCTTGGTTCATAATGGTTTTCTACGGAGGAAACAGGGCAGGGATATTGGGATGACATCAAGAGGAAGACAACCTTCCAAATTAGCAACCTGAGATGGTCTGAATCAGAACTGAACAGTTTGTCATAGTTATGGCACAATTGACTTAGGGAATAAATGGTGGTGGTATCCATACACGAGATCAGCTAGATCAACCACATAGGAACATGTCAGTAGTGGAGCATTTTATGAGGCAACATTCCCCATCATTCAGAGGATCATCTTACCCTTTTCTATTATAAGGGTGGATTAAAACACTAGAGAAATTTTTTGATGTAATGGGGTGTTCAGAACATCAAAATGTTAGTCTTACTGTTTAGATTTTTTAAGGTGATGTCGATCAGTGGTGGTCGATGGTGAAAAATATCAGGGATAGTGAGGAGATTGATGCTCTTGATTGGGATTAATTGAAAGGTATGTTTCTTGAAAAAATATTTTCCAAAGGTGGTTCATCATAGGATGGAAAAAAAATTCCTAGAATTAAGGTTGGAGGATGACTCAGTGGCTTCTTATGTAGAAAAATCCAATCGACCAATAATGTATGGTCCAAATTTCATACGAGATCTTGATAGTAAAATCAATAATTTTTAATCCGGATTAAAGAAAAAGTATCGAAGGGATTTATCTTCTCGTGAGTTCAAAAGTTATGAAAAACATGTTTGTTGTGCAGAGAAGGTGGAATTGGAGTTTGCCGATGATCAGGTGTTCTTTGAAAAACAACAGAATAAGAGGTCGAGGTGGTAGACTAAAGGGAAGAACTCTTTCAAAAAAGTCTGATGGTAAGAAACTAAAGTTTACAGTTTGTGAAAATTGTGGTAAAAAAATGTTTTGGAATGTCATTTTAATTTTGGTAAGTGCTACCGATGTGGTAAAATGGGACATAAGGCTCGTAATTTCACTAAAAAAGATTAGGTTAATGGTAAGAAAAAATATGATGTACAGTCAGTATAATGTTCTATGTGAAATGACATGGGTCGTTATGCTAATGAGTGTACAATGAAGAACTCAAATGAGGGGAGTAGCCAGACTACAAGAAGAAAGGGGTGGTAAAATCCTTTGCAACTACTTCAGCAGATGTTGGGACATCAAATGAAGTAGTATCAGGTATATTGTTTGTTTGTTCAGATTATGCCAATGTGTTGTTTGATTCAGGGTCTACACATTCATTCATTTCTAAGAAGTTTTATAGTAAATTGGGAATTCCATCTCCAGATATGAATCTTGAACTTATCATAAAAACATTGGGGGAATGTTGAGAAAAACAAAAAATATAAGAACCTACGTGTTCTTTTGTGTGGAAAGAATCTACCTGAAAACCTTATTATTTTTCCTCTAGTAGAGTTTGATGTTATTTTGGGTATGGATTGGCTTTCTGTTTATCATGATAAGATTGACTTCATAGCTAAATAGGTTTCTTTTGGAAAAGATTTTTAGTTTGTGTACAATAATGAACCCTTGATTTTGATAACATATCAGGAAGTTGAGAAAATAGTAAAAGATAGAACTGAATGTTACCTTGCACATATTGTTGAAAATAAAGGAGGTGTTGAGACTAATGATGTTCCAGTGGTAAATGAGTACGTTGATGTTTTTCTTGATGATTTTATTGTAGTATACCTGATCGAGAAGTTGAATTTACTTTTGAATTAGTTCCTGATGATAAGCTGACTTCAAAACCCCCTATCAAATGGATCAAATTGAACTTTTAGAGTTAAAAAAGAAATTTCATGAGTTATTGGATAAAGGTTTTATTAGACCTAGCACATCACCATGGGGTTCTCCTGTCTTGTTTTTTAAGAACAAAGATGGTTCAATGAGACTTTGCATTGATTATAGAGAATTTAATTACATCGCTATTAAGAATAAGTATCATTTGCATCATATCGATGAATTGATTGATCAACTCCATGGAGCTCAGTATTTTTCATAGATTTATTTGAGGTTGGGGTACCATTAGTTAAAATTATATGAAGCAGGCATTCTGAAGACTGCATTGCATACTAGATATGGCCATTATTAATTTTTAGTTATTCCTTTTGGTTTAGAAAATGCACCTGCTAAATTCATGGATCTTATGAATACAATATTCCATGAGTTCTTGGATAATATTTTGGTTGTGTTCATTAGTGGTATTTTGGATTATTACAAAAGTAAATAGGAATATGAAATTATGCTAAGGGTTTTCTTGAAAACCTTAAATGAAAAAAAAACTTTTTGGTAAATTCAGCAAGAGTCAGTTTTTGTTACAATAAACGTCATTCCTTGGGTACATTTTTTCAAAAAAAAATGGAAAAACTATTGATCCTCATAAAACAGAAGTTGTTGATGAATGGCCAAGACCCACAAATATAACTGAGATCTATAGTTTTCCTGTTTTTTCAGGTTATTACCAGCAGTTTGTTGACAATTTTTCATAGTCATCTATCCCACTGACTAAGTTAACCTCAAAAGGTGCTAAGTTCCTTTAGACAAAACAATGTGATGATTGTTTTCATGAATTGAAAAGAAGATTGGTGAATGCTTTTGTTTTGGCATTGCCTTCCAGAAATGGTGATTTTGTTATTTACAGTGATGCTTCGTTGAAATGACTTGGATGTGTCTATATGCAGAATGATCAGGTAATTGCTTATTCTTCACATCAGTTGAAACCACATGAGTTAAATTACACTACACATGATTTGGAATTAACTGCTATTGTTTTTGCTTTAAAATTTTGGAGGCATCATTTGTATGGAGTAAAATGTGAAATATATACTGACCACAAAAGTTTTAAGTATATATTCACTCAGAAAGAATTGAACATGAGAGGGAGGAGATGGTGGGGATTAATCAAAGATTATTATTTCACGATCCATTACCATATGGGCAAACTAAGTAAAGTGGATGATTCTTTAAGTCTAAAAGGTAATTCTTTATTAACCATGATATGTTTGGAATGAGATCCTATGGTTTTTAATTTGATGAAAATTGTCATAGAAGTTGTTGGTGCAGGATATTCATTTGTTTGGTTTCAGGTGTTAGTGAAGTCATACCTCTCAAATAGAATTAAGAAAACATAGAAGGAAGACAGTGAGTTGCAAGAAAAGGTAGATTTGGTTCAAAAGGGTAAGATGCATGATTTTAATGTTGATAATGAATGTGTTTTGAGGTTTGAAAAATATTATGTGTGCCTTGTGATTCACAGTTGAAGAATGAGTTGTTATGTGAAGCTCATAGTTCCATGTTTTCAGTTCATCCTAGCAGTACTAAGATGTACAATGATCTTCGAGAGTATTACTGGTGGGATGGAATAAAAAGAGATATTTATGATTATACTGTGAATTGATTTAGCATTTAGAAGGTTAAATTAGAGCGACAGTTATCAAAAGGGATGCTTTAGTGATTACTGGTGCCAGAGTGGAAATGGAAAAATATATCCATGGACTTCACTGTGGGATTACCAAATACATATCGAGGTAATAATGAAATATGGGTGATTGTTGATCGATTGACTAAATCTGATAATTTTCTTCCTATTTTTGATACTTTATCTTTAGATCAACTTTCTTAGTTGTATGTTAAAGAGATAGTCAGGTTGCGTAGTGTTCCCCTATCCATTGTATCTGATCGTGATCCCAAGTTTACTTCTATATTTTGGAAGGTCCTTCAGAAGTCATTGGGTACTGAATTAAATTTTAGTAAAGCTTTTCATCCATAATCAGATGGTTAGTTAGACTGAAAAATTCAGACCTTGGAGGATATGCTACATGCATGTTCACTAGATTACCAGGGAATATGGGACCAACATCATTATTTGGTTGAATATTCATATAATAACAATGTCCACTCTAGTATACTATTTGATCCATTTGAGGAATTATATGGAAAGTGTTTTTGAACACTAGATTTCGAGGATGAAGTAGGTGAAAGGAAGCTGATGGGACCAAAATTGGTAGAAGAGATGGTAGAAAAAGTTCAGTTGATTCATAAGAACAAGAGAACAGCTCAGAGTAGGAAAAAAAGTTATGCAGATAACCAGAGGAAGGATCTATCTTTTGAGGTAGGTGATCATGTCTTCCTCAAAGTTTCTCCAGGGAAAAGTGTGATTTGTTTTGGTAAGAAGGTAATGTTGAGTTTGAGGTTCATTAGACCTTATAAAATCCTGGTGAAAGTTAGATAAGTTGAATACATAGTGTCTTTAACTCCATGTTTATCCCAGGTACACAATGATTTTCATTTTTCAATGTTGAGAAAGTATATCCCAGATCCACCCCATGTTTTGAGCCCAGAGGTAGTT
The DNA here is from genome assembly GCA_963277665.1 of Viscum album. Lineage (NCBI taxonomy): Eukaryota > Viridiplantae > Streptophyta > Magnoliopsida > Santalales > Viscaceae > Viscum > Viscum album. The sequence goes on along the minus strand of OY728156.1, from coordinate 188,562,279 downwards.
CATTTAGAAGAGAATCTCTCTTATGAGGAAAAACCAGTCCTGATTGTTGACCGTAGAGAGAAAGTGTTGCGGATTAATGTAATTCACCAGGTAATGGTTCTGGGGAAAAACTATATGGTTGAATATGAAACGTGGGAATCTAAAAATGTTATGAGGGTAAATAACCCCACTTATTTGATAAGTGAATAAATATTGTGAGGAAACAATTCCCAAAAGGGGGAAGGATGTAACATCCCAAGTAAATAAAGAATAATCTATTTTCATATTTATTAATATTTGAGAATTAAAATTTTATTTTACTATTAAATGGGATGCTATGTTCAATGTTGCAACTGATACGCCACAACTATTTTTTTAAAATCTTACATTGCACACTGATAATATAATATTATTATTTTAATTTGTAATTAACGACTAGACATTGTAATGGCTAGAATAAACTGAACTAACTAAAATATGATTATACCTATTTGTTAAATGTTTTTACAATTATCCAATAAAATTTAGATGCTTAAAATGTGAATGGATCTAATTTTTATCATAAATACTCTAATAGTCTTTAAAATGTCGATTTAATGTTGTTTGATGGAGAACCCTATATAAATATTGTTTTGGTCACTTAAATATGTTATATTTTAAAAAATAAAATTGTTTTTTATATTTGGGTATCAAAATTTACTTTGACTAAATTTTTGGTATTTTTCTGATAAAATTCAATTTTTAATGAATAGTGAAAAATACTATATTTTAATTCAAAAGTGGCTTTTAATATAATTTATTTATATGGATATATTTTTTTAATTAGTTTTAAAGTGTAATTAGATTATATTTTCACCAAATAATCTAATGTTGGTCATTGTAATTAATTTCACTCTGAAATTGGATATAAACAAGTATCAATCTTTTGATAGTTATTGTTTTTTAAAAACACGCTATTTGTTTTGACAATAAAAATTAATTTTATATTAATTAATGAAACGTCAATGTTTTAAATTTTTTAAAATAGAAATCATTTTTGAATTCAGAATATCAAATATAGATTAGTCTTAATATTTGGTATTTTTCTGAAAAACATCAATTTTTGATGAATAATGAAACCACTTAGTAGTAGTTAAAAAACTGACTTTTCATTTAAATGAAATTTTACGGCTTCTGTGAATCGAATTTCAAAAATCCGATATACATGGTTGTTATTAATAAGTAAAATGTGATTCAATAATATGAAAATAATATTTGGTGATTAGTAACTTTTGACTTTTATTTACCGCAGTTAAAGGTAAATAGGGTAAGTCAAGGTAAAAACAATATTATAAAAATAAAAAATTGTCTTAAAACTTGTCCTAACCTTATTTGTTGATTCATTTATGACCATTTTAATCTTTGGGTAGATTTTGGGACCCCATGGAGCCACTTATGAGTGATAATGACACTTTATTTTAATTAACATAAAGTAAAGGCAAAAATGACATAAACAAACATCTTTTAGTAAATAATTTCCTACATAGGTTTATATAAGTTTTATTTTATAATATAAATATTATTTGTAAAACTAAAATGTTTTCCTACATCATGGTATTTTTAATAATTTTTAGACTTTAAATATATTAAATTATTTATGACACAATAATGATGCAGTATTTACCTCATTAATAAATGATTTAAATAAATAAGATTATAATTATTAAAACAATATCCAAAACATGTAAAATTCTAGTTGGATGATTTTATTTCGACTATGATTCATCTTTTATTAAACATTAATTAGTTTTGGACCTTTAGAAACTAAATATCATTATATAATAAAATAATATTTTCAAATTTTCCTAAAGATCCCCTCCTCCCCCTTATAAAAATCCATCACTTATAACTCATTACTGACACCTCTAAATCCCCTTGACTCGTCCAACCCCTACTCAAATAATCCCTCAAGATCCCACTCCTCCACTTACAAGCCTTACCTTAGGCATAAGGCACTTCGAGAAGTCATTTTGGTTCAAACCAAAGAGAGTTACCAAAATTAAAGGTAACGGTTTCCCTTACCTTATTTTCTTTTATTTTACTTCTCCAACCCCTAAATTCTTTTTATTCCTTTATTTTTAACCAAACAAATATCATAAATATAATAGGATGTTTTTATCAAAAGTATTCTAGCTACACTTACATAAACCTCCATCTAATGGGTGAACAAAATACTGTTTCTGTGGAAAACAAACTAACGCCTCACGAAGCGATGATTGTTGAATTATCTCGTACCGCCTCTCATGGTGACCATTAAGATGACACTATATTTATATATGATATATATTATTTTTATTTTTTATTTATGCTTATGTATTTTTTATTTATATCATACCTTTATGTTTTCTATAGTGGGTAAACGTGATAATTTCATTTGAGGAAGTGTGGACTACGACCCCCTCAAAGTGATATGACTCGTTAATTACGTATGTGGGATGTATAAATGATGGATTTAATGATATTATATAAGATATTATTCTGTAATTATAATATACCTATATATCATTATGTTTTAATTCCATTAAAATATGAAATATAAATGAAAGTAGCATTCATGCGTACGTACAGCTTACCGTCTCCAAGAACGGTGCATTTCATTTATTATCTCCAAATATTATCTACTCTTATAAATACATATATATACTGGATATATAAGATATATATGATATCTAAATCATGAATATAATTCTGGATATAATGTACTTTTGACCACATAGACAACTTATAAGTATTAGAAGTTGATTTTTGACTCAAGTACCAATTATCGACAAAACGATCATTATTAACTTAAATGATTACATAATACTTATAACAATGAAATAATTAATATAAAAGGAATAATAAACTTGAAAAGGTTCTTAATAAATTATAAATTTAATATTTTTTTATTATTCAGGAGAATAAAGAATGAACGGGTCAAGTCGGACACGAGGTAAGGGACTTTGTCTCAATCTCCATTCATTGAGGCATATTTTGATTTATACATGAGCTTCTTTAATACAGTGTATAAAACCCATTAACGTTTCATTTCATCCAAAAGGAATCTTTTTCTATGAGGTATTTTAATAAATAAATAAAAAATTCTTTTTAACGTAAGTGGTGAGAACGACCTTTTCTGCCGCCAAAAGTGTTAATTGATCTTTGGCTTCCGTAAAAAGTCTTAGTGTTTTTTTAAAAGGAAAATAAATAACATAAAATTTTTACATATTTTGGTATTTTAAATTATTTTGATAATATATATTTTTATGTTAATATATTTAAATGATATATTGTGATTGAAATGTGGAAATATTATCTTTCCTTTATATATTTTTAATGTGTTTGTGTATATGTTATGGTTCTTGGGAACTTTTTACGTATACGGGTGGTTCCCTGATAAACCTAGGGATGGTGAGCCTGAGATAGCTCTCTAATTCATTGGGTAACATGATGGAGGTAAATGTGAATGTTTCTCCTAATAGATTTAGGGAATATACTGTGATGGGTATTCAAACATAACTCCCTATGTAGTTGTGATAGCTACAATGTAAGTATGATATGAATTCCACAAGATACCATTATGATTTGTGATTACTATGTGTTATTAATAAATCTTATGTTTTCATGAGGTAATTAAAAGAGCATGTGTTTTGTATATATTGATGGAATAATTATTTCTTTCTTATTTTATAACCCTTACTAAGCTTTTTATGCTCATCCCATGTTTTGAAATGTTTTTCACAGGACTTTAAGATGAATATGGCCAAAGATGGGATCATGGAAAATTATTTATATCTACAACATGGAACTATACATTACTCTTTTTTCAAGAGTTTTTATTTTATGAAAAAAATGGATACTGGATAGAATTGTCTAGATATAATATTCATGTTGTTATGTAAATGTTATGACCTAATTCTCTGAGACTCAAAACCTGAAAAGATCATTAATGTGATTTATCCATTTAATTCAATATTATGTTATGTTTAAGGTTGGTCCCTTAAAGTATGAAACTAATAATATTATTATGATGTTTAATAATAAAGAATATAACTCAATAAAATAAAATTAAGTTAAGAAAAACCCATATGACATAAATATTATTTGAGTGGAAGGAAATGAAAAAGGGGATAACATAAATTAAAGTGAAACTGCTGATAGTAAAAAACATTTTATGGTATAAAAATTTAAAAAATTATTATTTACACTATATAAAACTAAATTTTTGTATAATAAAATACATGTCTCAAGGAATTGAAATTGAGACTAAAAACCATTGCCCAAAGTCTCGAATCACTTGGTGTTTGCATAAAAACATATGAATAACCAATTAAATTCATGAAATACCTTATTCAAGCCATTTTATTAGATATATGATTTTATAAGGTCTATTTATAAATATATTTCATTCATTTATTTTATTGTTTTTTCTCCCAATAGAAAATTTGGGTTTTTTAGTCACTTTGTGTAAAACTTCTTTCGTAAATTGATCGTGGGAAATAGAGTAATAAAATAGTTTGATAATTTATATATTTTTAGATACATAATTTCCTTATAATTATAGTAGAACAAATTATACAATTCCATAGGTTTTTAAAAATAGATTCAAATAAATAAAAGATTCTTGGTATGGTCATTTTTGGTGGAAAATCTTTTAGTGTCCATTTATGGTTAACATAATTAATATAATACCTAAATTATATTTAAAAACTATAATAATTTAATTAATATATAATTTGTTCACTAAAAATTATTTTATAATAATCCATATAAAGAAAATATGAAAAAAATAAATATGTCATCCATGGAGGTGATGAACAACCATAAGCTAGAAAACATTTTAATTTTCAAATGAATGCAATGAAGTTGGATAATAGATATTAAATCAATATAATTAAATTCTAGTGTAATAATTATACTGATTTAAATATATTAGGATGTTTATTATTGATTTTGAGGAGGTGTAATAAGAAATAAACCGGAAAGAATCTAGTTAAAATAACTATATCTTACTAGGAAATCCTCTTTCAAACCACTCTTAAAACCATAATTGACTGGTATTTTGGTGATACCAGAACCTATAGAACATGGTAAGTGTTAGGAAGAGGATTTTTAGCTATTTTGTTTTTTAAAATAGGATTTATGTATGTGGAAAATTGGGATGGTGAATGGGTGCTTTTACAGGTGGATGGGTATAATTTTTGTAAATATTAATTTTATAATATAGAAAGAGATTCATTGTTAAAGTATATTGGATATAAAATTGATAATTTGTGATTAAAAGATAAATTATGGTGGGAGAATCTTTCATCCATCCATTTATTGATTATTTTTTGGGATATTTTGAGACTTTACCTCTTGACTTAACCTCTTTACCTCAGTTGGACCTTTATATTGATGTTTAGTTTGTAATTTGGTAACTTAGTTTTGTGGATAAAAAAAATTAACATTAATTAATAATTTCTAAATGCTGATTCAAAATATAAATTCAATTTTTCAAGATTTAATTTTTTAAATTGATTCATATTAACTTCATTATAATTACATATAACACAATAAAGACAATTTCTAGAAAAAATATATTTCTAAGAATAAAAATAATTATTTTAGGAAAGTTTTATGAGTAAAATTAACAAAATTGATATTAACTAGTTTATTATTATATAAATTAGTGTAATTTGGTTTTCAAAACAAAATAATACTAAATTGGATCCTGTGAATACATAATTAATGGAAAAATAAACAAAATAATTTTTGTTATTCAAATAAAATATAACATCAGATTCACAATGTTAATCATAAGTTTATAAATTTAACATAATGTTTTTAAATTAATTATTTAAATATTTAAATACATTCTCAATTTAGAAATATGTTTTATAAATTTTTAAGTCATGATTATATCATAAATATCTCTTAAAAATTTTGGTACTTATAAATGTATATTTTTATTATTTAATCAATTATTAACCTTTTAGAAAAATTCAAAAAAAAGGCATATGATTTTATAAATTTATTAATTTCCAAAATCAAATTCATTTTATCAAAATAATTTTCTATTATTTAAGAATTTAAATTTAAATTTAATTCATAAAATTTAATAAAAATATTATTTTATTTAAAAACTTCTTTTAAAACATTAAGTCTTGTTAATCTTATTTCCAATTAGTTATAAATTAAATGAGTGTTAGTATATTTTTATACATTGAAAAATTTTACTAAAATAATATTTTACAAAAATTCATTTTAATTTGTTAAGATAAAAATAGGAAAATTGTATTCTATGATGAAAGAAATAGACATTTTTTACACTAAATTATTTTAATGACATCTGAATAATTATTTTTCTTATAACCATTATATTTTTTTTAATTAATATTTATTTTCAATAAAAGGGATCTTCCCGAACCTTCTGAGTATCTAATTAATATTTATTAAAAAGATAGTACATTCCTTTAAATAAATAATAATAATATGTAAGGAATTTAAAAAAATTATTTTAATTATCTTTTTTTACTTAGTGCTTTACTCCTTGTAATTTTCTTAATGAGTGTTCACATTTTATTCATATGATGGATTAATTATTATCTTAAATTGAAATATATATCATGTTACATGTTATTTTAGTGTTCAATGTCACTTAGTATATTCAACGTCATATTTATTTATAAGGAAAAAACTTACTAAAATATCAAAGTGTTTCATCCTACCCCCATAAATAATTTGGATCATCACTAATTTAATTTCTATCATTTATGAAAATTGATGAATTTTTTATTATTATATTCCTAAATCACAATGTAACAATATATTAAAATCCTATATAATTTTTCAGAAAAATCATGTGAATAATTCAAATTATATCTTACTAGAACATTCGACCATATGTTTAGTTAGGCCATTTTTTCACACACTAAGAAAATATTGAGATAATACACAACTATCCTTTTACAAGGTTACTTACCCTAGATGTATCAATGCTTGATCATGTAACAAATAGTGTTATAAATATAGGTATTTACTTTCTATTAAATCATGAACTTTTTAATTCACCAAAATTTTATGATGTTATCTTATATTTATATTTATCCTTAAGATTTTAACTAATGTATTTTAGTTATAAATTTCAATAATAATAAAGATAGGATCTTTATTACTATATCTAAAACCCACTATTTTTGAAAACTAATGTTCCTCAAATTTAATCATAACCTTTTTTCCTAAACAATATTAATCATATACCAATCAATATGTTCCTTAATCATATATACTCTAGAAATATTTTAATATTTTGACAAAATAATATGTTTATCCTTGACAACAAATTTTACACTAACCCTAAGGGATACCTATACCTTGATCATGTATTCTTCCAAAAACCCAATAATCAACTCTAAAATAATCATCAATAACTTTAGAATTCAATCACAAAAGAACAGAAAATGGGTATACATTCCTCCAAATTTATAATAAACTATTAACTCATTAACACTTGATTGTGTCTAAAACTATTAAAACATCCTCATTTGACAACATTATAACCTTTTAAATATATAAACCCATATTTGATAACAATTCTGATGTCATATACCATGAATTAATCCCAAAATAAAAATCCATAATTTAAAAATCAATAAAAATATTGATTCACTTACATACACAAGACCTTTTAGGTTTAGAGTTTTAAGGGGTGAGGTAATCACTTTAACTAAAAAACCAATATCAATCACATAGATTGGTATTTTTCCATTAAACTAAAGAATCTATATATAAAAATATATTCTTGTAAAATCTCCCAAAAAAATATCGGTATGTGACAGCCATCTAGACATTTCATACAAAATACTCTTCTTCATAGCTTAGGTAGCATACAACAGAATATTTCATGGAATAAACAAGGCATTAACAATATGTAAGGAAAAAATAATAATAATAAAATCCCATTAAAATGATAACATGATCATGTGATATATCCATGGGTAACATGAAAATGTGAATCTTATGGAAAAAATTAATAATTTCATATTGATGGAATGCATAATATTAGATATCATAAACATGTTTTTTATGGTATCATGCCTAAAAAATGTAAATAAATAGGTAGTTTTTACTCCAAATTTCCAAGTTATTTTGTCTCATGATACCTACAGATGCATTGAGTGAATATATAATTTCAATCCCCATCCCTCGTAAATTATTTCAAAATCATTAATCATATGAATTAATCAATAAAAAATACAATACCTAACTGACATTCCTTTGTAGTTAATAAAATTTCTATTAAAATTAGAAGTATACATATTGTCAATATTTCCTGAGTAAATAAATGAAATAGATTTCATAGTAAGAACCCTTTAAACTATAAATATATATAGTAATGGTAACACAATTATTTTAATACTAGAAAACACAATATATAAATAATGTAAGTGATATATAATATAACCATGAAATTAAATAATATAGAAAATATGGATAAAAAAAATCTCAAGAAAGGGATTGAGACTGACGGAGAATATAACCCATAAAAACACAGTGTGATATGAACTATAATTTCATAACATTATTTAGAGGTTAATCAATGAAATAAAACTCAAAATGAGGTATATCTTTCTGAGTTTAATAATTAAATTTAAGTGGAATTATTAATATAATTTTTAAAAATCTTTTCTAAAATGATTCTAAAAACAAACTTCTATGTCACATTCAAAATTGAGATTTTGGGGGTTAAAATAGAAAATTGGAAACCATAATTTGAAAATAATTCCAACTACTAAATAATTGAAAATAAATGAAGTTATATGTACTAACTTTAGAGTATAAGATAATGATATGAATTAGTAAAATGAAATCACTTTATTTATTATCCTAAATTATTTCCCTCTCTTTTTAAAATGTTAAATTGAAATAAAAATGGGAATATGATTTTATTTTAAAAATCATGGAAACTTTTAAATGAAATTTTAAAATGATAAATTTTAATGAAATAGTGAAAAGTTTCCCTTATGGTAATTGTTAAAAAGGAAATTCTTATTATACCTTTGTAAAGAAAGTCAAAAATAAACTGTGTGAAAAAAAATTAAAATGATTATTTTTAAATATTTTAAAATAAAATAAAATTAAATAGATAATTTTCTATAATAAATAATTGATTTGTAGGTAAGATAATTCTTATAGGGATATAAAAAATATATACATGGGGTAAACACATTTTTGAAAGTACAGAAGAGATATGGTTGAGTCCAAATACAGGAAACTATTTGGTTGAATTGCGAACTGAGGGAAGTGAAATTTCAAGAAAACATATAAAACCCAAGAAATAAATAAGTAATATAATATAATACAGACATAAGGTTTAATAAATTATATATAGAAGGATAAAGTAAAAGAATAAATGTCACAACTCAATAAATATAAATTATGTTAACAACCCTTATTACTTAGATAATGTATGAGTCAATGATAAAGGAAAACATATAGATTAAATAAAATTTAAACTCCTATGATTAAAAAAATATGTTATAAGAGGTCAATAAGTACTTATTTACACCATATGAAAGTAAAATAGTGCATAATATAAAGCATGTATCAATGAAATAATATTGAGACCAATATCTCATATATCAACTCGAAACTCACTTTTTGTGTGTGTCTAACCTTCTATAGAACCAAATTAGGTAAATTAAATATGGAATTGAGAACCTTTTAATTTATATTTTATCTATTAAGTTACATTTTTATCTAATTTCACTAATTTATATTACATTTTTTACTTTCATCAACAACTTGGTGTTGTTAGGTAAATTTCTCCATAATAGATTTGGCACATTTACCAAGGTAAAAAATGTTATAAATATTTTTCATTATATACATAATTTAATGGATATATATTATCTAAAATTTATGTATAATAAAATTTAAACAATTAAATAGTTTTAAAAAAATATATTCAAATTATTAAATGTTTCTTTGTATTCTAATTGTATTCAATTAAATTTTAAACGATCATCTATTATTATTTTTATTTATAGAGTTCATAATTTTACTTTTCAAAAACATTTTTCATCTCAAAAATATCTTATTTATTCCATAAATACACTTTTCTAGGCTTCTATATAAAGAATAGATGAAAAATAAAATACATTGTTCATGGTTTATGTGAAATGACTATAACTCGGGAGACCATTTCATTTTATAATGGATGGGAGGAAATAATGTAATGGTTATTCTATAAAAATAAAAAAATACTGATATTTATTACTATTATTTTTGGATGGTTATAATAAATTTAGAGGGTGTGGAAGAAGATACAATCTTCGAAAAACTCAGTTAAAACAATTACCTCTTTCTTGGATATACTCTTTTAAATTGCTCTTAAGCCTTCTTTGATTGGTATTTTGGTGTGAACAAAACCACTACGAAATAGTAAAGAGGTTTATGGATGGTTTTTGTTATATTATGATTTAATTTAGTGGTTAATTGGCTGAATTTATCACATTCACTAATTATGTCTTACTAATTTTAAAATATTATATTATGATTAACTATAATTTTTAAAAATTTACTAAGTGTTATCTTTATCTTTTAATATTATTTTTTGATTAAATTATACATAAATTTGGTTATGTAATTTTATTACATATATAATTTCTCTCAATATTTCATGTTTTAATTTTTTTAACATGTTCTATAATTTTCATGTGGAGATAATATGCTAAATATGTCATTTAAAAACATTAAATATTATTTTCTGTTATTTCATCAACATGACACCATGTTTATTTATGTTATATAAAGGTAGAACAATATTTATAATATTTTATAATGGTAAAATATTTTTTAAAGTGGTTGTGTAATGGAAAGTATCATTTTATATGAGTTTTATAATCACAACCATAAGTTTATATGAGTTGAATAAAGGTATCCATAAGTCTCTATGAGTTGCATAAAGGCATTCTTAAGTTTTTATGTGTTTTGAAAGGTAGTCATAAATTTTTATGAATTTTGTAAATGTAAAAATAAGTTTATATGAGTTTTTTATGGTAACCTGATGTAACATACCAAGTAATTAATGAATTATGGATTTTCATATCTATGTCTATTTATGAATTATATAATGTTTTAAAGGCTTAAAATTAGAAAAAAATCCAATCTTAAGCCTAGAATTCTCTAATATTTTTTAAAAGATTATTTTACCGCCTTCTGATGGAGAACCATTTTTAAATATATCTTTTGAAAATTTTATAAGCTATATTTTTCAAAATAAACTTATTCATTAGGATTGGGACATTGAAATTTACTTTGGCTAAATTTTTGGTATTTTTCTCACAATGTTCATTTTTTTAATGAATAGTGAAAAATATTGCATTTTACTTCAAAACTGCTTTTTCATCTAATTTAATTATATGGATAGATTATCTTTTTAATTTGTTTTAAAGTGTAAATAGAATATATTTTCTCTATTTAATCGAATTATGGTCATTGGAATTAATTTCACTTTGAAATAAGTTATAAAAAATTGTCAAACTTTTGATAGATATTGTTTCTAAAAACCCCGCTATTTGTTTTAACAACGGGAATTATTTTTAAATTAATTAATAAAATTTATGTGTTTTGAATTTAGTAAAATAGATTCAATATTTGGAATAAGAAGGTCCAAATAATTTAATTAAGAGTCTTTTGTTTTTGGACATTATGAATAGTAACGACGATAATTATCTTTAATTATCATGATTAATTAGTAATCGGGTAGTTAAGGGTAATAAAATAATATCATAATAATAACAAATGACCCTAAAATGTGTCATAAATGATATTTGTTGTGTCATTGACGATCATTGGATATCTTGTGCCAACTTAGGGACCCCATGGATTCACTTTTGGGTGATAACGACATTTTATTATATTATTTTTTTAAAGGGAAAGTATAACCAAAGTATGTATCACCCAAGTAAAACAATTTTAGTTTTGTATGTGTAAATGAAATCTTAGAATATAAATATTAATTGGAAAGATAAAGATATTTACTACATCATGATATTTTTTTTATAATTTTTAGACATTAAATAAATTAAATTTTATATGACACCATGATGATGCAGCGATTACCTCATTAATGAACGATTTAAATAAAATGAAAAGATAATGTAAAATCTAAGACATAAACATTTCAAATACCTATTTTATTGGTGGATTTAGAACCCTTATCACCTTATCCTAGAAATATATAATTTTGGGAGCTTTAAAATCCGAAACTCATTATATAATAAAGTAACATTTCTTGACATTCCAAGAGTGCCCCTCCTCCCTCTTATAAAAGGCCCCCACATATACCACCTTGCCCAAACATCTCAAGACATTTTCTCAGCCAAACTCTTCTAATTTTATCTCTCCACATCCCTCTATTCATCCTAGAGGCATTACCTTATGTAGAAATCTCTTCAAGAAAACCTTTTGGTTCAAACCAAGAGGAGTTACCCGATTTAAAGGTAATGTCTTCACTTGTGTTATTTTATTTTATTTGGCTTCTCCAACCCCATAAACTCATTTTATTCCTTTATTTTGTAACAACACAAGTATGTTAAATATTATATGATGTTTTTATGAGAAGTATTTGATTTAAAATAACACACACCTCTGTCTAATGGTAAAAGAACATACAGTATTTGTGGTTGGCGAATTTCTACCTCACAAAATGATGATTGTTCAATCTTTTTTAACACATTTCATGGTGTCCATTAAGATGTCACTATATTTATATATGATATATATTATGTATATGTATTTATTATGAATCTGTATTTTTAATTTATGTCATACCTTATGGTTTCCATTTTGGGTAAACGCGATATCTTCATTTTAGGAAGTGCGGACTACCGCCCCCTAAAAGTGATTTGATTCGTTAATTCCATATGTGGGATTAATAAAGTATAGATTTAATGATATTATATATTATATTATACTGGAATTATAATATAACTTTATATAATTATGATTTCACTCCATTAAATACGAAATATAAATGAAAGTAGCATTCATGCGTATGTACGGCTTACCATCTCCATGAATGGTGCATTTCATTTCTTACCTCTAAATGTTATGTAATATTATAAATTCATGTATATAGTACATATATATGATATATATGATATCTGCATCATGAATATAATTCTGGATATAATGGATATTTTACCACATGAACAACTTGTAATTATAAGAAGTTCATTTTTGGCTCAAGTACCAAAGATCAAAAAAACGAATGTTATTAACTTAAATAATTAAATAATGTTCATAACATGGTAATAAGTTATATAAAAGGAATAATGAATTTTAAAAAGGTTCTTAAGTAAGTAGAAATTAACTCTAGTTTATTATTCAAGAGATTAAAGAATGATCGAGTCAAGTCAGACACGAGGTAAGGGACTTCATCTCAATCTCCATTCATTGAGGCATATTTTGTTTTGTACACAAAATTATTTTATATGGTTTATAAAACCCTTTGAATTTTACTTTTATTCAAAACGAATATTTTTATATGAATCATTTTACAAAACGAGAAAAGGGAATGTTTTCGTCGTACGTATGCGGCGACAACGACTTCTTCGTTGTCGTAACCATTATTTGAGTTTCAGTTTCCTCTATAATCCATAACTTTTTTTAAATGAAAAATAAATACCATGTTTTAATTTTATTTTATTTTGGTATTGAAAATAGTTTTGAATTTTTTTTTATTATATCAATGTATTGTATTGATATCTTGTGATTGAAATGTGGAAATGTTATCTTTCTTTTATGCATGTTTTATGTGATACGATTATGTTATGGTTCTTGGGCATTATTTATGAAGATGGGTGGTTCTATGATAAACTAAAGGTGGGTGAGCCCGATATATCTCTCCAATGCATTGGGTAATGCGAAGGAGTTAAACGCTAAGGTTTCTCCAAAAATATTTAGGGAATATATTGTGATGGATATTCCAGACGTAACCAAGAGGGTTACTCCCTACGTAAGAATGTTATGAATGCCTCAAGTTATCTTTATGTCTTATGATTTCTATGAGTTATTCATAATTCTTATGATTTCATGAGGTATGATGAAGTTATTCTATTTTATGTGTAAAGTATGATTTCATTGGTTCTTATATATACATGGACTAATGTTTTTATTCCATACTTTTATATCCCTTACTGAGCTTTTTATGCTCATTTAAAGTTTTTGAAATGTTTTTCACATGTCAAGGGAAAGGTACATGATGTGATGATAGTGGCGAGGATGTGTCAAGAAATAATCCATGTTTTATTTTAAATATGTCTCCTTTGATGGGAAAAATGAATATGTCTTTTATGTGACCACCTTATTGAAATGTAGAATGTCATGCATGATTTATGATCTAATTCTCTAAAACTCTAAACCTGAAAAGATCCTCAGTGTGTATTCTTTAAATAACTCAAGATTAAGTGATGTTTAAGACTGGGGCCTTATAGTTTGTATCATAGGTCAGTTTAGATAAATGTAAAAGTTTGAATTCTATTAAATTATTATCCAAAAATAATTTTTTTATGATCAAGTTAAAATGATATAGCATTTGAATATTACCATGTTGCTTCATCTAAGACATGTTTTTTCAGAATGGTTTTCCGTAGAGGAAATAGGGAAGCAGTGCTAGGAAGGCATACAGAAGGAAATGACCTTCCGAATCACCATCCTGAGATGGTTGGAATTGGAACTAAACAGTTTGTTGAAGTAATGGCACAGTTGAATCAAGCGATAAATGGTGGTGGTATCCATGGATGAGATCAGCCAGATCAACCGTATAGGAACATGTCAGTGATGGAACATTTTATGAGGCAACATCCCCCATAATTCAAAGGATCATCTGACCCTATTCTAGATGAAGGTTGTATTATAGCATTGGAGAATATTTTCGATGTCATATGGTGTTTATACAATCAAAAGGTTAGTCTTACTGTCTACCGTTTGGAGGGTGAAGCAGATCAGTGGTGGTCGATGGTTAAAAATATCAGGGATGCTGATGAGATTGATGCTCTTGACTGGGATGAATTCAAAGGTATGTTTCATGAGAAATATTTTCCTAAGGCTGTTCAACTTAGGATGGAAAAACAATTCTTGGAATTGAGGAAAGAGGATGACTTTTTTTCTGCTTATGAAGAAATGTTTACTCGATTGGAAAGGTATGCTCCAAATTTTATCCGAGACCTTGATAATAAAATAAATCGTTTTTACTCAGGATTAATTCCAAAATATCGAAGGGCTTTAGCTTCTTGTGAGTTCAAAAGTTATGAAAATCTTGTTTGATATGCTGAGAAGGTGGAAATGGAGTTTTCTGATGATCATGTTTTCTATAACAACCAATAGAAGAAGAGACTGAGGTGGCAGGAGAAGGGGAAGAATCCTTCAAAAAGGTCTGACGGTAAGAAAACTATGTTTTCATTTTGTGATAAATGTGGTAAAAGGCATGATGGGGAATGTCTTTTGAATTCTGAAAAGTGCTACCAATATGGTAAGATGGGACATAAGTCTCGTGATTGCACTGAAAAAGATCTAGGTGTTGGTAAGACCAAATAAGATTTACAGTTAGTGAAATGTTTCAAGTGCAATGAGATGGGTCATTATGGATACGAGTGTTCGACAAAGAGCTCAAATGATTGAAAGTAGTCAGACTAAAAGTAGAAAGGAGTGGTGAAATCCTTTACAACTACTTCAACAGATGTGGGTCCATCAAATGAAGTGGTATTAGGTACTTTTTTTGTTTTCTCGTCTTATTTCAATGTGTTCTTTGATTCGGGGTCTACACATTCTTTCATCTCTGAAATATTTTCTAGTAAATTGGGAATTCGATATCAAGAAATGACTCCTGAACTTGTTGTAAAAACACCTGGGGGAAATTTTGATGCAAAAAAGAATTTATAAGGATATTCTTATCCTTATCCATGGAAAGAAGCTACTTGAAAACCTTCTTTTTTTACCTCTAGTAGAGTTTGATGTTATCATGGGTATAGATTGGCTCTTTGTCTACCATGCTAAGATTGTTTCTAGAGCTAAAGAAGTTTCTTTTTTGAAAGAATTTCAGTTTTTGTACAAGAATGAACTCTTACTGTTGATAACATATCAAGAGGTTGAGAAAATTGTAAAATATGGAAATGAATGTTACCTTGCACATATTTTTGAAAACAAAGGAACCGTTCAGATTAATAATGTGCCAGTGGTAAATGAGTATCCTGATTTTTTTTCTGATGAGTTTCCTAGAATAATACCAGATCGGGAAGTTGAATTTATTGTTGACTTAGTTCCTGATACTAAGCCAATTTCAAAACCCCCTTATCGAATGGCTCAAATTTAACTTTTAGAGTTGAACGATAAATTGCAATATTTATTATAGAAATGTTTCATTCAACCTAGCACATCACCATGGGGTACTCCTGTCTTATTTATTAAAAAGAAAGATGCTTCTATGAGACTTTGCGTTGATTATAGAGCCTTGAATAACATCACTGTTAAGAACAAATATCCTTTACCTCATATCGATGATTTGTTTGATCAGCTCCAAGGTGCTTAGTATTTTTCAAAGATTGACTTGAGATCGGGGTACCATCAGTTGAAGGTAAAGGAAGCAGATATTCCTAATACTACGTTTTGTACAAGATATGGCCATTATGAATTTATAGTAATGCCTTTTGGGTTGACCAATGCACCTGCTATATTCACGGACCTTATGAATAGAATTTTACATGAGTTCTTGGATAATTTTTTGGTTGTTTTCATTGATGATATTTTGGTGTTTTCTAAAAGTAAAGAGGAGCATGAAAGTCATTTAAGGGTTATTTTACAAACCTTAAAATAAAATAGATAGTATGGGAAATTCAGAAAGTGTGAGTTTTGGTTGCAAATTTTTTTTCCCTTGGTCACATTGTTTCTAAAGATGGAATAATTGTTGATCCTAGAAAAACAAAGTTTGTTGAAGAATGGACAAGACCCACAAATGTAACTGAGATTTGTAGTTTTCTTGGTTTGGCCAGATATTACTGAAGGTTTGTCAAAAAAAATGTCATGGTTATCTAGTCCAATGACTAAGAAAACTAGGAAGGGTGTTAAGTTTATCTGGAAAAAAGAATGTGATGATTGTTTTCGGGAATTGAAAAGAATATTGGTGAATGATCCAGTTTTGGCACTACCTTCCAAGAATGGTGAGTTTTCTATCTATAGTGATGCTTCATTTAAAGGACATGGTTGTGTCTTAATGCAGAATGACCAGGTAATTACTTATGATACACATCAGTTGAAAACTCATGAGGTAAATTACCCTACACATGATTTGGAATTAGCTGTTATTGTTTTCTCTTTAAAAATTTGGAGGCTTCATTTGTATGGTGTAAAGTGTGAAATATATACTGATCACAACAGTTTAAAGTATATATTCACTCATAAAGAATTGAACATGAGATAGAGGAGATGGCTATAATTAATCAAGGATTATGATTGTAAAATTCATTTCCATTAGAAAAAAGCAAATAAAGTAGATGATGCTTTGAGTGGAAAAAGTAATGCTGCATTAACCATGTTACATTTGGAACGTGATCCTTTGGTTAAGGATTTGATGAAACTTGGCATAGAAGTGGTTGGTATAGGATGTTCTTCTGTTTTGTTTCAGGTATCAGTGAAATCTTATCTATCAGACAGAATTAAGCAAGCTCAGAAGCAAGATAGTAAGTTGCAGAAAAAGGTAGAGCTGGTCCAGAAGGGTAAGTTTCCTGAATTCAACATTGATAATAATTGTGTTTTGAGATTTGGGAAGAGGTTTTGTGTGCCGTGTGATTCACAGTTGAAGAAAGAGTTGTTATGTGAAGCTCATAGTTCTTCATTTTCATTTAATCCAGGCATTACTAAGATGTATAGAGATCTTCGGGAGTATTACTAGTGGGATGGAATAAAAAGATATATTGTTGATTTTACTGTGAAGTGTTTGACTTTTCAATAGGCTAAATCAGAGCGATAGTTACTAAAAAGGATGCTTCAGCCTATAAGAACCTGAATCTCTTTTCAGGTATGTTTTTCCTTTTTTCTAGAGTTTTTGAGAAAAATGAATTTTCCTGGAAATTTCAGAAGTACACGCCGTGTACTTTCTAAGTACACGCCATGTACTCTTCCCGGCTCGAATCCGTGTGTTGGCTGTGCCCGGGCAACACACATGGTGTGTAAGGCTGAGGTGGAGGACGATTAATTTGGAGTATGAAAAAATTGAAGTACACGCCATGTACTCTAAAAGTACACGCCGTGTACTTTTTTTTATGAAACAGACTGGGGTCACGTCTAACCCCCAAAATCATCTTCTTCTTCAGTTTTCATCCATCTGAAGTGACCCGTACGACCGAATCTTCGACAAACTCCCACCTTGCTGTCTGTTCTCTGTTTTGAGCACGGTCAGTTGCGTTGGAAGCATAGCGGTGATTTCTTCCTTCTACTTTAGCCTTTTTTCTTGATTCCTCCTAGTTTCCAAGTTATCATAGGTTGAGCGTTTTGTGCATTTTCTCAGATCTATGTCGTTCCAAAGGGAATATGACGTTGTGGTTCACGTATATCGATCTCCTAGGATCGAGGTAGGTGGTTTGTGCCTTTCTGTAGAAAGTTGATGAATAATTTGTGCAATTTCCACCAATACCCTTGAATGGGGAATTGCGTGTTTCCTGTTTTGCCCTTGTTACATGCCTTCTTTGCTTGATTTCTTTAGTAGAGGTTATTGATTGTGATTAGAGTATTTTGTTTGTGCTCAGTTTTTATTTCCATGCCTAGTTGTAGGATTGTGGTATGTTGTTTTTATTATTTCTCTTGAGCCTTAGTTGATATCCAAGTAGTTCTTGAGGTTTACTTGGACGATACACACACGCTGAGCATGTTTAGTTATACTCAGGACTGTGAGAACCTAGAGTAGTATACCAAAGGGAGAATTGACGGAAGGGATTCTTCAGAGTGTCTTTTAATTACAATTCAATACCAAGGGGAGAATTGACGGAAGGGCTTCTCCAGAGTTTCTTTTAACTACGATGTAGGACAGAAGGGGGAATTGACGTTGAGTGCTTCCCCCGAGATCCTTTAGCATGATACAAGACTATAGTGGGAATTGACGGTGAGTGCTTCCCCAGAGAGTCTGCTTATTTTACGTAGATGAACCAGAGGGGTGGGACTATGTGTGCCTCCCAGAGGGTTGCTAGTACTTAGAGGTTGAACCATAGGGGTTAGACTGTGAGAGCTACCCAGAGGGTTACCTGTTATCTTTTTTTTGTTGACTTCTTACTTGTGTGCTCTACTTGTTAGAACCGTGGATTGTAGCTGCTTGTGTTTTTCTGTTTACTGCTTCTTGTTTATTTACTGCCATGTATTCATTGACTGTTAGGCACAAATATTTGGGTTATTGCCTACTCGGATTGTATCTCACACCCTACTTGGGCCATGCTTTTGGGCCCAAGCAGACTATGTTTCTACAGGTATAGACAAGGGCAAGTGACCTTCTACTTCAGGATCTTGACTGCATCATGATCTAGGGAGCATGGGACCAAGCCGTGGCTCGCGATGCTGAAGAGATTTATTTGTTTTTATTTTTCACTTGGTTTCAGTTTTATTCAAGCACGTTGTTGTGTTTGCTGCTTTCCATAGATACTTATACCTGCTGCATTATTTTCATCATTGTTAGATATCTTCATTTCTTTCCGCTGTCTGGTTTCTTTTGTTATGCATGTTGATTACTGCTTCCACTATTTATTGTTGTTTCTTACCTTGTATACCTTACCAAATGAGGGCATAGTTTCCCCACCGACTCACCAAGGCCCTCGCTGCTAGTAGGCAGCCTCTAGCGTTCGGGGAAATGCGCTTGAGGTAATGTGGAAAACCAGGTACGGGGCACCAGTGGAGGGGATCCAGACTCGGGTCGTTACAAAGTGGTATTAGAGGGGTTATTTTCTCTTACATTACTGTTTGGAGACCTTAGCCAAGGATAGGATGGATTCGGTACATGGAATTAAGCTGGGCTCAGGAGTAGCTAACCCGTGTATAGGGAAAAGCCATACTACCTCGTTAATTGCAGTTTCTGGTTTTGAGATTTTATAGTTGACCTAATTTCTCCTAGAGTGATTCACATGGCTTGTGCTATTATTATTTTGATATTTTGGTTCTATTTATGTCGCGTCCCGATGAGATGAGGGTATGCCATCTCATGCATCATATAGGCACTTGTAGAAATCACATGTCTTGCATTCTTTCCATGCCATCTAGGGTGCATTAGTGATTGCATGTTGTTGTGATAGGCTCTGTGTAAATTATGTATGCTGTTGTGATAGATGCTTGATAGATTCTCTGTTTTTATGTTAGAAAACTAGTTGTTTTGTTCCTTTCTTAAAATTAATGCCAAATTGTTGTTCTTGAGGTGTTATGGGCCCTCAAGGATCGGAAATTGGCATATTTTCCCTTGTTTTCAGTTTTCTGGAATTCTGCATAGTTTCTGAGCTACTGCCCAGAATAACCCAGAATACACGGCATGTACTTTTCGGGCACACGCCGTGTAGTTTTCAGGCTGTGTCACTGACTGTGTGAGAAAAACACGGTGTCATAGGAGTAACTTCAGGAACACACTGTGTACCATTGGTACACGCCCTGTGAGTTCGGAGCCGTGTACCCGGCCGTGTCACTAACAACACGGGATGGGGAAGCTTGGGTAGAACACGTCGTGTCCGTAGGGAACACACCGTGTAGTCCTGTCCAAGTACTCGGTCGTGTCACGAACAACACGGGTCGGCGTTACCTTTCTTTCCACACACCGTGTTTGTTCAGAGCACGTTGTGTGAGGTTCAGCCATGTAGACGGTCGTGTGCTTAACAAAACGGGCCGTCGAATCCTTGTCTAGTGCACGCTGTGTTTGTTTCGAACACGCCGTGTAGTCTTGGGTTTAGTCAGACCGTGTGGGTTAGTCATGTAAGTAGAGTCGGGTAGGAGAATATTTTTCAAGTACACACCATGTGTTGGGGTCAACACGCCGTGTAGTTTGAAGTGTACACGACTTGTAGGGAAGGGGTACACACCCATGTCAATGATTTAAAAAGACACGTCGTGTAGTTTTATACATGTCGTGTAGTCATGTTTTTTCAATCTTGTGTGTTTTTATTCCCTTGTTCCCATTTTGTACTCTTGTATTCTCTGGCCTTGTTTTCCTGATCCAAGGTGTGCTTTCGATCTTTCAGAGCTATGCCTCTGAGATGTCCTCTGGTCGTACGCCTGTCGTCAGGTAGTTATCAGACACCAGACAGGGCTGATCGAGAACTTCTTGTCGATCCCCCAGCTGAGCAAACATTGGCACCGGTGGTTGTACCAGTCACGGGCGTTGATGCGCAGTTCAGGGAAGGTTTCATGAGGATGATGTAGGCCTTCCAAGGAGCACCACCTCCTGCCTTGTCTATGGAAGAGTTGACGCGGGTTTTCCAGCAGCAGCATCCTCCCACGTTCTCGGGGGAGGGAGGACCTCAGGCTATAGAGTCATGGCTGGAAGCCATGCTGACTATCTTCGATCATCTAGAGATGCCTCCAGAAAGGCAGGTCAATCACGCCACCTACATGCTCTAAGACTCCGCCAAGAGGTGGTGGGACGTGATCTCACAGAGGGGTCAGCAACAGGCTATGGCTTGGGAGTAGTTCCAGCGCGTTTTCCATGACTACTTCTACCCCGGAGATCCTGAGGGCTGATCGAGCCCGGGATTTCATGATCTTAGAGCAGGGTACTCTATCTGTCATGGAGTATTCTTCTCGTTTCACTGAGCTATAGTGTTTTACACCCCTTCGGGATGGGTGTGGGGTGTTCTTGGTTAGAATGTTTGAGGATGGACTCAGGCGAGAGATCCACTCGCAGGTGAACATCTTCCAGATGACTTCCATTACTTCCATCGTCAACCAGGAACTGATTGCGGAGCACAATCTGAGAGAATCTGAAGCTGCGAGCCATGGTGGTTATGCTCCCAGAGCTAGCTTTCCTTTAGATGACAGCATGAAGCACCATAGGGAGCCTACTCGCGGTGATTCAAGGAAGCGAGACGCATCATCAGGAATCTAGGTGACGTGATATCAGTGTTTCCGGACAGGGCACACAAGGCCGCAGTGCCAGAGAGACCCCGTGGAGTGACGATCTAGCGGAAAGATGGGTCACCATCAGCAGTTCTTCCAGGTTTTCTCACCAGTGGCTGGTGACCGGGGTTCTTCTTTGACTCCTCGTTCAGGAGAAACACTGCCAGCTTCTCACCAGTCAGGGAACTGGAGTTCTTCCGGCCGTTCGGGCCGAGGTGGAGGTAGAGGCCATGAAAGTCAACCACTAGTTCCTTAGCACCAGTAGGGAGGTTCAGCTCAGAGTGGTCAGCCAGGGGCACAGGACCGCGGCATGGGCCAGTCTGTCGCCATAGATCACACTTATCATGAGTAGGATCCCGACCCTTCTACTGTTCGAGGTATGATTTTAGTAGCCTCAGTTTTATCTTCATCTCTTTTCTATACTGGTGCTACGCATAGTTTTATCTCTGTTTCCATTTTTGAGAGACTTGGACTCTGCGTCATTTCTTCTTCCGACTCATTGACACTAGACACACCTTTGGTAATGAGGACATCTAGTGTACTCCAGTGTAGAGAGTGCCCTCTCGAGATTGCAGGGTATCACTTCTTATGGGATATCTATGTTCTAGAGATGACAGGCTATGATGTCATCCTTGGCATGGACTGGTTGATTCCCTTCCGGGCAGTCGTCGACTACTATCGCCGTAGAGTGAGTTTCGTTTCACCAGAGGGTGAATCCTTCCTTCATAGAGGCGAATGGGACGTTCGGGCGAGTCGGGCAGGACTCGATCATCTTGGTCTAGGAGGGGTGATATCCCAGATTTCTAGTCTTTATCTGGATGATCAGGGGACTCCACAGATGGACTTTCCTCCAGTGGTGGATCGCTTTAGGGATGTCTTCCCAGAGGAATTTTCTGGTTTGCCTCCGGAGCGTGAGTTATACTTCTCTATTGAGCTTGTGCCAGGAGCGGAACTGGTGTCCATTCCTCCTTATAGGATGGCCACACCTAAGTTGTAGGAGCTCAAGAAGTAGTTGGAGGAGCTACAGGCTAAGGGTTTCATTCGACCCAATACTACTCCTTGGGGTTCGCCTGTTCTGTTCACGAAGAAGGAAGACGGTACCCTCCGGCTTTGTGTGGATTATCGGAAGCTGAACTAGTTGATGTTCAAGAACTGATATCCCTTATCGTGGATTGATGACCTTTTTGTTCAGCTTCGAGGAGCCCGGGTGTTCTCGAAGATCTACTTGAGGTCCGGTTATCATCAGTTGCGCGTTAGACCATCAGATATACATCTGATAGCCTTCAGGAGTAGGTATGGTCTATATGAGTATACAGTCATGTCGTTCGGTCTCATGAACTCGCCTGCAGTTTTCATGGCACTGATGAACCGAGTGCTCCATCCTTACTTGGATTCCTTCATCATGGTCTTCTTGGACAATATCTTGGTGTACTATCACACTCGACACGACCATGCCACACATCTTGAGATTGTTCTGAGTACACTGAAAGAGCATCGGCTTTATGCCAAACTCTCGAAGTGCCACTTCTGGATGGATCAGATTCACTTCTTGGGTCACTTAATTTCAGAGGCAGGAGTATCTGTGGACCAAGAGAAAGTTAGAGCTGTAGTTTCCTGGGAGCATCCGAAGAACGACTTTGAGGTATGGAGTTTCCTAGGGCTGGCTAGATACTATAGATGCTTCATTCGGGACATTTCTCATCTAGAAGCACCTTTGATAGGTCTGACCAAGAAGGGGGTGAAGTTCTTATGGTCAGATTCTTGTGAGTCAGCCTTTCAGGAGCGGAAAGGGAGGTTGACGTCAGCACCAATACTAGTCTTTCCAGAGCCAGGCAAGAGCTACACTATTTACTGTGATGCTTCAGGTGTCGGGCTAGTAGCTGTGCTTATGAAGGGAGATAGAGTCGTTGCGTATGGGTCTCGGCAGTTGAGGACACATGAGAGGAACTACCCTATGCACGATCTGGAGTTGGCAGCTGTTGTTCATGCCCTGCGCTATTGGAGACACTATCTTCCAGAAGAGCACTTTATGGTCTTCACTGACCACAGGAGTCTCAAGTATATCTTCACTCAGCATGATCTGAATATGAGGCAGTGCAGGTGGGTCGAGTATCTTTAGTATTTTGATTACGATCTTGCCTATATGCCGGGAAAGGGCAACGCCATGGCTGATTCGTTGAGCAGGAGAACTCAAATTCAGGTAGTTCAGGAGGCCAGTATTGAGTGGAAACTGATGGCTCTGTTCTTTGAGATACATCTGGAGGTGCACGACAGACAGGGGCAGACCTTTCTTTCTATCGTAGCTGTTACCTCCACGCTACATGATCAGGTACGTATGAGGTAGATATTAGACTCTGAAGGGTTAGTCCTGCGGGAGAGTGTGTCAATAGGGGACCCTATTTCTGGATGGACAGTGGGAGAGCATGATATCTTCTGTTTCCAAGGAAGCGTATGGGTCCCAGAAGACATACATGAGGAGCTGATGCGGGGTTTCCATTCCTCAGTTTGGCCAGTTCATCCTGGAATCACCAAGACGTATCTGGACCTTCATCACCAATACTGGTGGCCATGTATGAAGAAGGATGTTGCTGGATTTTTCATGAGATGTTCTACTTGTCAGCAGGTGAAAGCAGATCATCAGCGACCAGCAGGGCTTTTATAGCAGTTACCCATTCCGGAGTGGAAGTGGAATGATGTTGCGATGGACTTCGTGACCAGGTTGCCGAGATCACCTTGAGGGAACGATGTTGTTTGAGTTGTCGTCGACAGACATATGATGGTTTCTCACTTCTTACTGATTAAAGAGACCTTAAATGTTAATGATCTGGGACAACTTTACATCAGAGTTATTGTACGCCTTCATGGAGTTCTGTGCTCTATTGTTTCAGACAGAGATGCGTGCTTTTACTCTCGGTTTTGGTAGGTAATTCAAAAGGCCTTGGGTAAACAGGTACTTTTGGATACAGCATACCATCCCCAGACTGATGGCCAGTCCGAGCGCACGATCCAGGTGCTTGAGGATATTCTCTAGGCTTACATCCTTGAATTTGGCAGTTCTTGGGAGAAGCATATTCCTCTGGTGGAGTTCTCCTACAACAATAGTTTCAATGATACCATTCAGATGGAACCATACGAGGCTTTGTACGGTCAGCCATGACGATCACCCTTATGCTGGCTGGAGGCAGGAGAGGCAGCTTTGCTGGGACCTCGTCTTGTTCAGGAGACTTCACAGTAGATAGATCTGATTCAGAAGAGGATGGCTACAGCGCAGTCTCAGTAGAAGTCTTATGCTGGTCAGCGGAGACAACCTCTGGTGTTCGAGGTCGGTGATCAGGTTTTCATACGTGTTGCACCGAGGTTGGGACACAAGAGGATTCGGAGACAGGGTAAGCTTTCATCGCGTACGTCGGGCCATTTGAGGTCTTGGAGAGAGTGGGGCCAGTCACCTATCGGTTGCAGCTACCTCAGAAGTATCGGGCCATGCACAACGTCTTCCACGTCTCTCCGCTCCGATGGTACTTTTCAGACCCGTCTCACGTCTTTCAACCCAAGGAATTCGAGCTTGAGGTGGATACATCATTCAAAGAGCATCCTATCCGGATTTTCGATCACAGAACGAAGGTTCTCTGTGGGTGGTTTGTTCCTCTGGTACGAGTGCTATGGAAGCACTAGTGAGTACAGGACGAGACCTGGGAGAGGTAGGCCGATGTATGATCATAGTGGCCGGATCTATTTGGGGTTTCTCCTTCTCCTCCTCGTTAGGGAAATTCAGGGACTAATTTCTTTAAGGGGGGAAGTTTGTAAGAACCCGGATCTCTTTTCAGGTATGTTTTTCCTTTTTTCTAGAGTTTTTGAGAAAAATGAATTTTCCTAGAAATTTCAGAAGTATGCGTCATGTACTTTCTAAGTACACGCCGTGTACTCTTCTAGGCTTGAAGCCGTGTGTTGGTCGTGCCTGGGCCACACACACGGTGTGTAAGGCTGGGGTGGAGGCCGGTTAATTCGGAGTATGGAAAAATTGAAGTACACACCGTGTACTCTAAAGGTAAACGTCGTGTACTTTCTTTTTTTTATGAAACGGACTGGGGTCGCGTCTAACCCCCAAAATCGACTTCTTCTTCAGTTTTCGTCCGTCTGATGTGACCTTTACGGCCGAATATTCT
Source organism: Viscum album (assembly GCA_963277665.1). NCBI lineage: Eukaryota > Viridiplantae > Streptophyta > Magnoliopsida > Santalales > Viscaceae > Viscum > Viscum album. The sequence continues at coordinate 188,536,000 of OY728156.1, read as the reverse complement.
ATGAAATACCGCCTCGCCGTTCGTTCTCTGATTCGAGCACGGTCAGTTGCATTGGAAGTGCAGCGGTGAGTTCTTCCTTCTGCTTTAGCCATGTTTCTTGATTCCTCCTCGTTTCCAAGTTATCATTGGATGAGTTTTTTGTGCTTTTTCTTAGATCTACGTCATTACAAGGGTAATCTGTCATCGAGGTTCACGTATATCGATCTCCTAGGATCGAGGTAGGTGGTTTGTGCCTTTTCGTAGAATGTTGACGAATAATTTGTCCAATTTCCACCAATACCTTTGAATGGGGTATTGCGTGTTTCATGTTTTTCCCTTGTTACTTTCCATCTTTGCTTCATTAATTTAGTAGAGGTAATTAATTGTGATTAGAGTATTTTATTTGTGCTCAGTTTTCTTGGACATGCCTAGTTGTAGGATTGTGGACTGTTGTTTTTATTATTTTTATTGAGCCTTAGTTGATAGCAAAGTAGTTCTTGAGGTTTACTTGGACGTTACACACGCGCTGAGCATGTTTAGTTATACTCAGGACTGTGAGAACATAGGGTAGTAGACAAAAGGGAGAATTGATGGAAGGGATTCTCCACAGTGTCTTTTAATTACGATGCGAGACCAAGGGGGGAATTGACGGAAGGGTTTATCCAGAGTGTCTTTTAACTACGATGTGGGCCACAGGGGGAATTGACGTTGAGTGCTTTCCCAGAGAGACTTTAGCACGATAAGAGACTATATGGGGAATTGACGGTGAGTTCTTCCCTAGAGAGTCTGCTTATTTTACGTAGATGAACCAGAGGGGTGAGACTGTGTGTGCCTCCCAGAGGGTTGATAGTACTTATAGGTTGAACCCTAGGGGTTAGATTGTGAGAGCTACCCATAGGGTTACCTGTTTTCTTATTGCTGTTGACTGCTTACTTGTGTTCTCTACTTGTTAGAACCGTGGATTGTAGCTACTTGTGTTTTACTATTTACTGCTTCTTGTTTATTTATAGCCATGTATTCATTGACTGTTAGGCACAAATCTTTGGGTGATTGCCTATTGGGATTGTATCTCACACCCTGTTTGGGCCATGATTTTAGGCCAAAGTAGACTATGTTGCTGCAGGTATAGACAAGGGCAAGCACCCTTCTACTTCAGGATCTTGACTGCATCATGAGCTGGGGAGCATGGGACCGAGCCGTGGCTCACGATGCTGAGGAGATTTCTTTGTTTTTCTTTTGCACTTGGTTTCAGTTGTATTCCATCAAATTGTTGTGTTTGCTTCTTTCCATAGATACTTGTACCTACTACATTATTATCATCATTGTTAGATATCTGCATTGCTTCCGCTGTCTGGTTTCATTTGTTATGCATGTTGATTACTACTTCCACTATTTATTGTTGTTTTCTTACCTTGTATACCTTACCGAATGAGGGCATAGTTTCCCCACCAACTCACCAAGGCCCTCGCTGCTAGTCAGTAGCCTCTGGCATTCGGGGAAACACGCTTGAGTTCATGTGGAGATTCAGGTATGGGGCACCAGTGGAGGGGCTCCGGACTTGGGTCATTATACAGCCTTTACCAGTGCCAGAGTAGAAGTGGGAGAATATATCCATGGACTTCGTTGTGGGGTTGCTGAAGACACCTTGAGGTAAAAATGAAATATGGTTTATTGTTGATTGGTTGACTAAATCTGTTCATTTTCTTGCTATACGAGATAATTGTTATCTAGATCAACTTTCTCGTTTGTATCTTAAGGCAATATCCAGGTTACATGGAGTTCCCCTCTCCATTGTATCTAATCGTGATCCCAGGCTTACTTCTAACTTTTAGAATGTCCTTCAGAAGTCGTTGGGTACTGAATTAAATTTTAGTACATCTTTTCATCCTCAATCAGATGGGAAGTCAGAACGAACAATTAATACATTGAAGGATATGCCATGTGCCTGTTAAATGTATTATCAGGGAAGTTGGGACCAACATCTTTCTTTGGTTGAATTTTCTTATAACAACAGTTTTAATTCCAATATACAGATGGCACCATTTGAGGAATTATATGGGAAGCAGTGTCAAACTCCATCTTTTTAGGATGAAGTGGGTGAAAGGAAGTTTATGGGATCAAAATTGGTAGAAGAGTTGGCAAAAAAAAGTTCAACTGATTCAGAAACACAAGAGAGCAGCTTAGAGCAGGTAGAAAAGTTATGTGGGAAACAGGAGGAAGGATCTCTCTTTTGAGTTAGGTGATCATGTCTTCCTCAAAGTTTCTCCATGGAAAAGTGTGATGTGATTTTGTAAGAAAGGAAAGTTGAGTACAAGGTTCATTAGACCATAAGAAATTCTTGAGATAGTTGGATCAGTTGCTTACCGAGTGTCTTTACCTCCGAGTTTATCTAAGGTACACAATGTTTTTCATGTTTCAATGTTAAGGAAGTACATGCTAGATCCATATCATGTTTTGAGTCCAGAGGTAGTTCAGCTGGAAGAGAATAAATCTTATGAGGAACAACCAGTCCAAATTCATGACCACAGGGAGAAAGTTTTTCTGAATAAGGTGATTCATCAAGTAATGGTTTTTTGGAAAAACGACATGATTGAAGAGGCAACATGGTAATCTAAAATTGCAATGAGGGATAAATACCCCCACTTATTTGATAAGTAAATAAATTGTGGGGATTAAATTTTCAAAAGGGGGAAGGATGTAACATCCCAAGTAAGTAAAGAATTGTGTATTTTCATATCTATGTCTATTTGTGAATTAGATAGTGTTTTAAAGGCTTAAAATGAGAAAAAAAATCCAATCTTAAGCCTATAATTCTCAAATATTTTTTAAAAGATTGTTTCACCACCTTTTGATGGAGAACCATTTTTAAATATATCTTTTGACAATTTTGTAAGCTCTATTTGTCAAAATAAAATTATTCTTTAGGATTATGACATTGAAATTTACTTTTGATAAATTTTTGGTATTTTTATTACAATGTTCATTTTTTTAATGAATAGTGAAAAATACTGAATTTTACTTCAAAACTGCTTTTTCATATAATTTAATTATATTGATAGATTATATTTTTAATTAGTTTTAATGTGTAAATAGAATATATTTTTACCATTTAATCCAATTATGGTCATTGGAATTAATTTCACTTTGAAATTGGACATAAAAAATTGTCAAACTTTTGATAGATATTGTTTCTAAAAAACCCACTATTTTTTTTGACAACGGGAATTATTTTTAAATTAATTACTAAAATTTCTATGTTTGGAATTTGGTAAAATTGATTCCATATTTGTAATTAGATGGTTCAAATTATGTAATTAATACTTTTTTTTGGACATTATGAATAGTAACGACGGTAATTGTCTTTAATTATCGGGATTAATTATTAATCAGGTAGTTAAGGGTAATAAAATAATATCATAATAATAACAAATTACCCCAACATTTGTCCCAATGCTACTGGTTGTGTCATGACAGACCATGGGATGCCTTTTACCAACATAGGGACCCCATGGAATCACTTTTGGGTGATAGTGACATTTTATTATATATATTTTTTAAAGGGAATGTATAACCAAAGTATGTATCACACATGTAAAACAATTTTAGTTTTGTCTGTGTAAATGATATCTTATACTATAAATAATAATTTTAAATCTAAAAATACTTCCTATATCATGATATTTTTCTTAAAATTTTTGTAGATAAATAAATTAAATTTTTTATGACACCATGATGATGCAGCGATTACCTCATTAATGAATGATTTACATAAAATGAAAAGATAATGTAAAATATAAGACTTAAACATGTCAAAGTCCTATTTAATGGGTGGTTTTAGAACCCTTATCACCTTATCCTAGAAATATATAATTTTTGGACCTTTAAAATCCGAAACTCATTATATAATGAAGTGAAATTTCTTGACTTTCCAAGAGTTCCCCTCCTCCCTCTTATAAAAGGCCCCCACCTCTACCACCTTACCCACACCTCTCAAGCCATTGGTTCAGCCAAAATCTGATCATTTTATCTCTCAAAATTTCTCTATTCATCCTATAAGCATTACCTTAGGCATAAAGCTCTCCAATATACCCTTTTGGTTCAAACCAAGAAGAGTTACCCAATTTAAAGGTAATGTCTTCATTTGTGTTATTTTGTTTTATTTTGCTTCTCCAACCCCATAAACTCTTTTTATTCCTTTATTTTGTAACAAAAACAGTATCTTAAATATACTAGGACATTTTTATGAGAATCATTTTATTTAATCTTACACAAACATCCGTCTAAGGGTTAAAGAACATACTATTTTTGTGGTTGGCGAATTTCTGCCTCACGAAACGATGATTGTTCAATCTTCCTTTAACACCTTTCATGGTGGCCATTAAGATGTCACTCTATTTATATATGATATATATTATTTCTATGTTTTTTATTATGATTCTTTATTTTTTATTTATGGCATACCTTATGGTTTCCATTATAGGTAAACGCGATATCTTCATTTTAGGATGTGCGGACTACCACCCCCTCAAAGTGATTTGATTCGTTAATTCCATATGTGGGACATATAAAGGATGAAGTTAATGGTATTATATATGATATTATACTTTAATTGTAATATACTTCTATATCATTATGATTTCACTCCATTAAATACGAAATATAAATGAAAGTAGAGTTTATGCGTACGTACAGTTTACCGTCTCCATGAACGGTGCATTTCATTTCTTACCTCTAAATGTTATGTAATATTATAAATGCATGTATATATAAGATATATATTATATATATGATATATACATCATGAATATAATTTTGGATATAATGGATATTTTACCACATGAACAACTTGTAATTATAAGAATTTTATTTTTGGCTCAAGTACCAATGATCGAAAAAACGACCGTTATTAACTTAAATAATTACATAATGTTCATAACATGTTAATAAGTGATATAAAAGGAATAATTAACTTGAAAAAAGTTCTTAATCAAATATAAATTAACTCTAGTTTATTATTCATGAGATTAAATAATGATCTAGTAAAGTCAGACACGGGGTAAGGGACTTCATCTCAATCTCCTTTCATCGAGGCATATTTGGTTTTATACACAACATTATTTTATACGGTGTATAAACCCCTTTTAATTTTACTTTTATTCAAAAGGAATCTTTTTATATGAAGCGTTTTACTAAATTAAAAAAGGGAATGTTTTCGTCGTACGTATGCGGCGACAACGTCTTCTTCACTATCATGACCATTATTTGAGTTTCAGCTTCCTCTACAAGCCATAACTTTTTTTTTAAATGAAAAATAAATACCATGTTTTACTTTCTTTTTATTTTGGTATTGAAAATGGTTTTGACAATTTTTTTATTATATCAATGTGTTGTATTGATATCTTGTGATTGAAAGGTGAAAATGTTATGTTTCCTTTATGCATGTTTTATGTGATACGATTATGTTATGGTTCTTGGGCATTGTTTATGAAGACGAGTGGTTTGTGATAAACTAATGGTGTGTAAGCCCGATATAGCTCTCCAATGCATTGGGTAACGCGAAGGAGTTAAACACTAAGGTTTATCCGAAGAGATTTAGGGAATATATTGTGATGGGTATTCCAAAAGTAACCATGAGGGTTAATCCCTACGTAAGAATGTTATGAATGCCTCAAGTTATCTTTATGTCATATGATTTCTATGAGCTATTCATAAATATTATCATTTCATGAGGTATGATGAAGTGTTTATGTTTTATGAGTAAAGTAGGATTTCATTGGTTCTTATGTATGCATTGACTAATGTTTTTATTCTGTACTTTTATATCCCTTACTGAGCATTTTATGCTCATCCAAAGTTTTTGAATAGTTTTTCATATGTCAGGGGGAAAGGTAGATGATGTGATGATGGTGGAGAAGAAGTGTCAAGAAAGAATCCCTGTTTTATTTTAAATATGTCTCCTTTGATGGGAAAAAATAATATTATATTATATGTAACCATCTTGTTGAAATGTGGAATGTAATGCATGATTTATGATCTAATTCTCTAAAACACTAAACCTGAAAAGATCCTCAATGTCTATTCTTGAAATAACTCAAGATTAAGTGATGTTTTACGGTTGGGGCCTTATACCTGAATTTCCCATATGTTAAATAAGTTAAACAAAAAAATCTATTACTTATGTAAGGGTACGTATAACTTGTTATATGTTCTGTAAGGGTAAACATAAATTTATCTTAGTTGTTTATGGGTAAGTGAATCTTTGTATCTGTTCCATAAGGGTATTTAATTTTTTATATAAGTTTTTAATGGGTAATTGATACTTTCTATTAGTAATATAATGGTAAAAAACTTTTATTAGGGAAATTAGAGGCTTCCATAAGGGTAAGACATACTTTTGTAAGGGTATCAATGTATTTATAAAGATAACATAATGGTAACAAAAGGATCACCTAAGGGTCAACTATAGTTTTTTAAGGGTAACAGTATAATTGTGCAAGGGTATCAGTGTATTTTTATAACTTTCATATAGGTTTTTGTGTGCTTTTTTTAAGGTGCCATAGTGTGTCCATTTTTTATTTAAGGGTACCAAAACATTTTCAAAACCAACATAAGGGTGACCTAAGTCTTATGGAAAGGTAAGTCCGGATATCCAATAGTTTTTTAATGGTATAGAGAAGTATCAATGTGTATGTTTGTCAAACCTATGAAATGGTTATCTTTTGATGTAAGGGTAGTGACAATTTTCTTATTTTATCTTAATGTTCTATAGGATATTACGAAACAAAAAAATATACTTGGTTTATTATCTTATTTCATACTTCCTCATAAGAAAAGTTTATTCAGAATATTATTAATGTATTAGCTATTATAAAATTACTTATTAATTTATCTAGAATACATTCAAACATGTTTTAAATTATATCAGGATGAATTAAATCAGACTCAAATATGATTAATCCTTTATAAATATTCATTTTTAAAATTTGAAACATAATATATTCAAATTCTAATTTGATGAATTATGAAGGGTCAATGTCTAATATTACTAAGGATTATTCCATGGATATAAATTCTTATTGTTTATACTTGTATTAAATTCTTTAATGAGTTTTATTGTAAAGGTTCTACTTTTTTATATAATATTGAGAAAAAACTACCATAATATTATTTTTTATTTAAATGTGGAATTTTATTTTGAAAAAACATGGAAAACTTTAAAGTATTTTTTTGGTTTCACGATCACAATTATTTATTCAAGAAAAATTTAGATGAAACAATTTTCAATTTTAATTGTTAATATGTGTAAAGAAACACTATATTTATAATTTAAAAGACTATTGAAATATTAGGAACAAGGCTGAGGATTTTTTAAATCTCTATAAGGGATTCATACTTTGGAAATAAACTACTACTCTTAACTATGATTTAACTTTTTGATCCTTTACTACATGAGTGTAATTTTCTACCTCAACCATTAAAATTTTAATCATTCATATGGTTCAATGGTTTGACTTATTCCCATTATTTTTTGGTGTATGTAATTATAAAGGGTTATGATAGCCATTAAAATATAGGATAGTGGGTTGTGACTCTTATACAAAATTAAGAATTAGGTTGTGCCTCTAGGTGGAAAAAAATGGGATCTAGTCATGTTGTTCCTACAAGTTGAAAAATGTTGGTTTGGTTTGGGTTTAAGCATCTAGGGAAAAAGGATTTATATTTGGGTTATGGATACATGTGTGAAAAATTAATTATTATATTCTATTATAGTGGGTTTCCTCTATCTCAATTCATGGTAAGAATGAAGAGTGGACTAGGATCATTTAGATTAGAACCATTATAAAAATCACTATGTCCATTTATTTTTATATTTCCATTGTATTACCTTAATTTTATAACTTTAATATAACCTTAAATTAATAAATTTATTTATAAAGTCAAATTCACCACCCCCACTTAGATATAATTATATATTTTGATTTGGTACTAATGATTGGTATTATAGGTTTACCCCAAGGTTGATATACATCTTTATTTGTGCTATATAATTTTTTAACCAATCCATCAAGGGAAAATGATCTCTTTTGAGATAGAAGTAAAAATATCAAATCATGGATGGATATATAAAATAACACCTCATTTTGATGGTATTGAATATGTATATTGGAAATATCTAAATGATACATTCTTAAAGAACCTTTTCATTGATCACTAGACAATTACAGAGAAATTATACACCCTACCTAAATGTTGATCTGAATAATTAGTTGGGGATGATGTGGTAAAGTATTTTTTTAATTATAAGGTTTTCAGATTTTATATCTTATAAGAAACGTGTATATTCATATATATTCAAGTAAAAATGTAAAATAAATCATGAAAATTCTAAAATTTACACATATTTTCTCAGATAAGCTTATTAAAACTAAGTTAGACAATTTAAGATATTAATATCAATAATTTATGATGGATAAAGATGATAATTTCAATGAAATGATACATGGATTTACTATTATTATAATTAATTTAGGAGAAAATGTGAAAAATATTATTATTTTTGATATATTACATAAAAAACTTCTGAATAACTGTCATGCTAAAAAGGGTTTATAGATAAAAGAAAATGCATCAATAAATATACACTTGATGAGATTATTGGATAATTATTACAATATGTGTTAGATCTTAAAAACATTATTGAAGATGATAATACAAAAATGAATTTAATTTCTTATAAATCAATTGTTTCTACTTACTCCACTAATTATGAGTTACAATGAAGTGATATAAATGATACTACATATATTACAAATCATAGATGTATAAGAAATAATGGTAACTCCATAATTTTATGAAAATACAATCCTATATATGATCACAACAAGAATAAGAATGGTAATTTTATTTCTAATGACACTTAAGATATAATTTAATAAGAATGTAGAAAAATGGGGAACATCAAGCCTAATTTTTCATGATTAAATAAGGATAAAAATAAGAGAAAGCAGTAGAAGAAATAAAAGTCATCAATGTTAGTCAGATGGACTTGTATTGAGGATTCAAGTTATTTTGGATAGTTTCTTTTAAAAAATGATGTGGAAAATTTGTATTTAATGGATTTCCATAATCATGTAAATGAATCTACTTATTATTCATCATATGACTTTGATTCTAAAAAACTATCATTTGCAGAATTTTTTAAAGAGGCTGATAGAATTTATCATAAAGTTGAAATGTTAATATTTTATATAATAACATGAAGAGTCAAAATAAATTTAACCTTAGAAATATTACCATCCAATGAAATACGTATATAATTTAATAAAATTTAAACTTTAAAATCTAAACTTTTATGAAGAAAAAATAATATATTATCTTTTTAAAAATTGAATATTAATGAGGGAAGTTGATTTCATTTTAAAGAGTCATCAATCTAAAATTAGAAATTTTTATAATATTATCAAAGAGAATAATCAAGAACGAAATGAATATGAATGTTTGAAGTAAAATATATCTATTTTTCCAATGTAATAAAAAATTTGATAAATTGATTAATTTCAATAAAATTAACAAAAATAAATCCGATATTGGTTAATATATTAATTTTCCCAATATGTATAAGACTTTATTTGTTACCTAATTCTATATGATAAGGATTAAAAATAAAAGGTCAGAATGAAAATGACCATTCCATAAGATTTCAAAAATCTCTTGGATATACTATGGCTTTTATTTCTAAATATTATCCTTCTATATTTCCTATCAACAAATGTTTAAAATTAGTTTGTATTCTTAATAATTCACATGTTAATCCCATTACAATCAAATATTTATGGATACCAAGGATTTTGTAATAGATTTTAATTGTAAATGTGTCTTGGGAGTATAATAAATGATGATTGGTACATGGATACATGATTATAAAGAAACATTTTTTTTCATATATGAAACTTTTTATCATTAAATAAATGTGAGGGAGGTAATGTTACTTTTATAGATAATTCCAAAGTAAATGTAAAAGGATTTAGTGAGGTTTGAATCTAATATTTTATTATTATTTATATAGAATTATATGTTGAAGTATTGAAACATAATTTAATAATAGTTTTATACCTATGTGATGATGGAATGTTTGTTAAATTTGAAAATGAAAAATTCATTGTAGTTAAGGATAAATATATTTTGTATGGAAAAAAATGAAATTTTGAACAATAAATGTATCTGAATTAACTGAGAATATTTTCATATTTTTTACGATTATAAAATCTGATAACAATTTATGGCACAGGTGGTTGGGACATGAAAATTATAAGTTGATTCACAAGATTCCTAGGAACTAAATATTTTTATAGTTTCAAAAACACAAATTGGATATCACTATTGTTTGTGAATCTTACTTGAATGGTCAACAATTTATAAGTAATCCCGAGTTAATTAAATAAGTGAAAATTGTAATTCCAATTTATCTTATTCAATTAGATTTATTGGGTTCTATCAAGTCTACTAGTTTGGGTGGTAAGAGATATAGTTTTTTTATTATTAAAAAATTTACCAGATAAATATGGGTATATTTCCATATAAACAAATATAAAACTTAATTATGTTTGTCATTTTTTTAAATTGGTTTAAAATGAATAATGATACATGATTAGAAAAATATTAATTGGCCATATTAATGAGTTAAATAATTTATAATTTGTCTTATTTTTGAAGAAAATGGGTCCTTTCATAATATTCTCCCCCCAAGAACAATAATACAAAATGGTATAGTAGAAAATAAAAAATAAACCTCCTCAATAAATTTTCATTACCATGTTAAATTTTTTTAACATATCAAAATATTAATGGGATATATATGTGAATACATCTTGTTATGTATCCAATATAATTATCTTAATACCTTGTTCAAAAGAACACCTTATGAGCTTTGGAATGGGATAAAACCTAAAATTGTATATTTTAGAGTATTTGGGTGTAAATTATTCATTCATAATACTAAATATGATTTAGATAGATTTGATGAAAAATATAATGAAGGTATTTTATTTTCGTATTCAAAAAAAGTATGGCATATAGAGTACATAATAAAATAACCATGGTTGTGGAATAATCAATTCATTTTAAGTTTGATGAAAAATATTTGATTAAAATAAATAATTATATTGGACAACATGGGGATGAATTTAAAGAATTTAAAGAGGAAGAACCTCAAGATAAAGAAACACGTATTAAGGGGTAGAATAATTATTCTCATTTTTAACCTATTCATGAGATATCATGGAAGAATATTATACATAATAATATATATATTTTAATTGATTAAGTTGAATATGTTATGAATGTTTGTGATTATCATGCATTCAATTCTGATTTTGTACCTAAGAAAACCAATAAGGCTTTAAATGGTTATAATTGGATCTTATAAATAAAAGATGAGTTAAAGCAGTATTTTTATAAATATTGTATGGACTTGAGTTGTCCAACCAATGTATTCTCATTATATTAGAATAAAATGGATTTTTAGAAATAATCATAATGAATCATGAAATATAGTTATAAATAAAGCTATATTATTATCTCAATGATATTCTCAAGAATAAAATATTTATTATTAAAAATATTTTCACTTATTTGTTGATTAGAATCAGTTGGATTTCTATTATCATATATTTATTTTCATAGATCCTAATTATTTAAAATTGATGTATAAACCTATTTTATACATGGTTATATTTCTAAAGAAGTATATGTTATAAAACCCCTACTTTGGAAAATGAAATGAATCCAAATCATGTTTTTAAACAATCAAATGATTTGTATAGTTTAAATCAAGATCCTAGAGATTGGTGTGAATGTTTATCCAGTATTCTTTTGAAATGTAATTTTGAGAAGAAAAATTTGATCCAAATTTTTTTATTAAAAAGTTTTAATTATTTCTTTATTATGATATTTTATTTTGATTATATTATTTTAGGATCATCAGGTGAAAATAATTGTAATGAATTTTAAAAATTAATGAATTCTGAATTATAAGTGAGTATGATAGAGTAATTGAATTTATTCCTTGGTTTTTAATTATTTCAAAGAAATGGTGGTATTTTTATAAATCAATCCATGTAATCTAAAGAGTTAATATATATATTTAGTTTAGACTCTTCTAAAAGTTAAATTAGTCCCATGAGTATTACATAATAATTAAATTTAGATAAATCTAAAAAATATATATTTTAAAACATATATAGGCACAACTTTATGTTCATTATATATAACTTAGTTTATCCCTAATTTGATGTTTCTAGTTTCCACGTGTTGTAGATTTCAAAGTTACCTTAAGGAGAGTCGTATTAAGTTCTCTATGAGGATTATTATATATTTAAAAAGATCATTGAATCATGGTATATTTTAACCCACTAAAACTAATTTCTATTTGGAAATATATTCTTATTTTAATTTTATAGGATGAAAGAAATGTTCCAAATTTAAATTAGGTATATTTCATCTAATTATTAAATATTTAGTTTATTAGGATTCAAAGAAAAAAATCGTTTACACTTTCAACAAAAAAAATCTAAATATATAGTTGTTTAATATTTGTTGTATTAAACCATTAAATGTTAAAAAAACTTTGATTTTGGTTTTAATATTGACAATGATTTAAAATTATTTTACAATAATTAAAATATTTTCATTTCCATAAAAACCCTTAAAAAACTCTTGGACTGTTCACATTTATGTAATATTTCATTTTCTTAGATATCATGTTTAGAATGAAGACAAACGTTTGTAATTTATTTCTATATAACATCTTCTTTTGGATATATTTATTAATCCCTTATACTATACTATTATTGATGAAATTAATTTTTTACTTAGAATAATGGAAATTTTAATTTATCTGACATGAATTAAGGGGTATTTTGAGTGTGTTTTTAATTTGAAATTATCAAATTGTGAATTATCTAGAATTTTTATCTTGTTTTCTATTATTTAATTATTTGAACATTTGTTTATTATATTTTTGTTTCAAGTATTGTCATAAATTCTGGCTTAATTCAACATTTTTTAATTTTAGATTTTATAAAATAATATTTTATAGTGGGTTTCTCAATTATTTTTCATAAACATTTAAAATTTTTATTTTTTTATACAACACATATCTTAATAATGGAGGGATTTATAGTGGAACATTGATTCAGTTTTTGAAATATTATTATCTTGGTATTGTTTTGAAAATTTTTATATTAATTTTTACTAAATTAAATATTCATTTTTTATGTTTTAACTAGAGTTAGGGAGAAACATTTTCATTTCAAATAAGAAATGTTTTTATTGAAAATATATCTTTTTATAATATTAAAATATTGGGGATTTTTTTAAAATTATAAATTCTTTTTGTAACTATTAAATGAGGGATAATGTTGATGGGGATCCTTATATCACATTCCCTAAATATTTTTTTCATAATTTCCAAATATCATATTATGATTAATTATAATTTTCACAACATTGTTAATTGTTATCCTTATCATGTTATATTTTATATTGAACAAATTATGCTTAATTTTGGTAGTATCATTTAATTAATAAGTTATTTTATTTTGATATTTCATGTTTTAAATTTTTATAACATGTTTTAAAAGTTTGGTGAAGAGATCCTAGGACAAATATGTCATTTAGAACCATTAAATATTGTTTTCTAGTGTTTTCTAATGGTGACAAAATGGTTATATGGGTTACATAATCATATAATTGTTTTTATTATGTTTTAAAAAGGTAATTTGAGTATAAAAAGGTTATTTAATGGTAAGTATCATTTTCTATAAGTTTTTTAAAGGTAACCATAAATTTATATATGTGGTGTAAAGGTGTCCATAAGTCTGAATGATTTGTGTAAAGATAATCCTAAGTTTCTATGAGTTGTGTAAATGTATCCAAAATATTATAGGAGTGGTATAAAGTTATCCATAAGTTTATATGAGTTTTTTAAGGGTATCCATAAAATTATATATAATATATAAGGGTAAAAAAATTTATTAGTTGTGTAAGGGTAAGTACAATATTCTATATGTTAAGTATGGGAAAAAATAATTTTCTTTTAGTTTTTTAAGGGTAAGTGATACTTTATATTAGTTGTGTAAGGGTAATTGATATATTATATTGGTTTTATAAGAGTATGTGACATTTTCTATGACTCATTTAATGGTAAAACAAACTTGCATAATGGTTACCAGAGCATTGCTTAAGGGTCAGATGTACTTGTGTAAAGGTATTAGTAAATTTTGAAAAAATGTGTAAGGGTAATGTGAGGCTCATATAAGGGTATGTTATAGGGTCATAAGGGTATAATTATACTTTTTTAAGGGAATAAAGTTATTTCCAAAACATCCATAAGGGTACCGTCAAACTTGTGTAAGGGTTCGAGGGTGTTTCTATTACTTATGTAAGTGTACCATCACTTTTTCAAACCTAGTAGTAAGGGTAACCTAAGTCTCACATAAATGTAATTAGGGCTCAAAAATAATTATGTATGGGTACATATCTATGTTAAGGTAAAACTTTTGTTACTCTTATAAAACATTTATGTTTCATATAAGGGTTTCACAAAATTTCTTATTTTCTTCCTATGTTCTATAGGATGTTTTGAAACCTTCATTATAATTTTTGTTCATATTATTTCATATTTTTACTTAAAATAATTATATTATGAATATTATTATAGATTAAATTATTCTAAAATTCCTTATTAATTGTATATAACTCTTGAGAACATGTTTTAATATTTTTTTTATAATTAATAAAATAAGATTCACATGGGATTAATCATGTATATATTTTTATTATAAAATTTTAAAACTTTAAATATTCAAATTCAAATTAGTTGAAATGGGAAGGGTAAGTCTTTAATATTGTAAAAGAGTATTCCAAGGATAATAAATCATATTATTTACTAGTATAATAAGTTTTTATTGAGTTCTATTATGCATGCTGTAATTTGTTTTATAGAATATTGATTAAGACTTACAAGAATATTATTTTTCAATTACATATAAAGTTTTATTTTGGAAATAAGCATGGAAAACACTATAGTAGTACATTGTATTTAAATAAAATATTAGTTACTTAGGTAAAATGGAGATGTAGTAGGTTTAAATTTTAATAGATATTAGGTATAATGAAACTCTAAATTTTGAATTTACAAAATCATTTCAAAAATATTAATAAAGTTGAGGATTTAATAAAACATTACAAGTGATACATGCTTTGAAAATAAACTAATGATATCAACTAAGATTCATTTTTTTGACCCATTACTACAAGATATTTCTTTTCTTCCTCAAAACTCATAACTTGAAGCATTCATCTGGTTCTGTGGTTTTACTTTTTCTAATTATTTTTTCATGTACATAATTATAAATGGTTAAAACCCATTAAATGATTGGATAGTGGGTTGTAACTCTTCAATATAATTCGATCGTTTGGTTTGTGCCTCCATGTTAAAAAAGGTTGTAACTATTTGGCTTGTTCCTCTAGGTAGAAAAATGTAGGTTTTGTTTGGGTTTAATCCTCGAGGGAAAAAAGTATTTGTGATTTTGTTTTACTCTTATTGTGAAAAAGTCATTGTAAGATTCTAATATAGTGGGTGAAGTTCCCACTTGTGTATAAGCTGTATTTTTTTCAATGGATAATATTGTATATTATTTTTTATCAAATAAATTTAAATATTTCATTATTATAACTATGTTGATGAAGAAGTTATTATAATGATCATCTAATGTTCCTAATATTGATAAGAATATTTATTTTTCTTAGATTATTGAACAAAACAAGTGCTCAAGTCTTATTATCTTATGAAATTTCATTTAAGACTTTGATTTAAGTTATTTTGATTTGAAATTTTTTCTTAATATATAAAACATGTTTTATATTTTTTAAAGGATCACATTTTTTTCAAAATTATGGTGGCGTCCTTAAGATGTTTTCTTATTATAATAAATAATGTTTCCTTAAGGAGTTTCCTAACGAAGATTGCTATAAAGAATAGAAAAAGTTTCATTAAGAAGTTTTTGAAGTTCAAGGAATAGAGATAGTAAACATAGGAAGATACCAAATGGGTAGAGACAACATAGATGATTAGACAGAGTCTAGTGGATCAAGGTGATCAGATATAGTCAATCATGCAAAGATAATGAGAGGAAGCTAACCAGGTGGAGGTTTTTTATTTGTTTTATTGAATGGAATATCCATAAGATAGATTTTTATAAATTCATTAAAACATAATCCATTATATGAAAAATGATAAAGAGTCAAAAAAATATAATAATGATTTTTAAAATACATAGTTTTTTGAAATGAATGCACTTTGGGGATTATTTATATAGAAAAATATTACTGAGGAGTTTTATATATGTGATTTCTATGTAGATGTTTTGAGAAGAGTTTATGTTCACAGTAATATCAAACTTATGTTAAGAATATAATGGATTAGATGATAAGTGGAATAAAATTTTTGATTGATTGTATTCATAAGTTACATTGGACCAAGAATTATCACAAAAACTAATATAAAAAATTTTTAGGTGAAATATTTTTCATTGATAAAATATGAAAATACATTATGACTTTGATTAAAGTTTTTTGGGATATTTTGATAGAATATTTTTATGATTTCCATTAGATATAATTATATAAAGATTAGGATATGAAGTGAATATGTAATCAAATGTTAAATCAGAAGTATTTTTATAATTTTAATAGTTAGAATAAATATGTGACGATCGTCAAATAAATATATTTTCCAAATATCATATAAAATAGTATCCAAAGTATATTTAAAATATGAAACATTTATGAAAGTATTATATTAATATGTATGTAATGATAAAATATTTAAAGGTTGTTGTGGTGTAAATGAATCAGTTCACATCCATTAGAAGAAATACTATTGGATAGAGAATATTAGAACAAATGTCGAACCAAATTAATGTTTCCATGAAAGATGATCTAAATTATATTAATGAGGTTTCCAAACCAATTGCTTCATATATATTTTTCCAAGAAATTTAATCAGGAAGAATGTTATAAATAAAATAGTATCTGGTTTACAAAGTCATCTAACTATGTTATAAAAAAATATCATCTAGAAGTATTAGAGAATATCTCTAAGGTATCATTAGACAGAGGAAAACTAAAATACATCTAAAGAACCATCGAGAGGTGGAATACCACTATTAATGTATGATGAATAAAAATTAAAAGGTTATATTAAGTATATTTATTAGAATAAATATGTTTCTAGAAAAAATTGTTTTGTGAATTGTGTCATTAGACAAAGTCCAATTGGATATATTCCAATCAAACAAATTACATCAAATAAAGCGCAGATTGGGTAGAAGACTCTGAGTTTTATGATAAAAGGTTTTGTATAAAGTTTATTGAATATATATTTATGTTTGAAAGAAATAAAAAAAATATTTCCAATTCAATTCATCGGACAATGAAAGTTTAGATTAGAATACATTTGAGAAGTTCCTAAAATGTAACTTAGGAACAATTGGAAATAGTTTCATCAGAAAAATGTGTTGGTACAATGTTTTTATGGATTGAATGATTGATAAAATTTATGAATATTTTTTAATGTTATTTATTTATGTTATGTTGATTTTATAATTAAATGTTTTGAAAATCGTGAATGTAGTCTATGATTATAGAAGTTTTAAATATGTTCTATGATGTTTTGTAACATCTCAATTTTTCTATAAAGATTTAGAAGAGTTATAGTGAAATTGAAATGATTTGGATGTTCAAAATTCATGTCTGAGTTGGGAATGAAAATATATTTAAGTTCCCATGGAAGATATCCTTTATAAAGAATTTCAATATTATAAAGAAAATCTAGAAAGATTTTTTATACATATAGAGGAGGTGAAGAGCTAAAATATCTATATAGTAATAAAATTTTATCCATGAACCTTGAGATATATTTAAATTCTTTATAAATATTTTAGATAAGAAGTTCAATATGCATAATCGGGTATCAGACGAAGATAAAGAACCAAGAAAAAATAAAGTACCAGATGAAGGGGGAAGAATAATTAGAGTCTAGATAGATACCATAAAAATATCTAATAATTTTTTATTAGATGATTATATAGAAGATGAAGTATTAGAAGAACTGTAACTTGATGAATTATCATCAGATAGACATGATCAGATTAAGAAATCATATGAACAATCCCTGAAAAAAGAATGAATTAGGAGTAATAAAATTAAAACGGAATGAATAAACTATCCCCATGAATAATATAGTTGGTTAAACATCAACAAATGGACATAGTTTATGGAAATACCTAACAAACGTGTTTTGGATAGATAAAGGATAGAGTAAGAATGTTCTATTCATATTGATATGTAATAAACTGAACTAAAAAATGGAAGATAAATGAAAATTATTACTTTGATATCTAATGGAAGCATCATTAAGTAGACTAATTTCTTAGTGTTAAAAAGTGACTTAATAAATATTGTAGAGACTATCTTCAGAATTTGTATAAAAAATCAAGTAGCTACTAGTTAGACTAAGTCATAGCAAGTCCAGGGAAGAGGGAATGTTTCTTTATCCCAAATACTAATGTTTAGATACTCACACTTGGATAAGTATTATTTTATATCAACACCACTGTACTTGGTATCTAATTATATTAGAGAATATATTTACCAGTCATCACTATATATGGAATGGAATAGGTACACTTATTTACTAGTGAACAGTGTAAAAATATTGTGCTTTATATTTTACATTCTTTTAAAAACATTTATAAGATATGGAAATTTGAATGCTAAAATCATGATCCTAACTGTCTAAGAATTGAAGGTATAAGATATTATAATTGGTTACAAATTTCCCAACACTGATTCATCATCTGCCTCATTGTGGAGTATATCATGAAGTAGTCCACTAAAGTGGTATATGATCCATGTTTTACCTCAATTAGATTATATATGGTAAATTTATTCTATTTTTAATGTTTTAGTTTATTTAATTTGTTAATAATGAAGTTTAGTTTTAGTCAATATTCAGTTATTTCTGAGTAGAATTTTATTTCTGCCAGGACCATGAGGAAAAGGAAAAATGAATAAAGAGAAGGTACCATTTTTTCTATGCCATAATAACAATATAGAATTATTAGTATTGGAAGTTGAAGAATATGTGGATCAAGATTCCACTAAAGAAAAAGAAAAAAGTCATACCTCAAGTATGTTGTTTTATTGAGATGTATGTTAATATTATTTTATAAACATTCCCCAAGAAGAAACTCATTTCATAAAGGGTGTTAATGATTAATCTACAACTTATCAAGACAATCAGTTGATATATTAATTGATATTATGAATTTCATTCTACATGAAATATTCTCTCTTGTTTGTGGATTATTTCAATGTCTTTAGAAATATATCACACATATAGAAGAATTATAAGATATTATGGATAAGTCTTTGAAAGAAAAAATTATATCATATATAAAGATCTACAAATATCACAGATCCTTTAAAGCAAGAATACTGGATCATAAAACTATTTCCTAAATTTTTTAAATAAAATCGATCAATTAAGTTAAAGAGAAATATGGATTATATAATTATCTTGGATAAAATATCCATGAAATTTATGAAAACATAAAAATGGAATTGAGGTGAATTATTTATAATTAGAATAAAAATATAATAAAATCTTAGACCATGACTCTTTGATACAAAATAATGTTTTATTCATTAAGAGAAAGTTAAAATAATGAATAATATTTGGGGAGAGAAGGAGATTATGGTTTAATATAAAAAACCATCAATATTAAATTCATAGAATTGGTATTTCATTTGGTAAATATTAGGAGACACATATTGAGGCTAGACAAAGGAAGGATAAAGTTCTTGCTTCTACTCAATCCTCACAGGATTATTCTATGGATAAAATACCTCTAACAATTAAGAATAATTCCCTGAATTCATTCAATTATTTTTCTCATGAAACATTGAAGAAGTTTATATTATACATACAACCCTATAATAATATTTTTTAGTATATTTTCTTGAACAATGTAAGATTGAAAATAAAATCTATAAAATTATTGGAAAAAGAAATAAGATAAGAAACATATCACTTTGACTAGTGTATCTAGGAAAAAGAGTGTGGAAATAGGTTCCCCATAAAGATCCCAATATGTTATGAATATGAACCAAAAAAATTATATAGTTGATATCAAAAAAATCATGATTTTTGGATCAATGTTTGTGCTACAATAGATTTGGTACTTCTGAATTATATTTTTGGAACAATCATCAAAATAAAAAAAGGAAGTCCATTCATAGGGTAGTAATCTAGATATGAAGAAGAAACAATCATAGTGTAAGAAAATATAAAAACATCCAATAGTTTTCGAAAGTCTGAAAGTACCTGTGATGTTGGAGATGATAGTGGTAATATGATTAGTGCATGAAAATCTCAACATTTATCAAAATTTGATAATAAAACAAGACCATAGAATTTGGTTAAGATATTATAACCAACCTGGAGAATAACAAAAAAATATTGTAAACAAAAAATATCCCATGAATATTTGGGATGAAAAAAATAAAAGACCTTGGATTCCAAATACAAGAAGTTAAAGAAAAGTGTGGAATCAAAAAGAACTAATAAAAAGGATGGAACTCTGAAGATTCTATGTGAAAAATAGAAAATTCAGTCCATTGTTCCTAATGATATGTTATTACCTTGGACAAAAGATTTGGAAAAAATTAGTGAATTAGAAGAAGCATAAGTAAAGGAGTTTTAAAAAGGCAAAGAAAAGGGTCTATATAAATGTAAATTACTTATGTGTGTAAGCTGGAACATCATTGGACACACTATAATGGATTATTTTGATATAATTAAAGTATATAAATAATTATTTTAAAAGATAAAAGTTACACTATGTGATATAAGTTATTTAAAAATCACTGTAATAAATTATGTTCATAGAAAATGTAATTGAATAAGTATAATATAGACCTGACCCCAATAAAAATTAAAGTATTCATGTTCAAGGATGAATAGTAGAGGAAATGGACCAACATGGTTGAGAAAAGCATCTCATATATGTTGTTCATATTTATAAGAAATGGTGAACATGATATTGAGAATGACATACAAATTTGGTTGTCTTGGTTAATAAATGTTCTATCTTTGAAAGTTTCAAATAGTATTTGATTGAAGATTTCATAAAAGGAGTATTATTGGTGAAGATCCTAAAATTTTATGGTAATTCCCATAAAAGAGATCTATTTTTATTCTTTCTCAACATGGGTAAATAAATAAATAAAAATTAAAAAATATAATTATTATGAATATCATAATAAATGTTTCCTTGGTAGGGTGAATATTGGAGATTGTTTAAAAATATTACAGAATCATTATTTCATACATATATTATTATTTCAGAATATTCATAAAGATATTTTCATTGTGGAAAGTATGTTTTTCTTAAAATCTCATCCTTGGTGAAAACAATTATTGACTTAATATAAATGGGGATAAATTGAATCAATTAATTACATAATAAAAGTTAAAGTATGAAAATTTTCCAAGGCCAATTATCTTATTTGTTATACTTTATTGTTTTTTTATCTCTTTATTAAAGTGAACTCAAGAGTTTCATATTTATATTTCTTACAAAATTCTCATATATCATAAAATTATAATAATCTTCAAGTAGTACAAGATACCCCTTGAATCCAAGTTTATGAGTTCTCATTCCAAGAGGTATCAATATCAGTTTGTAGGGGACATCATTATTGTCTAAATAAAATTATCTAGTTTTCTACACTAAGAATGGATCTCATATACCTATAATGAAATTATGGATGGAAATTTTCTTAAGAATGATTTTATCCCTTTTTCTAATGAACTTTATATTTCTCAAAAATAAGGTGGATAAAGTGAAGTGAATTTTTTGTAATTCAAAGGCGGAGAAGTAATTTAAAGACTCACATATCAACATATTCATTTAGAAAGAACATTGAAGGTATTTCCAAAAAATATAAATGGGGATATTAAAGAGAATAATTTATGTATGAATTTTGTATTTTAGGGATTATATTGGTTTTCAATGGTTTTAAATTAAATAGAAAAAATTCATTAATGTGAACATGTGGAAAAATAAATTTTTGTAATGTTAGGGTAGTGATCCAAAGATTGATAACAAAATTGATGTTACATGGATGATTAAATTAAGGATGTACTCATTTATTATTATATTAATAAGTTTAAATAAATAATTTCAGTTAACATATTCTAATTTTTGATATATTATTAATGTCTACAATATATATTATGATTGTTTGAGAAAAATATTTGCTATCACCATTATTGAAGTTTCCTTAAGACGTTTTCTTAGTGAAATGAATAAAGTTTCCTTAAGTAGTATACTTAAGAAGCATTATGAGAATAAAGGATTGAGCTTCCTTAATAATTTTATGAATAATAATAGATGGGGATAATAAATTGACAGAGATACAACATGGATAGAGAAATCACCAATGATCAGACAGTGGCCAGTGGACCAAGGTGATCCGATAGAGTTGATCGTACAAAGATGGTGGGATGAATCCAAACAAATGGTGGTTTATGAATTGTGAAATTGCATGGAGTTTCAAACATATATACATTAATAGATTCATTAAAACATATTCCATTGTAGGAAAAATGATAAAGTTTCCAAACATATAGAAGAAATTCAGTGACATCATCTATCTGATTATTATGATCTTTCTTTGGGAAGAATTCACATAACTGAATATTATGGAGTATTTTCACATTCTAGATTAAATCAAATAAATTTTGATAATATTTTATTTTTATATTAATATCATAATGATGTGAACAGATAGACTAAATTATATGATAAGAGTAAAAAGTTGATTTACTAATTATATTCACAAGTTATATCGAATAGAGAATGATCAGAAAAACTAATATCAGAGATTTATAAGTGAATTTTTCTTCATTGATAAAACATTAAAATTCTTTATTTATGTGATTTTAATATGATTAATTTATTTTGGTTAAATATTTGTATTATTTCCATTGCATGAAATTTTATAAATATCAAGATGATAAGTAAGGAAGTTCTCGAATGATCAAACACAAGTTTCCTAAAAGAGTAATGAGTTTTACAAAATGTGTGATGATCCTCGAGGAAAGATATTTTTGAATAATTAGACATAAAATTTTATGAAGAAAATATCTATATAGATATCTTCTAAGGAAATATTATTTTACATACTGTATGTTTTTTAAAATTTAAAGGGAATTATAGTTTGAAGGAATTGGTTAGATCCCATCATATGAAGAACTACTAGATTGAGAAAATTCAATCAAATATTGAACCGACATAAAGATTCCATATAATATGATTAGAAAGAGTTTTTTTATTTTTCCAAATAGATTTAATCATACCTTTGCTTCTAATTTATTTCATCTGGAAATTTTTTTCAAAGACATTTGTTTTAGTTTTACAGATCCTTTTGAAATACTTCTACGAAGACATCAAAAAAGGAGTAGAACATATCTCTGAGGGTTCATCGGGTGGAGGAATACTAAAAAGCATCTAAGAACCCATCAGAGATAATAATACCGATATTAAATAATTACAAATAAACTTAAAAATGTAATACTTAGTATAGTATCAAAGATAATTTTTTTTTCATGTGGAATTTTTATGAATCCTATCATGAAATGAAGTCCAATCAGATGATGTTGAACTGGAAATATCCCAGTGGAAGAAACAAATATAGGATGGAAAACTATGAGTTTTAGGTCATATGGTTTTTTATGAAGTGAATATTATGGATAATTTAAATTGAATTCAATAAATAAATAGTTATAATACCACTAATTTAATGATAAATGTTTCTAATCGTATACTTTTAGGAAGTTCCTATGAAGTCGAATAAGAAAAATAAGATATAATCTCATCAGAATAATGTGATTATATAAAGATATTTTGGATTAAATGTTTGAATAAATTCATAATTTTTTTGTTTATTTTTTTATTGGGGTGATTCTAAGCTAATCCATTAATGTTCTAATAATCATAAAGGGTGTTTTTCATTCTAAAATGTTTCATAAATTTGGTTTAATTTTCATAATATCCCAAATGTTTCATAAGGATTGAGAATAATTCCAGTGAAATAGAAATAAGTGGGTGGTTTGAAATTTATGTTTATTTTGGGAAAGAATAGATATTCAAGTTATTATGGAAGAAACCCTATATAAATGGTTATAATCGTATGAAGAAATGTCGAACTCCATTTATACATGTGGAGGAGTTTAAGTGAAGAATAATTTTACTCATAAGAATATGTCAACCATGAAGCATGAAATCTATTCTTATTTGGGCCAAAGTTTTGAGATAAGTGGTTTTAAAAAAAATTATTTGGTTTCAAATGAAGATAAATAACTAAATAAAACAAAATAAATGGACAAATGAGGAATAAGAATAATGGTTCATATAGTTAGTGGATAAAGATATTATGATTTGGTATCGAATGAATAGATTATAGAGGAAATATTGAGAAAACTATCATTGGATTAATTAGTATCAAATATATTGGATTACATGAATCAATCATAGGGATAGTCAGTAGATGAATTAAGAATAATTGGGAAGATTAATAAAAGGGAATAGACAAACTATCCCTATACATAACATCAATATATGAAAATCCTCATATGGATATATCAAACATATAAATTTAATGGAATAATCTGAAGGACTTGTTCCGAACAGACTAATGAGTAATTAATAAAGTTTCTTAACCACAACTTTGCAAGTAATAAATGTGATGAAGATGAAAAGAATAATAAATCAACATTGTAATGTCCAATAGATTTCTATTCTGGTGGAATACATTCTTGGTATTAAAAATTACCTTAATAAAAAGGTGGAGACTATATTTTGATGCATTATAATGAAATAGAAAGGAGATACAAGTTGTAAAGGGTTATCACTAGTCTAGGGAAGAAGGATTGTTTTCTTATACCCCTCCTAATTTGTAGGGACTCTCACTTGGATTAGGATTATTTTTTAACCATACTATTGTACTTCGTATCTAATTATAGTGGAGAGTATGTGTATTGTTAATCACAATATGAATAAATGACTAGCTACTCTTATTGAGTAGTAAACCATTTAAAATTATTATGTTCCATATTTTACTTTCTTTCATATAATTTTATATGGCATGTAAAACAGAATAGTAGAATCGAGATTTTAACAATTCTAATAGGTAAAGGGATAAAAATTATAACTAGTTAAAAAGTTCCCAACACTAATTAAACCCCCACCCCTTATTGTAGAGTATATCCTAAAGTGGTCCTATCAATGGCTATTATCTCTCTCATTTTGTGAGAGTGGTGAATAATGGACTAGGATGTTTTTTATTTGAACCACTATAAAAATAATTGTATCCATTTTTATATTTTCCCATTTAATTGACATAATTTTATAACTCTCATATGACCTCAAATTCTTTAATTTAGTTAAAAATTACGATTCACCCCCACCCCCTCATGGATATAATTATATCTTTCCATTTGGGACCAATTCTAAGAGGCTTCATGTGTGAGGATAATGGGGTGGTGAACGAATCCTTCTATTGGAGAGGGTAGAAGTTTTGCAAATATTAATTTTTTAATAAAAAATATATACATTTTTCAATAAAATTAGAACCATAATTAAAAATTAAAGATAAAAAATAAAATTTTATGTTTGAAAAATCCACCATCCACCCATTTAGAGATGATTTTTTGTGATTTTTTAGGAACTTTCCTCTTTATTTAACCATTTTTACTCATTTTAACTCTTACTAGGATAAATAATATTTAATTTTGTAACTTTAATATAGAAAAAATTGATCTTACTAAAAAAAATTAAATTATGATTCAAAATATTAAATCCATTTTTGTTAATTAAAATTTTAAAATTTATAAAAAATAATTTTAAAAATGTATTTAAAATTGAATAAAACTAAATATAGAAAAAAAATATTTTTTTAGAAAAAATTACTTAGGGAAAATATTATGATTAACATTAGTACCCATGGTATTTATTGTTTTATGATTAAATAAGTGAAGGTAATTTTTCAATTTTAAAAATAAAAAATAAAATTGAATTTAGTGAGTACTTGATTAAAGGAAAATAACCAAAAAAAAATTATTTTAAAAAAATTTAAAATTGATTCCTCAATGTTAATAATAGGTTTATAAATTCAAAAAAAAATAATGTTAATCCTTAAATAGATTTTTTATCAATAAATATTTTTCTATAAAATATTATTTTATGCTTATATCATAATAATTTAATAAAATTTGTAGAATTTGAAAAAAAATATTTTTACTCTTCATCTTGAAAAACCCCTTTTATAAAATAAAAAAAATCAACAAGAGATAATTTACAATTTTTTTATTTAAAAGTAAAATTATTTTTATCAAAATATTTTTTATGATTTAATTATTTATCTTTAAAATGAAATCATTATATATAATTAAAATCTATTTTTCCAGAAATTGTCTTTTAAAACATTAAGTGTTCTTAATACTATTTTATATAAATTTCCAATTAAATAATTTTAAATACAATTAGTTATAAATTAAATAATTTTATTAAAATTATTCTTCAAAATTATTCAAATTTAGTTAATTAGGATAATAATAGAAAAAGATAATTCATTGGAAAAAAATCTCTTTTTCACACAAAATAATTTTAGTCACATATAATTAATTATTTATCTCTTAACCATTAAGTTATCATAATTTTATTGGAATTACAAAACATTAAATTATTAATTGAAAAAATAATTATAAGATGTAAGGAATTAAAATAAATAATTTTAACTATATTTTATTTAATTCTGGTTTTACTATATTGTAATTTTTTTGATGATATGTCATATTTTATTCTGAGGATGTATTAATGTGTACCTTGAATTGTAAAATATATCATTTTTCATTTTAGTTCAATTTAGATATTGATTCAAGCTTCTCAACGTCTTATTTATTAAGGTGTAAAAAACAAACTAAAAATATTAGGGTTTTACAACAAACATTAAATATAAAAGGTAAAAATACATCTTCTAAAAAAGATAATGTTTACAATAGATTTTTGTGGAACATATAAGATAGTAGGTAAATCATCAATTTTAAAATATTTTTTTTGATAATAATGTAATTATAGAGATATTTCAATACTAAACCTTTTTAATTCAAAACATATTTAATAATAAATTCATTATGAAGCTTAAAAATTTCATAAGCATAAGTATTAAATTTTTATAATATTTAACAGGAAATATTTGTAAGAAAAAATAAAGAATTAAATATAATATTTAGTTTAAAATGATAAAACAAAAAAATATACATGGTCATACCTCCCCAGGTGGTCAAACTACCTTCTCCTCTGATATGAGACATTGTTTTTTCCTTTTCATCTCTTATAAAAAAAATTAATTCAACATTACCAATTTGTTCCCAAATTAGTAAGAAAAAACCAACTATGAAAATGATGTAATGATATTTATCCATTTATGGTACTTTTTAATAGTTTAATCTAAGTAGTTTGAAATAATTTCTTCTATAAGGGCATTAGATGATTGTAACATGAAATCTCACAATAATTTATCAAATATTATGGGTTAAATTTCATATTAAAAATAAAATTTTTAAATAAGAAATCATTTAAAACCACATGAAATCATGGATTCTCTCCCACGAAGTGGTATATTTATTTTATCAAATCTAACTAGATGTTTTAAACCTCAAAATTGAACAAAGTATTCCATTTTTTATGCTACCCTTGTACATATGGTTTAATTATTAGGCCAATAAAAAAATATAATGTTTTATGCATAAAATAATTTAAAATTACCATTCATTAATACTAGATGAATAATAAAAGACTAGACCATTTCTAATTTCATTTTCTTATATATAGTTTCAAACAAGATGTAATGATGTATGTCTTATTCTCCATCTTTGAATTCACTCCATTGAATCGTGTTTTCATGGAAAATTTTAGTTCTATATTTGTAAATTTGATCATTTTTATATAATTATATTCTATTTTATTCTAATTCACTAAACTAAAGGTGATATCATTCACCAATAGATTTCAGATAATGATTTAATCACTTAACAGTCTAAAAATAATTCTGTTCAATTTCAGTAAGAATATAACATTATTTACAATAAAATGACTTCAATAGTAATGGGAAAATAGGTTATTTAATCTCTATTATATAGGTACAAAGTGCCTAATCTAATTTCAGTGGCGAATCATTCATAAATTTAATTGTTCTTTCAAAAAAATTATCAATATCTATATTAAACACCTCATCCTACCCACTACATTATATGTGATAAATGGTATCAATTTTTTGAAAAATTCAAATTTCCTATATCAATGAATTGAATTTATAGTTCTTAAAGTGAACTCTATTATTAGTGATGAAGGATCTTCAAATTCTAAATCGAGAAAAAATGATTTTGGTAATGAATTTAAAAACACTAGAATCTTAGTTATTTATAAAGAGACACTACCTCAACTCATTTTGAGACATAATCAGAAGATACAAAAATGTATTCATTTCTATGTGAGGGTGGGAATGGCTTATAGAAATTAAGACTTCCAATATAAAAAATATCAACCTCTATGGTTTCTTTTTGAGAAATTTATTTTTCCCCTTCCAATACTACCAATGAACTAACACTTATTATAGCACATAAAAAGTCTTCTTAAATCCTTAAAATTACTTAGACAAAACAAACCACATTACAACAAATTATTATTGCTCTATCACCCCCATGATATCTTCCCCAAGTTGAGGAGTAAAAAATCACAATAATAAACTCCCTATCTTCTGGAAAAAACACACCTCCTCAAAATCTCATCTCCACAACTTTTAAATATCAAATCATCCTCCAAAAATATTTTTTAACATAAAAATAAATTTCTTCTTTTGGTTATTATTAGAAATGATAGGAATGGATCTATAAGATATATTATTTTATAAAATAAAAAACTAAGGTGTTTGATTTAGTGAGATGATAAGCTTCATTTCTTCCATATAGGATAATTGAATTTTTTAGTATCCACAGAATATTAAAACCTTTAAAGATGGTCAACAACAAGTTTTTTAACCCTTTTATCCATAATATAGATTTATAACTCATTAATGAGAAAGATTTACCTAATTAACCTATGTTTATTGTATTTATTTGAAAAAATTTACTTTAAAGAAGCATGTTCAATAAGGTTACAACATTAAATAACACACAATTTATTAAATTATTTCATAATTCGCTTATTTATATTCCCAATCATGTTTTCTGTTTAAAGTTTTTGATAATTATGAAATAATTGATACATATCAATACATGAGAATGAAAATGGGGTACTACTAAAAAGGTATCCATTTCTTCTATAATATAATTTTTTTTAGTAAAACATGAAATCTTTTCATGAAAAATATTCGCAATATTCAGCTTGTTTTCGTTTTTATCATACCCATCCCTAAACCCTGTGAAAAACATTTTAAAAATTTGGATGAGTAAGTAAATCTAATTAAGGGACAAAATAATAAATAAATAAATTTTTCTTCCAGGAATATGTATAAATATATGGAATCATTTTCCTAAAGATATACTTCTCACCCTTAAAGTGTTATATTCTTACTTTTTGAAAACATGAGATTTTCATAAAACGTAGATAACATAAATAAAACCATAAATGTGAAATAGTGAATTAATTACTTAATATCATACCCCTCATTGCTAATATAATATTGGTAACCCTCAATTATACGTTTAAATATAACCCTCACCATTACCTTATAATATATCCCCCACTACTACCATGTGGTGTACCATCCCAGTTACACTTGGAGAAACCATTCATTTGACCTCCAACATAAACATACCCAATACATTTGAAGGAGATATAGTTCCCACCATTAATCATAAAAAATTTCCAAGCACCACATAATAATCATAAAACCTGAATATTTTTATATTAAAAACATTCCTTTTAAATTTTGTAAAAATAAATATTTAAAAGAGGATTTTTAAATAAAAGTCTCTTATAATACATTATATGGAGTTTTTATAACATCTTTCCACCCATTTATCTAAAATAATTTGTTATTTTCATTATTTCGAATACATTTATTTCATTGTTTCCATGGGGGGTTCATTATGGATTTTCTTGTCCACTGGATGGAAAACACCTAAAGATGAATGAAATAGTATTAATCTGTTTCCATAATTTTTAATGATACCATATATTATTTTTTTCTGATATGATGATGATTCATTAGATAAAAAATTAATGAAAATTATTCAATTTTTTATGACGGTTTTTATGAACTTATATCATTTTATTTAATATAATGTTTATATATTGGTTATAAAACCTTTTATAATTTTTAATATTTTTAATAAAATATTATTTAACTATAGTAATGGTTTCATGACCAGTCATGAATGTGATAATGGAAAATTAAAGTGAATCATCTACGATAGTGGTAAATCAACACATCATGGACAATGTTCTCATTTTTAGAATATAAAGGAGAGGAGAAAGCGGTTTACGGTGAATTTTTCCATAAACATGATAAAATTTCATTATATACTGTATAATTTGGTTTTTATACCACTTGGATAAGGGGAGTTTATGATAAAATTAGAACAAAAAATAAATTAAATAGAAAATAAAATAAATTAAAAGTGGATTTTACCTATTGAATTCTTATCTTTGAGAACCTCCTTAATGCCATTGGTTTTAGGCATTTGGTGAGACAATAAGGTCTTGGACATATGGAAATGTCTTATTAAGGTAATTTGGTAGAATTTAAACAATCTATAAGGCTTTGAGGTGGGAGGAGAAGATGTGATTATGGGTGGTATTTATTGTCTAGGAGAGGGGTGTTTTTTATTTTATTAATTAGTTTGTTATTTGGGATAATGATTATGAATAGATTGAAAAATTATCACTAAATATTTTAAAATAATTAGGTAGGATTATATATTATAGTGTATAAATCTGTGATGACATGAGGAATATTTTATTAAACTTATAATGTATATATATCGTAAATTATCATATTTTACCCTTCACCAAAAAATTCAAGTATTTTAGAAAAATATCAATTATTCACCCTAACCATTTTTATACATATAAAATTTAAAAATGAAATACATTTATAGAAAATAATAATATATATGAGAAATTTAATTTTTAATTAAATTTATCATTTACTCAAAAAATACCAATTTTAAAAATATAACTAATTTTATAACCTTTTGAAAAATTAATTAAGGTCTAATAAATTTATCTCATAATCATAATACAACAAAATATTAATTTTTTAATCTATTCTATGAACATAAATTTTCTTTTAAATAAATATATTAATTATTAAATTGTAATTAAAAAATTAAGTTTCCCAAAAAATAAAAAACATAAATTATCATTTTCAAAACCATTTTTTACGTATTTCTAGATATAAAAACATAATGATTTCACTTATAATATTCATATGTTTTATTTGAACCTTTAAAAGTGAGGATTGTATTCTATTATTATAGATTATTAAATTTCTATAAATATCTATTATTTCATTATAAATTTTATATGAATTTTAATATATAATTACATAATGAAAAAATTAATAAGTACCTAGTTCGTTAAATTCTCCCCACCTTCAAGATATTTCATCCTCATAATTTTTATTCACTTATTAAATTAGTGAGGGTATATTTCCCTCATATCATTATGATATTCTAATTTTTCTTCTTCAATAATGTGGTATCACCATAAAACCTTAAATTATTGAATTACCTTATTTCAAAATACTTTCTCTCTACAACAAAGAATATGAATAGGTTTATTTTAATAATAAAGTTCTCCTCCAACTTAACTAGTTCTGGGCTTAAAACATGAGGTGAATCTGGTAAATAATTTCTTAACATTAAAACATGGAAAACAATGTATACTTGAGATGAACTTGATTTCAAAGATACTTGGTAGGAAACTGGTCCAACATTATCTTAGACCATGGACTTAGATTTCTTTTCTTACCAAAAATGTGTAACACTTTTATAAGGAGGGATTTTAACAAAAATAGGCTCGCCTACCTCAAAAAAATACTTTCCTTCTATTATTTCCATAACTTATCTACCTACTCTGATCTGTCCTCAAGTGTTACTGGATCATATTTACTTTCGGAACCATTTATTCTACTACTTATGGTCCAATCAGTTTCCTCTCCAAGACTTCATCGAAAAATGTTGGAATTTGACACTGTTTTCCATATACTGGCTCAAAAGGGTTATCTTTATACGAGAATGAAATTTATTATTATAAGAAAACTAATCTAAAGAAACATTTTGATCCCAAATTCCTTAGTAATCAATTTAAAAATCTCATAATATTTACTCCATGGTCTAAGTTGTTTCCTCGTTCTTTCCATCAAATTGGGGATTAAAGGCTTTGCTGAAATTTATTTCTTTGCCCAATTAATTTTGAAGGCCTTTCTAAAAGATAGAATTGAACCTAAGATCATGGTCAGATAAAATAGAAAGAGTAACTCCATGTATCTTCAAAATCTCTTGGTGGTAAAGTCAAGAGAGTCGATATAGTGAAATAGTGTCTCTAATTTTAACGAAATATGGAGATTTATTCAGTCATTCAACAGTAAACCAAAAATCATTTTTTATCAAGAATTATTTTTTAGTCCCACCATGAATTCCACGGATATTTTTTCTCATTTCCACTCTAGAACAAGAAAAAACTAAAGCATCCCCTTTGTTAATTGTCATTATACTTTAACCTATTTACATGTCAAACATTTCATAGTAAAATCTGCAATATCTCTTTTCATTACATCCCACTTGTAATACTCCTAATGGTTTTTATACACCTAAGTACTGCCAGGATGAACTAAAAATAGATAACTATAAGCTTCACACAAAAATTATTTATGTAGATGGTAATCATAAGGCTCAAATAATATCTTCCCAAATCTCAAAAAAAAATCTTTATCAATGCTAAATTATAGAAACATACATTTTTAACCAATTTGAAAATTTCTATAACTCATGGTCTTCCTTCCATTATTTATTAATTCTATCTAATAGGGCTAAATTCACTGACACATGAAACAAAATATACGAATTTCCTGCACCAACAACTTCTATGTCAAAATTCATCAAATCATTAATCATGGGTTTATGTTCCAAACGTAATATGGTTAATGTAGCATGATGTTTTTGACTCAAGTAATCACCACTTTGTATTCTATTACATGAAGTTAATTGATCATTCAATCATTGT
The DNA here is from genome assembly GCA_963277665.1 of Viscum album. Classification (NCBI taxonomy): domain Eukaryota; kingdom Viridiplantae; phylum Streptophyta; class Magnoliopsida; order Santalales; family Viscaceae; genus Viscum; species Viscum album. Next base: position 188,502,602 of record OY728156.1, on the reverse strand, counting down.
AACACCCCAAGCTTCTACGGTACGCTTCTCTTTGAATAATGTGATAGCGTGTGTTGTACGCAACACCGAGTTCTAACACACCATAACTAATCAAACTAGCCGTTATGAATAGTAATACCTACTTTTTGAAATTATATATATTTTATATTTGAAAATGGACTTCATTTTTAGATTCGGAATATCGAATTTAGCCTAAGGTGAAATTTTGGTACTTTTCGGATAACTTTCATATTTTGATGAATAGTGAAAATTACTAAGTTTTAATTAAAAACAACTTTTTTAATCAAAATAATTAATAGTGATAAATTATGAATTTGAGTGGTTTTAAAGTATATTTAGAATATATTTTTACCATTTAATATAATGTTGGTCATTGGACATAATTTTACAATTAAACCGAACATAAACGAGTGTCAATCTTTTGATAGTTATTATCTCTTAAAAACACGCTTTTTGTTTTGATAGCGGGAATTAATTTTAAATTAATTTCTGCCACTTCTGTGTTTTGAATTTGGAAAAATGGATTACATATTTGGAATCAGGATGTCCAAATTATGTAAATAGGTAACTTTCATTTTTACACATTTTGAATAATTACTGCGGTAAATATTTTATTTACCATGGTTAAGGGTAAATCCGGTAAATAAGGGTTAAAAAAATAATATTATAATAGTACTAAATTACCTTAAAACGTGTCCTAACCCTATTTGTTGATACATGGTCGACCATGGGCATATTTGGGTCGATTTTGGGACCCCATGGATCCACTTGTAAGTGATAATGACACTTTATTTTAATTAAGTTAAAATGAATATAAAAAAGACACAAGCATATATCTTTTAGAACAACAATTGTTACATAGGGTTATATATGTTGGATTTTAGATTATAAATATTCATTAGAAAGATAAAAAGATTTCCTACATAATTATATTTTATTTATAATTTTTAGACATTAAATAATTTATTTTATATATGACACAATGATGATGCAGTAATTACTATAATAGTGAAAAATTAAAATAATTGATATTATAAATACCCAAATAAATATAATATGAAACTTTTAATGAATTAAAAGAATTTTCTAGGATAATATGATATATTAGGATTGATTTAATTGAATTTTTTCGAAGTAATCAATCTGTTATGAGTTTCAAAAAAATCAACTATTGAATAGTGTCAAAATTGACATAAAAGAGTTCTTAAAACAAATATTATATTATTAATTGATATTAAATTCCTAAAAATCTAAGGTTCGGCCAAGAGACTTATATAATGATAGGATAATCATTAATGGACCACTTGGGGGTCTCTTGGATGTATATATTAAGTTTATTAACCATATTATATAAAAATACAAAGAGACATTGTAAAAGTGAAACTAATTAACTTAGAGTTAATACTTAAATATAAGGTTAATATAAGTACCCAAACCTGTCTAAATTCTATTGGTTGAGTGGTTTTCGACCTATCCCCACCTTAACCTTTGAATAATCAACTTTGGAGCCTTTAGAAACCTAATATGATTTTATTATAAATTAATATTTCTAGCTTTTCCAAAGGTGCCCCTCACCCCTCTTATAAAAGGGCACTCCTCCTTCTCATTTCTTCACACCTTCAAAGCCTTTTGGTTCGGCCAAACTCTGCCCAAATACTCTCCCAACATCCCTCACTACAACCTAGAGGCCTTAGTTTGATCAGAAAGCCAACCTAAGGAGCCCTTTTGATCAAATCAAAAGGAAGAACCCGAAGAAGAGGTAATGATTTCACCACCCTTCTCCAAGTTCATTTCTTCTTCCACTTCTTCTTCCTTTGTTCTTACCATTCTAAAATAATAACACCAGTATCTCACATATACTGTGATGTTATTATAAATATGGTACAACCATATTCAGTATTCTATCCACCCTTTGAATAACATGTCACCATACGTGTGTGCGTACGGACTACCGTCTCCACGTCGTGGTGTAATTGTTATTCAATATAATATTATTTGGATGGGTATAATAATGATGTGTAACTCATGTAAATAATAAATATAACATGTTAATGATTCTGTATATATGATATAACATCCATTTATATATTATTTTAATATCAAAAGAATGATATTGTCGCTCGTGCGTACGTACGGACTACCGTCTCCACGAACGCGATGAGATTCATTCTCCACCGTATCCATTCAAGTATAATTATCATTTGATGATTTAAAAATGATGTTTAAGGACTGGATATCATTCTGAATATGAATAAGATACAACAACCATGGCTTATGTAACAAAACATATAAAATAAAATGAGTAAGTTAACTCCCGAAACGACGATAATTCTAAGATATTATTAACAAATCAATGTTAAAAGATCATATATGATATCATATTAATATATATGATTCTTGTATAATTTAATAACACCTATTTCACCATTATACAGGAGGTTAACCTACCCCAACCAAGGAAAAGTACAAGGTAAGGGTTTACTTTACAACCTCTTCATTATCCAAGGTTGTTTATACGTAATAATCTACTGGGATCTCTTTATCATCCACATCCATGTTTCTTAAAAATGCATTTCAAAACATTTTTACTATTTACTAGAATATGAGTTAAATTCATTTATACCCTTTTTGAATTTTATAAGTGGTTTATAAAGGAATATTTTGGTCGTTTTCAAAACAAGGTCCTTTTTAACCTTTTCGACAGAATTAAGGTAAGAATGTTTTTTTAACTTATACGGCGGGTGCGGCTATTTTCCGCCGTTATAAAATCTTCAAATCTTCCCTTACAAGATTATAAGAATATTTTCAAAGAAAATGTTTTATTTTATATGGATCTTAAATTATTTCAAAATAAAAGGAGATATTTCTTTAAAATGAATTTTGATTTCATCTATGTCAACATCCTTTGATGGATTTTAAGATTATTTGAAGTTGATTTATTATGATACAAAACTTATATATTGTATTGAAGGTTTTGTGATATGTTTGACTGTGGATGTGCTATTTTTATACCATTCATAGTTTATGGTGAAAGTATTGACATTTCGTATGCTAGTTTTAATACGAATGTTTATGTTATGTTTAAACCTTTTCATATGGGAATGCATTGGACTTAATATGTGACGGGTGGAGCCCGCTATAGCTCCTCGATGCATCGGTAGGTCTCATGAGACAAACTAGTGTCTTGGCACAAGGCCTTGACAAAATCTTATTTGTAGTCTTGGCACGAGGCCTTGGCTATGTGGTTATGATAGTCTGGCATTATGCATTCCAACATTATGAAAGTGGTTATTGATATTGCATGTGATTATTAGATTAGTAGAATATCCATGTGAACAAGTAAATGGCATTATTTCATTTTACTTTTGCCATACTATGTTGAAGTTCAATTTTAAAAGGCTTTTGTTTTAGTAATTCATTGCCTTAAATGTTTATGCTTATTTTGAATGTTCCGCTATATTGTTATCCTTACTGGGCATTTGAGCTCACCCCTTTTCTATGTTTTATTTTTCCCAGGTAGTGAAGAAGTAATTTATGAATGACTTGCAGGGATATTATGAGGGGTTAATAGTGTGGATATGAAGACTTTGTTGTTGTAGTAGTTTTTCACTTTGAAATGTAATGTAAAACTTTATGATTATATCTAGTGTTTCCAAGGCTACTAAACCAATCGGTCTTTCGGGATTTGATCTTTCTTGTGATCATGCCAATGTTATGTAATTAATGCACCGACTCTGGGTAGCTGGGGTCGGGGCGTTACAGTTGGTATCAGAGGAAGTTTAGTACACACCTTGGAAGCTAGATTTAGATAAACTCTGATTAGAGCACGTAGACCTAAGATGAACTTTGAGGATTAGTATAGAATAACTTCCTAGAATTTTGGTATTGTAGAGATTTTGTGAGTTTTCCAAGCAATACATCCCTGTCTGGATACGAGCAGGTAGAGGCGGCTCTGGCACAGATGTACCTAGGGGTAAAACCCGAAAACACCGCTTTGAGCTAGACTCGAACGGGAACTGGTGCACGACAACGGGCCTTGCTGCACTCTTGGTTACGACACTCCCGGGGGATATGCCTAGGATAACTCTCATTTTCCTTACAAATCATTTTGAAGGGATTATGAGTATATACTTCCTCAAAGAAAACATTCTTATGATTATGGATTATATCCATAAATAGTTCAATTTATGTTAAGTGTTTTATAAGTATGGGATTATGTATTTTGATTCATAAACTGATCTAGTTTATGCCATTGTTTAGAAATGGCGCCTAGTAGAAGAAATGGAAACCGTATCAATGCACGCACTCCATGTAGGGATTTCCCTCCTACTCAAGATAATTATAGTGGGGCTGGTGATGCAACTGGTGCTGATCAGCTAATCACCATACTGGGACAACTTACTCAGGTTATGAATAATAACCTTACCCGTATGGAGCACCCTGATCCGCAGCGTGGAGGATCAATGTTAGATCGATTCATGGGGCAACAACCACCAACGTTCAATGGGAATACAAATCCCTTAGTAGCTGAGCAATTGATATTTTCCCTAGAAAAAATATTTCAGGCTTTGGGGAGCAGTGAAAGGGAAAAAGTTATCATGGCAGTTTACCGCCTCACTGGAGATGCTGATCAATGGTGGTCATTGATTCAGAACATGAAGGAAGATGATGAAGTATCAAATATGGAATGGAGGGAGTTCAAAGATCTGTTTTTAGAAAAATACTTCCCTCGCGACCATCGAGCAGATATGGAAAGGCAATTTCTGAGTCTGAGACAAAAGGAGGATGAGAATGTCACAAAGTATGAGGCTAACTTTACAAGGTTAGCGAGGTATGCTGGAGATTATATTCGCAACCCAAGAAGTAAGATTGATCGTTTCTTTGATGGGTTAAAACCATTTCTCCATCAAGCATTAGTCTCACAATCCTTTTCATCGTACGAAAAAATTGTCTCATGTGCTATCAAGATCGAAAAGGAATTCTCTAAGTCTTATGACTTTAAAGCAAAGCAAGAGAAGAAGAGACCTGCTGATCAATCTGGGAATGGAAATAAGGGGAAGAAGGGAAAGGTAGAATATCCATCTTGTGGTAAATGCGGGAAGAAACATCCTGGTACTTGCTTGAAGGGAATGGGAGTCTGTTACAAGTGTGGTGAAAAAGGCCACCAAGCTCATGATTGCAAGGGGAAGAAGGAAGCTACCAACGTTCAGTGCTACAATTGCAGGGAGATGGGGCATTATGAAAATGCATGTCCTAAGCGTCAGGAGAACTTACCTCAGAAAAGGCCAAGGGATCAAGGCCAGGCTTATGCTATCACTACTACTGAGGTAGAAGCTCCGAAAGACGTGGTGGCAGGTAATTTAATGGTTTCCTCAAGTTTAGAAAATGCATTATTTGATTCTGGATCATCGCATTGTTTCATATCTTCCCAGTTTGCTAAGAAAATTAGATATTTCCAATTTGATTTAATAAGGGAGTTGTCAGTTAAAACTCCTAAGGGAAGTATCGTTGCAACAAAGTTTTGTGAATCAGTCCCCATTAGAGCACATAAATTTTCTTTATCTGCTGATTTCATCGTCATACCTATGATTGAGTTTGATATAATCCTCGGTATGGACTGGATTTCGGACTATGATGCGAAGATTTATTGTAAGAAGAAATAGGTTACGATTCTTGATGATAATGATAAGGAGCACCTTATTTTTAGAGCAGAATCGTCACCACCTAATTCTTATTTAGATCCACCCCCAGTAGCTCAACTTAATTCAATTATTGGGGAGGAAGAGAATGAAATAACTATCGGTGAGGAAAGGAATGTTCAAATAGAGGATGTACCTGTTGTGAAAGAATTTGTAGATGTATTTCCGGAAGATTTACCTGGACATCCTCCAGAACGAGAAGTTGAGTTTTCTATTGATTTGATTCGTGGATCAAGGCCTATATCGAAGACCCCTTATAGAATGGCCACTGTAGAGTTAGTCGAACTAAAGAAACAACTAGAGGAATTGAGTAATAAGGGATTTATTCGCCCTAGTGTTTCTCCATGGGGAGCCCCTGTTCTTTTTGTTAAAAAGAAAGATGGATCTATGAGGTTATGTATCGACTACAGGGAGATCAATGCTATAACGATAAAGAACAAGTATCCCCTACCTCGTATTGATGATTTATTTGACCAACTGCATGGAGCTCAATACTTTTCAAAGATTGACCTTCGATCTGGATACCATCAGTTGTGTGTAAAGAAGGAAGACATTCCGAAAACAGCATTTCGAACCAGGTACGGGCATTACGAGTTTACTGTAATGCCGTTTGGATTGACTAATGCACCCTCTGTATTCATGGATCTAATTAATAGAGTTTTCAAGGAGTATCTCGATGAATTTGTGGTGGTATTTATTGATGATATCTTGGTATACTCCAAAACCTACGAAGATCGTGAAAATCACTTGCGCATTATCTTGAAGACTCTGAGGAGGCATGAATTATATGGGAAGTTTAGCAAGTGTGAATTCTAGCTTCAGGAGATTTCTTTTCTTGGCCATATTGTCTCTAAAGATGGAATCTCTGTTGATCCTTCTAAGACCAAGGCAATCCAAGAATGGCCAGCACCTACGAGTATAACTGAGGTACGTAGTTTTATTGGCTTGGCAGGTTATTATCGACGTTTCGTCCAGAATTTTGCCCGATTGGCTAACCCATTAACGAAGCTCACACGTAAAGGGGTTAAATTTGTTTGGAAAAAAGAGTGTGAAGAATGTTTCTAAGAACTGAAGAGAAGATTAGTCAATGCTCCTATATTGACTCTACCATCGGGGAATGATGGGTTCGTTATTTATAGTGATGCATCAAAGAAAGGACTTGGTTGTGTCCTTATGCAGAATGATAGAGTTATTGCCTATGCATCACGACAGTTGAAAATTCATGAACAAAACTATCCTACTCATGATCTTGAGTTAGCAGCTGTGATCTTTGCTTTGAAGATATGGAGGCACTACCACTATGGTGAAAAATGTGAGATTTATACTGATCACAAGAGTCTGAAGTATATTTTCTCACAAAAAGAACTCAACATGAGGCAAAGGAGATGGCTTGAATTACTCAAGGATTATGATTGTACGATACACTACCACCCGGGGAAAGCAAACAAAGTAGCAGATGCTTTGAGCAGAAAAGACCATGGAGTTCTGAACATGATGAGAATTGAAAGGGATCCAATTTTCATGGATCTAGTGAAGATGGACATGGGAATAACCAGGGAAGGAGAAACATCAATGCTTTTTCAAATGGTTGCCAAACCATCTTTACTAGAAAGGATTAAGAGTTCTCAGAACGATGATGAAGAATTTCAGAAGAAGATTAAAGCTGTGAATGATGGGAGATTGAGAGACTTTGTGTATGAAGATGGAATTTTGAAATTCGGGAAGAGACTTTGTGTTCCTGATTTACCTGATCTAAAAAAGGGAATTGCTAGATGATTCTCATAGTTCCAATTTCTCTATACACCCTGGGAGCACCAAAATGTATAGAGATTTGAAGGAACATTTTTGGTGGGACAACATGAAGAGGGAGATTGCTGATTTTGTGTCAAGATGTATGGTTTGTCAACAAGTGAAAGCTGGAAGGCAACAGCCTGGAGGAGTCATGCAACCTCTTCCCATACTGGAGTGGAAATGGGACAACATTACGATGGACTTTGTCATGGGGCTACCAAAGACTCCTAGAAGGAACGATGCAATATGGGTTATTGTTGATCATCTTACCAAGTCAGCACATTTTCTGGCTATAAGAGAAGATCTACCCCTGGAACGTCTAGCAAGACTATATATTAATGAAGTTGTGAGACTTCATGGAGTACCCTTATCAATTGTTTCTGATCGTGATCCCCGTTTTACTTCAAGATTCTGGAAAAGTCTTCAGAAATCCCTGGATACTGAACTTTATTTGAGCACTGCTTACCACCCTCAGACAGACGGACAATCAGAACGGACTATTCAAACCTTAGAAGACATGTTGAGATCTTGCTCACTTGACTTTCAGGGTATGTGGGATCAATATTTACCTCTGGTAGAATTTTCCTATAACAATAGCTTCCATTCGAGTATACAGATGGCACCATATGAAGCGTTATACGGAAAGAGATGTCGTACACCAACCTGTTGGGATGACGTTGGTGAAAGAAAACTTGTAGGCCCAGAACTGGTGGAGGAAACGGTGGAAAAGTTGAAGGTAATGTAAAATCACATCAAAGCAGCTCAAAGTAGGCAGAAGAGCTATGCCGATAATCGAAGGAAGGATTTGGAATTTCAAGTCGGTGATCATGTTTTCCTGAAGGTATCTCCGTGGAAGGGAGTCATAATTTTTTGTAAGAAAGGTAAATTGAGTCCCAGGTACATTGGACCTTTCGAAATTCTAGAACGAATTGGGGTTGTAGCTTACCGATTGGCAATGCCGCCAAGTCTCTCCAAAGTTCACGATGTGTTCCACGTATCTCTATTGAGAAAATACATGCCTGATCCAACGCATGTACTCACCTATGAAGAATTAGAACTGGAACCCGATCTGTCTTATTGCGAAGAGCCCGTCAAGATTCTTGATACGAGAGAACAAGTGCTGAGAAACCGGACGACGCGTCTGGTAAAAGTTTTGTGGAGAAACCATAAGATGGAAGAGGCAACGTGGGAACCCGAGGAACTTATGATGAAGAACCACCCGAGTCTTTTTATGCAGAAATACCCTAGAAATTGCGAGGACGCAATTATTTGAAGGAGGGGAGAATGTAACACCCCAAGCTTCTACGGTACGCTTCTCTTTGAATAATGTGATAGCGTGTGTTGTACGCAACACCGAGTTCTAACACACCATAACTAATCAAACTAGCCGTTATGAATAGTAATACCTACTTTTTGAAATTATATATATTTTATATTTGAAAATGGACTTCATTTTTAGATTCAGAATATCGAATTTAGCCTAAGGTGAAATTTTGGTGCTTTTCGGATAACTTTCATATTTTGATGAATAGTGAAAATTACTAAGTTTTAATTAAAAACAACTTTTTTAATCAAAATAATTAATAGTGATAAATTATGAATTTGAGTGGTTTTAAAGTATATTTAGAATATATTTTTACCATTTAATATAATGTTGGTCATTGGACATAATTTTACAATTAAACCGAACATAAACGAGTGTCAATCTTTTGATAGTTATTATCTCTTAAAAACACGCTTTTTGTTTTGATAGCGGGAATTAATTTTAAATTAATTTCTGCCACTTATGTGTTTTGAATTTGGAAAAATGTATTACATATTTGGAATCAGGATGTCCATATTATGTAAATAGGTAACTTTCATTTTTACACATTTTGAATAATTACTGCGGTAAATATTTTATTTACCATGGTTAAGGGTAAATCCGGTAAATAAGGGTTAAAAAAATAATATTATAATAATACTAAATTACCCTAAAACGTGTCCTAACCCTATTGGTTGATACATGGTCGACCATGGGCATCTTTGGGTCGATTTTGGGACCCCATGGATCCACTTGTAAGTGATAATGACACTTTATTTTAATTAAGTTAAAATGAATACAAAAATGACACAAGCATATATCTTTTAGAACAACAATTGTTACATAGGGTTATATATGTTGGATTTTAGATTATAAATATTAATTAGAAATCTAAAGAGATTTCCTACATAATGATATTTTATTTATAATTTTTAGACATTAAATAATTTATTTTATATATGACACAATGATGATGCAGTAATTACTATAATAGTGAAAAATTAAAATAATTGATATTATAAATACCCAAATAAATATAATATGAAACTTTTAATGAATTAAACTAATTTTATAGGATAATATGATATATTAGGATTGATTTAATTGACTTTGTTCGAAGTAATCAATCTGTTATTAGTTTCAAAAAAATCAACTATTGAATAGTGTCAAAATTGACATAAAAGAGTTCTTAAAACAAATATTATATTATTAATTGATATTAAATTCCTAAAAATCTAAGGTTCGGCCAAGAGACTTATATAATGATAGGATCATCATTAATGGAACACTTGGGGGTCGCTTGGATGTATATAGTAAGTTTATTAACCATATTATATAAAAATACAAAGAGACATTGTAAAAGTGAAACTAATTAACTTAGAGTTAATACTTAAAGATAAGGTTAATATAAGTACCCAAACCTGTCTAAATTCTATTGGTTGAGTGTTTTTTGACCTATACCCACCTTAACCTTTGAATAATAAACTTTGGAGCCTTTAGAAACCGAATATGAATTTATTATAAATTAATATTTCTAGCTTTTCCAAAGGTGCCCCTCACCCCTCTTATAAAAGGGCACTCCTCCTTCTCATTTCTTCACACCTTCAAAGCCTTTTGGATCGGCCAAACTCTGCCCAAATACTCTCCCAACATCCCTCAATACAACCTAGAGGCCTTAGTTTGATCATAAAGCCAACCTAAGGAGCCCTTTTGATCAAATCAAAAGGAAGAACCCGAAGAAGAGGTAATGATTTCACCACCCTTCTCCAAGTTCATTTCTTCTTCCACTTCTTCTTCCTTTGTTCTTACCATTCTAAAATAATAACTCCAGTATCTCACATATACTGTGATGTTATTATAAATATGGTACAACCATATTCAGTATTCTATCCACCCTTTGAATAACATGTCACCATACGTGCGTGCGTACGGACTACCGTCTCCACGTCGTGGTGTAATTGTTATTCAATATAATATTATTTGGATGGGTATAATAATGATGTGTAACTCATGTAAATAATAAATATAACATGTTAATGATTCTGTATATATGATATACCATCCATTTATATATTATTTTAATATCAAAAGAATGATATTGTCGCTCGTGCGTACGTACGGACTACCGTCTCCACGAACGCGATGAGATTCATTCTCCATCGTATCCATTCAAGTATAATTATCATTTGATGATTTAAAAATGATGTTTAAGGACTGGATATCATTCTGGATATGAATAAGATACAACAACCATGGCTTATGTAACAAAACATATAAAAGAAAATGAGTAAGTTAACTCCTGAAACGACGATAATTCTAAGATATTATTAACAAATCAATGTTAAAAGATCATATATGATATCATATTAATATATATGATTCTTGTATAATTTAATAACACCTATTTCACCATTATACAGGAGGTTAACCTACCCCAACCAAGGAAAAGTACAAGGTAAGGGTTTACTTTACAACCTCTTCATTATCCAAGGTTGTTTATACGTAATAATCTACTGGGATCTCTTTATCATCCACATCCATGTTTCTTAAAAATGCATTTCAAAACATTTTTACTATTTACTAGAATATGAGTTAAATTCATTTATACCCTTTTTGACTTTTATAAGTGGTTTATAAAGGAATCTTTCGGTCATTTTCAAAACAAGGTCCTTTTTAACTTTTTCGACAGAATTAAGGTAAGAATGTTTTTTTAACTTATACGGCGGGTGCGGCTATTTTCCGCCGTTATAAAATCTTCAAAGCTTCCCTTACAAGCTTATAAGAATATTTTCAAAGAAAATGTTTTATTTTATATGGATCTTAAATTATTTCAAAATAAAAGGAGATATTTCTTTAAAAAGAATTTTGATTTCATCTATGTCAACATCCTTTGATGGATTTTAAGATTATTTGAAGTTGATTTATTATGATACAAAACTTCTATATTGTATTGAAGTTTTTGTGATATGTTTGACTGTGGATGTGCTATTTTTATACCATTCATAGTTTATGGTGAAAGTATTGACATTTCGTATGCTAGTTTTAATACGAATGTTTATGTTATGTTTAAACCTTTTCATATGGGAATGCATTGGACTTAATATGTGACGGGTGGAGCCCGCTATAGCTCCTCGATGCATCGGTAGGTCTCATGAGACAAACTAGTGTCTTGGCACAAGGCCTTGAAAAAATCTTATTTGTAGTCTTGGCACGAGGCCTTGGCTATGTGGTTGTGATAGTATGGCATTATACATTCCAACATTATGAAAGTGGTTATTGATATTGCATGTGATTATTCGATTAGTAGAATATCCATGTGAACAAGTAAATGGCATTATTTCATTTTACTTTTGCCATACTATGTTGAAGTTCAATTTTAAAAGGCTTTTGTTTTAGTAATTCATTGCCTTAAATGTTTATGCTTATTTTGAATGTTCCGCTATATTGTTATCCTTACTGGGCATTTGAGCTCACCCCTTTTCTATGTTTTATTTTTCCCAGGTAGTGAAGAAGTAATTTATGAATGACTTGCAGGGATATTGTGAGGGGTTAATAGTGTGGATATGAAGACTTTGTTGTTGTAGTAGTTTTTCACTTTGAAATGTAATGTAAAACTTTATGATTATATCTAGTGTTTCCAAGGCTACTAAACCAATCGGTCTTTCGGGATTTGATCTTTCTTGTGATCATGCCAATGTTATGTAATTAATGCACCGACTCTGGGTAGCTGGGGTCGGGGCGTTACAATCATAATCCTTTTTCAATTCAATCCATTTTCTCTACCTCATCTTCAATTCCTTCTAAGTAAATAAATATATCAAACGTTTATGGTTAGTAAATATTTCACATTTGGGTAAATATAAATAACTCTTCAAAATTTTTAATGGTAACCCAAAACTACTAATTCAAAATCTTGTGTGGGAAAATTTAATTAACAAGGTTTCAGTTGTCTTGAAGAATAAGCAATTACCAAATCATTCTGCATCAGAATTTAACCATGTCCCTTTAATGAAGCATCAATATAGAAGAAAAACACACCATTTCTAAAAGATAGATCCAAAACTAGATCATTCACCTATCTTCACTTAAATTTATGAAAACAAACATCACATTAATTTATTCAAATAAATGTAATTCCTATTCGTGTTAACATGGTTAGTGGGCTAGACAACCATGAAAAAATACGGAGGTCCTTGGAGCTAATCAAACAAGTCATAGATATGAGGAAATGGATACTTATTCTTAACATTAAAGTTATTCAAATCTCTATAATCAATGAAAAGTCCCATATAACCATATTTATTTTTAAATAAAAAAAAATCACCCCATGATGAAGTTCTAGGATGATTAAATCCATTATCAAGAAACTCTTGCAACTGAATTTTAAATTATAAAAGTTCCAATAGACCCATTAGATAAGGGGGTTTTGAAATTTCCTTAGCATTAGGAACTAAGTAAATATTAAATTCAGCTTTTTTACCATGTATAACACTAGAAAACTCATCAGGAAAAAATATAGGTATCCATTTTCCACCAGAACATCATTAATCAGAATAGTTCCTTTGTTTTCAACAATTTTTACAAGATAAATTTCATTTTCATCTATTCAAAATTTCTTATCTTCCTAATATATTTTCAATGGTATGGGTTCATTCATGTATAAAAAAATAAACTCTTTCTAAAAATACTTATTTATCTCTATAGTGAATCATATGTTGACAAGAAAAAAATCAATCCATACCAAGAATAACATCAAAATATATTCGGGGAAAACAATAAGGTTTTCACATGATGTATTTCCACATAAAGAAATAGGAATATTCTTATAATTCCATTTTACTATATTATTTCTTCCTATGTTTTAACCATAAGCCCTAGTTTCATTTCATGAGGTGAAATTTCATATTTATTAGAAAATTTCTCAGAAATAAAAGAGTTTGTAGACCCCATGTAAAAAATAAACATTAGAAAAATATGATTAAACAATTTACCAAGTAAAAATTTCTTATATGGTCCTACATCTTCTAGAGTAGTTCAAAAGGATCTGACATCACCTTTTTTTCTTATAATATTACTACTTTCCATCATTCAGATCATTATTTGATCATGTATTCTCATAATTCCCCATATCACCACATTTAAAACACTTTAAATTTTTCCTATAAGAATTAGTATTATGGTCATTTTCATGGGGGTCATGTCATCTAACTTACCACATCAGAAAAACTTCCTAGATTTGTTAAGGCATTCCCTAGGGTTCTTTTTTCCACACTTTTCACCAATTGGAAACTTGATTTTCATACCATTATATTTCTTTGATTGATTCTTACCCATTGATTTCCATAAAGGAAGATTTATTATTCTTGTTTTCAATGTACATAAGATTAAAAAAAACTTCACTTATACCCTTTAAACAATCGAACAAGTTTCACATAACTTTATAATTCACGGGAGTCCAATTCCCTTTGATATGTTAGCTTTATTCCTGAGTAAAGCTGATTGATTTTACTATCAAGATCTCGAATAAACAACGAAAATACATTTCTAATCGGTAATATTATATTCGTACATGGACATTGATTCTTCCTCCATTTATTTCAATTCAATTAATTTCATTTCAATTCTATGTTGAACCACATTAGTAAAAAAATAGAAGGAAAAGATTCAAAAATTCATTCCATTATAAGGCATCAATCTCATCACTCTCCCTGATATTCTTAACCATTAACCACTAATGGTTAAATTCACCTACAAAATTATAAATAAAAATAATAGCATTTTTATTATCTAAATACCCCATGACATAAAATATATTTTCAAATTTTTAATACATCCTTCAGTCACCACTAGGTCAGAAGATCCACTGAAATCAGGTGGGTGTTTCCTAATAAAATGTTCTAATATCTTCATTTTCTTTTTTAGTGGATCTAGATATTCAATTGTATGGATTATACTAACATTTGTATCCTATATCAACTAATCAATCACCATCACAAACAACTTGGTTCCAATACACACCATCAAGGTTTCATATTTAGAAATATATCATCCTCTCAGTGCCTTCCTACTTTAGCATCTATTTTTCTTCAATAGAAACCAATTCTGAATAAATATATCTTATATGAAGAAACACACCAATCTTAAAATTATATATCATTTCAATAAAAACATATGGTAAAAATCATTTAGGTTATTTTATTTTTATCATCCTAACCCATAAACTTATCTAAACTATGCACAAATACCAAATATAAGGTCCCAACCTAAAACATTGCATAATTTAGTAAATTATTTTTGAATTCACTACCTTACATTCCAAAAGATCTTTTCAGTTTAGATTATTAGATAATTATAACACAATTAATATATATTAACCCACAATAATACAAACTGGGTACTACTAAAACAGTATCCATTTTTTCTATAACAAAAATTGTTTTAATACAACATGATATCTTTTCATGAAAAAATCATCCAATATTCATCTTGGATTCTTCTCTTCTCTTACCCATATTAAAACCTTAGAAAAAAATTTAAAACTTTTGAATATCACAAAAAATATTAATAAGGGACATAAAAATAAATAAATAAACAATTAGTCTATGATTACATATAAACATATGAAATCATTTTCACAAAGATATACTTATCACCCTTAAAGTATCATATACTTTGTGAAAATATGATATTTCTATAAAACATAGAGAACATAAATAAAACCATAAAGGTAGATTAGGGAATTATTTAATTACTATTTCAACCCTTTTAGATACCATATTATTTGTAACTATCATGGATACCTTATAATGTAACCCTCATGGCTACATTTTAAGGTTACCCTCTCGGCTACCTTATGGTGTAACCATCGTAGTTACACTTGGAGTAACCATACAGTTGACATCCAACATTAACATACCCAATGAAAAGGAGGGAGATATAGGTCCCACCCATCACCATAAAAAATACCAAATAACCATATGAAAATCATAAAACATAAATACATTCATCTTAAAAATATTCTTTTAGATTTTTTTAAAAAATAAAAATTTAAAAGTGGATTTTTGAAGAAAACTCCTTTACCTCAGGTGTTTCTTACATAAAACAAGTTCATACCTCATTTATAATGGCTTAAAGAGTGTTATTGCTATATTAAAGAACTATATTTATATTTATAATACCCTATATAATATTTTAATGACATATTTCTACCCATTAATCAATAATATTTTGTTATTTTTATTGTTGCGTGTTCATTTATTTCATGGTGTCCATGGTTGGTGCACTATGGATATTCCTATAAAATAAATGAAACACTCAAGAAGTTGAATAGAATTATATTAATATGTTTCCATAATTTTCAATTATTCCATATATAATTTCGTTTTCTGATATGAGGATGATTCGTTAGATAAAACATTAATGAAAATGATTAAAATTTATTCGACGATTTTTACGAACTTACATCATTTTAATTAATATAATATTTTTATAATGATTACAGAACCATATATAACTTATAATATGTTTAATAAAATCTTTTTTAAACATAATAATGGTTTTATGACCATCCTTTAAGGTGGTAATGGAAACTGGAAGTGTAGCATCCATGATGGTGGTAAATTGACACATCTTAAACGATGTTCTCATTTTTAGAATATATGGGAGAAGAGAAGGATTTTGGTAATTAATTTTCCTATAAACATGAAAAAATTAATGTATATATAAGATAATATATTTTTCATGCCACTTTGATATGGGTAGGTGAAGATAAAATAAGAAAATAAAATAAATTAATGGAAAATAAAAAAAAATAAAATAGGATTTTACCTCTTGAATTCTTCTCCTTGAAAACCACCTTAAAGACCTTGGTTTTTCCCTTTTGGTGAGACTAGTAGGTCTTGGACATGGGTAAGAGGATTGGAAAGTTTATTGGGTCGAAAATAAGAAAAATATACAAGGATTTTAGGTGTGATTATAATAGGTGATGAGGGGTGGTATTTATAGAGGAGGAGAGGGGTGTTTTTTATTATTTTATTCATTAGTTTATTATTTTGGATAAAGACTATGAATAGTTCGAGAATTATCACTAAATATATTAAAATAACAATGGAAGATTCAATATAATGGTTCTTACATCATATATGACTCACGTAATAGTGTATTAAACTTATAATATATATATAGATACCGTAAATTACTGTATTTTACTATTCACCAAAAATTCACGTATTTTATAAAATTATGAAACATTTACCATTACCATTTTTTTTATTTTATAATTTAAAATTAAAATCCATTTTTTTGAAAATAATTTTCTATATATGAGAAATTTAATTTTTAATTAAATTTATTATGTACTCTAAAGATACCAATCTTAAAAATATAACTGATTTTATGACACTTTGAAAAATTAATTATGTTATCATAAAATTAAATTATAATAATAAGGAAAAAAATATTAATTTATTAATATATTTTATGCTGAAATTTCTTTATGAATAATTATAATAATTATGAAACATTAA
Source organism: Viscum album (assembly GCA_963277665.1). Taxonomy (NCBI): domain Eukaryota; kingdom Viridiplantae; phylum Streptophyta; class Magnoliopsida; order Santalales; family Viscaceae; genus Viscum; species Viscum album. Next base: position 188,485,284 of record OY728156.1, on the reverse strand, counting down.
ATAAAAATTTGTGTGTCATAAATAGTTCAAAAACTTAAATTATCATTTTCATAACCTTTATTTAGTTATTTCATGATATAAATACATCATGATTTCACTTATAAGATACATAAATTTTATTTATACCTTCATAGGTGGCAATAATATTATATTAGTATATATTCCTTAATTTCTATAAATATCACATATTTCATTATAAATTTATAATAAATTTAATCATTTAATTCTACAATTCAAAAAACTATTTTATAAGTACCTATGTAATTACATGGTCTCTGAAAATTATCAATCTAAAACCTAACAAATATATTATAAATTTTTTTTAAAACTAATGGTAGAAAAAAAAAATATTTCAGTTTTGGAGTAATTTATATTAGCATCGTCCAAAATTTTATGTGAATTATACACCATAAGTAATTTGTTATCATTAATTTTTCACAAAAATGTCCCCTCATCCACATCACTTGCATCACTAATAACTTAAAATAGTTTTTTCCAATCTATTAAAGCTAAAATTTGAACATAAATTAAATTATATTTTAATAGTTTAAAATATACCATTCACAACTCATTAATTTTTAAAGGTAGATCCTTTAGTAATATAGAAAAAATAGGTGTAGTCGTTTTGGATAAATCCTTAATAAATATCATATTATATATACCATATATAATGAAACTCCTCATAAACTTGATATAATTATGTAGATTTAATTTTTTAATAGCATCTATAATAACAGTGTCAACTTCTATACCTTTTTCTAGAATTGTTCCTAATACAATCCCTTCTTCCACCATGAATTAAAAATTTCCTAATAAAATCCCAAATTTTTCCCTTGAAACCATTAGAAAAAACAAGGTAATATTTCCCAAATAGGCATCATATGTGACTCTAATAACATAAAATTACTCTAAAAGTACTTCAATCATACATAAAAATATTTCAACTATATATAAAAATTTTTCAATCATACGTATTTTGAATCTAGTTATATATTCACATAATTTAAAGGGAATTATCATATAGGAAAATGTTCTAAATTTTTATGTAAATGTGGTTTTATCCTAATTTTTACAGGATATGAAAATATATTTATTATAAGAATACCCATCCAGAAAGTAAAAAAATTCATTCCAATAAGGATTTCCGACATTTTATGTCAGAATTGAATAGTAGAAATTGTTTATCCTACTAATGGATTAAATTTATTATATCTTATTTTTACTCTCCCATTGGGAACCTTCCTAATTTATTTAAGTTATTTTTTCCACTAGAAATGACTATCTCTAACCCTTTTGTGGCACTTTATAAACTATAATATACTAAAGACTAAAAAAATAGGATAAATTAATTTTTGTATCTAAAAGATTAATAACATTTTACTTAACCACTTATTCTATAACAAGGTCAAGTCTAGTTTTTTCCCAACTCTATATTTTTATCCTAGTTCTATAGGAATTTTTCACATGACAAATTTTGGGTTGGTTCCTTTAATATCAAAAATGGTCAAAGAAATGGCACTTCTAATCTCTTTCAACACTAACACTAAACTCTATTGTAAATCATTCTTGAGTAAAGCTGGAATTATAACAGGTATAGGGTCATAATATCCCAAAATTGTGTAGTTAACATGAGGTGGGAGATATTTCAATTCAATAGTGGGTGTCTGTAGATGAAAAGTAATGCACATGAGATTTAGTATCCTATGTTCTTAAATGGATGTCTTAAAAATAATGAAAATTTTAAATATATATTTCCTCTCTCTAATACAAGTCTCATTGAATTTAAAATTAAATTCTCGTTCCTAAAATTTATTTATTATGAACTAATCTATTATATTGCAATGTTATTCCTATATTGAATGAAAATAAATTTCTACAATTTTCTCCTAAGTTTTATTCCCAATATAATTGAATAACTCTTCCTCAAAAACATCAACCATTAAATAGTCTATATTAACTATAAATTATTTAGTATTTTTAAAAACATTAAATTCCTATTTTTATCAATAATATTTAAAATAAATTTCTATTTAGTAATATTAATTATTACCCCTAAATATCTGATAATGGTTGTCATAAAATTATTGGTAATTATTTTTTACAATCAATGTAAATTATGAATAAATCACAAAGGAGATATCCTTTATTAATAATTCAGAAATCTTTCACAAGGGATATGTTATTAACTTATCATATAATAGAAGTAAAAAAATTATTTTATTAATTTATTTAATTACCAAATGTTTACAAAATTATAATAGAATGAAATTTATACTAGTACCAATCTCAGATAATAAATTTTATTCTCTGATACTATTAATTTTAAGGAAAAAAATTAAGAAATATTTTGATTAGTTATTTTAGTTTTTTGTGGTATTTTATTTTATAAAGTAACACTACTTTCTTTAGTAAGAGTTGTGGTATAAAATTACTATAAATCTTTGTTTTTTGTGATTTTATATTAAGTAACATCAAATTGGAAATTATTTTAATTAAGGCATAGAGAAAAGGAATTTTCAACTAAATTTTTCTAAATAAATCAATGAATTTTTAAAAGTTTTATTCATTTTACTTTTAGATGATCCTTTAAGTATAAGGTTCGAGTGGAGAAAAAATTTTATCAAATTTTTTATTATCTAATATTTAAATTTATATATTTTCTTTTAATTTTTTTCATTCAATTAAGTTCCATACCAGTTTGATTTTTAGATGATGTAGTGGGTATTTGATCTAATTTTCAATTACTTTCATGAGTTTCCATCACATGTTTTTCATGATTCTCCTTCTCAAATTCATTAAAAATTTACATTACGAAGTGTTTTACTATTATTTTTTATATAAATAATACTTTTGTTCATTTGTTTTATTACTTTTCTCATGATATAATAGTCGGTTTTCTATATTATCCTCTTCGAATTCCCCATAATTTTTTCACAAATATTATAATCATTTTTTCTATTTTTTAAAGTTTCTAAAAAGGATTTCTTAAATTTTATGTAATAATTGAATAGTAAATAAAATTTATCCCACTAATGGATTCAATTTATTATATCCTATTTTAACTCTCCAATTGTAAACCTTCCTAATTTAAATATGTTAATTTTTCCACTGGAAATGACTATCTCCCACCATTTTGTGGAACTTTATGAACTATAATATACTAAAGACTATAACAAATATGATAAATTATTCTTGTATCTAAAAGATTAATAACATTTTTCATAACCACTTCTTCTATAACTAGTTCTAGTCAAGTTTTTTCCCAACTCTAGATTTTTATCCTAGTTCTATGAGAATTTTTTAAATGACTAATATTGGGTTAGTTCCTTTAATATCAACAATGGTATTAGAAATGGAACTCCTAATCTCTTTCAACACTAACAATAAACTCTATGGTAAATAATTCTTGAGTATAGATGAAATTATAACAGGTAGAGGGTCATTATCTCCCAAATATGTGTATTTAACATGATATGGGAGATATTTCAACTCAATAGTGGGTGTCTGTAGATGAAAATTAATGTACATGTGATTTAGTGTCCTACGGTCTTAAATGGATGTCTTAAAAATAATGAAAATTTTAAAAATATGTTTCCTCCCTCTGAGATAAGTCTCACTGAATTCAAAATTCAATTCCCATTCCTGAAATTTATTTATAGTGAATTAATCTATTATGTTCCAATGTTCTTCCTATATTGAATGAAAATAAATTTCCACAATTTTCCCCTAAGTTTTATTCCAAATATAATTAAATAACTCTTCCTCAAAATCATAAACCATTAAATATTCTATATTAACTATGAATTATTTAGTAGTTTTGAAAACATTAAATTCTTATTTTTCATCAATAACATTGAAAATAACATTATCTTTATTAATATTAATTATTACCCATAAATATCTGATAACTGTTTTCATAAAATTATTGGTAAATATTTTTCACACTCAATGTAAATTATGAATAAATCACAAAGGATATATCCTTTATTAATAATTCTGAAACCTTTCACAATGGATATGTTATTTACTTATCCTATAGTAGGAGTAAAAAATTATTGTATTAATTTATTTAATTACCAAATGTTTAAAAAATTATAATGTAATGAAATTTATCCTAGTACTAATCTCACATAATAAATTTTATTCTCTAATACAATTAATTTGAAGGAACAAAATTAAGAAAAATTTTGATTAGTTATTTTACTTTTTGTTGTATTTTCCATTATAAAGTAACACTACTTTACTTAGTAAGAGGTATGGTATCAAATTACTATAAATATTTAATTTTCTTGATTATATATTAAGTGACATAAAATTGGAAATTATTTTATTCGAGGCATAATGAAAATCAATTTTAAACTATATTTTTTTAAATAACCCAATGAATTTTTAAAAGATTTATTCATTTTACTTTTAGATGATCTTTTTAGTATAAGGTTCGGGTGGAGAAAAATTACTTATCACATTTTTTATTATCTAAAATTTAAATTTATATATATTTTTACTTTTTTTCTTCCAATTATGTTCCAGTCCATTTTGATTTCTAGATGAAGAAGTGGGTTTTTGATATGATTTTCTATTGTTGTACTCAGTTTCTAGCACATGTTTTTCATGATTCTCCTTCTCAAATTCATTAAAAATTCTTTTAATAAGTGTTTTGATATTATTCTTTTATATAAATAATACTTTTGTTCATTTTTTTCTTACTTTTATCAAGATACAATAGTTTGTTTTCTATATTATCCTCTTCGAATTCCCCATAAATTTTGCACATATATTATAATCATTTTTTATATTTTTTAAAGTGTCCAATTATTTATTAGTTGTATTTTCATTCTAAATATTTCATAGTTATCATTTTTATTATTAACATTTTTGTATAACTTTATTGAGTTTTAAAATCACTTATATTGGTCATAACCAAGGAATTCTTTCTCGGATTTACCTTAATAGTGCTATATAATTTCACATTGTCCTAGTTATTCATTTTGTGATCAATTTTACATAATATAAACTACAGATTATTAATATTTTGATAATTTTTTTGATTTATCTAATTAATCTAAGAGTTTAATTCAATCAGTTAAGTATCAATTTTTTCCAAATGTTGTTTTTATATCTCCATTAATTTTTTAATAAAGATTTAATGTGAAGTATTGGGTTTAATGGGTATGTTTACTATTGATTATTTATTATTTTTTTATCAATTTCTATTTTTTTGTAGAATTAGTGAACATTTCATGGATAAGATACATGATCCCAGTGGTTATATAGCATAACTATTTAAGTCACATAGGCAGGGAAGAGGTAAATTCATAGTCGTTGAATGGTCTTGGGTGATCATGTGGATCAATCGAGGTGTTGGGATTTAAAAATGTATATGAGTGAACTTTCAGTGCATGGTCCCAGGTAACCATTCATGGAAACCATGAAGCTTCTATTTAGTAAGGACGCACACCCTCACAATTAGTGCATGTTATTATCCAATTGTTTATATTTACCATGAAGTAGTGTTCAAGTAGAATGATTTAATTTTCAAAAATCCTATTAGAATCTCATAATCCCCCATTAAACATCCAAAATTAACTTGGCATGAACCTAGAGTTCCATAGGTCTGAAATGGGGGATTCTCCATTATAAAATTATTCTTTTTTCATGAGGATCGATCAAATCAATATAGGATTCAAGATTTGAACTCAAATATATCATTAATTATATACTCTATTTCATTATATCTCTTTATAATATTTCATGCTTGTATATACCAATCCCATTGGATTTCATATGTTCTTTTTATTTGTGAATTTGTGTCATGAATGGAAGAATATTTACCTCTTGTTCTCACTGGTAAGGTTGTGTGGATTTGATTGTGTTTGTCAATATTAAATCTAGGGTTTATAGATTTTCATGATTATAATCTAGGGTAGGTGGATCTTATTCATTACTTATGGGTTTTTAATTCTTACTAGTGTGATTGATGTGATTTTAGGTCAATTTCTTTATTTGGGTGATCATCATATAATTTTTCTAAAATATTATGAAAGTAATATTTTTTTGATTTGGTCAATTATTTAGTTTTTTTTTATTTTAATAATTTAACATTGGTATTTGTATTTCTAGGTGTTAGATTTAGACTATAGGATATGGTTTTTAATGGTATATTATTGAACTAATTTTGGGTGTCTAAAATTACTTTGATTTAAGGACATATTTTAATAGGATATGTTTGAAAAAAAATCATGAAGTAAAAAAATTTCATGAAATAAAAATATTTTATGAATTAAATGTTATTATTATGAGTAATTACTGGGAAGTATAGATTATTAATAAAATATATTATTAATTTGTATGGATACAAAGTTTCATACTTCTATGTAAAACAGATGGAATGGGAATTGAGATTTCGGAACCACTCGAGTGGGTGACAATCCATAGTAGGCATATTCGATGATAATGGGTTGTAATTTTTGTTAAATTCTTATTTATTACTTATATGTACTTTTTCAACATTGATTATTTATTGGCTACATGTTGCGGTACAACTGGTATGGGTTACCTTGTTGAGAAAATAAAAGATTATATCATTTCATCAACTACTTTGATTTTATTTGAACTTTTGATAAAAAAATAAATATTCTAACACATTTTCACATAACTGGTAACAATATTAGGACAAGTTATATAGGGAATTCTAGGGGATTTATTTGAGAAAATCCAATTTGGTATTCACACTAACCTATGAATGAACATCTTAGACTCTGTGTAGATGTCTTATATCATGATACATATAAGTGGAAGGATCTAATACTTTTGTAAAATGGATCTTAGGATATTAGTTCATAGTGGAAATAGATTTTTTCAACCTTATGTTAGAGAAGTTTTACCATTTACATTAGATGGACATAATATTCTAGGTTATAATGTTATGACAGGATATTAGTCTATATTATTTTTTCCATTATATCATGTTTGGAAATTTTAATTTAATTATTAATTTAATTTTTTTTTGTATTTTGAAAAAAACATAAATTTCATATTCAATTAGTTGGGTACTTATTTGAGATGAAATGTTTCCAAAATGATTATTCTTATCCCCTAACATTACTTTATAGCCTTTGGTGACTAGGTAATACACTAAAGTCCTTGGGGTTTGTCCCATCCCAACATCATAATTCAAGATTATGGGCCAATATTTTCTAAAGATTTGAATGAAATCATTGTTCTAAAGGTTTAGTATTGAAAATTTGGTATGTGTGGGGACTATGGTGGTCCAAACATAATCAGTGCCCATAAAAATTCATATCTATCCACTTTCTAGTGAGACTTTACTTTCCATATAGTTTGGGACGGGAAAGTGATTGAAATTATCCCTTATATAATTTTTTTTTATTTTACCTATTGGTTCGAGAACCATGGTAGGTTGGGATAAGAATTGTGTTCATTAATTTTGAACGGCATGTAAAGAAGTGATATACATGTGCATTATATTTTCATAAACATTTTTAACACCTAAATTATGTTTAAAGGGTTATTTAAAATGATTTTTTAAAGTCTTTGGTTTTTAAAATAATATAGTTGAAATTATTTTTTGTTTCTTGTATGATTTTTTTAGTAAATGAATCATTATAAGGTTAATATTGGAACTTATATATATAACTGAGATATTATGTTTCAAGTTCTAAGAGTCCAGTATGGAGAAATTCTATATAGTTCCATGTATGATTTCCTTCTTATATTTTGGTGATATATAGATTCCTCCATGTAGGATCGTGTTCATGAAGAAACGGTTGGGGATATAGGAGGTGAGAATGTCTAATAGGAAGGAGAAATAAACAAGGAGATCATTCCTAAACTCATTAATAAGTAATTTCAAGTGACCCAAAAGTGGAAAAATCTGAATCAACCTGAGGACCTAGATCACGTTTCATATTTTAAGAATTCAAATCCCCCAATATTAATTTTTTATGGAATATTATACGAATAAAGTGATTAGATATAGGGGATCAACTTAATCTTATAATTTCTCTATACCCTTAAGATTTTGAACTATGAGTTCACTAATTTCATGCTTGAGGGAGTGGCACATAAGTAGTGGGATATGGTTGTGTAAGATCTAACATGTGTTGGATTCCATAAGATGTTTAGTTAGTAGTTTTATACATACATGTTAAATATAAGGAACTATAATTATTTTCTTGATAAAATTAAATGGAACATGATGGTGTAGAAGTATCCTACTCTCATTATAGAGTTGGTTCATTCTCAAAAAAGTTAATCACCTATTTTAGTCTCAAGGTGAAAAGGTTTGAGATAACTCTTCCACCTGATATTCAATAAAGTGTCCTCCTTATTGATTTATACACATATATATAAATGATTAACAATGTATCTATAGATGATAAACACATGATATATACAAAGGGTATATGTTCTTTTCTTCCCAAACTTAAGGGAGGAAATAATTTTTCTAGAGGGCAATGTAGGAAGCGAGATGATTCTCAACAGAGAGTAATCTATAAAAAGTTGGTGAGATATGGTTCTTATTAAGGGGGAGGGATCATGGGTGTTACTAGTGAGTTTGTATGGAAGACATGAAGTAAAATTGTCCTAATGATCCTCGGATATATCACCAATGTGGTAATATTTGTGATTTTAGGAAGTTTTTTAATTTCCACTATTTAGGTACTACCATTAGAGGATCTAGGTATTTTTAAAGATTAAGGATGTTCATATAGTAACAAAAATAGTCTTAATCCAATTCACATGTGAGGTTTAGAAGAAATCCTTGTCATAGTCAAACTTAGAATGGTTCAGGATAGTTATTTACTACATAGAATATATCAGAGGAGTCTAAAGTAGGACCCAAGACAATAACAGGTACACTTTTTACTACTTCTAATATGGTCTATTATAATTTTATATAGGTTCATCTCATTAATTTTTTTATTCATAAGTTGTTGATTTGGAAAATTGTGATTGGAGTTAATGTATTAATCTTTGAAGATTAAGACACCACTAAGAGATAGTGTCGAATAGGGGGTTAGGTGTCCATATTTTTTCATTATGATTAATGACGCAGAAATATTATAAGATTTATTGGTTATATATATAAACATGTTTGATTTCATAATCAGGATTGATTATATGGGAAAATTCAAGGCTCGTGGTAATTTTTTTTAGAAGAAGGTTTCCTTTAATTTACCATTTGGAGTGTTCTCAATTTTCATGGTGAGTTGGACATTAATGCTAGTATGGAATGAAAAATCACAAAAGACCTTGGGAATTCAATTTTCCATCTAGTTTTTATAGTTCTAGGATTGGTAGTCTCTGGGGATGTATTTTATATTATATAGTTAGTGATATATTTATTGGATGTGTTTATGGATTACTTATCTAGGACTCAATTATTTAGATATGTATGTTCCACTATCCACTTTTTTGCAAGGATGTGATCGATATAATTTCCTTAATATTTCATGGATCTCACATGGCTATAAGATATGAATATTGAGTTGAAGTATTTGGAGGGAAATGGATTTATTTAATTAAGATGTTTTCCTTAGTTTGGGCTAGTTCTATATTCTCTGAAGGTTGATGGTAGCTTGTAGTTTTGCACTGAATACCACAAGTTGAATAAGGTAATGGTGAATAATAAATACAATCTACATCATATAGATGACCAATTTTATTAGATAAATGGAGCTAATTAGTTTTTAAATATTTATTTTTTACTAACATATCACTAACTAAGGGTAAATGAGGAGGGCATTATGATGACAAAATTTTGGAGTAGGGATCAACATAATGAGTTAGTGGTAATTTAATTAAGGGTTACAAATTATCTTTAAATTTTTATTTCCTTGAGGAATCATGATTTCCATGAATACCTATACTAGTTAATCATGGTATTTTTGGAAGTAATTTTGGTTTATTCTAGATCATAGGAGGATCATAGAGGGAATTTTATAACTATTTTGAGGATTCTATGAGAGTAAAAAATTTTATATAAAGCTATCCAAATGTATATTTTTCATATGATATGGGATGTTATCAGGGAAACTATCTTTTGATAAGGGTGTTAAAATGGACCCAAATAAATTTTGAGTGGTGATATCTTGAAAGTTTCCCAATAATTTCATTTAGATTAAAATTTACCTTAGATTGGTAGGATAATATTGGTTCTTTATTGAATAATTTTCAATGTTTTCACCTATAACATTGTTGTTATCTTGGAATGGAATAAATATTGAATCGGATGAAATTTACCAATAAGATTTTGAGGAGCTAAATATGTGGATACAATTTATGAAAATTTTGATCTTTACTTTGGGTGATAAAGTATTCGATCAGTATTGTGATGCATTTACAATTACACTGGAGTGTGTGTAAAGCCACTACTTTGGTTCGCCTCTGATGTAACTAAATTTGGTGTCACACAACTCAGGAACACATCTTTAAATTCTATAGGATACCAACACGTGATATGGGTTAATATAATACCCATGGGGAGAATATAACCTTAAGTAAAAATAACTATAAGAGCACAATATAAGAAAATATCAAGAACTAGTCATCAAAAAATAGCAGCAGCATCTTGAAAACAATATTGATAAGTTCCAAAAAAAGCATACAGTATTAATATACAAAAGTAAAATTAAAAATTATACAAATCTAATGAGTTATATGATAGTGATCTAGATCTCCCATAGGCAGATCATCTATAATGTGGATCAAAAATTAAAAAAATTGTGATATTCATAAAATTGATCCCTAGTTTTAGCCCAATCTCATCTCTCATCTCAAAAAAAGCTCCACCATCCCAACCATTTTTAGTTGTAGGGACTATGTCCTTACTTGGGTCATGAGTCATAAATTATTTTTAGGCATTTGGTTTCACAAGATTGTTATGAGTACAACATATTAAGCCAATACCAATAGTTTCATTAACTAGTCTAGTAAATATTGTTTCATTCTTTATATAGAATGTATAAATATATGCAACAATATATAAATTTACATGACTTGAATTGATCAGTATCTAGTATATTTATTACCATTCCAACTTTTGATAGTTTCAAAATGAGATTTTATACTCGTCGTCTAAACACACCACAAAATGAACAATGTATAACTATGTTTCTAATGCATAGAGACACATGTGATTTTTTTTAGTCAATGAATACAAGATTTCCAAAGGTATCCAATAGCTATAATTTTACCAATGACAGTTGGATTTCATATTGGTTTAGAGGATGATAGTTCAATCTCATCCATGTCCTTTTGGGGGGGAACTATCACATACTCCAAGACTCTCTTAAAGACTTAAGAAATGTTCAAATATCCTTCCCAAATACTTTTGTGGGAATAATTACCACCATGTTAGTGATTGATAATTGATATGAATTTCTGTTAATATCTATAAATATCATATATTCTCCATAAATAGTACCTTAAGTATATATCGTTTTTTCTCTATCTTTCTCACACTTGGTGATGATTTAATTTTTCACAGATCACTCTATGGATTATCATCATTGAGGATGGTATCATGTGTTATGGTATTGGGATCCAAATCATTTTAAAGGGTTTTCTATATATCTTCATGAATGGATTCGTAACCCATATAGTTTGTTTCTTATTAATGGGACATGTTCTATATTTTATGTTCATGTGATAAAAACAAATGTGGTTCCATTTAAAGTTTTACATCCATTACTAGGTAGTTTTCCTTTTAAGTTCATTTATTCATTACCTATTTGGTGTTATAAATGAATATAAAATAGGAATCTAGTGTATTATAATTAAAAATATTCAAATAAAACATATTTTCAGTTCCATAGTTTAAGTTCATGTGATAGGACCAGTTCATGCAGTTTAACATCATGTGGTAAGGATGTATGCTATGAAATTTAATTTCATATATATATGAATTCTATGAATAGGGTTTCATTAAATGTTTATTGTTGGTATTAGGTATAAGAATACAATTAAAGTTGTTTTTATGGTATTAAACATGATAAGATATAATTTATTGTCAAAAATGTAACCCATTGTGGTGTAGTATGGATCGTAGAGAATATAGCCCCTTGATAATGGGTTTCATAGGGGATATGGCTCCAGGAATAAGAATTAGAGTGGGAAAATAGGCTACCTAGAAGAGTGTGTCTCATTAATGTATCAATGCGATGAGATCATTAACTAGGTTTTTAATATAGATTATACCTATTAAGAGGCCCAAATATAAATCAACATCTCATTGATTAATGGTAGGACAATGAAGGTTCATGGGATGCATGGTTGATATAGCCCCATTTTGAAGGAGTTAGGGATTATACCAAGAAGGATGTTTATTTATTACTATGGAGCAGGAAGGATAACTATGAGCCTTATGCATATGTTTCATGAATATTCCTAATCTAGTTGGTGATTTAAGTGAGGGTAGGATTTTTTAACTTACAATTGGGGGTCATCTCTCTCTCCTTATATGATTAAGTAGACACATAGGTCTCTAATTGAAATATGGGTAGTTGGCATGAGTGTCTTTATCTAGGAGGGGTTTCTCCAAAATCCTCAAGATAGGAACCCACATTAACAATGGAGTTCATGATCATGAAAATGGTAAAGGTTCGATTATTTTAGGAAGAAAACTCGATAGAATCCTTTTATAAAAATAATACAAGATTAAAGGTATTAATATTAATTTACATAGATTTACCATGTAATTATAGTGGTTTTGTATTAATCCTTTATGGGATATCCTTTTGGGGTGTTGATCATGGGGATTGGAAGTCAAAAAGGTCACTTAGGTTGATACAGCTTATATAGATTACATAACTTATTAATAGGATATGAAATAATTTCTATTTCCTATTATTTGGTTCCCATGAGAAGTGACCATCCTAGGATAAGATTCTTTAGGGTCAAAGACCATTATAAATAGTGAAATGAACACCTTAGGAGACCCTATTTAATTTAGGATCAATGTACTATATAAACGCAGTGTAACCCAAATAAGTATTGAGTTAAATTTCACTCTTTAATGATTTTTGGGATGATACCCACTTTGAATGGAATTTGTAGGGATCCTTTGTGAAGTATCCTTGTGTTAAGGGCCTTCACAATTTGGATCATGGTCTAGAACGTCATAAATGACATATGTAGTCAATCCTTTCATTAAGGAAGATTATAGATTAAACTTTCATGAATGTGGCTCATGATCGAGCCTATAGTGAATGAATATTATGGTTGAGACTTTAGTGAAATATGACCATTTAATTTTCAAATTTTTATTCCCTTTTTTAGGAAATTGGATTATAAATTAAATAATATATTTCTTCATGAATGATGTGATCTCCAAGAGGAATACGCCCTTTCTTGAATTATAAAGGTCTCTCCAAATGATAAGAATTTTTTTTTTTTTGGTCACACAAACTAGGTATTTATATGAAACATTTATTAACTACATGTATTTAATAGGTGGTCATATAGGGTCCATGAGAATGAAAAGGGTATTCATAGGACGCTTATAAAGTTGAAGGTGACACTGAATATAGCTCATTTTCATAATAGATTCCAATTAATCAATTATGAAGAGTGATTCCTTAGGAATTAATCATGAAATAATTTAGGTGAAATACCATGGTACTATAAATGCATGGATCTTCTAATGCTTTTATGAGACCATTAAGGATCTTCAAAACTATACTATGAATTAATTTAATCTTTGAACAATTTATCATTCATGAACCTTGATTATCAACAAATAGCTACATGAAGGTAAAACACGAGATGATATATTACTTTGAGAAATGATTCATTTGTCAATTTTTTATCTGATCTCTCCTTGGATTCCATATAAGAATCTATTTGCCTCAAAAAAATCCCATTTTCATAATTGAGTCAGATTAACCAAAATATAAGTTAATTATAAGGAAATAATTTTTCCTGAATATACTTTATATCGTTTGTGGATATGGATGAGCCAATAATTAAAAATAGGTCATTGGTCCCTCGATTTATATTTTTTGGATGCTTATTATCACTTTAACTCAAAAATGATTTTATTTTATGAATGATATGCATAGAAAACAATCAATCCAAGTTTTGAGAACAATAAACTTTACAAACAACCAATTTAAGTTATGTGAATTAGTTTCTTCTATAATATGAGGTAAATATAAAATAATTATGCGAAATACATCATTTATGGATACATGTTGTTTTCATAGCACTGAAATGATTCACAATTTAGATAGGTACTAAGATAAAATGTAACCTAGAATTTTTAATAAATATTATCCAAACCAAAACTCATTAAGAGTTATAAAACCCTTTTTTATTTTTTATTTTTATAGAGACATTGTCTTTTGGTCTGGATCACTTCTCATGTTCAAATAGAATTAGGTATATGATTTTTAGGTATACTATTTATAACCCTCAATATCTCATTAGGTCTCATAATAAATACTTCAATAATATTCTAAAACTATAGATAATTAATTACCTATTATCTAACAAGATTTCCATATATAGATTTAGGATACACGATGATGTTCCAATTATTCTGCCTGGTCGTAATTTATCATTAACATGGTATATGTCCTCCATATACTATATCTAGATGAACATATCTATTTAAGATCCACTTGTTCTATTGATGCATCAGGTAAGTCCTTAAATCTTTAAAATCTTCTATCTAACTAAATATGATCAAGACTACACATAATAATTCATCACCCAAAACTATTCATCATTCATCACAATCTCACTAAATAATCCCAATAGAGTATGGAGTTTGAAGTGGTATTTTATAACTAGTGTTTGATTCTACAATGAATTAGACTATGAAATCTAGGTTTATCATGTATGTGTTAAATTAACAAAATAAATATTCGAAATTAACCAATACCAAGCATTATGTATCTCTCAATTCATGATGTATTGAGAATAATATATTCTTCTTATGTTAGTCAGTCATTAGTATTTGGATACCATTATATTTAACCTATTATATAGTGAGGTAATGATTAGATTATGATACATACAATGTTAGGGAGGTATACCAATACTTATAAGGCTGAATGAAATGTTCCTTCATATAGATAATGTTTGGGAGGATGAAAAAAAAATCCCTCCATGTAGAGGGGTTTAAAGGTAGAATGCAAGTGGGCACTAGGAAGGGTTCTTCATTCCTCCTTGATTATTACCTTTAAAGAATGGGTAGATATATTTCGATAACTCAATGGGATGATCTATAAAGATGAAATTTTGTGTTTGACATAGTATTAGAGATCTAGGTTTGACTATATATCCTAAATAAATATGAATCAATCCACATATAGTTCTGGTATATATGAGTGCATTATCTTCACCATATTCTTGGTGAATCATTTCACCAAGGTTGAAAATTTTACTGTATCCATAACATCTATGAAGAAAGATTTGTCCCAAATGGGTTGATCACCTATGAATGTGGTAATTATTAATTATGTAGATTAATTCGTTCTATAAGTTATAATTTCTGAAGTTTGGGTCATATGGGGTAGACTTCTCTATCCATTTTAGTACATTTCATGTGCACGATTTATTGTTTAGTTTAACTTCATGTCATAGGTATGTGGGTGACATTTTGTTTTAGTTTATATATTTATTACCTTTATATGGGTGTTTTTTTAAAAAAATTGTATAATTGATAAAATAATGCAACCTTATCTTTATGGTGATTGAATGAGTAAAGGAATGGACATTAATTATTTGTGGGGTTTTGATTGGAATTTTTTTTGGGCCTATGATAAGAAATAAAATAATCACCACATATCCTGTGATAATAGGAATCAATTGAAACATTAATATTAATGGATCTTAGTGTAATAGTCATTAGATAAGACCTGATGTGAATAGAGGAGACTCAGAAAACAAGATATGAAAGGGATTCTTTTTATAATAGTTTAAAAGAAACATGACACGAGGGTTAGCTATTATAACCATAACCAATGGATCCCTTAAGAAATAAAATTTACCCATTTATAGATTGGGCTCTTACATAGGGTAGGGTCACTTTGTCTTAGTGTAATCCCATGGCCAAGGGACCATTTTTTGGTGTATAATATATAAATATATATTGTATGTAAGGGAACTAGGTCTCATGGGATAGAACACTATAAAAATTTTAAGGCCATGTACATTAGATCATATATATTTAAATTTAATGTTATGTGATAAGGAATCATGTTTGTTCCACCCAAATGAAGTGATATCAAGATATTAAATGTGAACGTGGATATCCAAATACTAGTATGGAACTCTTAAAATTGGGGTATATTTTTTATCATAGATTAATAGATAAAGAACCATATAATGAGGTTCCTTTAATAGACTAGACTCATGTGTAAGGGTGTTTTGTCTCATATGATGAAACTCTCTAATATGCTTAATGTCACTAAATTTGGACTATGTGTCGTAGAGTTTAAACTATAGTGATAAGGACTCAAGTGGTATATAGTTTAGGTTAACACAATAAGGGTCTACTTCATGAAATTTAAAGTCATGTGGAGTGTAATTTGGGTCATTTATTTTAATATCATGAATCATGAATGTAGATATAGGTGGTCCTACACTAATATATCTCATCAAAAATAAAAAAATGTATTTATCATAGTTGTCGGCCTAGTGAAGGGTAGAGGGTCTAAACGCCAAGTTAAATTTTAGGATCGATTAGAATTAATTGATGGACCCATGATAAGAGACAGAAGCATAAATGTGTGTCATAAACTAATAGGAATCAATCCACACATTGTTTTTTATTGGAGGGAACATTAATCATAGGTTAGGTATATTGCCACATTAAGGTGGGATATTGTATCCATAACAACTAAATACCTGAGGTAAAATAATTATCCCTATATTGTTCAAACTATTTATTAGGGAATAGGGATATTTATCTGGATCATATGAAATAGGTCGCTCAAATAAGTTCAGGAACATGTAGGATGGACTACTATAATCAATTTAGATTCATGTAAAATGGACTATATGTTGTGAAGTTTAACATCATGCGAAAGGGACTCAGATAGTCTTCAATTTATTGTTATATGATGAGGAACATTATTATATGTAATTTATAGTCATTTAGAGAGTAAATAGTTTTATTCAATTTCATATCATGTGATTAGGACTCAAGTGCCTACATGAATTCATGAAAAAACTTCTATAAAAACCCTAAATTGGTAGGAAGAATGATATTATCCCTATCTTTTGTGATTAGGTAGTAGTATCCATTGAAATAAACCATATGTAAATCATAGAGTAATTCCCATTTGTGCTTTGATTTTTGGGGTTTCACCCTAGGAATCAATGGAATTCTCATAGCTAACTTCAATTTTCCTTAGTTGAATGAGTGGAGTTTACCTTCTTTTTAATGCTCATGAAAATTTGTTTTGATGAATCTCAAGATGATTCAGTGTGTATAAACATTTATCATTATTTCATTACCACATATTAGTCTATTTATAGAAATATTCATTTTCATAGAACAAATTGTATATATTAAGGTGCAGTGATGGATGTTGTTTCTTACTATGCAATACTATCTCTATCCTATATATAAGTGAATATGGAGTCACTTGTGTGTTAGTACAAGTTATAGTGTTATCAACCCACAAATCATGTAGGATTTTATCATTCCTTGATTTCATGTCCTCGTTCACTATCTTATGAAGGATACTAGTGATGGTTTTTTTAAAATCCTCTATCTATCTATTTTCTACTTCATGATAGTGGGAATAATGGTTATACTATATATTTTATTCCTAATATATATTTTTCAACTTAGAATAATATAAATTTGTGTTTTTCTATATCAATGTCATATTAGGGACACTAAATCTAGTAATGATATTAGACATCATGAAGTTAATAAAAGCCTTTATTCTGAATTCCATGAAGGATATATCACCACCCACTTAGTAAATAAGTAAGTGGTACTGAACATGTAATTTAACTGCATGGGTATAGTTGGGTGATGTAGCCCCATGAATATAATTACCCATACAAAAAATATCCATGATTATATGGTTTTGTATAGTAATTTTTAGGGTTGATGGATGAAATTGGCATGTATCTAACAAGAATGTTGTTTTTAAGTGAAATTCAGGGAATATTGTATTAATAATATCTATAAGTACCAAAGTATTGTAATTTTATGGAAGATACTATATCCTAATTGATGATCACAACATGAACTGTTGTACACCTTCAACTTGACAATGATGGTATACCTTCCATCTATTCATATAAGGAGGACTCCCTCAAATCCTCGCATCTAGATGATTTTCTAGGAACTCATCCAACCATAAATGATAATGTCTATTTCCCACTATCAGATCTATTTTTTATTAGTTCAATCTAATGAGAGTAATATACTTTTTAGGTATTCTATTATGGGATACATATATACAATTTCAATATTAGTTTATGAGGATGTTAGTTTTCCTCGGTCGGGTGTGGTATTAATTTCATTGATCTATTTCATATAAATGTTGATTAATACTGAGATAACCCTATGATATACAATTAAAATGACTATTTTTTCCTTTTCTAAATACTCTAGGGTTTTTGTTTCATTATATAATGCATCAGCGTTGGTGTTCTTCGAATGTAGGATGTGATATGGTGTTGAATTAAACAAGATTTCAGCCATGGACTTTCAAAAATAATCATTAAAGGGGATCAATTATTCCCTATTAATGGTATATTCACCAATGATCTATTTGATTATTATCTATAAATTTTCCTTAATTTTCAAACAATACATTAGTATCTATAGATATATATATAATAATATAATGACGCCCTACTATTTTTTCTCGTTTTTTGGTGTAACCCTTCGATAGTATGAATGAATATTATAGAATCTCTTTTTCTAGGGTGATGAGTACAATAATAAATATGACCTCGTTAGTTTTTTTATTTTCTATTCTATTTCCTATCAATCTCCTATATGAACCATCAAAGTACATATCCCATATTTATGGAGTTTCAAGCATGGAGAAAATTCCTTTATCAGGATTCAAGTTATTCACCGGTTCACTTTCTAGGGAAGGTTGAATTGTAAGAAAATATATCAACACCTACCCTTTTTCTATTTTAAAATACATTGATATAATGTTTAATTATTATATAATAACTTTACACCATTCCATATACTTAGTTAACATCACATGATTGAATATTTACTTGAGCACAACAATAAGAGAAACCAGATAAATGTCATGATGTTACTGATATTTTCTTATTTTATATAGTGAAAATAAAAACAGCAAAGAATTTTTTTTCAATATTGAAGTATCAATTATATATGATTAAAATATTTCTTCTATAATAATTTTAGTTTATTTCCTTTAATGTATCATTTTTTATATAAGGATTGTGCCTAATGATCACTCTATAGATCCCTCATAAAGGATAAGAGGATTCCCCTTCACTAAAGGAATCAGAACTAGTGGATGAAAATGATATTGTTTGATACTATTGAAATATTTATATAGATACTCATTCAATTGATAGGTTTCTCCCATCTTAATCATCTTTGTGAAAGAAAATCATTTTCCAGTGATATTTTTAATGAGGTGTTTAATATAAGAAAGACACCTTGGAATTCCCCTCATCCTTTTGAGATTTCTAGGTTGAGACTTATCTAGGATTACCTTAGTCTTCATAGGGTCAACATTTATAATGTGATGGCGTACCGTGAAGCTGAGTAATTTTCAGTGATATCACACTAAAATAAAATTTATATGGATTCATCTTCAAACTCAATTTCCATAGTTTTTCAAAAACTTACTCGATATTTGTAAGATGATCATAAAATTATTGTGATTTAACCATCAAATTTCCTATATGACATTACATAGTCTTCCCCATGATGAAATTGAAGATATGATATATGGTTCATTGATATGTTGAATCAATATTATTTAAGAATAATGGAATTAATTATTATAATTATACCCCTTAGTGTTCCCCAAAAGTAGTGGTATCTTTATCATCGAGATATATTTAGATATGATTATAACCAAAATACCCATACATTAATTATAAGGCCTATAAACTATCTGTCATATCAATCAATATATCTGTGACATATGTCATTAAATCACCCTTTGTATAGTTCTAGTTGATATCATTAAATTCAATCAAAACATTTATTTGATCATTCCTCTTTTTTATGTGGATAATATTATGGTTCTATTTCAAGTACAGAACATCCTTAATGAATTTGGATTTAATGATCTAGTAAAATTTGACTTCTTCCTTGGAAACATCAGTTTGATTATTCCCATTAGATATCTATTTATATCCATGGTGGTCAGCTTGAAAACCCAAATGGTGGGTAACCATGTCATGTCACAATTCAAGAATCTTAGTGTAGTTCCAATAAAATATATCCCAGTTATTTTCTAGGTAGGAGGTATATGTCACCTATTCTTATAGGGTCATCATGGATCTAGTAAATATAGTCCATGGATATTCCTTTGTACCCAAATTCACCTTCCAAATTTCATAGACATTGATAAGGACTCCTTCCTAAAATATTGAATAGGAATATTTAAGATCCACTTTTTCCTATTCTTCTATCTCATAATTTTCAGAAACATAAGATAAATGTGAATTATGAGATTTGATAGATGACATGGCTACATCTTTAAATACTAAAGATTATTTGGTTTAATATACACAGCTACCTTCAAAATTACACCTCTTATCTAAATGGTTGGGCTCAGCTGACATGATTGACATCATGAGGATGGGAGAAACATGCTTACGCTAATTTATTTCCTTCTAATTCATGTATTCATATCTATTTGGTCAAAAAGTATCAGCTACATTGAATAAAAATGAATTTATATTAGTCCTATATAATGTTAAAATTCTTCTAGATCCAAATTGATTTGTATGGATTACAAAGAAACATTTCATTATTTAGTTGTGTTCACTCCTTAGAGACATTTTCTTTACCAACGTATAAAAGGAAAGTGGTCAAATGATTTTGATTATAGTTAAATTGAACCTTTATAACCTTATATATTCCCTTATAAAAAAAATTTCCCTTAATTTGATTAATTGGAAACATGTAGTCTTCATTATGTTATCTCTATGGATTGATGGGGAAAATTTCTAGTCCATTGAGAGAAGTAATGTAAATGGAATTTTCTATCATCAACTACTCCCCACCCTCTTGTAGAACCCTAAATATATATACTTGTAATAAAATGAATAAAATGGGTATTATGACTGTAAAATACCCTCTACATGTATATATAAAATGTATTTCAGTCACTGATGTTAAGAAAATTCCATTGTTCTATGCATTTTTTTCACAGACTTCATTGAAAAATGTTAAAACTTCTGTGTTGGTAAACCACCAAGAATTAAGATCCAAAAATGATATCACTGAACTAGTCTTTAATAATGATACTCCCAAGTATAGTTTATTCACTTTTTCCATATCCTTGAATGTTCATGTTAGAATGAGTCATATTATCTTCATCTTAACCCAATCATTAAAGGTTCTAAACTAGTATAAAGTTGATTCTAGAAGATATTTTAATTAAATCTAAAATATCCTCAATATATTATAGCTTTCTAAATATGGTAAGGGTCTGGTGTTCCCATTTATGGAAGATTCTTGGTATTTCCCTATATATTAAATGACCATGTGTAATTTAATGGAAATTATCTCTACAAGATACACTTCGATCATAGTGACATAATCCTCAAACTCTAAATGTCTCTTAAGGGCCCCAATGTTTCCTCACAAAGATCTTTTGAGAGATAAAGTTCCTTGAGGATTGTCAATTATTCTGGGAAAATAGCCTGTAATTTCAATAGGTTATATTTTTTGGAATAAGGGTTTGTGTTTTCATTCTTTGGACTATTACCTAATCTACGGTTTAGGATCTGAGGCTACTTGGATTGATGACTCTTCTAATTAATTGGGATCTGATGATTTTTTCATCATTTTTAGGTTAGGTTGAGTTTTCATTCTTACATTTTGATATTGAATTGAAAATTATACAACTATTAGCCAATCCTCAAATATTATTAGATTTGAATGACCCTTAGATGATTTGGGATTAGATTGATGTGCCTTTTGAGATCACTGGATAGCATAATTTTATGTTTTGGAAGAATATATTGGCTCATTATAAATGGGTACTATGCATTATTTTACACTATGATATCATATTTCTCAATCTCGTCAACCTATACGACCTCCATCACTATTGTTAATGAGAATATCATGTTTATTTGTGTCTCCTTCATTATGTAAGGGGTATAATAAGTGGATGAAAACTATTATGTCATATTGATGTTATTTATCTAATGAAGGTTCTATTTCAGGGCGTAATTCTTATCCTCCCAATTATAGAGTTAGGAAGTCTAAGAGAGTATGGGCCATCTTGGGAACTAGTAAAGACTCTTTATTTTGTTCCTTATCTTAATAATGGTGATTTCATAGACTCATTTAAGGTTTTGATGATGAATATTTCATCTCTAAATCTTTATGTTGAAATGGTTTCACAACTAGATTATTCATACAAAAGAAAATTTTTTCTCTACGGTTTACATGAATAACCTCATCTTTTCTACCTCTTGTATTTTAAGTGTTCCCTTCATGTTTCCACATTGAGAAAAAATAATTTTTAGATACCGATATGGTCTCCCGTGCCACTAAAAATAGGGAATGTTGGACTCTAAAAGTTTGGTATAGGGTAAGTAGAATACACCCAATCGAGGCATGAATTTATCTTTTGTTACACTGTTGTACATCACGCCTCTATATCTTCTATTTTTGAAGTAAGCGACTCAATTAAATTATGGGTTTCTAGAAGAATTATCATTTGTGATGATGTATGAGTGGGGGAGGAAGGTGGGTATTGATATAGTCAGACCACATATGTTTACTAATGATATCCAATTTCATATGATCTTGGGTAGATTATTTGAAATGGTGGTGGTTACTACCCTAGCGGAGAAATTTTTTGATATTCTATGACCACCAGATTTTAATTAACTAGACATATGGACCCCAAACCTGACCAAGTGGTTAGACAATATTCTTACTACTTGAGAAGATTTTTACTATTATATATGTATCATAGAAGAAATAGTATACTTAGTAGGAATATTTCCTCTGAGTAGTGTTTTATTTATTCACTTCTTCTCCTCTATCACAACTTCATATTGGGAAAACCTTTCATTTATGGATTGAGGTCAAATATCTTTAGGCATTGGGTGGGTTTTGGATATAGACACACAATTCCATTTTCCTCTAGTTTGATATATCTAAGGATTAGATGGATAATTATTTTGAGTAACTCCTAGACTCTAATCCTTCCTGTTATTCTAGTTTTGAACACCTTCTTCTTAGATTTCAGTTCAAACCACATTTTGGATGGACTCGACTTTACTATGATCTTTTTTAGATAAAATCATGTTCAATGTTATTGATGATGATAATTCCAATGAAATTCACTAGTATATACCATAAATAATAAATCTCATCCTCATGATCCTTATAATAGTGAGGGTATTTGTCTTCATCCGCACAACCTTTTAGGGAATGATACTGATCCGCTACAATTTTTTTGTTTCTCAGTGGATTTTTCTTAATTAATAACCTTATGGGGATTTATCTTCCCTCATTTGTTTAAAATGACCAAGATAGATTCTGTAATATCTATTTTTTATCATGATCCTAATAAATAATATAGTTCTTTTAATTGAAGTAATTGTGAGGGAACCTTCTATAGAGATGTTTTTAATCTGTATGATACTCATTTCCTTGGATTATAGGGTAATAATTCCCCAGTACTTTGGGCCAGAATCTATTTTTATTTTACATGATTGTATCCTTTAATTTCAATAGTTATTATGGTCTATGGGGTGGTGGTGGTGGTAAAAATTCTCACATCCCTATATATTGAGATTGATCTTATACTTCCACTAATGATGTTGCAATTATGGATATTTTGGCATTATGATCTTTCACTAAAGCATGAAAAAGATGTATCTAAGGGTTTAAATACATGATAATTACCACAGAGGATTTATTTATAGTTAAGGGCATTCATTTCTTCAAGAAGGGGGCATATTTGACCATCCTAATAGATTGATGCAAGATCATATCAATGATTTTATTCCATCAGTCATTCCATTTAGAAGCTCTGTGGATAGTGGTATTTCATTAGATAAGATAACTATAATATATATCACTTGACCAAATACTTTTCCCTAGGTGATGAAATTTCACATTTTCTTCCTTAAGAGGATTTATTTTACATTGAGAATATTAAATTACAATGCTTTATATTCTCCTTAACCTTCGATGTGTGCATCAGGTGAAGTAGTGTTGATCTTCTACTGAATATCCTTCACAATAAAAAGATAATAATATTGTATTTCCCTAAACCAATTATCCGTCTTTAGGATTTTCACCATCAATAAGGTGGTAAAGTCAACCTGATGGAAAATCATATTTATTTCCTTGGTATACAAAGCATATTCACTATATGAAATATGTTTTATCTTCTGATAGAATAGGGTTTACCATAGGTTTCATTATATATAAGGTATGAATTCCTCTTTCATCATTTCTATAATATCATATCGAGGGGTGGATATTTGACGGAATATGTCCAATATATTTTCATTAACTAGCTCTTCCCATGTGATCACTGAATCCTCATATTCAAAAAGATGTTATTCTACTTGATCCAATAATATTTGGCACTTTATCAATAAATTTTTCAAGAGCATATGGGTTATCCATATCCTTATAACATTCAAGAAAGAATGTGTGGTTTTGGTGGGAATAGTTGATGATCATTTCCCCAAATCACCCATTGATTGAGTATAAAAAATGAAAACTAATAAAGAGTCATGGAATGTGTTCTTCCTCAACCTTTATACTACCTATCAGTGTATGGGAATATTTAGAGTAATATTAACATTTTGAGGACCTTCGGATTAGAGGGATATGTCATTATAAAGATGAACCTCACAATGACCACCAATGGGAGGACCTATATGGCTGTCTTTATATACCTTGTTATGAGGAGGACGACCATTATGTCTTTATTTTATTCTAATTGGAGAACCAATATAAAAAATGAACATAGGATAACCTCTAGACTGATTTATTAGGCTTAAATTAAGGTGAATTTGAGGTTAATTTTATTTTAATAATTTACAAGGGGAGCACCTCATTGCTCGTTAATGTTCAAGCTATGAGGGGGGGCCTTTGTATTTTACATCACAAAAGGGAACTCCATGACTTATCTTCATATTATCATGGATAGAAAACCTATGAAGGTACTCTAAGGATAAACTAAAATGTAGTTGATCAATTTACTATTGTGAGGCCATACATATCTATAATTAATTTCTCTTACTGGTGAAGATTTTTTATATTAAGAAGACATCATTTATGGATATTGGAGGGATATAAGAATTTTAGAATTATCTAGGGAAATTTTCATCTCCTTGATTGTATAATTACCTTATGAGACCTTAGAGATATTTATGGTTGGGCTATCAAGTTTGGACCCATGATCATAATTTGTAGTAATATCGTGTGGTTAATAACCCTCATTCATAGAAACCCTCCTAGGAAACCTCTTAACCATTTTCAAAAAAAATCAATGACTTTATTCGATAGTTATTTGGATATTTTCTAGAATGACTTGAATGTATGAGGGGGTATAGGTATATGATACCATTAATACTCTTTGTTTACTAATTTAATGTTTTTATAGTCTTCCTATGTTATTATAGGAATATGGTCAAAGTCCAAAATGGGCACCATCAAAATGTGTTGATGGATTTCATACACATGGGAAGGGATATAATATTTACCTTATGCCATATATAGAGCATGATATGATCTCCTCTTATGGAAGAAATAATTAATTCTTTCCCCTGAGTGATTTCCAAGATATATTATAAAAATCCAGTAATGGAAGAAGTGATATGAGAATTCCATGAAGTAACTACCAGGATATGCTAGTAAACTCTAATAGGAAATAAGATATAATATTTCCCATGGATTTAATTCTTCACTAGGATGTGTAAATGATCATCCTGAATGGGATAAAGAATATAGTCCATCTTATAAGTATCCATATGGATATCCCAATGATGTCCCTTTTGTTGTTGGGAATTAGAATATGGGCCTAACCTAGTAGATCACTGAAATATGATGTAAGAGTCTTATATGGATACTAGGATATCATAAAAAGCCTATAGGGTACAAGAAAGGATATAATATTTTTCCTTGATCAATGGAAAGATATTCTAATTGGCTTCATATATGAGAGAAAGGATATGTGTATTCTCCCTGGTTACTTCTAGGATATTCTTGCATGCTACTTTGTATGTTTCTAGTACATATTAGAAGGATTTTTTAGGGAGAGAATGAATATGGCCTGGTAATTTAGTTCCAAAAAGGATTTAATGATAGTCTTCTCTAGTGGTAAAATTAAAATATGCATATTCCGGGATTTCAGTGGTTATCCTCCCTTAGAAATACTTTATCTTGGGAACCCTGGTTTGGGTGATTAGGGTGGATTTCTATTATGTTTCCTCCTTAATAATTCTATGATGCCTTAGGGCCTTTTCTCATTAGTGATAGTGATGGATTGTGGTACGATCACTCATGATAGGTCTTAAATTGTAGTTGAGTTGTTGATATAATCCTCCTCCCTTCTAAGGTTAGATTGATGAGAATTTTCATGTTATGAATAGGTTACATTAAAGTATTATAATGTGGCTACTAGAAGCACTTGCTTCATTGTGGTTATACATTATTGGTATGGTATATAGGGATTTATCACCTATAGTATTTCTATGGATGACTCTAATGTAGGAATAGCACTATTGATGCATTTTTATTGCACTAGGGAATTCACTGCCTACTGGTGAATGTGTTGTCTTGGTGATAGTATTCTTCCAGTTTATGGGGTCACCACCTTCACCATATAAATGTATATGTCTAGATCATGGGATAATGAGTGGTGGTATGACAATCTCTATGGATGTTATAAGTTTATCCCAGTATCCTAATGTGAGATAATCGAATAGAAAAATACATTTTTGGATTGTAGGGGGATCTATAAATAGTTTCTAAAAGTTCTATGGGGATCAGTAACAACAAACAAGAAAAAATTTGTGAAACATTACAAGTAAAGGTGCATGGTCAACCAATTACTTTCAGCAGTAAAGAATTCATGTCTGGTTCAATATTATATTTTTGATTGATATCAATGTACACATTTTGTTTTGAGTTAATGAGAATCTACTTTATAAAGAACTATAGACATTTAGAAAATTTTAGTAACACTTGGGTTTCACATTGGTTGAGTGGATAAGAGTTAAGACTTATACAGACTCTTTTCATGGGGAATTATTTCCAACTATGGTATCTGTTAATGGCTTAAATCAATTTCAAGAATCCTTCCTAAATCCCAATATGGGGATGGTTAACTTTTTGTTAGTGATTGATCATTAACATACATTAATGTGAAAATATGTATATAGAAGAGATATATATATCCCTAATACTATTTGTATATATCATAGATTCTTCTTCATTTACTTTCATGGTGGTGATTAAATTCCACACAGTGCACGTTGAGTTTTATCACCATATTGGAAGGTAGCAAGTGTTATAGTGTTGGTATTAGGCTCGTTATAAATGTATTCCTACATATCCCCATGGAGGGAATCATAACCCATTTACTTTTGTGTCATTTAGAAAAAAACATTATACCTTCTAAGATAATGTGGAAATAACCAATGTGTTACCTATTAAGGTCATGCATATAAGAATAGGTGAATTTCATTTTAAGTTCATGCATCTAGGACCTATAAGGTATTGGGATTAAACCATAAAGATGATTCATATGTATATTGGTTAAAATAAATCAAATCCCATGTAGTTCCAGTTATATATATTAATGTCATGTGAAATCATGGGTCTCCATATATTTGGTATATAAGTGAAGGGGTCTTAGAAATAGTTATTATGGGAAGTTTGAATGAGTGTCCCTTTTGTTTCTATCCAATTTTTTGGTAATTAATAGGATGTGATATGGTTTCTAATAGGGAATATGGACCATTTATGTGTATTATGGTTATCATGGAAGACTCCCATTAGATAATGGGTTTATAAAGGATGTGGCTCCAGTTGGATGAATTTGGGATTACATATGGGTGACCATGATGTGTGTTACTCACTAATGGATCACTATGATAAGAAAAAAATGATGGAATGATTAGGACTTACACCTATTAGGAGGCCTAAACATGTATCCACTTCTTTTCGATTGATGGTTGGATAAGTAAAGATGATTATGCACATGGGGGACATGGCCCCATGATGATGTAGTTAGGGATTATAACAAGTATGAGGTATGGGTCATGCATGGGAGTTGATAGGATACTATTGGGGCTTATGAATATGTTTCATAATGACTTATAACATAGTAGGTGAGTCTGGTAGAGTAAATTGATTTGAAATGAAAGAAAGTAGGAGGCCATTTCTCTCTCTATACCTCATTTAATGGACTCAAGGGAAACTAAATAAAAAATTGAATAGTCCCAATTTATATCTTAACATATATGGGGTTTCAACAGAATCCTTTTGATAGGAAACCATGTTATCAAGGTAGTATACAATCATGGATACATTTAGTGTCCCATCTAGCTTAGTGGAAATCTTAAATAATATATGTAATCCAGGGAATATAGTATCAAAGGGTTTCACATTGATGTTTAAAACATGAACATGAAAGTTTAATTTTTTTAATGGATTACTTGAGAGAATATAATTTTTGAGGTGTCAAACATAGTTAAAGGAATCTAAAAATGTATTGTGGGTTGATTCAGTCTAGATAAATGATCAAGTGAAGTAAAGGAGATGAAATAAGTATTATTTCCTTATATTTGGTTTCATCATGAACTAAAAATACATGGTTTGTATGATTTATATTAAATGACCACTTGAAAGAAGAAAATAAGTACATTAGTATAGACAAGTTCAAATAGGTTCAAACTATTATGTGAAAGGGGTGAAATTAGCTTAGGGATTGAGTTAAAGGTCACTCACAATGAATTCTATGCAAGTCACCCTCTATGAAAAAATTTCTTAGGGGTCATTCATGAAAGATCATAATGAATAAATGATTTTAAAGGATATTCATAGTAAATAATATTATAAAGGGGTATTTAGATTGAGGTCACTGTAATGGTGGGTCACTATTGAGCCTTTCATAAAGGATTACTGCAATCAAAAATTCTATGAAATAAGAATTTGGTTAAGCCATTCACAAATAAGGATCAAGGAATTGGATTTAATAAAGGAGGATCAATATGTGTTTCATTTTTTATCCTTTTTTAATTTCACTTAGGAATTACCTACTTGTTTATTTAAAATGATTCAATATCCTAGAGGAAGTTACACCTTCTCAAAGTGGAAACAAATATCTCGATAGGGAAATTTTTCTTTTTCATAACCCGCACCAGGTATTTATTAGTGAAAATTAATAACCACCTTTAAAAATTAATTAGTCATATAAGATCTCATTAAAATATGAAGGGTGATAGTATGGAACACGTAAAGTATTTGGTGGGTATAAAGATAGCTCTTGGTCACATGATTTTTTCTGCGTGAAATCACAAACAATGATGCCTAATGAAGTAAACACATAGTTTCATTGGGGATTCACCTTAGTGGTGTAAATTCTAAGAGACCATGAATTCTTTACATGACTCGTTAAGATATAAAACACAATACTATAAATGAAATAAATTTGAAAAATATTCACCATTCATAAAATTAGATCCAGAAATGATAAATTCTTGAATTAATGGGTACTTTTTTAACCAATAAATTTATTCATGGAAATATTTCCAATGTCAATTTTCACTTGGATCTCCCCTTGTATGACATCCAAGACTTCACATAACTCAATATACTTCTCATATCATAATATGGGTGAATGATTTATCATCATAATGTATATTAAGTGAAAAAATCATCACTATGACTAACCAACCAAGTGGAAAATCCATCACTGATCCAATTCCAATGGTGAACAAAACATTGCCTAGTTAAAGAGATGTATCCAGATCTTGGTGGATGATATACAAAAATTACCGATCCTTTGTTGGATTATACTCCACATAAACACATATTAGGTGGATGATTTCCATCCAATATAAAACATTATAAGAAAATGAGGAACCACCAATAAAAACCCATCAGTTGGATGATAATTCAATAAATTTGGTCTCTGATGGAATTATGCATCCCTAAGACTACCCATCCATGTGACTGATACACCATGAGTGTAAAATCATAATTGGTTGGTTTACCACAAACATAAATTCCTTGGTAGATAATACAACACTGTTATAAGTCTCCAAGTGGATAAGGCACCACCAATACTACTCCCATGTGTTGATGAAGTACCACAAATATGAACCCTTGTGTGGATGATATACCAACCATAAAAAATAATGTGGATTGGGTAACACCATTTCATCGGTCTCATACAGAATAGAAAATCACTTAATCTCTTTGGGTGGATGAGATTCCAAAACATAGAAAGGGTGAATGGTGAAAACCAATACCTGGATTTGGGTGGATAAGGTATCAATAATGTTCTATGAATATATTAAAATGAACTATTTACCATTTAAGAAAAATAAAAATAATTTATAATTATTTAAAACATTCATGATTATTCTCACAAGGAATTACACTACTACAAATAGTGATTTTATCAGTGCTAGAAATAGCTTTTAATAGTGCTAATAAATCTTGTTAATCTTATAGAAGTTAAAGGGGGAAGCCCTTTTATCATCGCTAATAAAAGTGTTGATAAATACCCCTTTTATCAGCGCTAAAAAAACACTGATAAAAGGGGACTTTATTATCACTTTTCTTAACACTAATAAAATTCATAAAATGTAAAAAAAATAAAAAAATAAATAAAAATTGGTGACCACCTCTTTTAATAGTGCTCGTCACCCCCTTTCAACAGCGCTCACCACCCCCACCCCCTCAAGAGTTCCCACCCGCACCCAACCCCACCTGTCGGCCTTTAATAGTGCCCTTCAACCCTTTAACAGTTTTATCCCCCCTTGAACCTATGTGAGCGCCCCAGCCTCTCACTGGATTCGAACTCGGGACCTCCTCTCTAGGTGCCTAGACACTTTACCACTCATCATTGTTGCATTCCTCTCCATTTAATGATATATCTATTTATATATAGTTATATACAGTTATATTTATTCATATATAAAAATATATTTATATTAATATATATATATATATATAGTTATATTAATATACATATTTTCCTATATTAATATCTATTTATATCTATTTATTTATGTATATATATAGTTGTATTTTTTACCTGTTTATTTATTTGTATATTAATATATATTTAGTTATATATTTATACATATATTGATATATATTTGTAATATTATTTTTAAATACATTTTTAAAATATGTTTTTTGAGTGTGTTTTTAAATAAATAAATAAATAAATACATATACACAACATACATAAACATATATATATATATATATTATATATGTGTATCTGTAAGTATAATTATACATATTTATATATATATATATGTATATTTATATACGCTTACATTATAATATATTAATATGCATATTTATATGTTAGAACATATAGATAATATATATCAGTCTGCTAAAACACACACACAATCCCTAATATATTTATATATATATATAAACACACACACACAATATATAGGTATATAAATATTCATATCTTGATTTTTAAATAATATGTATATTATTTTTTATTTAGGTAAGGCATATATATTAATAAATATATTTTATATGTAAATATGTTTAATTAATTATTTGTAAAATTAAATTTTAAGGTGTGAATATATAAAAAATATGTTAATATTCTTATATATTTTATTATAAATAACATTATATTGTGAAATATGATAAAATTTCAAAACCAATTTATCAATATGATTTAAAGACCTGTGAATAAATTTAGTTCCCATAAAAAGGGCAAAAAGACTCCCATAAATGAGCCTGAAAATCCGTCAAATGTTAAAAAAATTGGGGTACGCCGACTAAAAACAGAGTTTTGGAGGCCATCTAAGCATTTTTTGGCCTCAAAATATCTCATACCAAGGTCCCCTGGGTCATAGTAGTGTAGATATCATTTCATGTTTTGATTTCATATGTGGTGGAGTTCAATTGGACATCCGGATCAAAAGTTATTACCGTTTGAAGTTTGAGTTTCTTAGATCTTTTATTTATTTATTTTATATTCAAATTGTTATTAAATGACTATTATTTGATAAAAAACAAAATTATTAATTAAAAATATTTTTAAATTATTTTATAAGCTTTTTTACTTAATATATTATATATTAAGTTTATATTTCTATTTATCATACTCTAAAACCCATTTAAAATATATATAATATTTACATCAATATAAATTTATTTATATATTAATATATTAATATATTACTCTTAATGGATTTTTTGAAATATAACCTTTATCAGTGCTTAGTAAAAAGCACTAATAAAGGGGTACTTTTAACATCGCTGATAAAGGGGTAGAGCTACAAAACCCCACTTTTATGGTAGTGTTAACCTATCCAAATTTATTTTCCCAGGATAACTCACATATATCCTAGTTTGTTGACTAGCCCTTAATTACCAAATAATACACTAGAATACCAAACGGGGATCATAGGGTCAATTATCAAGCATAAATTCCCATATTAGGTCTAAATGTAGAGTTTTACATTCCATACAGCATGGGAAATTTTCATCAGATACCAACATAGTCAAAAACATCTCTCACAAATCACTCATGGCCTATTGGTTGCACTTAAACCATAAGGATTTAAGGAAACAAAATTAAATTAGTTCTAAGTCATACAGAACAAATAGGCAATTCCATCATTTCATATGATGCATGAGACATATTTAAATACTAACAGGATAGCCTTGGACCACCAATTTATAACCAATAGGGTTCTTCTCATTTTATATCACCTGCCAGTTTTTCCGCATATAGTTTATTCCTAAAAATCTAACAAAAGTACCAAAATTAGGCATAATTAACAAAATATTGTGGGAAATGAATAGAAATAGTGATGGTACTGAAGAGGAGTGTTTGAATATCCTATAGAAACCTAAAAAAGACAATTTAATCTATGATATGGCCAAAAGTGAGAGAGATATATAATTTGGAAAAATAAAAAATGATAGCGAATATTGGTGGAGTGTGGTTTCTCTATATAAGGGATGAAGGTAAAAAATGTAAATAAAACATTTCATTTAATTGAACTAATTATTATTTTTTAAATAAAATAAGTAAGAACACACTGAGTACCCTCCATCCATCCACTGATTACCCAATTCCCTCTATAATCTTACTTAAGAGTCACCAAACACCCGGTGGCCCACATGGGGATATATCCCCCTCTTTCACTTCCACCAGGTACCTAGTACTAAGCCCCTGGGTACCTTGTACTAAACCACCAGGTACTCTATAGAATCTTTCAAAATGATATATGTCAGGGAACCTAGTATATCTTCTTAAAACAGACTCTTGACCCTTCTTTAACACCTCCAAATTCCAAAAAAATCAATTAAATTTGATATAATTCATACCTCTAAATGTTCAGGGAATTACACAATTCTAACCATATAGAAACTCATCCTCAAGATTCACTATCGAGCATCACCATGCCTCCCCAAGAAAAAATAATTTCACACTCCACCTATATATCATACACACACACCCAACTCTAATTGTATATATGCATGTGATTCCACTACACCTTCACTTGATAGACTTTATTCTCATAAGAATTATTCTAATTATGATCCACTAGAAAAACCGGTCATTCCTCAAATGACATGACCAGCACAATCATGACCTCATTGACATTAATCTCATGTGAAGGGCTAGGGTGAAATCTCTAAATATAAGACACATGTAATAGTTCATGTATAAAACCATATCTATGAGTAAGGGACAAACAAAATTCCACAATACGGGTCCTATCAACAACCATTAATGGACCCAAAAACCTATGGACTATATTTACCTACCTCTAACTATATTTTTGTTCTAATGGTTTTGAAACCCACAAGAATATCCAATTACCCAACTTAAATTATAGTATATAACATCACAGGTTGTAATTTTCTCTCTTATTACTATATGTAGTTAGCAAACAATTCCTAATCAAATAGGGATACTTTTATTCCTCCTATATGAGACTCAACCTAATAACTACTAACTCCACCACCATTAACCAATACAATAGAAATTAGAATAGCCTTCTATATAAGATCGCAAATGATTCCATTGGAATAAATTATTGACAATCATTATTATAGGAAAAATCTATAACCATGTGATTCTTGACCCATGTACCACAAAATAATCTAGGATGTGATCTCATATTATGTCCTCGAACACCCGGATGCTATGATTAAACGACACACCAGTCTAAGGATTCTAGGAAGTAATTTGGTGCACCTACATATCATGTTCCTTCTGCAACCCTTACCAAAATCATGAAATAAAAATACAATCCCAGTCATAAATAACTCTATAAGCCACCCAATATAGATTCACCCCCTCCTAAACATTTTTCCATCCTATCCCAGTGAAAAATTAGGTTCACTGGATCATTAGGAAATTTAAAACCATCGTCAACTAATCCATGATAACCAATATAACATCATAACCATGATATAACCTATAAAATCCATTCACAAATTCTATCATCATTTCATCCAACTTCCACATAGGAATAGACACTAATTGGGAATGATTGGTGGATCAATAGTGCTCGGTCTTCACCTTGTAGCATGTAAAGAACAATGAAATGATCCCTGATGTTTCAATATTCACCTCAATGAATCAATACTACCAATAGATATCTTGATACATATTGTAAATCCTTGTATTATTATCATATCTCGATGTATGTGAATCATTCATCAACTCATTATGCATGCTAATGGGGACCACAAACTGGCCTCAAACATAAATAACCTCATTAGTATCCTTGGACCTATCAGGTGGTAGAGCCCCAAAATATAAATTATCCCACCTCACTAAAAAAATATCATCCAAAAAACTAACTCATCATCCCCCTCTCAAAGAGAGAATATTCAATACATAAGTATGTCAAGTCCACTCCACCGTGATACTCCTAAACATCAAGGCGCATCTTGGTAATTAGGACCATCACAATCCATATGATACTAACCACCTACACTATCAACACATGATTCTTTCTACTCTATGAATCTGCCGCGAAATTCACCTTCCTAAGGATATATTCTTATCTAAATCAAATGATAATAGATACTCAACTTACCACCTTTATAAATGGTTTAAGTAATACTAACAAATAATATACCATGGGATCTTATAGTTAAAATAAACCTCAATCATATCACCTAAAAGGTTTCGATGCCTGAATCTCATCATGAAAACCACCATAGCCAACTCTAGATCATGTTTCAGATTATCCTACTCATTTGATCTTAGCATACTAGACCCATAAGCGACCACTCAAATTTTCTATATCAAAACTATAATCTTATCAACTCATAATTCATCACAGAACAATGTATACTCCTTACCAAGCTTAGTTAAGGTACGTATTGGTTAAAATGTTAATATCTCATTCATCACATAATAGTATCTCTCATAAATTCTCACCATAATAACTTAACCATATTCTTGGTCAGGCTCTTCATTGACATATCCAATTAGCAGAATTTATAAACTAACCTTTAGTGGTTACCTTTCAATCCAACAAAATTATGAATCTCAATGATATCATTGGGACACTACAAGGTAACCAAAACCTATTCATTCTAAATTTATACTGATAGATGTGCTTTTGAAATCATATTACCCATTAAGTGAACCTCACTAATCCAGAACTGGCACTTTTATAGCATAGTTTATACACAGTTGTATTTGTGTTCTTTTGATGAACTCTAGATGTCAAGAATGGTTCTTTTATGATTATAAGTATACCTAAATATCATCAATTATGAAATCCAAAAATTAAATCATATATATATGTAACACATTATTTATCATTCCCATAAACACAATTGGTATATTTTTTTAATCTGACCAACATCACTAGATACTCATATAGATCATACCTACTACTAAAATTTATATAGGGAATATAAGAGGTCCTCACCCATAGTTAATGATATATTGACCTCAATAAGATCTTAGATAACCACTTATATCCTCTCAACTAGTCAAATATTTCATCAATAGGATGAAGAACATATAAGTTTTTAACCTTCATTTTTTCAAGCATTAATAATCTGCACATAACTACAACATTTTTTCCACCATCACAGCAAAAAAACATAAGAGAACCCAATGGGGATTTCCTTAGGTGATTAAACCTATTTACCAAAAATTCCTATTGTTTATCATTCAACACTCGAAGACATATATAATCCATCCTATATACCAAAGTGGATACATGATATATGCCAAACCTCAACCTAATAGGGAACTCAATATCACACTCAATTAGAAATCCTAAGAAATCCCTAGGAAATATATACTAGAACTCATCACTGATAGGAGGAAAAATTGTCTGACGTGTCTTATCATCTCCAAAAACAATACTAACAAAATGGCTAAAGATCACCCTTATATGGTGATGTTTAGGTTCATAATAGCTTTCCTTCTGAACTCACTCACTGACACAGGTATAATTGCCACACTCTAAGAACATGAATGATACCTATTATTCATAATAACCATGTTATTCCAATACTATGTTAATTAATCTATCCTAATTATTACATAATAATTGTATATATCAAACATAATAAAATACTAGAGGATGTTATTATTCTAATCATGATAGAACACTCAGTAAATATATAAATACCCGACTATCACACCCCTAAGTGTGTATCAGTGGACATCACACCATCCAAGTATCGTAAAAATAACCCTAGACCTCAAACCAACTACTTAGATAAAAATTATAATGATGCACTGATATTGAATAAAACTTATTTTAGGGTATATTATGTTGATGAATATTCGGAAACACAAAATAGTCAATATATAATAGAACTTATATTCTCTAGAATATCACACCAACATATGGTTTTGTTCTATTAAAATAACAATTGAAAATTATTAAAATCATATAGCATTGTAACTAGGAATTTTTCACTCTCGTAATCACCACTACTAAGTTTCACAACTCACAGTTCAAAGAAAACACAACAAACATTCATAGAAATAATATGGGAAAATATATGCATAAATATTTATATGTTTTATAATTTCATCTAACATCCATGGGAGAACACTATAAACACTTATAATATCATAATTATTAATAATAAAAACACTATAGAATATTAGTTAGGGTTACACTTTAATTTTTTGTATATTCTTATATATTCAATTTAGTAATCAACAACTAGTCCAACCTTCCTTTAAAATATATACTATTATAGTTAATCATGTTTCACTACCATCTAAGAATAATGTATAGCTATCCATTCACTCCATTGTTATTTTGAATCAATAACTGACTCAAATATTGTACCTGGTGGGATATTCCAAACCACCATCTTCTGAACTAAACATCTGGAAAAACATCATCAAATGTTCACCAACATCCAGAAAAACAAAAACTCATGTATTGAAGATGTTATTGTTATTGTCTTTACAATGTCCTGATAAACTTTTAAACTTCCTCCATCTAGTATATTAAATATATATCAATGAAGAATCTTTATATTACTATTTATATATCAATTGAATATTTCTTTAAGGAATTCCCACAACAATCTATAACACTTAGGAAAAACACATTCACTTCATGCATGTTGTGTTTATCACCTTTCTCCATTCACTTATATCATATTTAGGTATAGGTTCCATTTTAATTTCAAGGAATAAATCATTAGTGAAAATTTTTCCAGATATTTATTCTATGTTATCTTCTAAAGATATAATACCTTGTCCTCTAGTAGATTTTGTATGAAATTGAGTTTCAGGTCAATTTTTTTTATTCTGACGTGAAACACTGGATTTTGGGAATGATTGATAGAACTATGACTATCACACAATATTCATCCTTCTTCTAGTGACTTTCCAAGATCATATAGATTTTTTATTAACTAAAATAACTCCTTTTTGTCTTTCATTGAAACTGTGTATTCTAATTATTTTTTAGAAAAGTACCCACTAGAAGTAGTTGATACATCCATCTAATATTCGTTCTATCAAACATCAACAACAAGCCCATCATGAACTTCCATTTGCTGGAATCCCAAATAAATATACATCAATGAATCCTTATAAAATATTATTTTCATGAAAATAGTGAACCATATCTTTTGATCCCTTAATGTATTACATAATTCACATCATGAATTATCAATATTCACTTTCAAGGTTTTACATGAACTGAATCACTACTCCCACTACAAAGAAATTCTTTTATCCATGTATATATCATCAAATACATTAATATTCTAATAATTGATTCATATGGAACTTTATCAATGTACTATACATAATCTTTCGATATTGGTGCCATTGAATTTTATAGCTTGAAGTGTCCGGTAAGGTTAGTTGAGATCAACTTACATCTTGTCTTTTAAAATATTTACAATGATCATCCAAATGTTGTATTTATATGATATCACTAGAGTGCTATATTTTTAATCCTTTATATCCTTATCTCGAATTTTTTTTGGTTTAGTCGAGATCCTTCCTTTCAAATATTCTAGAAAACATCCTCTTCACCTACTAAATCCTTGAACACTCTAGACCTATAAGTAATATATCATATACATATAATTATATAATTATATATATTCCTCCATTCAATAAATTTTGATAATATAAATGATCAAATTCATATATAATGAAACCTTCCTTAGTCATGAAATTGTCAATCTTTTCATTCCAATGACAACGTACTTATTTCAATCTAAAGAGGGATCACTAAAACTAATGGACAAGTCTGTACATTTGAAGATCTTAAGAACACATGAGCCTCATCTTGTAGATATACTCATCAAAATCATAATGAAAAAATTAAATCTAAACATATATCTTCTAAAGAATTAGATTATTAAAAGAAAAAAATATCAACACCATCACAATGGTATTATTCAAAACGACTAGTGAAAAAAATGATGAGAAATTGATTACTTAATTTAGTGGGAATCCATTCACCACCAACCATGCCTTATATCTTTTACTTATGTTAGATTTTTTCTATAAATTAAAAACCCATTTGTTCTCTAGTAACCTCATTTATTCTAGTAGTGTGGTCAACTACAAAGTTTTGTTAAACTTATGATAATTCATTTATTCCCTCTATAGCTAACTCCAACTACTTTAAGTCACTGAGTGTTTCTTCCTCTTAAGAGTATTTGGGTTCCCTACCATATTTTAGAAGTAGGAGATTAGAATTAGCACTATACATAAGGATTTTTCACTTGACCCTAGAAGATCTTCTCAATTCTACTTGAGATTTTTATCTTTTTATAAAATAATATCTATTCACCTATCAATTAAATTCATAACTTATAGATCTT
Organism: Viscum album; assembly: GCA_963277665.1. Lineage (NCBI taxonomy): Eukaryota > Viridiplantae > Streptophyta > Magnoliopsida > Santalales > Viscaceae > Viscum > Viscum album. Next base: position 188,445,551 of record OY728156.1, on the reverse strand, counting down.
TCCTTTGGGATTCAGTAAACTATTACCATTGTAGAATGTTTTCATTATTCATATTTATAGTCATTACATGATTTCATCTAATACCAAAATAAATTTTCAACTTCCATTGTTTTATTTTTGATCAACTTATAATTTAAAAGTTCCCTTATTCCTCAGAACATTGTATTCATCCTACTTATAATCCTTATATAGGATCCTCTCAATGAAAATATTATTTTTATTTTATATGAACGTATGATTTTCATCATACCATAGTTTGAAACCAAAATCCTTATTTACATTTCCCATGATAAAACATACTTTAGACTTATCCACCAATTTTTCTGTTGGTCGGAGTGGATACTCAAGAGGGGGTGAATTGAGTTCCAATTAAAATTTATGTTTAAAAATATTTCACTAAAATCCCCCAATTTAATAAACAAATTGAATTGTAGTGAATTTGAACTAAAGAAAACATTCAGTTAGGTTCTCAAGGGATTGATTAATTCCCAGTTAATCTAATCAGAATATCAGATTAGCTTTTGAAACTAACCTAATGATTTACAACTAATGAAAACACTTTCTAATTCAATTATCAGAGTATCTTTGAAAACAGTTTATGTTTTAAAGTACTTAGCAGCGGAATAAATGGTTTTAGATAAAACTAAATAAATTATAGCAGATATAACCAAGAGGCTCAGTCTCAAGCCGAGACTTAGTCCTCTCAACAATTTATATAAATTTGATCCACACCCTGGATCGGGTTTCACAACAGTTTACAACTTTCCAAGTCAAAGACCTCTACCACAGTTCTTCATGGGAAACAAAAACAACAACAAATATAGCTATTCAGGTCATACATGACCTCTACCACTATCCACAGTGGGTAATAAACGATGTAAGGAGTTTGAATGAGGATTTACAGATCCTCCAGTTATGGTTCAGGAGATAGTGTGTGTAAAAATTAAACTAGAAGATACACACTACTCGTAATGTAAATAATAAATCACTGAGCAAGATATAGAGTTTAGAATGGATCTAGTGATTGTAGTGTAGCTCTGGACTCCTTCAAATTTTAATAGAAATGATTCTGAGTCCTCTTCTAGTTTTTTTCTGAAAAACAGAGTGTCGTCTGCTTGACATTCAGGTTCAGAGATAGTGAAATGTAGTCGATGAATCTCTTAAAAATCCTCGTGAATGTGTTTGAGCTTCTGTGTCTTCTTGATCAGCATTTATGTCTCTCTGAGCTCTTCTTATTCATGTATGCTTTTATCTTGTGTATATTCCTCGTGTATTCTGCATGTGTGTATAGAACGTCGTATCTGTGTCGTCTATTCTCTCTTGTGCAGCAACAGGGACTTTTATAGCACGAGCTCCGGTAGAAGAAATGATTTCTTTTTGCAGGTACGAGGTACGGTTCTCTGACATCCAACAAACTTCTTTAAATAAATGACAAAGCATTAAAATATACCTAATATGACCTTTGGTTAGATTAAATAAAGATAAAGAAATTAAGGTAGCGTCGGATTCTCTAGAATGGTAGCTTTGTGTATCGGTAGCCTTGTGTAACGGTAGGCTTTTTTATCGGTAGACTCTTGTGTAACGGTAGCCTTTCTATCGGTAGACTTCATATATATCGGTATAATTAATGTATCGGTGACCTTTCGTGTAACGGTAGACTTAATTAGGTAACATGTCTATAATGGTAGGCTTGATGTACTGGCAGGCATGCATAACGGTAGACATGTTGTACCAGTGACTTGTCTGTATCAGTGACTTTCGCATATCAGTAGGCTTTGCATAATAGGGACCTTCACGTATCGGTAGCCTTTTTCGTATCGGTAACCTTTACATATCGGTGACCTTTCTGTATCGGTAGCCTTTACGTATCGGTAGCCTTTTCGTATCGGTAGGCTTGTTGTACCGCTGGACTTGATGTATCGGTAGCTTCGTTCTGTAACGGTGACCACTTGTCTGTTTAAGCATTCTATTGGAAAAATGGGTCAAGTTAGAATATATATCCATTTAGTATCCTAATTCTATGACGATAATATAAATATTGTAATATATGAATATGTGCATGCTGTATATAAATAATGAAATAAGTAATTAATCATTAATTAATATAGGAACTTGAACATAATTGAGATTATCAAAATATAATTGAGCATAATTAAAATATTATTGAGCATAGTTAAAATATGATTGAGCATAGTTGGGATTATCAAAATATAAATTCAACTAGTTCTCCCAGAGGGCTCAACAATCTCCCACTTTTTGATAATCACAACTTATCACAACTTATGCCAAAGTATTGAGAAAATTAAGATAGTGTCAAAGGAAAAATTTACTAATAATATAAAAATGCATTACTGTAAAAAATAGTTCTCATTTTTCTCCCCCTGTCAATTGCACATCCAATTCTCATTTTCTCCCCCATTTTTCATTTTTCTCCCCCTTTGTGATTAACAAAAAGAAGGGTAGAATTAGAGAAAGATCATAATTCAAGGAAACATAAACACAGTAAAGTGGAGAATATAAGAGTAAATATCCATTAAGGTACAAAAGGTACAAACTGAGAAAGTCAGGATTACAAAAATAAATACAAGTGAATCCCATCAAAAACATCCAGAAACACTCAATCATCGTCTTGAATAGGAGTCTTTCCCTTAGTATCAGAAGAGGGTGTAGGTTCAGATTGACTAGATGGCTTGGTAATAGCTGAAAGAAGAACTGGAGGTTCAGCCACACTAACTGTACCGGATCTGAAATTTGTGCTTCTCTGTGTGATCATAGGTGTCAAGCTTCGAATAGCCTGAACTGGAGTCATCTGAGGTGTACTCCCAGAGGCAGAGGCAGGAAGGGCAGGATGGACAATCACAGGTCTAACATCCACATGCAAGAATGGTAGCAGTAGGTTCTTGAAATCCATAATAATACTGCCTCCTCTCTCCATTGCTGACAAAAAATCATCTCGATTTTAAATGAATTTATCCAGGGCAGGAGTAAGATCCCTGAGCTTACTAACCTGTTCTCGGAAATCTTGAGTTACTGGAGGCAACTTAATATTCTCCATCCAAAGCTTGAAATTATTGGTCATTTGATGTTTGGTATAGACCTTCTCAAAGTAATCCTCCACTTTATTCTTAATTGCTTCATGAGAGGCAGTAGCTGCCTGTAGGTGATCACGAACAAAACTACTTATTTCCCTAGTGGTAGAAAGGATTTGAGTATCTGAGGTACCACTGGTACTGGCCTTTACCAACTCTTCCTGAATAATAGATCTGATCTGGTCAAGGTTCACAGTGGAGCTGGATGAGGGAAGGGGTTTAACTGAGAAAGCTACTATTTCCTTGAAAGATTGTGTCAGATTACTAACCACCTTCTAAACAAGTTCATCTTGACTGTTCAAATGTTCTTTTACTGATTTCTTAAAAGCCTCAAAGACTTCCACAAACTATTTGACTACCTCTTTGATATATCTGATATCAGTATTCACTTGGGTTTGAGAGCTGTTCATGGTAGTCAACGAAGTAATTAATTGTCTGAGAGCAACTACATATCTTGTCCAACTCTCAATTTGAGTATGGCACACCTTAACTTCATCCATCATTTCTTTTACTGGGCTAGAAACAGCATGTCCCAGAGATAGCTCCAGGGATTGCTCCACAATTATCATTTCATCAACCAGACTTTGTTTCAAATCTGCCACTGATTCTCTTAGTGCTTCTTTCAATTTAGCCTTTAAGGACTCAAGGTACTCCTTGGATACCACATTTTCGTCCACAGCAGGGAGGATAACTGATTCCTTTTGGGGCTGGTCTTCCTCATCCAAATCTCCATAATAAATTCCAAGAACCATATATCCTCGATCTGATGTCCAACCTTCATTGTCATACAACAGTGATACTGAACCAAGAATCTCCTCCTCACTTAGAACATTCTCCTAAGGAATCTTCTCTAAATGTTCTGCTCGATGTAATTTTACGTCTTCTTATACAACTGCAGGAGATTCAATATCCATTTGTTCTGAGTCATCAATGACTCTCTCATCAATAGATGCAGCTTCTACTTCTTGATCAGGCACTGTCTTGACTGTACTGTCTATTAGAGGGCTCAAACTGAGCTCTTCTTCTTCATTTTCCTCATCATCTGCTTCACCAACATCCTTCTTTTCTCCATTAATAACATGATCGGATTCGGTTACCACATCCTCTTCAGAGGTTTCCTTAACAACATACTGACATGCTTCTTCTTCTTCTTCTTCAGTCTCATTATCATTGTCCTTCAAAATAGTTTCTCTCTTTGGTAGTTCTTTTGGAGGGATAGTTTCTCCATAAGAAATATTTTGAGGTATAGAACTAGGAGGTAAATCAGGGTCCCCTCCTTCCACAATTGATGTCTCTTCCTCCCCAGCTTCATCATCATTGTATACCGCTTCTGCCTCATCTGGTCCAAGAAAAGGATCCCTCACATCCCTTGGTCTAGAAGGATGATCTACAGGAGTGTACTTGTCGTAGATTTTTCCATCATCATTAACCCATGATTTCTTCTAAGGGTTCCAGCTTACTTTCATAAACTTACACACAGTCTTGGTGAGGCAAAAGTTATCCTTAACTACAATAGTTTCATCTTGAGTTCCACCTACCTTCTTTGCCTTCAGCATAATACAAATTAACATAGAAAAGAAAAGTTCATTGGACTTAGACTTTGGTCTAGTCATCTCCTCAGTCTAAATCATAAGAAATCTGCACAAGTTCACCTTTACTCCATGTTTTAATAGATACAAGAAATAAATGTATTGAAATCTGAGGGTAGAAAAATCTCCTCTCCTTTGACTAATCATATGATGAATGAACTTGAAAAGTAGTTTGTCCTCCCCTGTCATCTCTGCACCAATGACCTTTCTAGGAATTCCATTTTTTGTCAACTCTAACAAGGCATCCTCATAATTTAAATAGTCACTTGTAGTAGGTATGGATTTTGAATAAAATCCATAATCACCTTTATGAGGAACTCTAAGGTTATAATCCCATTCAACAGAAGAAAACAAAATCTTTTGACCATTTACGTACGAAATCATTCTGTTCTCCTCTTCTGATGTCTCAAAATAGACAAACTCATAAAACTCGGTTACCAAAGTTGGATAGTACGGTCCATTATTGTTCATGAAGCATTCGATCCATCCTTGTTCTTGTAAAACCTTCAGAATCAAGGACTTGCTTCCCAGTAGCCATCCCACACATAATTTTTTTTCCACTACAATTTCTCGCTTCGATAAATGTGAATTCATAGGATTCCTTCGAACAGAATCTCTACTACTTCCACTGGCACCAGCATTTGTTACATTCTACTTCTTAGCCTGCGGCGCATCACTTCTTTCATCCACTAAGGGTCGCTTCACACGAGCCATTTCAGATTCTGAGGCTTAGGTTTTGAAAAATTGAGAGTTTTAGGTAGGAGGGATTCGAACAAACGGGTTCGTAGTGATTGAGTGATGTCTAGAGTCGGGTTTAATATCATTTATCATTCACATATAAAATAAATTTTATATTAAAAAGAAATTTAAAGTCTCGGCCTTAATATGAAAATTAAAAACTGTGCGAGAGATGTACCGGTGAGGTGTCTGTAAACGATGAGGTCTAATGGTGAGGTTTATCTAACGGTGAGGTTCATCCTAACAGTGAGGTTCATCCTAACGGTGAGGTTCATCCTAACGGTGAGGTTCATCCTAACGGTGAGGTTCATCCTAACGGTGAGGTTCATCCTAATGGTGAGGTTCATCTTAACAGTGAGGTTCATCCTAACGGTTTTTAAGAGTAAGTTATCATTCCTAGTTCATGTCTAATGAAACTTAATAGTTCTGAAATTAAAGGCTTAGTGAAAATATTAGCTAATTGGATTTCAGTGCCTATAAATTTAGGAGTTATATCACCTCTTTGATAATGATCTCTTAGAAAGTGGTGTCTAACATCAATGTGTTTGGTTCTAGAGTGAGACACAGGGTTCTTTGAGAAGTTGATCGCACTAGTGTTATCACAGTTAATTGAAACATGTTTAAAATCAAATACATTGTCCAATAAAGTGTGTTTCATCCATTAAATCTATGTACAGAAACTGCCAGCATCTATATACTCTGCTTCAGCAGTAGATAATGCAACTGAATTCCGTTTCTTACTACACCATGATACTAAGGACTTTCTAAATAAATGACATGTTCCAGATGTGATCTTTCTATCTAACTTTTATCCAGAAAAGTCAGCATCTGAGTAACTTATTAAATCAAATGATTATCCTTTTGGGTAAAACAGTCCCAAATTAACAGTATATTTAAGATATTTGAAAATCCTTTTAACAGCAAGTAAGTGTGACTCTTTAGGGTTAGCTTGAAATCTAGCATACATACATACACTAAACATAATATCAGGTCGACTAGCAGTAAGATAAAGTAAACTCTCAATCATACCTCTATAATTATTTTGATCTACTAGTTTACCAGTTTCATCAATGTCTAATTTACAGGTGGTACTCATAGGTGTATCACTTCCCTTAATACTATCCAAACCAAAACGTTTTAATAAATATTTAGTATATTTACTTTTATTCAAAATAATACCATCTTTAGTTTGAAAGATTTGAAATCCAAGAAAGTACTTAAGCTCTCCCATTAAGCTCATTTCAAAATCATTTTGCATAACCTTTGAAATATAAGTACATAAAGAATTTTTAGAAGATCCAAAAATAATATCATCAACATAGATTTGTACTATTAAAACATCTTTTGAAATTCTTTTTATAAAAACAGTGGGATCAGCAATTCCTTTTGTAAATCCTTTTGAAATAAGAAAAATTTTATGTCTTTCATACCAAGCTCTTGGAGCTTGTTTTAAACCATATAATGCTTTATAATGTTTAAAAACATGATTTTGAAAATGAGGATTTGAAAAACCAGGTGGTTGTTCTACAAAAATATCTTCAACAATAAAACAATTTAGAAATGCACTTTTCACATCCATTTGAAATAACTTGAAATTCAGATGTGATGCAAAAGCAAGTAAGATTATAATTGCCTCTAATCTAGCTGTAGGTGAAAAGGTTTCCTCATAGTCAATTCCTTCTTCTTGACTGTAACCTTCTGCAACTAGTCTAGATTTATTTCTAATGATGTTTCCAGATTCATGAACTTTGTTTCTAAACACCCACTTTGTGCCCCTGGTCAAAGTGTCTTTAGGTATTTCTACTAGTTCCCAGACTCTATTTCGTTCAAATTGATTTAGTTCTTCTTTCACACCCATTACCCAAAATTCATCATTGATAGCATCATTGATATTTTTAGGTTCTAACTGTGAAAGAAAAGCCTGATGTTCAACCTTATTTATTAGTGAATCTCTAGTCTGTGTTCCTCTATCTAGATTACCTACAACAGCATCTAAATGATGGTTCATTAGAATCCTTGTTGGTCTTGAAAAGGTAGGGCTAGAGACTTCAGGTTCATCAATAGGTTGGGAGTCAATAGAAGCAGGCTCTGGAAAATTTACAGAATTGGATTTTTTAACTATAGGTCCACTTTCTTTATCATTAAGGTTCAAAACAGAGAGATCATCTGCAAGATTTTCAAAAGAGGTCTTAGGTTCATGTGGATCATTTTCATCAAATTTGATGTGAACAGATTCCGTCACACATTTGGTTCTCTTATTGAGATCTCTATAGGAGTTACTAGAAATAGAGTAACCTAGGAAAATTCCTTCATCACACTTGGATGAAAACTTGTCAAGATTATCTTTGGTATTAAAAATAAATACTTTGCAACCAAAAACTCGGAAGTAGTTAACCTTAGGTTTCCTATGATTCCACAACTCATAAGGTGTCCTCTTAAAAACAGGTCTAATCAAGACTCTATTGATAATATAACAAGCTGTATTCATAGCTTCAGCCCAAAAGAAAATAGGTAGGTCATACTCATTGAGCATGGTTCTGGAAATTTCTTGCAGGGTTCTATTCCTCCTTTATACTACACCATTTTGGTGAGGGGTCCTAGGGGCAGAAAAATTGTGACTATAGCCATTGTGTGAGCAGTAGGATTCAAACTCATGATTTTCAAACTCACGGCCATGATCACTTCTCAAGATTTTAATATTAAGTCCACTAAGGTTCTCTATAGACTTGGAATATTTAACAAAGTAAGAACAATCTTCACTTTTTTGAGCTAGAAAATATACCCAAGTATACCGAGAATAGTCATCTACTAGAAAATAGACATAGTGCTTCCCATTTAAACTAGAAACTCTGGAAGGACCAAACAAATCCATGTGAACCAACTCGAGAGGTTGATAAGTTGACACTTCTTTATTTGATTTGAAAGAAACTTTATGTTGCTTTCCCTTTTGACAGGGATTACAAACTTTATCTGCTGCGAATTCATGTTTTGGTAGGTCTCTAACTAAGCTCTTCCTAGTAATTTTTCTAAGTGAATGTACATTGCAGTGTCCTAATCTTCTATTCCAAAGCCAAGACTCTTTATGAAAAGAATTTAATCAACTAATATTTTGCATAGCTAAAGAATTTACGTCAACAGCATAGACATTTTTATTTCGCAAGTCAGAAAATACTAAACCATTTTTAGAATTAAAAACATTTCAAGAATAATTTTAAAATTTAACATTGAATCCACCATCACATAACTGAGAAATACTTAGTAGATTATAATTAAGTCCATCAACAAATAGATCATTAGAAATTAATACTGAGTCACTGTTACCAATCTGGCCTAAGACGATGATTTTCCCTTTAGAATTATCACCAAAGGTGAAAAAAGCTCCATCAATTCTAACTAAAATTTTAAAACATGAGAAGTCTACTGACATATGTCTTGAACATCCATTATCCAAGTACCAAGTCTTTCTATAGGATCTCTTTAAGTAGGTTCCCTAAAAAACAAATTTTGATAGGAAATGATTTTGGTACCCAGATTTTATTGGGTCCAGACAGGTTAGCCAATAAAACTTTAGGTGCCCAAATTTGTCTTATGGGTTTAATAAGGTTTTCAAAATCAATAGATTTTAGACAGATAAACCTTATTAGATCACTGACTATGAATATAACTGGTTGAAGCATATGAGCTTCCAAAACTATAACTAACCACATTCTATCTAGATTTAGGAATAAATCTAGTTTTTGTAATTTTTCTTTGTCCAGGTTGGTATCCTATACCAGTAGTATATCTAGGTGAAATCTGCTTTCCTATCATTTTAGTAAGAGTGTATTTTCTATTTTTGAACTTTTCTAAATCCTTCCTAAGTTTCTCATTTAACAATTTCAGTTCAGTGTTTTCTTTAAGCAACTGAGCATTCTTTTCCATTTCTATGTCATGATCAGATTTATGTTTACCAGTTAAAGCATATTGTTTCTTTAAACCTTTGTATTTTTTTTTCAGCTCATTACAGGTTTCTTCAAATATATCACAGTATTCAAACAGTTCATATTTTGAAAAAAAATTAGATTTAGAATCATCCCCAGAATAATAATAATTTAAAGCAGGAGTTTCAGATGTTACCTCAGAAGTGTTTGTCATAAAACACATGTTTGACTTATTTCTGTTTTCAGTCTTAGAAGCTTCAGATTCACTGGAACTATCCTCAGAATCACTCCAAGTAGCCTTCATGGCTTTCTTATACTTATTATCCTTATACTCATACTTCTTTTTGTATTTCAGCTTTGGACAGTCTGCTTTTATATGTCCTTTTCTTTTGCATTCATAACAGAAAACTTCATTAGATTTGTTAGATTTCTTCCAGTCCTTTTTCCAGTGTCCCTTGTAGTCATACTTACCTGTGTAATTTGATTTTCTGAAAAACTTTTTTTCCTATAAAACTTCTTAAATCTTCTGGCTATTTGAGCCATTTCTGCATCACTGTCAGATGCACTTTCACGTTCTTCATAGCTTGAGAAATCACTTACAACTTGAAGTTTCTCCTTATCCTTATTATTTGAAATAGATGTCTCGTAAGAAACTGACTTCCTTTTTGGTTCATCTTCTTCTTATTTGTTTACCTTGAGCTCTTCTTCATACATCATCAGCTTACCAATAAGTTCCTTAACCGGTAGTTCACTAATATCACAAGATTCTCTGATTGAAACAAAATCTCCCCTCCATCTTTCAGGTAGGAATCTCAAAATTCTCATGATTTTCTCCTTTGATGAAACGTCCTTTCCCAGTGAGATAATTGTATTGAAATTTTTTTTAAACCTGAGATACATATCAGAAATGGTTTCATCAGGATTCATCTTAAAATTATCATATTTAATAGTATATGTGTTCAATATCATTTCCTTAACGTTAGTTGTTCCTTCATGAGGAACACATAAAGTATCCCAAATTTCATGTGTAGTCTTACAAGAAGATATTCTATTAAATTCCTCATCTTCTAGAGCGCAATACAGAGCATTCATAGCTTTGCAATTATTATTGTAAGATGTCTCAGTAGCTTCATTCCAAGTAGATCTAACAATAGTAGGAATTTTATATTCTGATTCTTTGGCAGTCCAAATATCAAAACCCATGCTTTCTAAATGAATTTTCATCTTAATCTTCCCATGAGCATAGTTGTTTCCATTAAAAAATGTTGGTCTATTAGTAGAAACACCTTCAAGTCTGTTATCCATGATAACTAGGTTAAAATAAAAATTTTAAAGAGATAAAAATTTAGAAATAACAGAAATTTTATGAACTTTAAAATAAAAATAATATCACAGTTGAAAAACATAGTACATCAGAAAATATTTTAATCCTCTGATACCAAATGTTGGTCAGATTGTATACTCAAGAGGGGGGTGAATTGAGTTCCAATTAAAATTGCTGTTCAAAAATCATTCACTAAAATCCCCCAATTTAATAAAAAAATTGAATTGTGGTGAATTTGAACTAAAGAAAACTTTTAGTTAGGTTCTCAAGGGATTGATTAATTCCCAGTTAATCTAATCATAATATCAAATTATCTTTTGAAACTAACCTAATGATTTACTACTAATGAAAACATTTTCTAATTCAATTATCATATTAGCTTTGAAAACAGTTTAATTTTTAAAGCACATACCAGCGGAATAAAATGTTTTAGATAAAACTAAATAAAGCACAACAGATATAACCAAGAGGTTCAGTCTCAAGCCGAGACTTATTGCTCTTAAACATATATATAAATTTGATCCACACCCTGGATCGGGGTTCACAACAGTTTACAACTGTCCAGGTCAAAGACCTCTACCATAGTTCTTCGTGGGAAACAAAAACAACAACAAATACAGCTATCCAGGTCATACACGACCTCTACCACTATCCACAGTGGGAAATAAACAATTTAAGGAGTTTGAATGAGGATTTAAATATCCTCTAGTTATGGTTCATGAGACAGTGTGTGTAAAAATTAAACTAGATGATACACACTACTCATAATGTAACTAATAAATCACTGAGCAAGATATAGAGTTTAGAATGGATCTAGTTACTGCAGTGTAGCTCTGGACTCCTTCAAATTTGAACAGAAATGATTCTGAGTCCTCTTCTGGTTTTTGTCTGAAAAACAGAGTGTCGTCTGCTTGACATTCAGGTTTAGAGATAGTGAAATGTAGTTGATGAATCTCTTCAAAATCCTCGTGAATGTGTTTGAGCTTCTGTGTCTTCTTGATCATGCATATATATCTATATGAGCTCTTCTTCTTCGTGTATGCTTCTATCTTGTGTATATTCCTCGTGTATTCTGCATGTGTGTATAGAACATCGTATCTGTGTCGTGTCTTCTCTATTGTACAGCAACAAGGACTTTTATAGCATGAGCTCCTGCAGAAGAAATGATTTCTTTTTGCAGGTACGAGGTACGGTTCCCTGACATCCAACAACCTTCATTAAATAAATGACAGAGCACTAAAATATACCTAATATGACCGTTGGTTAGATTAAATAAAGATAAAGAAATTAAGGCAGTGTGGGATTCTCTCGAATGGTAGCTTTGGGTATCGGTAGCCTTGTGTAACGGTAGTCTTTTGTATCGGTAGACTCTTGTGTAATGGTAGCCTTTCTATCGATATACTTCATGTCTATCGGTAGACTTAATGTACCGGTGACCTTTCGTGTAATGGTAGACTTCCTTCGGTAACTTGTCTGTAATGGTAGGCTTGATGTACCACCAGGATTTCATAATGGTAGACTTGTTATACCAGTGACTTTCCTGTATCGGTGACTTTCACATATTGGTAGGCTTTGCACAAAAGTTACCTTCACGTATCGGTAACCTTTTTTGTATCGGTAACCTTTACATATCGGTGACCTTTTTGTATCGTTAGCCTTTACGTATCAGTAGCCTTTTCGTATCGGTATGCTTGTTGTACCGGTGGACTTGACATATCGGTAGCTTTGTTCTATAACAGTGACCACTTGTCTGTTTAAGCATTCTATTGGAAGAATGTGTTAAGTTAGAATATATATCCATTTAGTAATCAAATTCTCTGGAGATAATATAAATATTGTAATATATGAATATGTTCATGGTGTACATAAATAATGAAATAAGTAATTAATCATTAATTAATATAGTAACTTGAACATAATTGAGATTATCAAAATATAATTGAGCATAATTAAAATATGATGGAGTATAGTTAAAATATGATTGAGCATAGTTGGGATTATCAAAATAGAAGTTCAGCTAATTCTCCCAGAGGGCTCAACATTTTCCTTTTCCTTAGCATCTATTTAAGAAAAGGGTAATATGACAAATATTTTCAGGTTACCAAATTCTAGTGCCATACCATATCATAGGTCTTTTGATATATTCATTAATATATACAAAAATTTACTTATATTGGCTATGTATTCTACTATGTTAACTGCTTCAAATAAAATCACCTTGGGAAACCCAAAGTGCACAGGCATATATATTTCCTTCCCGGTCAAATTTTGTTTCATCCTCCCTACTACTACATTATACTTTCATTTTACAAGCACTATCTTCTTGATCTTTAAACCTTTCTTCTGAATTTTTTTTGGAAGTTACATCTATTTCATTCAGTATCCTTTTCTAACTTGATTCACTTAAAATTATCACCAAATTCAAATTCATTAATTAATTTCCAATATATAAATCACTGAAAGCAATAAAAATTATATTTATGTAAATAAAAACCTAACTTCTTAATAGAATCATCGATGTAGTAGATGAAGTAAAGAGATCCTTTATGATATCATACTAAGGTAGGTTCCCATACATCTGATTGAACTAACTCCATCTTCTAAACATTATGATTTTATCCAATCATGTTAAATGAAACCCACATTTTATTTCACATTGTATAGAACATATAAAAATTGATTGTTATGTGATAAATAATATTAATTCCCTTCATAGCTAGAAAATTTATGTTCTTCTCACTAAGGTTTCATAAACTACAATGACTAAAAATGGGATCTTTTGAGGTTGTTCTTATGGCCATTACACTTCAATATAAAATTCTTGTCAGATAAAGTTTCCCATGTAACAATCCTAACTCTGGTAACCTAGATTCAATGTCTACTTTATTTAATTTTGAAATGATAAAAGTGATTATGTCACCATGAATTGATTATTTTAGTAGTATTAAAGAACCAGATACATATATGATTATTATTTTTTATTGGAAATAAAATATAAAACATAGTAATAGTAAATAATCTACATCCTTAAAAGTGATTCAAAGATTCTTTATTTATAACCTAGAGAAAAGAAAAAAATAAGGGTGAGGTCAACAACATAGTAAGGGTTGTGTAAAACACAAGATATCATGAGTGAATAAGGTATAACCATTTAGAAAATTAAATATTTTAAAACACATGTCATTTAATTAATAACTTTATAATGAAAATCATGCATTGATAATATAAATGAAATAATCTCAAAAATAATAATAAAAATTATCAATAAAGTAAATTCATAGTTTCAGAAATCATGATCAAGGATTCGTACAAATATATTATTAAATATGGATATGAATACACAAAAAACCCAATTAGTAAAACTAGATAACTTGTTTGAATCATGAGTCATGTTGATACATCGAGAGGCTATTTAATTTCAAGACCATCCCCAAAATGTATGTTCAATTAATTCCTCAAGCGTTGACTGATAAATTTAATTCATAAAAAATATGAATTTTCAATAAATATTTGTATTGAGTAAAGAATATAAAATATCAATATTTCCCTAGTCAATCAAATATCGGCCATTATAAAACAATTAATCTAGAAATGGTATATGGTTAGGCCATAAGTATATCCATGATACAAATAATACTGATATAGAAGATAAATTTAATTTCCAATGAAAGATTATCATAAGAAATTTAATAATTCAAAATAATTTTAATGACCATAAAATTAAAACTATAAAAGAAAATTCTATCAATTCATCCAAAAATTATATAATATAGGGAAATATTTTCTTGGGAGAATATAAAGAAATGGAAGAAATTTTTTTTAAAATTATATTTATTAAATATTTTTCAATTTAAAACCATTAAAGTCCTCAAAAAGTAGATTAATATTGTAAAAGAGTCATAGTGGTGGGAGAATCCATTAATGATATATACGTTAGAAAGAAACATTCCTATTGGATTTTTTCTAATGAAAGTTAAAAATTACCCTTTAAGAGAACATTGTAAAGATTCATTTCAATACTTGATAAAATTCTAGGATAAAATGAAATGTTCTGAATAAATTATTTTATTAAATAAAAAGGACTTTATAAAAACAATTTTCGCAGATATGGACTAGGAAGGAATATATCCCCAATCAAAAAGAGAAATAAGAACGAATTTTATTTTAAATTTTTAATTATTTGATACCAGTTATAATGATTGAAAAAGTTAAAAGAAAACACTAATACTCAAAAAAACATCAAGATTATATAAAAATATATATGGATTTTTGGAGGCTATATTATAGGATTCTTTCAATGAAAGTAAAGGAAATTCATAAAATGATATTGTAAAATAAATTACTACATATTTGGTAACTTATAAATTATAAATCCTTATAATAATAAACATGAATTGAAACATTAAATACCATAAAAAATATATATTCATGTTTAATATATCAATGGGTTGATATATACACCACATAAAAGAAAATAGGTTAATAATATAAAATATTTATTAATAAAGTGGAAATTGAGATGGAAACTTCTTACAAAGATCATATCATTAGAGGTAGAATTAATCCATGACGTGGTTATGTGTAAAACATTTATATACACATAAAATAAGTTGAAATAAAAAATAAAAAAATAAATTTCATTTTACACTTAATCATGGCATGACATAATCACTAACGTAGTGGTATAACTCAGTGAATATAAATTGAGTTTTGAAACCACTTTCATAAAGCTTTCACTTAGTTGATAATTATTTAACATCATTTATAATAATTTAATATTTATTATACTTAATTACCATAACCATATACATATATATAATATATTATAAACAAATAATATCTTATCACATGTTCTTTAACAATCTTTCATCATTATCATCATTCTAGGTATTAACATCTTCTATTTTTATATATGGTTTGATTTGACAGATATGGTAATAGTGTCTTCATCATGATCTTATAATATAATTTTTTTAAATAATAATATAAAAATATTAAATATTAAATATATACAAATTTTTAATCATTTTTTAAAATCAGGGATGAAAAATGAACTGCATCTCTTCGGGGAGTTGGTAGTATGTATGTACACACAAGCGATATGATCATTTTTAATAGGTGAAATTACAATGAATTATATTTTATTTTACACTTAAAACCCATTTATTTTTAATAAATATAATATATATTAGTTTTTTCCATCATTATGACTATCCACTAGAGGTAGTGATTGAAACAAATTACATCGGTTCACGAGACGGTAGGATGCACGTAGGCATGAATGACAGTTCTATTTCCCATTAAATGGAAAAGGAAATGGAAAAATATTATACCATAAACATAATAACATATCATTATATGGTGTTTTTCTTATCATATATCAATGTTTAATACATAATTAAATGTGGTGAATAAGAACTAAAAAAAGAAATAACTTGATTACGAAAATTACCTTTTCATAGAGAAACCTTCTTTATATGTATTCTTAAATAACCTAGGGATGGTTTTTTTAGAATAAAAATACCTATAAAATGAATCTATGAGATTTAGGTATATAATTAGTTAGATTTTTTTGAGATAAATGTCTCAAGTTGTTGTGAAGAAGAGAGGAGAGTCGATGTCATTTTATATGTGAGTGGAGAGGCAACTAAAGAAAATAAATATAATATTAATATATAATATGTGTTTAACTAGTATTAAATGGATTCAAAATGAAATTATTTAAAATATATGGATTATATGTTCTTAATATAATCATACAATAAAATTTATATAGGTTTACATATCATTTTAACCCTTATATTTTGGATTAAACACTTTACTAACCATTTCTTATCTTAACCCTAATAGAAAATTTTTCAATCCTAAATGTTTAAAAATTTCCTTCTAAGGTAAAAATTATCCCAAAAATTAAAAATATATTATATTTTATAATAATTACCATTTCACTTGTTTTCTTTTAATATTTTTAGTATTTTTAAATAAAATAATTAAATATTTTCTTTCATAAAATATCATTAATGTCATTTTGGACACTATTCATTTAATTTAACATTATATATATCTATATAGGATGTAATTAAATTATAAAATATTTATAAATAAATTTTTCATCATTATTAACCATAAATGTTTTGTAAAACCATAATATATAAAAAAACTTTTAATGTTTTTAAAAGCATTTAGTTTTATTTTTCTCTTAAATGCATGTGCACTGTGCTAGCATTGTATAAGTTTTTTAAAAAAAAATATAACCACTAAAAATGAAAACAAATTAACATTATAAAAATTATTTCATTATTATCATAATAACAATTAATATTCATTAATAACATCTTCATATCCTTATATGAACAGAAAAGAGATATTAAAGTTGAGAGAGTGACATTTTTTATTTATGCTTTTCTAAAAAATATATATATGAATTATCAAAGTAAAATGGAATAAAACTGAAATATATTTGATGATATGATGGATATGGTACAATTAATATAATATAATTAAATAAATTCAATCATTGGATATATTTTTAAATCCTTTTCATGATATTTTTACCATTAATAACCTGATTTACTCTTTACGTAGTGAAAAATAATTGCCATGGTTACTCTTCATAACGAACAAAAATAAAAAGGAAATATATATCAAAAATTAACATATTTATTCCAAATATAGATTATATTTTTAAATATTACATTTATTCAAGGGGAAAAATAAATTTTAATATAAATGTCTAAAATTTAAGGGAAAACGGTTTTCAAAAAAATTAACACAAAATTGAACTTATACCAGAATCAACAAAAATATTGATTCCTGTGGAATTATTTAGATTTTTTAAGTTATTATAATTTAAAATAAAATCAAAACCCTAATATTAATTTTAAATTACATTATATAATGAAAATAAATAATAATTTTATAAACATCGATATTTTCACTATTCATTGAAAAAACAATCTTTTCAGAAAAATATCAAAATTTCACCCAAAGTTAATTTTTATATGCTGATTTAAAAAAATATATCCTTTTTATAAAATGAAATTTCTGAAATTGGAAAAATATAATTATAATATTGGCAAACAAAAATCAATAAAAGCCGTGTTTTGAAGAAAAACATATTACTGAAGCATAAATTGACTTTAATAGAAAAATGAGTACTTATTTCCTAAGAATTAATCAATAATATTATATTTAGTATGACCTTTATATATATATATATATATCATAGGTTAGTTACTCATATTCATAACCACCAATTTAATGACTAAGTTATAATGGTTAGGTTTAAATAATATTTTTTCACTGTTTGTTTGAATTGTCGGTTTGTGTGTTCTATATTCTATTGAAAAGGGTATTCTTTTTAAAAATATATATATAAACGAAATTCATGGTATATTACATTATCCCATCCTTATATAAATTTCAACCTTGTAATTTTAATTATTATTTTTCTAAACTGAGTATAACGAAGTAAAAAAAATTAACTCTAGATTTTATCATGAACTTTAATTTCTTAGATATGACCAAGAAACCTATTATCCATGTATTTATATAAGAATAATACTTTAAAAATATGTTTTAAAAATGTAACTTGGTAGTTGAGTGTTAATTTACACATAGTACATGAAATATTTATCAATATTTTTTGGAGTTTGATAAATTGCATTACAATTAGGTTAGAAAATATGATAAAATTTACTTACATGACTTCTTACCATTTGATAATAATAATTTTATCTGAGGTAATAAAATAAAATTTTAATTAACTAAACAATGTTGAAAATTCATTCCTACTATCTAAAACGGAAGTGGTTATCACAATATAAAATAATAAATAATATTAATTAACCTACATTTGAAGAAATACTACATTAATCTCTAATCTTTTAGCAATGATGCTCAAAGTTAAACATAAGTCATTCCATAAGTTTATAACATTATAACTATTAAAAAATATTCTTTATCAGGTTTATAACCCAAAAATATGAATGTTTTGGTTTCAAATTTTCCATAAAAAAATTTTACATTTATCTTCAAATAATAGTAATTACTAATAAAATTGATATGAAAAATATATGTTCCCTGTAAAATAATCTTTAAAATAATATAGCTTTTCCCATAAATAATATGAATAACCATAAAGACATAATAAAATCATATAATTTTCCAAAATATAACTCTACCATTATTCATCAAATAAAATCTCATCTTATCTAAGAAAAATTGCATTTATATTAATAATATATTATTCTCAATATAGTTAACATGCTTAGAAATAACATTAATAACTTAGACACCAAATAACTTTTTAATATCATGGTTATCTATATGATAAAACATGTATTACCAAAATATATTTACCCTATTATCCTAATAAAAAAATTAAAATCTATGATTTTATTAAACCTAAATGTTATCAATACCTTTCAAATTATGTCCATAAAATATAGAATCATTATTCCTAAAATAACATTTTCACTAAAACTCATAATAAATCAAAGAGTTTTATTCCCAAAAAATCTCTAAAAATATCCAACATCATCTTAAAATATCATTATAAAAAATATAAAAATGGTTATTTATTCCTTTAAAATAATGATTAACCATAGACTTAGAAACCCATGACATGGATATGTAATATCATAGGTTTCCATAGGTTATATCCTCTATTTCATCATAATGGATTATAAAGAAAATGTTAATTAACCAAATAATATCCACTAAGAGTATCTACCTAGGTGTGCAGTCTTTGACCCACTTATCATGCACTGGTGATGATCGAGTTAATAACCAATATTCCCATTTCAGAGTTGTTACCACTAGGTACATAAGTTCTATAGCTTAATTAACTTTAAAATATCCTGACATGGATGTATTTTTTAGGATAACCACAAAATATCTTCTTTACCAAACTTTATAATATTATCCTATACATATAATTATCCCTAAAGTTTTTATAGTGTTTTGTTTTATAATCTATGTTTTCAAAAATCTAGTTACCAAAGTTTCTACTAATGTTTCTCTGATAAAAATTGTAACAACCCAAACTCTATTAAAATAGAGTTAGTTTCTACTTTATTACATTTTCATATGATAAAAGGGGCCACATCTCTAATGAACGTTTAGTTTAGTAGTTTTGAATAACTATATAGATATATGATTCCAATTTTACATTATCAATAAAATATAGAACATATTAAAATTAAATAATATACATCATTGAAATTAATTCAAATATTGTTTATTCATATCCATGGGAATGTAAAAAAATTAAGGGTGACCTCAAATTCTATGTAGGTATTTCATAGAGTGGAATCTATCATGATTAAATAAGGAATAATCAATATAGAAAGGAAAATAATATTAAACATGTTACATTTAATCAATAAATTAAGAAAGAAATTAATCCATGGATAAATCAATGTAATAATCTCATGGATAATAATAAATTAATTCTCAATTAATGAAATGAATATTCTTGGACATCTTGATCAAGTACTTTATCTAAGATATTTTCTAATATGTGCAGGGATAAACCAAAACTAAATTTAATAAGTAAATATAACTTTATTATTGTATGAGACCTCTCAATGCATCAAGGGGATATGTTATTTTTGTAAAAACCTATCCTTAAATTTCAAATGAATTCTTCATTTATTGAATGATCAATTTAATTCATAATCAATATTATTCATTAATAAATATATATATTGAGTAAATAATATGAAATATCTATACTTTTGTGGTCAATAAAATAACTTTTATAATAAAACATAGTATGTAGAAATTTTATATAGTTTAGGAATTAAGAATTTCTATAATGAAAATAATCAAGATATGGAAGAAAAATGTAATTTCTAATTAAATATGACCATAAGATATTGAATGATTCATTAGAGAGTTAACGACCACCAAATTAATAAGAGATAAAATATGGACTTCAATTAATTAGAAAAGTATATTTTTTCTTAAAATAAATTGTTTTTTTATAATGGAATAAAATATAAGAGAAACATTTAAAATTTGTTTTAATTGATTATTTTTCTTTTTAAAACCATTGAAATATTTTATAAGAAGTTTAGTAATGTAAAATGGTTATAGTAGCGAAAAAATTCGTAAATGTTTAATATGTTAAAATAAAACATTCCTTTCACCTTTTTTCTAAAGAAAGTCAAAAATGAACCGATCATATAATAGTATAAATAATAATTTAAAACCTGGTAAAAATTCAAGGATAACAAAAAAACGTACTTAATAAATCATTTGAGTAAATAAGAATGACTTTTATTAAAAAAATTAAAAAATCGACATGGAATAAAAATAGAAAAAATCAAAACTAGAAATAAGATCATCATTTATAATAAAAATTTATTTTCTTGATTCAAGTGAAAAAGATAAGAAAAGATATAATATATATTTTAAAATTATTAAATATCCATAGGATAATTAAATTTATGGATTTTTTGAAGGATAGGTTATAATATTCCATCATTAAAAATAAAATCAACCCCAAATAAATAAGATAGTAATATAATACTTAACTATTTGGAAACTTTTAAATTATAACCCTTTAAAAGAGTAAAATATAATTATAACATTAAATTAAATAAATAAATAAACATTTATGTTAAATATATCAAATTTTATTATATACATAATATAACAGGAAATATTATCATAATAAAAAATGTTCCTCAATCAAGTGGAAGTTGAGATAAAAACACCTTTCAATAATCATATCATTATAGTAAGAATAAATCCCTGAAATGATTATGTGTAACATATTATATCCAAAAAAAGTTTAAATACAACGTAATACATTCAAATGTCATTTTTATATATAACCTTGGACATACATGATCAATGGAGTAGTGGTAAAACTCAATCAATAGAAATTGAGTTAACACGCTCCTTACCTCATGCTTTCACTCAGTTGAATGTTATTTAACATCATGTCTAATGAATTTTCATTTATTATAATTACATAAAAATCCAAATAAACATATATAATACATTATCCACATATAACATATTATCACCTATTTGTTAACAATATTTCATTATTATCACCATTTCAAGTGTAAACTGGTTTATTTTTCATGTATCATTTGATTTAGATGTTACAATCCTTGTGTCTTGATAATTTTTCTATCATATAAATAATTTCAATCATGATACAAAAATAATAAATATTCATTATATATATAAATATTTATCTATATTCATTTATGAAAATTGATCATGAAAAATGAATCACATCACTTCCTAGAGGTGGTGGTCCACACATATGAAAAATCAATGTTATCATTTCTTAACGGGTAAAATAGTAAGAAATTAGAAGAAATTTTACATTTATATAATCATAATTATGTCATAAAAATACTGAATATTCATTTTTTCCATCATTATTACATTCCATTTTATGTGGTTATGAAAACCTAAATATATCAGTTTGTGAGGCGGTAGTCCACACATACACATGAATGATGGTTTTGTTTCCCAATTGATAGAGAAGTATATGGATACATATTATTCAATAAAAATAATAAAATAAAAGTATAGTGTATATATATACATTTCTAAAATACAATGGTTAGAAAATATTTTAATATGGTAATAGAATAATTAAAAAAGAAGGAATATGGTTAAGACAATTAAATTCTCTTAGAGAAACCTCCCTTAAATATCTTCATAAGGACCCTTTAGATGGTGTTTCAAGAAGAATGGTATATCTAAAATGAATAAATTTTATTTAAGAGGATAATTTTTGTGAGTTTGGTCAATATAATTTTCCAAAGGTTGTGTGAATAAGAGAGGAGAGGTGGTAACAGTTTGTAAGTGAGGGGAGGGGCACCTTTAGAAATACATGAAATATTATCATATAATACATTTATAACTAATTTATAATGGCTCCAAAATGACATTTATTAGAGAATTATTTGGATATCTTTATAATATAATCATCCAATTAAATTTAGATAGGTTTAGATATTGTTTTAAAAATTAAATTTTTTATTAACCCCTTCGATAACCATTTTTAACTGTACCCATTGTAACAATGTTTTCAATATTAATGCATTATAAATTTACTTATAAGGTAATAATTTTCTCACAAATGATAAATTTATCATATTTTATAAAAATTACTATATCACTTTTCCTATATCGATATTTTTATCATTTTTAATTAATTTAACAAAATAATTTTTTCCTTAAAATGTCATTATTGTTATTTTTTACACTATTCAATTAATTTGACATTAAATAAATAAACATATAAATTAAATTAAAATATAAATTCTCTAAAGAAAATTAAACATTATTATTAATTCCAAAATTTATATTACACCATAATTTATCCAAAAATATATTACTTTTAGTGTTTTTAAAATTCATTATTTTAATTTTTCTACTGCATGCACAAGAAATGTGTCATCATTGTTTAATAATTTAATGTAATTATATAATCACTAAAAAATAAACCTAAATTACCATCATAAATAAAATTTAATTATAATAAAAATAATCTTTAATATTTTTTAATAACAAGAAACACCCCAGAAATATAAAGTGTAAAAGGTCTAAATGTTGAAACTTATGTTAACAAGGTGCACCTTTCTTTTTTGAAACCTATTTTCTTAAAACTATGTAGTTAAGAAAGGCTTGTCCTCGAGTAGTGTTAGGATAGGTGACCTCTTGGGAAGTTTATTTGGGTGTGTTTGATTGAGGAAAAAGTACATTGAAAGAACATGTGTTGTCCTATAGGTATAATCATTAGTCCAATAAGTGACCTCAGTTGGTATTAGGCTACGGTGTTTAGGAACGAGAACTCTAGGGAAGTCTCTCATGGTGATTGTGATTTATGATAAATCCCACTTTAAAAACATGAGTTGGTTTATATGGGTGAACTCTAGGGAAGTCTCTCATGGTGATTGTGATTTATGATAAAGCCCACTTTAAAAACATGAGTTGGTTTATAGAGATAATCATTAGTATAATAATTGAACATAGTTATTAATACTATATGGTGTATAGGGAAGGAAAATAGGGAATTAATACACCCCTGGGGTTCATATGATGAGGTTCATAGCCCAAGGAGTTCAGTTCATGACATAACATCTTTTTATTCCTGTAAGAACATATAAGAAAAATTAAATTCAAGAGATTCACATTTTGTATTTATTATTTAATTAAAATAATATAAATGTCATTATGAAAGGTAAATGGCACCACGATTTCATTTATTCGACATTATCCTAGCTAGGTCAACTTCATTAAATGAAATAAAATATATAACAGTGTTTAATAGATTTATAAAGCCTTATAACATTATGAGGAAAATAATATGATGTTACATCAGATTAAAATAATTCATATGCTTTTTGGAATAGTAAATGAGGTAAAATAGACCCATACTAAATTTAAGGTATCTATTGACACATTATATAGTGGGGATCCCATATAAGGGTTGTAACTAGTGTCTGACTTGATGCTCAATTTTTGGGGTAGAGTGGTGGCTCCTTTGAATCCATGGAAGAATTTTATGGGAGTGTTTTTTTAACTCTAGTTGGGAACTTCATCTTGGAGTGGTGAAGGTTCGTCATGAAATCATATGAAAGTTCTTTTGGGAAGGGTTGAAGAGGTATGTAAACAATTATTTCACTTAGTGCTTGACTTATCGATAGATAAAGGTATAGAATCAGAAAACAATAGAGATTTTAGAACTTTTTCTAGTGATAATTTTTATGTTATAGGATATTATAATATCCATTTTAAATAGTTTCGTAAAAGATACATGGAAGCATGATGTGATATGGGTGATTATGGATTGACTCCAAAATTCAACCTAATACATACCAATTCGAGGGAAATTCTTAGTTTAGTACCTAGGTAATTTTAATGTGGATGAGTTATTAAGAATTATTAGAGTTTTTTGTCTATCATTTTAGATATAGATCCACAATTTTCATTGAAATTTTAGAGAGGGATATAGAAGGTGATAGATACCCAGTTAATGGTGAGTATGTTGTATCACCTTAAGATAAAAAACAATAAATAACAGTCTATACAAGATTTGGAGAACATGATTTAAGCTTGTGTGATAGATTTTGGAAGATCATAGGACCACATGGGTTGGTATAGTTTTTCAAAAAAAATCCACCATTTATTATATGATTTTTTTCAAATAATTGAATAGAATATCTTATCGATCATCATTGTGTTGGGAAGATTTAGGATGGAGTTCTTTTTCGGGATGAAGCCTAGTGAAAGATATAATTAATCAGGTTCACAAAATCTAATATTGATTAGTGATATCTCAAAATTTTCATAAGAACTATAATAATAATATAAAAAATTGGATTTTTTGGTTTAGGATCAGGTTTTCTTATGAGTGATGTTATGGATGGGGCATAGATGGATTTTGAAGCATTAGAAATTAAAACCCTATTATATGGTTCTATTTAGTGTTTCTTATTTAATTATATATGTGACTTATTTACTAAAGGTGTCACTATATTATACCATTTTTCTAAATGTATTCTATGTCTCTCAATCGGGTAAGTACCAAAAATATTTGTATCACATTATTTCCTATGGCATGGTGGATTTTTTCTGCCCCCCCCCCCCCCAAATGTACCCTAATAAGTTTTTAATGAAAAAAGGATGACAGTGTTTACCTAAATCTTTCATCCTATAGGACATGGGTTATTGACTAGAACCAAGGGTATAATAAACATAAATATGGGATGAATTAACTTCTTATATAAACAATAATAAGAGAGATATAAGTTAGATACATCAATAAAATACTTCTTATAAGGATAAAAAAAATTGCATGTGAGTGCATGCAGTGTCAGAGATAACTAATACAATAGAAAAGGAAAACTACTAGAACCAAATGGTAAATGTGGAAGTGAACATGAATATCAAACAACCCCTACCAAACCATAAGCTAGTAATATATAGAATGATCTCCAAAATTCTCCAAATGACCTAAAAAATATTTTATATATAAGTGAGGTAATTATAACTGCATACTTAGTAGGATCCTCTCATGAAAAAGATAAAAAATAATTCTAAATCTTAGTGAACATAAAGTGAAACTAACCCATCACCTAAACCGATATACTTAGTTCCCAACCTCACCATGAATATCTTTTACCAATCATTGTATATAATAGATAATATATTATAATAATAAAACAACAAGGATACCCCACTCCTACTTCCCCATTAGTTTTCCTGTCTTCCCCAACATCATAAATCCTAAGTCATATATCTCTAAAATTATACACCTGAGGACACCTAGTATATGTATCATAGAATGCATCATGTTCATCACATCATCTCATCATCCCATGATACATCTCCATATATTAACCATGTAATTTTTAGGATCCACCAAATCACATATGACGTGTATCATATATCGGGAATTATACGTCAAGCTATCACAGCCCATGCACCACGTAAGGTTTCTCAAGACATTATATCCTACATATGTAATACATATAATAACCATTTGGATATTATATAACACATAGATACTAAAATATCCCAAGGACTTCATTCTATGAAAATAGTATAAAATAAAAAAGTAAACCCTATTAGAATGATAGAGATCAAACGGCATTGCATGGCATAAAGGAATGGGAGGAAAGAAATCAAATAGGGAGAAACCAATAGAAAAAGGAGGTATAACTCACAAGTATTAGCAAAAATTTACCTATATAATATGGTTATTTGGTCCCAGTTTAAAGGGCATACAAAGGCCTCATAAAATCACTATGAGTTACCTAATGTTTAAGAGTGGAGTTTGGGATAAAACATGGTTTAAGGTCCTTGGGGTATTTATAGATAGAGTGATTTTTGTGAGAATATTGCATATCCCTTAGGAACACACTACAACCTATTGAAAAACAAGAGGACAATGATATAGTGGAAGTATACCATGTCACAGCCCCTTAGTCAAAAAAATGTCTGGAATCCATGGTTGAATCCATTATGCAGATCCTATTTAGCTGTGAGAGGGACAATAGTGCAGCCTAAATACCAATCCATAGCCACCCCCAATTTAGAAGTAGCCTATAAAATAGATCCCGGGACCTTGTATTGCATCCTACTTTCTCCAAGTCATAGTTCTTGACACCGGGGAAGGGCCTACACTATAGCCAACCACTATGGTAAAACTAAAACTAAAAATATATTAGACTAAAATTCTATCCAAAGCTCCTCTACACTGCTACATGGTCCTAAAACCTATAAAAACCAAGCCTATAGTGCATCCCATGGATCCATTCGATATACTTTCCAAAAAAGGAAGTCCCCCTTGTCCCCAAACACTCTCTAAACACATTGTAACCTCCTCTTGGTTCCATCAACCCCCAAAAAACACAAAGAAAACGGATTCAAGGATCAAGTTCCTTATATTAGATACTTAAAAAATTGCTCTCATCCTTGAGAATTTAAAATTCCACCTAGAGAGAAATAATTAAAATGGGTTTTCTAAACAGCCTTCTAGTGAGATACCTCTCAATAATATTTCCATCAGAGAAGATCAACCACATCACTCAAAGGAACCAATTGAAAAATCATGAAACAACTAAAAATAACCCTTAAGAACTCTCCCATGAGGGACACCTATCAAATTAGAAAAATACCATAATATGAAACAGGATAAAAAACCATGTTATAAACCAGAAAAGTTTAACATTTCCAGACAATAGACATTAAAATATAAGAGCTAAGCAACAAATAGATCAGGGTACTGAGTGTGTATCTATGAATCACATTACCAAGTAATCTATACAATGAATTTTTATCTCAACATGACATGATCCAATTAAATATCACACCCAAAAATACCTTCTCCTATTATCCATGGATCTCAATAGGTTTCTCCACAAAGGTCTCATCAACATCATCAATATCTATCTCACCCCAATCAATGAATTGGGAATAATTATGAAGATAATGTTCAATTTGAAGAACATGAAATATATTAATTTTATGAATCATTTTTGTTGGATGTCCTATCTAATACACCCTGACTCCAACACAATCAAACACCTCAAAAGTCCAAACAAACTAGGGAGAAAGATTACTCACATGGCTAGTCCTTCAAATCCCATTATGAGGAGTCTCCTTCATAAGAACATTTTAATTTATTATAAATTGACTTTAATTTATATATATATATATATATGGAATTATTTTGAGACTAGGTGCTGAGATGGCGAGTGTTTCCGAGACTCAGAGTGCCTGGAATGATCCGTCGAAAAATGTTAATCTTTAAATAGAATGTTTGGGAAACATTACTAAAAAGGAGGAATAACTCTTAAACTCTTACTAGGATTATAAATATAAGGGCACTTTTGCATTCAGTATGGTTTTTTTACCCTAGGTGCAACTTAATTTTAGTCGGTGCAGGCCTCCAGTGAGAAAACCTAAAAATGGCATAACCATAAAAAAATAATTAAATACAATTATTTTATTTTTCAAATTCTTATACTCACGAATGGTGACTCATATTGAAAATATAAGAGAACTGTTGAGCTCGTGAGTTTATTCTTTCTTTAGGTGGATCCTAACATTAGTCGGTGTGAGATAACATTGGAAGTTAGTTTTTGGCCATAAATAAAATAATTAAGTAACAATTATTTTATTGTAAAATACTTATAACTCCTAAACAGTAACTCAGATTGGAAATCAGAGATTACCATTGACCTCATGAGGTCATTTTATCCTGTGTAGAATACTACTCAGAATTTCAATGGGTCGATGGTGAAAGTTAATTTTTGAACAATTTTTTTTTGGTTCATTTAAATAAACGTGTGAGCAGATTTTTCTAACTTTTAAACTGGTGCTAGGATCAAAAATATGAGGGTATAAATGAACTAAGAATAGTGGGATTCACCTATAATGGACCTAACCTCAACTAGAATGGGTCGAGGGAAAGAGTTCCTTTTTGTACTTTTTAAAGAAAATTTAATAATAAAATAAACTTGTTTTATTTTATTTTTCTAAATTTTCAAATCATTGCTGATCAACATTTTTTCAACCAAGAGAAATTGAATATGGTGTTTCATTAAATTAAACAACATAATGACTTCATAATAGAAACATAACATAAATGTTGATTGACATTTAGTCATTTAATGGCCAAGAAAACAATGTAGGATTGTTGGCCCAATCCTGGTTATACTGTGAACTCTATTGGGTGATGATGACAAACCCCAAACCCCTTTGACTGAATCCTCACCAACAATGATTGACCGACAACTATAAATAGAGGATCACATAACGAATAATGCCATCAATGAGCACTAACAGATTGAGGATCAGTGATGGATCTGAGCTTCGTCCCACATCGGAAATGGATCCTCAATCTTGATAAGGGTTTAAATTGTTTTATGTTTTCCTCATTCTTATTCTAAAACAATGAACGCTAATCAAACCACAAACTGGTTGAACTGAAAATCATGTGTTCTCACAAGATGGTGTTTTTTGTGGGGTTTTTTCACTAGGATTGATGATTATCCAATAGAACTATAATCCCAAGACTCAACTATTTTTAAGCCTCTATTGTGGATGGTGTGGGATAACATAAACAATGCCTGAGCCTCTTCTCTTGTGTTTTTTTCATGTCCACATCCTCCAAATTTAATAAATGTGGGTCCAATGATATGGCAGTGATGACGGATACCCGAGTGTCCTAAGGGTGTGCATGGATCTGATATAGGGCCACTGGAGTGAACCTGGTGGCCCATGGAAGGTGCCGCTGGCACAGCACCACCGGCGGCCGCAAGCAGGAGGCAGTGCCACCCTGGGCACCATGTGTAGGACAAAGCGTCCGGCTCTCACCGACAGCAATGGAGGAGGTGGCATAATTGGTGCATGCCACAGTGAAGGAGAGAATTATCCCATCGACTATGGTGGATGGCTGAATGTTGCGCCAATGTGGTTCCATGTAGGAGAAGCGGCTCGCTCCTGCGAGCCATGTGATGATCAGAGGGGAGCAGCCGGCTGACCAGACGCACGTGCCCCAAATGGACTTGCGGCCCACTGGGTTGGACTGGACCTCCTGAGTAGCCCAGCATAATTTTTGAGCCCATCCTCTTTAGTAGACTAGTAAAATGGGATAAATCCGGGTTGTGGGGTTGATGGGGCAAGGAAAAGAAACCAGCCCACTAGTACGGGCCGGGATGGATAAATTCTGGTCACTCGGTGAGAAAGCCTATTAGACCCACGACCAACCTCAGTCGGGTCCAGTGAGACCCAATTGGGTAGGCCAATGGGCTAGACAGAAAGGTTAGGGTCATGCGGGACCCTAGTTTGGGATGGTTGGGTCGGTCTGAACTAGTCAGACCGGGCCCGAATGCAACTGGCCCCTATTTACAAAAAGGAAATTATCTCCCTAACTGTGTATCCTATTTACGCACTATATATGGCATTGGGACCCACATGATGGGACTATCCTTATTAAAACATCTATGTAAGATTTCATGAATGTTGACCCGGTAAGGCTTTGTGACTTAGTAACCTGGAAAGACTTTGTGACTCAACTATAAATGAGACTGTGTGACTCAACTACCGAGTGAAACTCAGTGACTCAGCTACCTAGGGAGGATTCATGACTCAGCTACCCAGCAAGACTCCATGACTCATCTATCAGGGAGACTTCGTGACTTAGCTACCTTGTGAGACTCCCTGACTTAGATATCAGTGAGACTTCGTGACTCAGTTACCCAATGATACTTTGTGAATCATCGATTAGTGAGACTTCGTGACTCAGCTACCGAGAGAGACTCGGTGATTTAGCTATCAGCGAGACATTGTGACTCAGCTACCCAATGAGGATTCATGAATCAGCTATCCTCGAGGCTTCATTACATAAATATTAAATATTTCAAGGAAACCTAGCTATCCTGAAGGACTCATTCGGGAGGAGTTCCTTTGTAGTGATTGATGTTCAGTGTTTGCAATTATTGGTTTTTCTATCAACACTTTAAGTTATACTTGATTCAAGCTGACTCTAGTGACTCTAATCTTTTTACATTATTTTTTGATTTCCTTTTTGAATTTCTGTGAGACTCAAGTTGGTTTCAGGGTCCTTACTGAGTATTTCTTTAATCACCCCTACATGGGCTTAGCCTGCACATGTTGTGTTGGGTGCATAAGACTGACGACTTGGCAGAGGACTTAGTGGCCCAGGATCGGGTGGTTCCTAGTGAGTTCAGTTAGGCAAGACATGCTTCTACTACTTCTATAAGTTACTCTATACTTACCCATTGGGTGGGGTTTCCAGTGTACGACTATCATAGTTTCCTAGTATTTTCTTGTTTGCAGTATTTCCATTGATGGCTTTGTATTCTGGCCCATTTGACCTAGAGTTTCTATTTTTACTAATTGTTTATTTAGTTTCATTCATATTTAACTTTACATCATTGGGGTGTGGTTGTGCGTGCATGTGTATAGGTACTTGGTAAAATTCCTCCCATTTGCAGGTTGATGCCTTCGGTGCTAGTCGCCGACCCCTGGCCTTCAGAAGGCAGGATTGGGGTATGTCCTGGCTTCGGCCCCGAGGGATGGGTCATGACAAACATGATCTCCAATGTTGAACTATGTAGGTATCCTCCTATGATAATCATAGTACTTTTGATGATCATGTTATACCATTATCCCTTTATGAATCATATAAACCATCTCTATCATATTTACACTAGTTTTGGCCTGAGAATTCAAAACTATCTCACACCCTAATCCAATACAATGAAGAATGACATAGTCATCCTTACAAAGATTCAAATGGTTTCATAATAATGGTGGAGTAGAAACTATTGTTTTATGAAAAATCAACCAAAGGTTGGTTCCTAAACTATAAACCTCCAAAATATAGGACACAAGAATGCATCATGTCTTCAAGAGTCCCACCGGTCTTCTATGTCTAACCATTCTTCAAAAGATGAAAAGTTATTCTAAGACATATCTAAGAGAATAAAGAATGTTTGAGACCTCTCCACACCATGGTGGTAAAATGATTATAATAATCATTTATTATCACATGTGGTACTCTTTAAAGTTTCATCAACTCTTCAAGGTAATGTCTACAAAAAACCTCCTTTTATATCAACTCCCTAATCTCTATAAATTGGGATAATTTCGTCAAATGATCTAGTATCACCCATATAGATTCATAAACTCCATATTCTAAAGGAAAAATGGTAATGAATTATACAAATATATCTGCTAACTTCTACTGGGGAACATCTAATTCCTATAGAAAACCATCGGGAACGCGGTGTTCAACCTTAAACTTCTAGAAAACCAATCATTGGGACACAAAATCTAAAACTAAACACTTAAACCCAAGACACCAAAACTGAACTCTCATAGCATAGTACATATTTTTCATTCCATAATATTCCACAAAGGGTGAGCTATTTAAAACTAGGAGAACCATTCATGCATCAGAAAATGGATAAAAATCCTTCCCTATAAAAACATTTAGTGTTTCTCATCCTCAAGAAAACCAGTTGCTTCATTACCAAAGACATCATAATCTATCTAGAACAACACCTGAGAATTCCCCAGTTGGGACTCCTCTACCAGCTACACCAAAAGTACATATACTATCATCTCAAAAATAAATCACCTTTATCTAACCTTTCCAATATCAAAATGAATCATTTATAGTTCTTTAATCACTCTCTGAGAATCTCTAGATTCACACATAGAATCACCATGTGACTTCCTACTCAGCGCATCTTCTACAACATTTACCTTTCCCAGTGTATATGAAATATATAATTCATGGTCTTATAAGAATTACATCTACTGTCACTATCACAAGTTCAATTCATTCTAGGAGAATATATAACTTAGGAACTTATGATTGGTAAAAACAACAAAACACTCACTAATTAGTTAATATATCAATAACATTAATGAAAACATGAATTCTACCAACTCAAGATCATGGGTGGAATAGCTACAATCAGGTGGAAATAACTACTCATATCTACAAGAGACAACTGATCTATGATACATCTTAATGAATCTAAAACCAAGAGTTAAAGAATCATAGAAACCTCAAACTAAACTCCCACATCTAAAAAATGGAGGACTAGAGCACTGAAAAAATTCTCCTTTAGATACATAAATTTTTCATAAAACTGGTCATTCCAAAATAAATCCTTATTATTTTTTCTCAATTCTATCAGAGGTGTCACAACCCAATAGAAATTGTCTATGAACCTCCAGTAATAACCTAAAATACTATGGAAAATATTCACTTATATAATAGTTTTAGGGTTTTTCCAAGAAATGACTGCCTTGAACATGGAAGGTTCCACATCTACTCGCTACTGGGACCTGACATCCCCCCTAAAAAAATTTCATGATCCAAAAAATCACACTTTGACAACATCTTAAACAACTATTGATGATTAATGACTCTCAAAGATATATGTAGACACTCTTCATGATCCTCCTCGGATACAGAGTACACAAAAATTTCATCGATTAAAACCACTATGAACTGATCCAAAAACTCCATGAACACAAAATTTATCAAACCCATAGAAAAATTTGGACTTTTCATCAAACCGAAAGGCATAAAAAAACTCAGAATGCCAAAAAACATTAGAAAAAAATCTTTGAAACATCCTCCTATTTCACCTAGATCTAATGGTATCCTGACCATGAATTTATCTTTTAGTGCCAACAAGATCATTTTAGTAGGTCAAAAAAATCATCAATCTAAAAAAATAGGATAGTGGTTATTTTCTATCACCTAATTCAAGAAATGATAGTTGATATAGAGACACAAACTACCATCATCCTTCTTTGCAAACAAACCTGGCACACCCCAAGGTGGCTCACCTGGCCGAATAAAACCCCTCCACAATAGATCATCAATCAGTAACCATATCTCTCACATATCAGAAGGATCCATCCTATATATAAACATCAATATAGGATAAACTCATAGTTATAGCTAAATCCCAAACTAAATATTCTATCAAGGGTGAATTTCTATAAACTCCCTAAAAGAAATATATGGGTACTCTTCCATGACTCAGGAGAACACTAATAAATAAACATCTAATGAACTTAGCAAGAGATTTTCCATCAATGAATACAATGAAGGAACATGTCTCTCAACAATATGAGGGTCTCAATCACTAATGAAAACTATAGGCTAACCATTAGCATCATAGAACAAAAACTATCTTTTGAATAAATCTAAAAAATATTATACCAAATATAGACAATTAAAACCAAGGATAATGTTGTAAGTTTATATCTATAAAAATAAGATGTTTCACAAAGAATAGTGTTTCATAGCACTAGATTATAGTTTCTATATACTTCTTACTAATAATCTCAATCTCTAACTAGGGTAGTCAATACCAAGGTAATTGGAATCATCTACACCTCATATTCAAAATCATGGACTAGGGAAGGTGATATAAAGAATGGTGTATCTTCTAAATCCAACAAAGTGTACACCCATGAATAAAGTAAAAAAAGGGTACCTTGAATGATGTCTATCTCACCTTACACTAGCAATGCTAAAGTATAAAGATGACTATGACCTAGTCCACGACCACTCTGGCAATGATGACTAACACATCCATGGTTTCACTATATTCCTTGAGGATGAATATCATATCATGGATTTCATATTCCTACCCAATCTACTCCCTTATAATCCTAGGCTAGATCTCACTGATGCTTATACCTATGCTGAAACTTCTTTAATTGAGAAACCTAAAAATGATCACCTATAAAAAGTTTCCTACTCAAAAAAATTAGGCACTCTCACTGTTGATGGCCTTGACCTCTATAAGAAAAACATGCATTTGTTCCCTTGTAATAGACCTGAGATATTCTACCCTTAGTGAAATGTGATGAAGAGTCATAGGACATACCCTTATCTATCTAAAATATCTTCCATCTACAAAACTATGAACCTCATACCATAGCTCTATTTTATGAGGAATTTTCATGAATCCCCTCTCATTATGACCCAATTCCATCCAGCTTCCTCTCAACAACCACTTCTCTATATAGTACATCATGATATATCAAAAACATGATTGGGGTGAACTAGTTCTAGATCTATGGATGTAAAGAATATAAAAAATGAATTCCCCCAGATTCATCTTCTTGAAACAAGTTTCAATCATGTCACTAAATGTTTTTAAAATGGATCCCAAACTCCAAAACACTAGAACTCCCCTTTTAAAGGATATGTATCTCCTAGAAACTGGCCACCTTCTCCATGTAAGATAGAAAAACTACTTTTATATGATATCTAAACATCTTCCATGAGACCTCTGACTCCCTAGAGTCCTTGAGGAATAAGATCAACCACTATCTTTTTTCCACATGAAGAATCATCATAGCTAATGAAAGCCAATGTTACGTCCAATAATGGATCAAACTTGAAGTTATCTCAACCTCCTCCAATTAGTCCTCTATAAATGAATTTGAAACAAATCCTTCATACTTATATAGACTCTGATGTTCAAACTCTGGGAGTATCATCCTTCCAGTTTCCTCATAAATGACCTCTACTTAATGGTAATATTCTGGAAAATTTGGTTTAATATATTCAATGTGAACCTCATGAGGACTTCAACATAGATCCATGTTTACAATATGAAAAAACTTGTAGAGACTCCTAAAACCAGAGTTTGTAATACTAAAGATTAATTAATTAATTACTTACTGTACTCATTTAAGGTTTAACATATCACAAATTATAACCTTATAAAACACAAGCATACATAATAATGATTTATGATCCTTTCCTAGGTATCTATCATGTAACCAATATAACTTCATTTAGTATGATAGATAAACATAAAGTTCTTGGAATCTAATGATAGGGTTCCTAAAAACATATATCTCATCTGATCTCTCTTGTTTAAATTGATTACAAAACTTAGCTGACACTATTTCCCTACTAAACCATGTAGTCATCACATATTCCTAACTCTAAAATCCATCATATCCCCCAAAGTAATTATTTCAAACCACTATGTCATGCCCCCAACCCTAAAGATTTCCCATCTTGGTTCATCAATGAGAAAAGGAGGATACTAACCACCAAAATCCCACCTCAATAGGCCACAGGTTGGAGACTAATACCTGGGTTATAATAAAAATACATATGGGAGGCATTTCCCTTTTAGAGAAACATTTATAAGAGACAGATAAGATAGATACACCAATAAAATCCTACTCATATGGATAAAATAATTCCCATGTGAATACACGTAACATAATACTAAAGAAGTAAAACTAGAAAGAAAAATTATAAATACAAAAAGGTATACGTGGTAGTGAAAATGAAGCCCATTAAGCTCCCACAAAACCACAAGCTAATAATATCTAGACTTGTCTCAAACCATAACATACTCACCTGAAAAAAAAATTATAAATACGTTAGGTCAGCATAAAATTATACGCATTTGGATTCTTCTTGGATCCTCTCATGAAAAAGATATATAAACCATACTAAATCCTAGTGAATAATAAGTAAAACTAACTCATAACCTAGAAAGGTAAAATATATTCCCAACCTCACCATGGCTATCTATACCTAAGAATTACATAAAATAAATCATATATTATAAAAATAAAACAACAAGGGTATTCTAATACTACAACCCCCTTGGTTTTTTTCTCTTCCCCAACATTGTATGTCTTGAGACATATATCTCCAAAAGAAGCCTACTAAAAGGCATCTGTGATAAGTATCATATCATGTATCTCATGCATCACATCATCTCATAATACCATGCTATATCTCCATAGAGTAACAAAGTATTTTTCAAGATCCACCACAACCCATATGATTATTATCAAACATCAATTATTATACCTCAATGCATCTCAACTCATACACTATGTAACAAACCTCAATTCATCATATATTACACATATCATACCTATAATAAACTTGTTGATACTATATTAGGAGATACATTTGTTTGATATGACCACAAACCATCATTACCCTCTACACACACTCACTCACACACACAGATATATATATATATATATGTGTGTGTCTGTGTGTGAAAACAAACTATTGTGAAGACCAACACATAATACTACCAAGATAATAGAGTGGGTATAGATGGGGTTGTTATCCATATATCCTAACCACTAGGATCTTGGAGAAAACACCCCCCCCCCCCCATAGTCTACTAGGTGTCAGTTTCCCTAACTGACAAGGGTGGGATAACAAATGAAATCACAAAACATAGAGGTTATAATATTTCTCACAACTACACTATGGTAAATAAAATATTCCTAGTCTCAACTGTTGATATCATCCCTAGAACACCTAGATTCCCCTACTAAGGACAAGATATCCTATAAGCACACATGCATTTAAGGATATTCAATTAAATTACTTCTTCCCTTTTTCATTCCAATTCATGATAGTGAATTCATTAACAATTAATTTACATTTATCCAATTTCATTTCATTAATTAATAAAGTGTTGTCAATGCCCTCTAGGCATAATCCATTAGAGTCCATAGTTTCTAAAGACTATTTCAATTGAATTATACAAACCGAAACCACATGGGTTAATTCATTTATTAATCATTATCTAATTTTCCATAATTGCATGTACTCTAGGAAAATATCCTAAACTACCACGAGAGAGATGCATAAATAATAATGTCCAGTTATCTCATTAAATACGGAAATGAATTCATATAAATAGGAAACCAATCCACATATACATATAACATATTTATTCACAAGCCAGTATCTCTAATTCCTATACATCAATGGGTAAGCCCATCTTAAACCCATTACATCATCTTGGTTCCATCCTCGACACCACCATGAATCCCATCATCACAAGTGTTAACTGTTTCCAAAACCTTAGGCCTCCCCGACCATATCTCATTAGCCATCCCAGTATCATATCAAATTTCAAAGTAGTTCTCACATCCTGAGAACATAGAAGGTATCAAAACAATTTTTAATGGGGTAAATTTTCCCTAAAAGGGGAACTAAGCCATTACATGAAAATGGGCTCTCATGGCCCTGAACACAAGGCATCTAGTCTTCATAAGAAAATTATTTCTTTCATCACTAATAAATTATATATATCAATTGTATATTTTTATGTTCCATCTTTAATAATAAATTCAATTATCATGGTTTCCAACTATGTAACCCAGGGTTTCAACTATAAAAATATATTACATTTTATTAAACATGCTCTCAAGAATTTTTCATCTTTAATAATATTTAAAAGAAAAAATAATTCATTATAATTCCTTTTTAATCTAATTATTTATTAAAATAATTTCATATTCAGGTCTTTTATACAATTCCATTGACACATGTAATAAAAATTTCAATTAAAAATGTGTTTTTAATCAATTTGAATTACCATAAAATTATAAGAAACAACATATGTACTAAACATGCATCTTCTTCAATTATTAATCCAATTAAATTAATTTAATATTTAAATTATTTATCTAATTATATAAATTTAAACTTGATAATCCATATAAGAGGAAAAAATTTGAAACAAAACATATCATATATAGAACAATATCTATAAAATCAATAGGAAAACCATTATCATGGTGGAAAGAAACAACATGTTATCACTAAACATAAACAAGTTTCCTTATATAATCTATTTTAATCATTGATAGTTTAATTACACCTCCATATAAAGGCATAAACTATTTTCAATTTAATATTCCATGTAAATAAATAGGATAATCATTTAATCACCTACCTTAAACATCTGATGTCCTTGAAATAAAAATGGAACACCAATGCAGATCTCTCATTACCTCTACTATAGGGAAACTACTATCTCCCAAGGAAATATTTCCACAAACATGTTATAAAATTACAAATTAAATTTTATTATAATGATGGAGATCAAACATTATATCATGGAAAAAAGGAAGGAGATGAAACATGATAAAATTAATGGAACCCTCTAAAAAATAGGTAGAACTCACCTTGAATCACCATGGATTGTTATATAAAATTCTTTCCTTGATCCTAATCAAAAGGGGATTCAAAATCCTGGGAAAATAACCCTTGGGAACCTAGGGTTCAAGAAGGGATTTTGGGTGAAAATTGGGTTTGAGGGCCTTAGGGGTATGTATAGGCAGAGTGATTCTTATAAGACCATGGTGATGCCCCAAGAACCAAAAGATATCCTATTGAAAAACTGGAGTACTGAGACATAGTGGAAGGAGACCACACTAGAGACCCTTAGTCAAACTAACATCTAGGATCCATGGTTGAATCCACAGTACAAATCATATTTAACGGAGGGAGGGAATATGTAACAGCCTACATCCCACACCACATCCACCCTTGATTTTGAAGTTTCCTTATAACTAGCTCTCGGGACCCTGATTCATAGAATCGTCACTCCATAGTATTTCCTAAAAACATAGTATCACCCCCCCCCAACATATTGAAACCACATATATGTTACCCTAACACCCAAAACAAACAATGAAAATGGATTCTAATATCAGATCCCTTACAATTTAGATTTAGATGATACCTTTAATGAAATTTCATTTATAATACTTGACATGAAAGTGATTATCTTGAGAGGATAGAGTATCTACTAGTGAAATTTTAATTCTAACATTGTCTAATTTAAGAAAAAATATAGGAGTGAGAAAATCACGTGGGGTATAAATATAACATGTTATTTGAGGTCATTGAAGTCCAATGAAGTTTTAGACATGAAAAGTCCTATAGTTGGGATAATTGTGATATCTTAGGTATGATGGGTAGGTTCCCCATTGAGTATTTATGGTTTTTGGAACTATTTTCAATGTTTTGGAGAAGTAGTGAAAATTTTATAGTTGAGTTTAATCATCTTATGTTTCATATCATATGACTATATAGGTCACCGAGGTGGGGCAGAGGTGAATGTATGGTTGGTGCATGATCCTAAGAGAAAATGTAAATTGACCATGTAGTATATACTTTTATACATAGGTTAGTAAATAGTCAGTGCGTAGTTTTGGGTTACCATGCATGGAAACAACATGTCTCTTGTTTAGAGAGAATGGGTACTTGAATAATTAATGCAAGACCTCATCTAACCGTGTTGACAAAATATGTAGTCGGGTTTAGTATTCATGTTTTAACTTTTAATAAACTACGTAACCTTCTATAAGCCCCATTAAACTCCCAAAATTGACTTTGGATTATCTTTGGGATCCTTGTAAGAAAATTTAGGGATTATCTATCATTAAATGATGGTTTTCTCTCAAAGATTGATTGGAACATCATCAACTTTTAGATTTTTTCTTTATGATCCCATGTGTTCTTCAATATGTTACTTTATCTCTCTTTCTATTTATTTTTATTATTTATTATTCCTCAAATATATCTATCCCTTTCGGTTATATATAGATATTTTATTATCATAATTGAATCATTAATGAAATACATGACCTTATGTTGTTATTTCTAGGGTTGGGAAGATTTTATTGCGGTTACTAATGTTAGATCTAGGATTTGAAGATCATCACATGATTGTTAAAATTATAATTATTTTAAGAAAAATTATTTAAATTAAATTTTAAAATTTTATAACATATCACCTTCCTCACATTTCCTTCTAGCGAAGCCACACACCCCTCCATCCTCCTCTCAGTTTTCTTCCCCTTCAAGTGTGGTTCTCCATTGTTCATTGTTGGAATCATGTGTTGTTTATCCCATAGTATCTTTATAGTTAATTATATCCCTCCCCTCCTTTTTATTTTTATTTTCTCATTTTTTTTATAATTATTCATCTATTATTCCCTAATTTATGGTTATATGTGATGTGATTCGATTTCTTACCTAAAATGTTAATTTTTTTAATGAAATTACTTAGGAAATATCATATAGTTATAATGTATGTTGTTTTTAACTTTTCTCGTTAGTTTATACATGTGCATGTGTATATCCATAAAAATAATCTTCCAAGCATGTAGGAATTATTTTTAATGAAACCACATGAGGTTTCATGGAGTATAAAAAATGAATTAATAGTGGATATATCTGTATGTGTTATTTCACATATGGTGCTTGTCATCATGGTCACAGATGACCACGTTCATGGATAAAGTGTAATATAATTAAAAATCAAAACCCATAATGGCTTCCTTTAGTTTTTTTATTGCATGAGGGAGAATTACAGTTTCCTAGGTTACTCTAAGGTTATAGGGAGTATAATGATATGGTAAAACACGGGGTTATCTCTAAATAAGATCTGTAAAATGGGAAAAAGGGTAGTGTGTAAGTAAGCCACCATAATGTAAAGTGATTAGTGGTGTTGGATGGTATACCAACCCATGTTTTACCTTGTGTTTTATTTATGTGTATTATATATAATCACATATTATATTTGTTTTATCATAAATTTGTGATG
Source organism: Viscum album (assembly GCA_963277665.1). Taxonomy (NCBI): domain Eukaryota; kingdom Viridiplantae; phylum Streptophyta; class Magnoliopsida; order Santalales; family Viscaceae; genus Viscum; species Viscum album. The sequence continues at coordinate 188,404,436 of OY728156.1, read as the reverse complement.
TTAAGATATGTTTATTTTTTCTTAACCTATAATGTATTTTCCATGTTTGGACCTGGTTGGTGTAACACCAACTTGTGATATTAGTTTAGATATGGTTTGGTTTAATGCTAACATTGAATTATATTGGATATCTGGTTCGGTGAAATTCTAACTTAGGGTTTCTTATGGAATTTTTTTTGGTGTAATTCTATCCTAGAGAATTGATTGAGATGTGGTTGGGTTGGATTCCAATTTTGTTTATAATTTGAGATGTGGTTTGGTGTAATTACAACCTTGGGGAAGTGGCTTGAAACTTGTTGGGTTTAATTACAACCTTGTTTAACTTGGGCTATGTTTTTTAGTTGTAGTATGTAAGTCCAACCAGGGAATAATAATTGGTATATAATTTATTACAATTCTAATTTGACCAGTGGGGTAACATTAGGAAGGTAGTTGGGTGTAATACCAACCCATGTGGTTAATTTAATGCGGGTTGGGTATACATAAAACCTTTATTAGTATATATTATAGGTGGTATGTACAACCAACTAGGTTTATTTCAATGGAATGGGTTGGGTGTAATCCCAATCACACCATCGAGGTGCTCTTAAGTTAGGTGTACATCCAATTTGTAACCATGATACATGTGATGTGGTTTTATGGGTGGATGTCATGTAGATACTTGCTTTCACTATGTAACATGTTCAAACTTAACACAAACACTGGTTAAATAAGTTATGTTTAATCATATGCATCACAATATTTTATTCTTACGAAAAAGTAAATTCAAGATTCATATATTATGGGATCCCAAATTTTAGCATATCCTTCTTCTCAAACAAGGATTATGGGTTATTTTATTTAATCCTTTTCTAAATTTAAGATGAATAATAACTTTATTTATATATCCTTTATAATGGTTTGTAAAGATAATGTGAATATAACAATGCATATCCCTTAAGAGTTTCAAAATAGGTGTTCATTTTGGCATCTTTTTTATGAACTATGTAAAGATCAATATAATGACCAAAAATCACTTTTTGGGGTTGTTACCCCTAGAAATATATACTCCAGAACTGTATCTACTTTTAATATCTAGAAAAGGATGTCATTTTGTGGAGACGACAAACTCATGTACCAAACTTTTGGAATACTTAGAATTATCCTTAGGTTTTCCACTGATTTTTTATAGTCTAAATTCTTAATTTAACTAAACTATACCTCTAATACCAACTATATAGACCCTCCATTTTCTTATATGAATATTACATCATTATTAAAATAAATAACATATTCATAATACATTACAATATTGAAATATTTAGTATCTTGGAAAAATTAGTTTTATACATCACTTGTACATAATAAAAAATAAACATTATTTAAATCCTTATTATTTATCCTCAGAAAAGTGCTCATGTTCTCCTTAATACATGTGTTCACTTGAGGATATACATCAAAGGTATGGGTGAGCTAAAATCCCAATATGGTGATGAATGATAAATAATGAATAATGGACATGAATCAATAGTACGTGGGGGAGAATAATAATCATAATCATATAATAATCATGGGTTAATATTCATAATAATGATGGGATCATTTAAAAATGCATGGAATATGGGATAATCATTATAATGAAACAACATAACATGGTGTTAAATTCCAGACGTAGTTGTGAACAAAGCTAGCATCATGTTCATGCCTAAAATATGTGGATAAATCATAGAATTATAATTACAAACAAACCTAGCATCATGTTCACTCATAATACATATAAAATCATGAGATATATCACATTGACTAATGAATTATAGTGATATATAATTTCATTCCCACCCATTAAATTATAAAATATTCATAATCATACATTCCATATAGAAAGGAAATACAAAATAATAATAATATTGCAATAAACCCATGGAAAATAATGGGTCTTATGAAGGTTCAATAAAAAAATATTTCACGAATAATTGTAGCAATTTCAAAATTAATAGGGGAAATCATTTTTTTTCATAAAATATCATCATTATTTAGTGGATAAAAATGGATAAAGAGGATTCAATGTGATGTTTTAGAAATTAATGTCTCTTTGAAAAATATTTATGATTTTCATAGAAATAATTTAGATGTAGAAGAATCATGTATAACCATGGAAATAAAAGTTAAATAATAGTGAAATTATATTTTAATGACATTATAGAAATATACATACTTAAAATATTGTGAAATAGTAGATAGCACAAAAAAGAAAGAGTTGGGTTTGAGAATCCCCTTACATTAAATCTCGTTATATTTCATCTCATTTACCCCTCTTCTATAATTATCTTATTTTTTATAACACATGAAACCAGAAGTGAATTATATTCATTTATAATACTTTTTATATATTATAATTATTGTATTCTATTTTATAATAATCTTTGTTAAATTTGAATTATTTTGATGTCATATTTTTATTAAATTATCCCATTTTGATTTAATTTCATTATTTATGTTCAATATATTTTTAAATTAGTAAAATTAATTATAAAATATTTGTATACATGTAATTATATATTATATATAATTCATAAAGACCGTCCGTGAAGGTATAGATAAGAAGAAAGTTGGAAATGTCCCCATAGGTTGTTAACCAACCTTTGATGGGGTATTTTCAAAAGAGCAGGAAAGAGAATTTTGAAATACACATATGTTTTATAAATGATCATTAATGTTGGTTAACATCATTAATATAATTTTAATATAATAATTAATTAATTTTATAAGGTTTGGTATTGAAAGGAATAGGGAAAATGGGGAAGCGAATAGGAAAAATATAAGAAAAGTTGATGAAACCTTACCCTCTTCACAAGGTTTCTTCAATTATATGCAACTAAAATACTAGAATGACTAGAGTTAATAAAATATTAAATGTACCTAAGGATGTTAGTGGGATTAATAGAGGTAATTTGGGTAGATGTTTAGATATGTTAATTGAGAGTAAGGTGGTTTTTCAAAGGGGATGAAGAGGGGTATTTTTACATGAGGAGAGGGGTATTTTGGATAAAATATTGAATAAAATAGTATTTCCAAGGTAACCCTTATAATACTGAAAGTTATTAAATTTTAATTCATTTTTAAATAAAATATTATAATTCTAGGACCAATAAATCTTTCCAAAGAAAATTCATTAGTTTATTTAAAAGGAAAGTGTAAAAATTAAAAATTGTTATCATAATGCAATACTTAAACATTTTTAAATTTAGAAGACATCTTTTTGGGTTTGAATTTATGTTTATTATATTAAAATGAATAATTTTTCATATTAAATTTTATTTATATAAAGATAAATGCAATTGAATTTATTATTTAATTATTACCTCTTGGGTGTTATAATTAAAATTCAAAAATTAAGAAAATTCAGTATTTTTATTTTCTTCTTAAAATTTATAGTTTTCCAAAAAAATTACTAAAAATTAAAAAATAAAATATTTATATTTACTGATTTATAAACTAATTTTATATCATACGTAATTTTAATAAAAAAATATTATTTTTATAAAATACATTAAAATATAGTTTATTCAATAAAGTTTTTATATTTCATTGAGTTTTTTATATTGATATTGATATTATACCATTATAATATTTATATTTTATTAAATTAATCATAATAGGTATTATTTGTATTACATTTTACTATTTTGAGTCCAATGTTTTTTCAACAGTTAGGTTATTATTTTCAATGGGTTATGATTCCTAACAGTTATGTTATTATTCCAACAATGATATTTCTAATCCAATGGTCATATTATCTCCTATAAATACCCATTAATTCCTTCATTTATAATTAAACTAAAATATTCTCATGGTTATACATTTTTTTCTAAAATATAAATTTTTTTATTGATGTACTATATTTTTTAATAGTGTTATTCAAGAGTTTGATAATTCTAAGAGATCGATGCAATATGTATTTTCCAGTTATACTTGTTTTATTTTTTGTGTTTATTGTCCCATTATAATATTTTCCATCTCTATAGATATATTTATTTCTTAAATGTAATATTACCAATTAATAAATTATTTTTTTTTAATGTGTTTAAAATATATTATATGACAAACAATATTTATTTATAAGAAAAATTCAATTTGTATAGAAGTTTAGGATGTTACATTTTTTCTATTTTAATAAATTTCAGCCTCTAAATTTAAACTCCTGTAGTTGAATACAAATTTTTAAGGATAATTATATTTCATTAGCTTCTATGGTGCCCATGTTTCTTCTCCAAACTTTTTATTTCACAAAATAACTTTAATAAGGTGATTTTTATTATTTTATAGAACATTATTTCTAATGTCCAATATCTTTACCAACTCCTCCTCATAAGAGACTTCATACTCTATTTTTACCATATTTAGATTAATTACATGTTTTTTATTGGGAATTTACTTCCTCAAGATAGATACATGGAACACATCATTATCTTTATCCATGTTTGGTGGATGTGCTAGCTGATAGGCCACCACTTTAATATGACAAATGATCTCAAGGGGGGAAATATACTTAGGTTTCAACTTTCTGTTCTTTCCAAACACGATGACTAAAGGTGTGAATGGTCCTTTTATATTGGCCATTAATTTTGGGGTGATATATAAAAATTATGAACCCACATACTTAGATCAAGTGAAAAAATATAATCTTTAAATTTACAGCTTGGATAAATGTGAACCAATTTTAGCCATCTAAAAAATAAAGCATCAAACTGAAAATTTTGATCACTTACATACCGAAAGAAAATTTTGGGTTTAGATATTTTGATATTTGGGTAAAATATTATATAATAAACTGGAAATTCCAAAATATTATTGATTGTTTTTCCATAAAATGTGTTCTTTATATTGACATGATTTCTTTGTTCAAAGTAATTCCCATATCTAGAACTATAACCTTATTAATGTTTCTGCTCATACTTAATACCTATGACAAATCATTTGAAGATATGGGATAAGAAAAGAATCTCATTAAGGGATATATAAAAAAATAAAAGAAACTCATTATTTAATTTCAAATCTATGTGCTCATATAAGTGATTTTTCCATTAATATAGAAAACTAGAGTTCAAATAATCATTTACTTAGACATGAAATCAGATTTCATAAATATTTTTTTTCATAAAACATAAATTTAAATTAATAATCATTAGGGTTTCATATAAAACATGATAACCCATGAAAAATATTTTCTTAAAATATAACATTTTTACCCTTAAAGGGAATTATAATTCTTTTAAAAAAGTTACCGCTATCTTACAATATAAAATCAAAATATTACCCTGAAAACTCATTTTAAATAAAATAAAAGTCCAATAGGTTATTTTAGAAATCATCCTTGTATAACCCTTATAATAACTCCTACAAAAGGAATAACCTACTTGGTTAATTCCAACAAAATACTATAGAGAACATAATCTTTACCTAATGCATTAGAGAGCTATATAAGGCTGACTCGTCATCGTAAACAATCTATAAGTAACATAACATAAATAAAACACATATAAAATTTCATAAAATATTATTTTTAAAACATATAAAGAATAAAATTTTGTATTTACATAAAAATAAGGTTAAAAATAATTTTTATTTGAAAACTATTTAAAAAAATCCCAAAATAATGTGAACTGTGATATTATTTATTAAAACTCGTTAAATATTGAAGAGGAATATTATTAATTAATAATGGTCATGTTGGTGTGAAATTATACACCTTCCATATAAGTTAAAATAGAACATTAATTTGTTTCTTTTGTAAATAAATTCAAAACATTTTGTATAAAATATTTAAAATGATTCATTTCAAAAATATTCCAAATAATGTCAAAATAGACTTAAAATTTCATTTATGATTTTTTATGGTAATATAAATACATACATAAAATAAATTTTAATAATATATAAATGGATGAAAATTATTTAAGAAATAATTATTTAAAACATTTAAAATAATTATTTAAGGTAGTGTCCCATACCTCAACTCTATCTTGTCATGTACATTCTTTATCATCCCCTTCTTTGGAAAAGTTCCTTAGGTTTACACCTTTGAAATTCTTAGGTCAGTATTCCAATCAAACCATGGGCTCTAGAACATGGGTAGTGATGTTGGGAAGTGATTTGGGTAGGTATTGGTTGATCTAAGATTCTCTTGAAATATGGAGAAAATAATATATGTGGTTTCTTTTATAAGTGTACAAGAGGATACACATGGAATTTTTCAAAATATTTAAATATTATTAATTCATATTTTTGAAAAACTTTTTCATAAACAAATTAATTTCTAGACTAAGGTGATAATGGTAGAAATATATTCATATAATAATTATTAAGATGAAATTTAATGTCCTTATCACTTATTATTTACCTAGGTTAACCCAATTTACCATTTTACTACGGTAACACATTTTTTACCAAAGCTATTATTCATAATGAAAAAAATAAATTTCCCTCTTTAATAAATTTTTAAATTATGATTCCAAATATAGAATCAATTTTATAAAATTAAATTTATTTAAGTGAATGAAATTAATTATAAATAAGTTGACAAGGCATAATGAAAACCCATTTTTTGATAAATTCATTTTTAATCATTAAATTGGATTTACTTTAATTCCATTCCTAGTAAAAACATAAAAATAATTCAAAAAAATATTTTTCAATTTCAAATATATAATTTTTTCTAAAAATATTATTCAATAAATATTTATATAATTTATTAAAATAAAAACACATTGTGTGTAAAGAAGTATTTTTTAGAAAAATAATGTATTTTAAGAAAAAAAATGAACTTATACTGAAATAATTCATAATATTGATTCATATGTAATTAACTAATTTTTTAAATAAATTGTATTATTTAAATTTTAGAAAAAAAATCAAAACATAATGTGAATTTTCATTTACTTACTTGAATTAAAAAAATGGCATTTTCACAAAAATATGTATTTTTCATTATTCACTAAAAATTTAACTTTTTAAAAAAAATACAAAAAATTGACTCTACGATATTTTTAAATTACTAATATAAAAATTTATATTCACATTTTAAAATTAAAATTTTAGTATTTTGAAATAAATCTTTCAAATTAACCCAAAAATTACATGTAATATAATTTGGTTAGAATAAAAATGTTTTATTTATAATTAACATTTAACCTAATATTCTTATAATGATTATGACTTGATATAATTATTTAGTAATAATAAGGTATGAAACTGATTAATTATCAGCATTACTTGGGTTTTTTACATTCTTAAAATTTTTATAAATTATGTCATTGTAATTTTATCTCATTCCTAATAAAAAGAGTTTAAAACATTTTTTTAAATCAATTATATTGAGTGAAATATAAAACATAAAATCGTGAAAGGAACCCCAATTTTAATAACTAAAAATACCATTTTTTAAACCCACATTGTAAAAATTAATAATAAACCATACTTTTGTTAATTGGAAAAGGAAAATAAGAAATTCACCTTAAATAACACATAATTGGGTTCCAAAATAAGGAGAATAATTGTGGGAAGTAAAAATGGGGACATAGAAGAGAAAAATAAAATACAAAAAATAATAGAGTTAGAGTGAACATGATCATGAGTAATTTAATTATCAAAAAATAATAAATTAATTGGGAATAAATTATTCCACCAATTCATCAGAAATGATGGTGATATGAAAATATTTTTATTTCAAAATCCTTTTCCTAAAATTGAGGAAGTCCTTTGCAATAAATAAATAGAACATGAGAAAATAAAATTACTTTTTTTTCATTACATATACACAATTTCTTAATTTGTTTTTGTTTATCAATTTACACTTCTATCCATTCTCAAAATACAATAAATTAATATTTGAGAATAGTTTTCCATGCCTGAATCATTAAAATAAACTTATAATAGATTACAAGATCCACAACTGGAAACAATATATTCCTACTATCTTTATAAATATATCAAAACCAAAATGGTTATAAAAAGGTAATATAATATAAAATACTTATAAAAATTTATATCAATAAATGCAACATTAATCTCTAAAGTCTCATAAATAACTTTAAATGTTTAAGTTAAATAATTCAATATATTACTAACCTTACAATTCATCAAAATATTTCTAACCAAGTTCAAAATGAAAAAATAAAAACTATTTGATCACATAATCTTCAAAGATAAATTTAAAAATTATCTTTAAAAAACATCAATCACTCATAAAGTCACATACCAAAAATGTATATTCCATAATCATATAATCTCTAAAATATACTAATCTTTTCTATAATAACCTGATTTACTGTAAATCAAAAATAAAATCATATAAACTTTCAAAAGATAATTCAACCTTTATTACTCTTGTAAAAAACCATATTAGCCAAATGTGTTTCCATTTAACATAATTATATAATGTTCTCAAAATAGGGAAATTCTATAAATAATTAATAACTTAGTTATGAAATAACATTTTAATTTCTTGATTATCTATGTGATTAATCATTTGATCCCAACATGTTATAACCACTTTATAACAATTAACTATAATTACCTCATCATCATAGAAATATTTAATCCAAAATTTTATCAATACCTTTAAACTTATGTCCATCAAATATAAAATCATTATTCATAAAATAAACATTGCATTAAAACATATAATAAAACCCAGTGTTTTATTACCTTCAATATCACCCAAAATACTCTTAATAATCTTAAAATTCCACCAATTAGAACCTAAAATGATACTAATGACTTTAAAATTATGATAACCCTCAAATTTATCAACCCTTAAATAAAATACCACTACATCATAACTCTTAAAAACCTATACATAAAAAATTTAAATCACTAAAATTTCTTTATAATCCTTTATCCAAGAATTTATATCTTATATCTTTGTACTTCATTTCTATAATGAAAAATATGAATCGTTTCCTAATATCCATTAATATCAATATATTAATGTTTCCAATATTAATCATAAATAACTCATAACTTTTAAATATATATCATAATTCATTCAAATAACAATTTTGAAGACAGATTCCCCATAATCTACCTAGCCGAGTCCATTAATTTTTAGAATTCCTCAAAACATTTACTTGTTCCTTTACTTCCTTCATCCATTTATAATCATTACATATGACCTGAAATAGTTGTTTATAGGGATTGAAATTTTTAAATAATCCCATGTTTTTAATATATATTTTTTATACATCATCTAGAACTTTTTTCCCATAATACCTTAGGATATGGTTTGACATTATTTTTTAAAATTTGGGTTGGTTCTTACAAAAATTAAAAAATTCAGATAACAAGATAATAAAAAAAGATAATTGAAGGCTACCCTCTATTATAACCAAGTAGAGGGTTGGAAATAGTTTTATTATTTATTTATTATGAAAACTTAATAAAGAACCTTATAGTATTTTCCAAAATGGGTATGATAAGATAGCTATATTCCCAAAACATGGTCAAATGTATCCCAAGGTCCTTCATGATATTGAAGTATAGAATATGATTGTGAAACATTATAAAGTATTTTAAAAGAAAGTTGAATACTGGAGAATTTTTTACATTAAATTCTTTTTTTACAATTATCATTAAAATTTAATCCTCTATAAGAGAAATGTGGTTTGTGTTTGATTTCTATACTTCCATCTTGAAGAATAGATTTTTCCCTGATGAAAGAAATTTGTGAATAAAAAACCAATAAATTTTTTAAGTTAATCAAAGTGGATAAATAATATATTTATGAATTTATTACTCAATAGAACCCTTACGTTAAATCTATAACACCTTAATATTAACCTATTTTATCAATTTTCATCATTCAATTCTATAACCTTATCTTCCAATCCTTTATATTGTTCATAAAAAATAGGCTAATTAACCCAAGAATGTCCCCCCAAGAGTGTCGAACTTGAAGCACAGTCTTAGGGCCACTTATCGTGCATCATGTTATTATAGAGTTACTACTAAATCCACCCATTTAAGTGTTTTTACCCATAGGTTTATTTATTACATAGATAAATTCAACTTCTAGTATCCAAACAAGGATTTAATTTCTCATAAAACCACCTAGTCTATTCTTTACCAAAACATTAGAATATTATCACATACTAGGACTTATTAACCCATAATGGTATCTAAAAATTATAAACTACACTCATCTAGATCATCGTAACCTCTAAATTTATCAAATACATTTCTCTAATACCAACTATAACAAACCCAAACATTCACTCTCATATCTAGTACTAAATATCATAATCTTAACATTTTTGAAATTAAAAACATGACCAAATTTTATCTATCCAAAATTCACAACATCAAATAGAAAAAAAAATCACATACATACAAAATTACCTTTTAGGTTTATATTTTTATTAATTTTGGTCAAACTATTACATAAAAAATTTTAAATTTCAAGAAATTTTCAATGTTTTCCACAAAATGAGTCTCTTATGAAGATACACTTGGTTCATTCAGGGTAACTTTCATATATAGAATTCAAAATTTATTAACATTTCCACTCATCCTTAAGCCCTATTAAAAATATTTTTAAAATGTCAGATGAAAATAAAATATCATATAGGGACATGTACAAAAAAAATTAGTCCCTTTCAAAACCATGATATAATATAATATTTTTCTCCTTTAAAATAATAAACTTGAGATCAAATAATCATTTACTTATACATGAAATCTGATTTACTTCCAAAATTTTTTCTTATAACACTTAGCAATAAAAAATAAATGAAAATTCTTAATGATGAGGATTTCATAGAAAACCTGAGAACCCATGAAAAAACATTTTATTAAAAACATAAACTTTTACCCTTAAAGTGAATAATAATTCCTTTTTAAAAAAACATAATAAGATTACAATATAAAATCATTTGTTTTCTTTAAAAACTCAATATAAAGCATAAAAATTCATTTAAGTGCCTTGGGACAATATATTAAAAGAGCCCACACATTAACCCCTACAAGAAACCCTAAAATCAAAAAACATACTAACTTAATTCCAATATAATTCTTCTAAGAACATAATTATCACCCAAATAATTAGAGAACTATACTGTGCTCATCTATCAACATAAAAAATTTTCAACGACCATAGCATGCCTAAAATACATATAAGATTCAATTTTCATCATATAATTTCATAATATGTTCTTCTTAACACATATATAGAATAACTCTAAGGATTTACATAAAACTAAGGATAATAAATTTGATTTATTTGAAAACACTTTAAACAAAAATTCCTAAAATAACGAGAGGTGGGATATTATTTTGAAAAACCATTAAAACATAAAGAGGATGATAATTAATGAATTATGGTTATGATTATTGGAAATTACATTCATGTCATATTCATTAAAATAGAACATTCCTTTTTCCATTTGTAAATAAGCCAAAAACATTCCATATAAAATATATAAAAATATTCCTTTTGAAAATAATTTAAATAAAGACAAAAGAGACATAAAATTTCCTTTATGATTCAACTATATAAATGTAAATTAATATATAAAATAATTTTATTAATATGGACATAGAGGGAAATTATTTTGGAAATAAGTATTTAAAAAGTTTAAAAAGAGGTTTTAAGGTAAATTTTCTCTTACCTTGATTCTAACTTGTCATATACATTCATTACTTTCCTCTTCTTTGGACAACCTCATTAGTTTTACACCGTCCTCTATGGTGGGTATTCTCATCAACCTAGGGAAAATATAATGTGGTGAGTTATGTTGGTAAGGGATTTGGCCAATTGTTTTCTTGAATAAGAGGCTCTTGTAGTGTTGATAAATGAGGAGAGGGGTGTCCTTTTATAAGTGAGGGATATGTCACACTTAGAATTGATCGAAATATTTAAATATTATTAAGTCATTTTCATGGACAGTTATCCAAAAAATAAATTAATTTTAATAATAAGGAGATAGGGATAAAAAATCATCCAACAAATGTTAAAATATAATTTGGTGGAATTATCACTTACTTTTAACCTAGGTTAACCTAATTTTCTCTTATACCCGAGTGACACATTTTTTACTAAAATTACTGTTCAAAATGATCAAAAAAGAAATTTACCTCTTTAATGAACTTTTACATGATGATTCAAAATATGGAATACATTTTACCAAATTAAATTTATATAATTGGTATATATTAACTTTAAATAAGTGTGAAAAATTAAATGAAAACCCATTCTTATATAAATACATTTTTAAGCATAAAACAATATTTATAACCATTCCTTAATGAGTAAAAACCATTAAATTGATGTCAAAATATTTTTTAATATATAATCTATAAATTTAATTAAAATAAATATTCAATATATATTAATAAAATTTATTTATATAAAAATACATTACACACATAAAAATATTTCTTAAAAAAATATATTTTAAGAACAAAAATGAATGTATAAAAAAATCATGTATAATGTTGATCCCATAATAATTAATTAGTTTTTTTATAAGTAAATTAAAAATATATTTCTTTAAGATAAAATGAAAAAAAAAATGGGATATTATATTACTTCATTTAATGAAAATAAACGATAGTTTTGCAAAAATAATTATTTTTAACTATTCACTAAAAATAAACCGTTTTAGAAAATTCAAAAAAATCCCTTTAATATAATTTTTATTTGATGATATAAAAAAAAGATATTAATTTTTTAAAATTAAAATTCTCATATTCTGAACTTAATAATTTATATAAAACCATATGGTACATGTAAACAAATTTTATAAGAATAAAACGATTTCCTTTTTATTGAAAATTTACTTAATATTGTTATAATTGTTATAGCTCAATTTTATTAATAAATAATATAAAGTAATTTAATTTATCAATTACTTAAATTACATGAGTTTTTATATGTTAGGTTATATTGAAATTCAATTTAGTATTTATAGAATTTGGAATACTTATCATGAATTTATAAGAGAACCTTCGATCATGATTAGAAACAATTGAAAGTGGTTCACCATCTAGCATCACCACTTCCTTTATGTATATATTTTCATGTTGTTAAACTAAGAAATATTCCTTAATATAAATGAATTGGGCAGTCTTTGTGAGTTGATCCACTATAAACCATGTCACATTTCTTTCTTTGGATGGATTTTGGAGACCCGTGATAAAGTCTTTAGTGATATTATCTCATTTCTGTATAGGTATTAGCAATGGTTTCATCCTACCCTTGGACATATACCAATAATATTTAACATGCTGAAATTGTAAGAAATTTTACGTGTAATCCAAAATATTCTTCTTAATTCTTTCCCATCCGAACTATTTTCAAAAAATTTAGTACATCTAGGTACTTCTAGGAAGGATGGAGAAAGACAAGATATGTGCATTATCCAATTGCTCTTTCTTTAAATAATTTGGTGAAGTCACAAAAATTATTATTATAGAATGACTGAAACTATATTTATTGATTTTTAGTTTATGAAACATCCATTAATTTTGTTTTATCACCTTCTTCTGAAGCTCTAAATTATCCCTTTGGGCCTTGTTGATCTTCTCTTGGCTAGATAATTGGGAAATCATTTAGGAAAGGTAGGATATCTTCCCAAAATTGTGATTCCAGATCCGTCTTCTATATATCCATAGTGATAGTGTCTATCTAATTTTACATCATGGATATTTTATCATGTTATTTACCAATAATATCAGCAATTACCTTATTTTCCTTTCTATTATTTTAGTGAATTGAGAAATCATAATCCTTGATCAACTTTAACCATCTTCATTGATGTGTGTAAATATATTTTTGTGTGAATATATACTTTTGATTATTATGATATTTATATATTTTACACTTCTTTTCATAGAGGTAGTGTCTCTAAATATTCTAAGAAAATATCATATTTTTTAACTCCAAATCATATATCGAGTAGTTTTACTGATGTATCTTCAACTATCATTAGGTATGGGTTATCAATTTATCAGTCTTCATGAGTACATAACCCAAAAATTCCTTTGAAAAATCACTATATCACAAGAACCTTCTCCACTATTGTGTAGATTTAGTATAGGTGTAGTCATTAGACTCTTCTTGTGATCCATGAATATTTCCTCACAATATTTCATTCATAAATAATTCACCCATTTCTATGTCAATTTAATTAGTGGGATAAATAATTATGAAAAATTTATCTTGAATAATCAATACTACCCCAAAAATTTAAGAAAAATATGGATTTTCCTGACACTTGAGGTTATAGTAAATTTTTAAATTTTGTTTTTAATTGAGGGGTCCATAAATATTCACTCACATGTGATTTCATGACTCAATAATGTGACTTATTACATCCAAAATTCACACTTTCTTAACATTGTGAAAATATCTAACTTTCATAATGTTTCTATCAAAATCCTTATATGATATTCATGTTCTTACATGTTATTTAGGTGAATGAGTATAGAATCAATAAATACTAAAAACTAATCAAGTACAATCTATTTTGACAAGTTCTCTAAAGGTTATATTCATCAAGTCCATGAAGACAGCAAAGGAATTAGAAAGACAGAATAGAATCATTATAAACTCATATTGTCCACATATCATATATAAAGATAACTCTTAAATATATTTTCTATTCACTTTTAATTGATGATATATAGAACTAATATCCACCTTTTAAAATTAATCATTTACTATCATTTAATCAAATAAGTCAGGAATCCTTGATAAGGGATAATTATTATTCACAATGATCTTGTTGAGCTCCTAGTAATCGATGTATAGATACATTTATGTATTAATTTTATTATCAATGAGAACTAGATAACCCCAAGGTGATACACAATGTCATATGAACCCATTGTTAATATTCTCTTTCATTTTCTTCTTTAACTACTCAAATTATATTGGGGAAATCCTGTAAGAGAATTTAGAGATATGAGTAGCTTCAGATCTGAGTTTTATTGAGAACACTGCATTATGATCAAGGGAAATTTTGGGAAACTCTTTGATAAATACATCAGTATATTACCTCTTGATTATAATAAAATAAAGGTTGATATTTTCCTTCAACTCAACCATTTGGGAAATATTTACTTATTCACCAATTATCAACACCCACACTGTTGAAGTATTTTCCAAAGGTGATTTGTGATCTTACTTTCATTTTTATAAGAGAATGGGATAGTTTATAATATAGAGTGAGATTTAATTTTTATAATATCTATATTCATTTATTTATAAAAAAATCCAACCCATGCCTAGTACAACATCAAAATCCACCGTAAGGATTACAAGATTCATTGGAAGAATCTTCCCGTAAATGATAATAATATAAGAGTCTAACACATGGGTTACAATGATCACACCATGAGTTGTTTTTATGGATATGTATACTTAATGATATTGGTGATGTGATATAATAATTCTATAAAACTTTAATGATATATTATAATTCATACAATCAGAACCAAATAAAACTTTTACTATTATTGAGTGAATAATAAGTGTAACTTGTATGACTTCATTTTCATGTTTCACCTCAGTAGTGGTGGCGGAATAATATTTTCTTTTATCCCTCAGCTTTAGTGGTTTTTGGAGTTGATTACCTTTCAATGACATTTTTTTAGTAAAATTTATTTTATAGTTCCCCTGATTCTTATAGTTGAAGCATTGAACCATGGGTGTCGCATTGGACAATGTCTTGCTTTCCTCCATCAGGTTATTCATCTACTTCAATTATCTTCAATATTCATGAGATTGGTGGCCATATCTCCCAAAAATAAACCATTTAATCATCCCATGGAATTAATTAAAATGATTTTTCTTTCCATATCATCACCATGTGGATGTTTGGATCTTCTTCAGTACTTTGTCATTTGATCCCCTTGTTTGAAACTTCATTCTTCTCTTCTTATCTCTATATCCATGGGACTATTATCCAAACTCCATCTTTACATTGAGGTAACCACAAAAAATTCTATGTCACTCCTAGAGTTTTGGATATTTAGATACTTTTAGAGATTTTTTTATAAACCATTAAAGAATATATCAGTTCTTATATCATTATTGATAACAAAACTTGAGGTGTATCTTAAAATACTAGTGAAATTTTCCCCGTGGATTATGAAAAATTCACTCCCTTTTTTCTTATGCTCTAGAAATTATCTCTCTATTTTGGTTCAAAGTGTCCAAGGTGAATAAGTTTCAAAAATATATATTCTAAACTCTTTCCATTCCATTTCTTTCATTTCGTCTATTTAATCGTTTGGATTTGGATTTAGGATTAATTCCCACTATGGATCATCTTCTCCATATAAATTATAGACAACCAAAGTAAAATTATCCTTCTCAGAATAGTGGATAACATAAAAGATCCTCTACATTAATTTAATCCACTATTCCTGGAAAATTGGATCAAGATATCTATTAAACATTGGTGTCCATTTTCATATAAAGTAATTTATTATTAGTTTATCCTTATTTGGTGAATTTAAATGTTTTACATTGTTTAGGTTATTGATAATATCATGATATATATGTATATATAGTACTATTGTATTTTTACCTCCACCTCCCATTTCATTGGGAATATCATTGATAAAATCATCATATTATCCATCACATGGGTTGTTGGTCTGGTTCTCCTGGTTCCCAACATTTTCTAGAATAAAAAATCTTTTAACAACACATAATTAGATAAATAATTAAGAAGTAATTTATTATCATGCACAAATAAATTCTTAGGTTATATATTATGGGATCTTTAAGTTTAGAATATCCATCTTGTCAAATGATGCTTCTATAATCATGTAATTTAATCATTTTCTAACTTTAAGAGAAAAAATAACTTTAGTTATATATCTTCTATAATTATTTGTAAGGAAAATTTGAATTTACCAAATCATATCCACTATGATTTTCAAACCAGTTTTGCAGTAATGCCTCTTTTTCATTCACCAGGTACAATTTGATTTAAAACCTGATAATCCATGTTAGGATTATTTTCCCTAAGTACATTTGTTCTAGAACTACATCCACTTATAATATTTAGAAATAGATTTCTATAACAACACATTTTATAAAAAATATTATTAAATTGTTATTAACATAAACATCCATTAATTATAACCCAAATATTTTGAATCCTAGTGTCTTTGGAAGACTAGGTACATAAAACATAAAAAGAAACTAAAACATAACCTCTTTATTTTAATTATATTTAGTTATATACTAAATATGTTACATCTCCTAAAACTATATATTATAACCTAGAGAATACATAAAATAAGGGGTTGATATAAAAATCTCATTAAGGTAATGAACATGATGAGGAAAAATAATATATGGGGAAAAGGTATAACATGATATCATAAAAGAGAAGGCTCACAAGAAATCACATATAATCATAAAAAACATAGTATCATAATAATATGGAAATGTAGTAAAGTTTCAATAACATATAACATGACATAAACATGATTAAAGTCTAACTTCCTATAAAATATCACATGTTGTACAAAGTCCTGTAATGGATTTGTTTTATCCATAATCCCACACATAATGTCTAATTAAGTGAAAGTGTTACCCAATGAATTGTTGTGGTATTTGGGTGAAACCATCATAGCATGATTGTGATTTATGTCTTCTAAAAAAAGGAAATAAATCATAATACATAAATACAAGAATTTACCATTGAAAAAATGTGTTTCATAATCTTTCCTCATATCACAATCAAATAAAATTTCATAATAAAGGAATTTGAGAAATAAAAAAAAGGCATGTATTGCCCCATAAAATGAAGGTAGAATAATATAATTATATATTTTTTCAATATATATAAAAAATTTAGAATCATTCCATAACATTATAGAGATAGATATAGAGAGTGTGTGTGTATGTGTGTGTGTGTGTTTGTGTTTGTGTTTGTGTGTGTTTGTAAGTGACTTAGAGAGAAAATGTTCATAGCCTTAATAAAATGGTGGTTTAGAGAGATCCCTTACCTTGAGACTGATTCATAACATGAATTATTTACCTTCCTAAATAATAAAATTATGTTAATTATTAATTTATTAAGAACTTTTTTTAAGTTTATTATTCATTTTATTTTAAAATTATCTTGTTATACCCAATTACTTAATCATTTAGGTTTAAGTCGGAGGTTTTGATGATGTTTAGCTCATATGTCCAAAATTACTTTGAAAAGTTGACTGAAGTAAAAGTGATTATTATTTAATTATATTCAGACTAATAATCATGAAATAATTATCATTTTTATTTATAAATTATATTTTTAAAACCAATCATGAAATATGTTAATGAAAAATGAACTATATTAAAATCATGGAGATAGTTGGTCATACGAACGCATGAGTAACGTTTCCATTTTTAAACTACCATGATTGAAAGAATTTAATTAAAATTTTAACTTTAAAAAATGATAATTATAACATAAATATCATATTATTTATTTAATTACACTTATAAATACTATTAATATTATTCATTAATGAAAATAGAATCACATTTCTTCATAGAGGTGTCAATTCACACATACACATGAATAACTTTATAATTTTTTATAAATAGAAAGGGTAGAAAATATATGATATATTACTTTCATAGAATGATAAATATTACATGAATAAAATATATTTATATAAAATCCAACAGCATAAATATTCATGATAGTAGATGATGTAAAACAAATTAGATTAGATTACAAGGTGGTAGTCTTCCATACACTTGAACGATGGTTTCACTTCCCATTTGATGGAAGAGGATATTGATGTAGGATATTTAATTAAAATAATAATATATAAATATGTGGAATATACTAAATATTTATATTAGTATGTTTTAATAATATTTTAATGATGTTGGATAAGAAATAAAATGAAATTCCATGGTTAAGAATTATACCACTTCTTCGGACACCCTCTAGGGTTTACAAAAAAATCCTTCCTTTGAGGTTTTTTTAATAAAAACTAGAAATATAGGAACTTATAAGGGAATAAAAATATTTACTTGATTAGGTATTATCCAAACCAAAATTCTTTAGAAGTGTTAATAAAAATGGAGAGATGTTTCCCCTTTATTAGTGAGAAGGAGTGGAATTTTTTTTAAATACCGAAAACTATTCTGTAATGGGAATCCACTCTCAAGAAATGTTCCTCCAAAATTGATAAATAATGTAGTTGAGGGAATTTATATCTAGTAAAAACCTCAAAAATTAAAAAAAATCATGTTTTAAACATTTTATTCCCTTTAACACAATGGTTACTCACTTTTACCATTTTAGTTTTTACCATAGTAACTAAGTTTTACCTGGGTAGTTTATCTTTTAAGAATAAAAAAAAAATAAAAAATAATTTATAATTTGGACCCAATTATTATAAATTTTAAATAATATTTATCTAATTGAAATAATATGTTTGTAGAAAATTCTTTTCAACGCAAACACATGTAACACGTAGAACCTTGTTTTAACATTAACAGAAGTAGATAATTTCTACTTACCATTAATAAAAAATAAGTTTATATAATTATATAATATTAAATATTCTTATTGAAAATATGGAATAAATTTTAAAAAATTAAATCCACATTAGTAAAATAATTTAATTTAAAATAAATCCATAGAGCATGCCAAAAAAGGGTTTTCCTTGAAATTTATTTTTCAATTGTAAGATGATCCTACATTAACTATATGATAAGTAATCATATTTATATGAATTTAAATTCACATAACTAGATATGTAATCTATACATTTAATTTTTATATTTATTTATGAGAGGTTATTTTAATTAATTAAAACCGATAAACATTATGCACTTAAAAATAGTTTGCATAAAACCATGTTTTTATCATTAAAATAGACTTATAAAAATAGGTTTTTGGTTATGTAGTTTGATGATCGATGGGTTTCCAGGTGCTACCAGAGTTGGATATCTCTTTTTATGCCAACTACTAGTTTTCCACATCATCTAAGATGCTTGTTATTGATTCCCTCAACCACTCAATACCCTTATCTGGCCTCACATTCCTCTGAGCCTCTCCCACTAATATATAGAGCGGTGAAACTATGAGGTTTTGGGATGTAGGTTGATGGATAATAATTATATGGGCGTGACATTTTTCAGGGTTCTCTTGTGAAAGTGATTACTGGTTTCTTTTGTTTTTTCTATAAGAGTTTGATCTATTTTATACTCCTTGAGTGAAGATTTAATTTTTTTTGTATGTGGATTAATTTATTTTTGTTTCTAGTGTGGTGCCAAACATTGACTTTTATGGTGGGGATGAGGGATAAGGGAAGATGGTGTGGATTTTTTTATGGATGATGTGGTGGGATGATCTTTGATAGGATTTTCTCTGTTCATCAACTCAGGTGGTGATAGATGGTGATGTCGATGATATTGGTGTACCAGGATGTGATGGCAGACAACGACACAACTGACTTTCATGGGTGGATCATAGATTGAGGCCCCTTGGGTTGGGTTTCCATTTGAGTGTTTTAATTTTTAATCTATGATATTTTACCCGCAAGAATTTTGGGTATGGATTTTGGTTTTTGAATTTTGAAGTTGTGTTGACTTGGCCCTCTGGAATGTAGTTCTTGGAAATTTTGAGGGTTCATACTTTACCATTGAAATTGGTTTTATGGAAATGACAAAAAATTTACTTGGAGTGATTTATAGAAATTTTCACTATTCACTAAAAAATCAATCATTTTAGAAAAATCCCAAAATTTTACCCTATATAAATTTTGATATGCTGATTATAAAAATTGTTTTAATTTTATAAAATTAAATTTCTAAAACTTTAAGAAATTAATTGTAATATTTTCTCTCTAAAATAAAATAAATAAAATAATAAAAATATAATTTTTTGAAGAATAATATGTCTTCATTAAAAATTGAGTGTTTATTTCCTTAGAATTTATCAACACATTTATATCGATTAGAAACATTAAATATATTTTACATGTTATTTAATAATATTCATACCTTCAAATTTAATGGATAGGTTATAACAGTCATAAATAATCAAGGTTTATTTAGGCTATGTGTTATATGTTGTATACGTTATCGAATATTGTTTTTATTTTGTAAAAATCAAGGTGTTACATTATTCCCCTATTATGGAATGTTTTCCATGAAATTTTGTATTACATAATGATTTTAAAATAGGTGAGGGTACTTTTTCTTTCTTTTTTCCTCTCATTCATAGGTTTACTCTCTGTATTTATGGTACTAACATAGTACATTAACAATGTGAGTTGTCCTATTACATAGAAATATTTCTCTATAATCCAATATATTTAATAGTTTCACCTTATAAGAAAGATAATTTTCTAGCTATAACTCCTTTGAATTCAATATATTTTATGGATATGGTATCTACTTCCACAGGAGGTATACATGGAATACTTCATGTACTAGAGAAAGGGTTTGTGGTAGTTCTATGCAATAATGCACAACTTCCATGTGATCAAGAGTCTCAAACAAGTCGATGTACCTGGATATTAGCTTTCCCTTATTCCCAAAACTCATGACTATGTTACATAGATATATTTGGAGAAACACATTATCCCCAACCTCAAAATTCATGTCTCATCTATGGTTTTTATCATAACTCTTCTGTTAACTCTAAGAATTCCTAATGTGTTACTAAATATTCTTTTCATTTTCTACTATATCCTTGACCATTTTAGTTTCCAATATATTTCATTCACCAACTTCATCTGAACACATAGGTGTTCTCCATATCTTCCAATAAATAGATTAATATAGAGCAATTTTTATGCTTAAGTATGAACAATTATTATATGAGAACACGAATATAAAAAGATATTGATCTCATTATAATATATAGTTAATCGAACATGCTCTCAACATGTCTTATAATTTATGAATTATAGGATCATATTGGCCATCATTTTGGGTGTTTTGATTCATAAATAAGTTCACCTTATTATTCATATCATATTTGAGGATCTTCTATAACATCAAGGTAAATATCAGATTATGGCCACACATAATTGATAGCGGTGTTCCATACAGCCTTATGGACTATCTAATGTACATCCTTACAAGTTTGGTAGGTGATAAGTCCTATATAATTGAAATTAAGTAATCATTATTTATAATACGATCCACCACAAACCATAAGTAATGGTTTACTCTTAATGGATTTGGAAGACCAGTGAAAAATTTTAGGGTTTTGTTTTCCCTTTTCGAGGTATGTATGGGTAATGGTTTAATAATACCCATAAACTTTAGAATCTTGCCCTTAATTTTCTAACAAACTATACACCTTGATTTAGATTCAATGTTATTATTCTTCATATTTTCCCACCAATTGTGATCTTTTATATCTAGATACATCTTAATTCTCCCTGAGTGTATGTAGAAGGTTGATCTATTTGCATCATTAAATAGATCTTTCATTATCTTATAATTTTATTTTAAACATAACCATGACCCAAATATTATAACTCCGTCATGAATTTTTAAATCCAATTATTTCACTTTTCTTTACAGTTTCCAACTTCTTCTAAATTTTTACATATTCAATTTGAGCATAATTTATCTTCTTTAGAAAGGATGGTTGATAAATAATTTTAGAAACGAATGATGGTGTTTCTTATATCATTATAACCATGTCAATACTTTTTATATCTAATAATAGTGGATCCTTCTCAATCTCATAATTGATAAATTCATTAGATCCTTTCTTCTTAGAGCATCCACCACTTTGTTTACCTTCCTAAGATGGTAATGGATTGATCAGTCATATTATTTGATCATCTCTAACCAAATTTGTTATTGTGTGTTAAGATCCTTCTATGTGAACATATATTTGAAACTCTTATGATCCATATAAATTTCACAGTTCTCCCTATAGAGATATTTTCACAATTTTTTCAATAAAAAGATAAATACATACAACTCTAGGTAATGTGTTAGAAAGTTCTATTCATTAACTTTCAATATCCTCGAGTAATAGTCTATCAATTTATCATTCATCATTAGTACACAACCCAAGACGTTATTTGAAGTATTTATATATACAATGAAAATTTTCCCACTTGAGGGGAATGTGAATAACGGTTCAATTATAATCCTCTTTTTCAACTCCTTAAATCTCCCTTCAGATTCATATTTCCAAAAAAAACATTACCACCATCCGAGTATGGATCTCTATTACATATGTTGGTTTAGGTTTTCCCTTAATTACCTTTGTCTTAGAAGGGTTCATATATATCCTTTTTCTAGTGATCATATACCATTGGAATGATACTTACTTTATCCATAACTCACCTTTACTATACCTTTCATATAAATTTTCCATTCTAAAATCCTTTAGCATAGTATCCAAATGATCCACCTTGATTTTGGAGTAAATCATAATATCACCTATAAAAAACATAAATTTGTGAAGTTAATCTCAAAAGACTCTATTCATTAAGTCTATAAACATTGTTAAAGAATTAATAAGTTGTAATAGCATCACTATAAACTCATAGAGTCCATACCTTGTTCTAAAGGTAATTTTGTGAATATCTTCCTTCTTAAACATTAATTAGTTATAGCATAAATGAAGTTCCACCTTAGTGAAATATTGGGTCCCACATAGTTGATCGAAAAAGTTGTCTATCCATGGAAGGGGATACCTATTATTTATCATTTTTTTGATGTTATGATAATAAGAATAGAGGTTCGCTGACCTATCATTATTATTTGAAAAATAGGATTGGTGTAACCCACAGTTAAGTACTCGGTTATATAAAACCCTTTTCCAGATTCTCTTGTATCTTATTTTTTAACTTTTCCAACTCAATAGTGGATATTCTATAAAAAGAATTCAATTTAGGTAAATATATGCCTAATTTTTATTGAGAACTAAACCTTTCATTCAAGAGGAAGTATAGGAAAATCTTCAGGGAATACATTAGTATAATCCCTGATAATGGGTATGTCTTCAAGCATGATTCTCACTTTAACCTCTATAATTTGGGCTAGATATGATTTAAAATAAGGAAATAATATCCATGATTTAATAGATATTCTAGGGTAGATTAGTCCTCCTCCTTACACTTATATATAATTTTATGATGACATCAGAAATGGAGAGTGGTATCCCATTATTTATACTTGATGTTTGATTTATATAAGGATAGACAATCCATTCCCAATGAAGAATAAAAAACTAATAAAATAAGTAAGACACAATTTTATATAATATTAAGCCCAAAAAATGATTTGGAGGATTTATATAGTATGGATTCAACCATTAATCTATTTTTTATTCTTATATTTAGATCAACCCTCATGTTTTGAGGTGGTTCTTGAATAGTTCTACTAAACTTACAGGATATGAAATAATCTGTTGAACTTGAATCAAAAAGAATTTTCACTATTCATGATTAAATAACTATAATAACTATCACTGTAGAATTATCATGATCTACCTCAATGTTATTCATAGCATATTTTCTTCCTTATTATATAGGATTAGAGGTTATTGTTAGTGATTTTCTCTGACAACCCTTGGATTAGGGTATCATCTTGAACAATTCCCATTTGTATATAGTTAAAACACTACACAATAATATGTGTTTTTATCTGAACCTTATTCTTTTCATTCTCATTAGTAGATTTATTTATTTATCTTTGGTATTTATTATCTTGATTCCCCTCTTTTACACATTTGAAACATCACTTGTTTCCTATTATATAGTTTTTATGATGTTTCTTCTCACAATTTTTACAAGTGGGATATTGGGTTTTCTTTCCCCCATGGGATTTATCTATTGATAATATTGAAAAAAACTCTAATTTACATTATTTTATCTAGTCCCATGAGACCACTAAGAGTCACCAATATCTATCTCAACTTTTAGGTCATAACGTAAAATATCTTCATTATAATCAATGTTTTGAATCGCAAATTATTTTCATAGACCCATCTTTAATAACATAAATAAATGTTCTACCTTACCTTCTATGTTGAAGGAAATTTAGAGGAATACTTTGAATGTATTGTAAAGTTTACCTCATATGCCCTTATTGAATCATCTTTATTTTTCTTCAGACTGAGGAACTGCCTCTCCATTTTATAATTGAGAGTTCAAGGGTAAATATTTATTGAAAAATATTATATTGAATTATTCCCATTACATGGAATCAATATCCTCTTTATACTTTGTGTTCCTGATTAGTGTCCACCACTGATCATCTTCTCCCATAATGCGATAAATGGTTAGCACAAATTTCTCTTTATCTAATCATTATAATACAGATAAAACCTTATCAATGATGTTAATCAATTATTCCAAGATGAGGGAATTAGGATATCCAACAAATGTTGGAGGCCAATATCATATAAAATACAAAACTACGACTTTATATTTCATAGGAGGATTAGGGTGTTTAACATGATTCAAGTTATTATTCATAACTTGAGTTATTTAAGGTATTAATTCCATAAAGTTAGAAGATCTCACTCCTATAAGGTTAGGAATATCATCGGGGAAATTATCATATTTTATATTATAATGGTTGTTGGCACAGTTTCTCTTATTTACCACTATTAAATAAAAATAATAAAAAATATAATGATGCATTAACATTCAAAAGGGAAACTTATAAACATATAAGGTAGAAGTTATAAATTATAAGTATATCATAACTTATGATTATCTAGGTTTGAATCAAGGTTATAAATGGTAATGTCTCTTATTAGGTTTTCTAACCTAGTAATTTATTCATGTTCTTTATAATGGTTCAGAAAGAGTTTGAAAATTTCCAAAACATATAACCTAAGAGTGTGAAACCAGGTGTGCAGTAAGGCTATTTTCATTCAGCAGGTAATGATTGATTAAAATATGAATGTTCCTTTTTTATAGTTAGTAAACCAAGGTATAAATAGTCTATATCCACATACACTTGTATTATCATGATAGGGATGTAATTTTGTGGAACCCACTCATGTTATACTTCATCAAAATTCTATGATATTATCCTATACTTAGATTTATCCCTAGGGTCCTTACTAAATTATTCTATCATTAATCCCAAAAAAATAACTAGACATATCTCTAATATTAACTGTAGTGACCCATTAATTTTACAAATATTATTAAATGAATTTTAAGTGTAAATATCCAATAAGTACAAACCCATAAATCGTGATTCCTAATGTATTTGGAAGACTAGGTTCATAATAAATAGATAGGAAACTTAAAACATGAAATAATTATTTTTGTTATCCTTAGTGAGATCCTAAATGTTTTGGATCTCCTAAAACTAAAAATGATAACCTGGGAAATACATGCAATGAATCCGTGAGCTAAAAATCCTAGTAAGGGAATAAACTTGATAAGGAAATATAACATGTGAGTAAAATGTATATCATGATATCATAAAAGAAAATGATCATGATTAAATATAGGGAATCATAATATAACGAAAATAGGATCAAAAGATATTATCAATTTAATAAAGTGGTAGCATCATATAATTTTACATAAACATGATTCAAGACTAACTACCTAGACAATATCACATGGTGGACAAAGTTACATAATGGATTCGGTTTACTCCATAATCCCATACATAACCAATCATGAGAATAAAGAGTCATCCAATACAATGGATCGCAATATAGTTGAACCCATCATAAAATGGTCATTATTTATGTGTTCTAAAAAATATAATCAATCATAAGACACAAACATTATAATTACCCACAAAAATAAATGGGTTACATAATCGTGCCTCACATTATAATCAAAGAAAATTTCATAATTAAGGCATCTAAAAAATGAACATAGTGTGTGTATTACCCCATACAATTATGTTATAATAATATATGTATATATTTTTTGAGACATGTATAAATAATTTATAATCATTTCCATACTTTAAAAAGATAGATAGAATGTGATTTTTATACATAATGGTCATATCTTGAAGAAAAGGGTTGATTAGAGAGATCCCTAGCCTCAAGCCTGATTCATCAAGTACAGTATTTATATTACCAAATATTAAGATGATGTTAATTAATTACTTGGTTTATAACGTTTTTTAAGTTTATTATTTCATTTATTTTATTTATTATCTTGTTACATTCAATTACATAATAATTTAGATTCAAGTAAGAAATTTTGATGTTGTTTAGTTCATATGTCCAAAATCACATTGGAAAGTTGAAAAACGTCAAAGAGATTGTTATTTTATTATATCCAAAATAATTATCATGAAATAATTATTATTTTTATAGATAAATTTATTTTTAAAACCTGTCATGAAATATGGTTATGAAAATTTAACTATATGTTACAATCATGGAGACGGTAAGTTCTATGTAAGCATGATTAATGTTTTAATTTTTCAATGACAATAATGGAAATAAGTTAAGTGTTATTTTAAAATTCCATAATGATTAAAATATATTAAATTTAATATTATTTCTATAAATACTTTTATATATACCATCCATGCTACGTGATATTGAAAAAAGAATCACATCGCTTCATGGAAGTGGTAATCCAAACGTATGCAGGAACAACATTGTAATTTTGTTATGAGTGGAATGGAAAGAAATTATATGATATATTACTATTATATAATCATTTTTCTAATAATATTTTAATGTTATGGAAGAAGAAATAAAATAAAAATGCATGGTTAATAATTATACCTCTTCTTTGAACTCCCCCTTACATTTGCATAAAAATCCTTCCTATGGGGGTTTTCCAATTAAACAAAGGCCTATAAAATGAGTGAAGTGGAGTAACAAAATTATTTAGAAAGGGAATTGATGAAACAAAATTACCTTAATGTTTGAATAAAATAGAATAGTATGTGTTTTCTTATAAGTGAGAAGGAGTCACATTTTTGTAAATACCCAAAACTATTCAATAATGGGAAGTCGCACTTAGACCCATTTCATCAAAAAATAGTAAATAATGTATTTTATGGGAGATATGGTATATAAAAACCTCTTTAATATAAAAAAGAAACATTTTTTAAACATGTTATTCCCTTTACCTCTAAGGTTACTCATTTTTAGTATTTTGGATTTCTCCACGGTAACAAGTTTTTACCAAGGTAATTTATCCTTTCAGACTAAAAATGAAATAAAAATTATTATATATTTTCTACCAAATTATTATAAATATTATATCAAATTTATAAAATAAAAATACTATGTTTTTTTAATATTAATTTCAACACAAACACATGTAATGTAAAAAAAACCCTATTTTAACCATAAAAATGATAATTAATTTTTACTAATAATTAAGAGAAAAAAATAAGTTTAACTTATTAAATAATATTAATTATTATGATTACAAATATGTAATATTTGTTTTAAAATTAAATTCAAATTATGTTCAAAATATAATTTAAAAATAAACTCGAAAAACGTGTTGAAAATGGTTTTTAAGATATGCATTTTTCACGAATAATATGATCTTACATTAACTATATGACTAGTAATCATAGTTTTATAAATTTAGTTCAATATAAATAGATATATAATATATAAATTTCATTAAAATATTTATTTATTAGTGATTTTTTAATTAATTAAAAAAATATAAACTTTATGTACATCAAAACTGCTTGCACAAAACAGTGCTTTTAATCATGAAAATAAACTTGTACCAAAATCAAGAAAATTACTGATTAAAATAAAATTATTTATATTATTCTAAATAAAATGGTTCATATGAAAATTTTATAACAAATTCAAAATATAATTGTAATTTTATATTAATTTATTTAACCAAAAGAAGTAATAATATTTGAAAAATGGGAAATTTTAACTTTTCACTAAAAAATCAAATATTTTAGAAAAATACAAAAAATTCACTCTAAGTAAAATTTTATATGATTATTTCAAAAATGATTCTAATTTTATGATATAGGTTTTCTAAAAGTTCAATAAAATCATTATAATGTTTTCTCTAAAAAACAAATAACTATCATTTTTGATGAAAACATTTTTTTTGAAGAATAAAATGTCTTCATTAAAAATATGGTGCTTAATTACTAGGAATTTATCAATAATTTTATATTTATTAGTAAAATTATATTTTTTAAAAAAATTATTTAATAATATTATAACCCACCAATTTAAGGTTCCGCTTATAATGGCCATAAATAATCACGGTTCTTTTAGGCTGAGTGTTGTGTGTCATATACGCTATCAAACATTGTTTTCTTTTATTAAAAACATCATTTCCGAGAGACCACACGCTCATAACTTTACCAAAATTTCAGATGTTTTTCTATACGTAGACTTATCCTTAGGGTTTTCACTAAATATTTCAATTCCTAATTCCCAAATTAACTAAATGTTTCCTCTCCTTCCAACTATAGTGGCCCTTCCTTATATTATAAGAATATTATATCTTTTTTAACATAAATAACATAATAATAATACATTAAGGGATTGAAAGGTTTATTATATTGTGAAAATTAGGTTAAAAAATCAC
Organism: Viscum album; assembly: GCA_963277665.1. NCBI lineage: Eukaryota > Viridiplantae > Streptophyta > Magnoliopsida > Santalales > Viscaceae > Viscum > Viscum album. The sequence continues at coordinate 188,374,925 of OY728156.1, read as the reverse complement.
TTTTACATAATAATAAAATAATTTTTTTTTGATAATTCTTCTTTATCCTCCTAAAATTTCTCATGTAATAAATAGTACATGTCTTCACCTGAGGATATATATCAAAGAAAGGTATGAGATTAAATTCCACTAAGAGGAGGAATAACATGGATGAAAAAAGAGATATGAATCAATAGTACCTAGGTGAGAATAATCATCATAATCATATCATGAAAATGGTTTTATATTTATATTAATGTAGAAATTATTTGATAAGGCATGGAATGTGACTTATGTATAATAATGAAATTTCATAATATAGTGGTCAAATACAACACATAGTTGAGAATAAATCTAGCATAATGTTCACGTATTATGAAAAACTATAAAATAATTCCACGAATAATACACATAATCTCATGATATATATCACATTATTCAATTAATTCGAGGGATATATAATTCCAGGACCACCCATCACATCAAAAAATGTTTATAATTATGCATTTCATATAGAAAATAAATATAAAACAATTATATTCGTGAAATAATCCCATATATGTTAATGGGTTTCAAAAAGTATTTATAAAATATAATTTCCTTAAAAAAGTTTTGGGTTCCAAAATAAATCAGATAAATCATATTTCGGCATATAACATCATCTTTATTGAGTAGACAAGAAATAGTTGAAGAGGATTCAATACGATGTTTTAGAAATTAAAGTCTCTTTGAAAAATATTTATAATTATTTTAGAAATCATTTTGATATGGTTGAAACATTTATATCCCCATATATAAAAGATAAAGAGTAATGAAATGATATTTTATAGAAATTAGATGTGTATCTATAATGAAAATAATGTGAAAGAGGAGATAACCCTAAAATAAAGAGTTGGGTTCGAGAATCACCTTACCTTAAATCTCATTATAATCTATTTGACTTAAACCACCTGTATAATACACTTATTTTTGTTAACACATAAAACCATAAGTGAATTATATTCATTTATGTTACTATTGATACATTAAATTATTGGATTATAATTTATTATACTTATTGTTAAAGATAAATTATTTAGATGTCATTTTTCATTAAATTATACTATTTTATTTCAATTTCATTATTTTTTCCAATTTCATTTATACATTTTGAAATTTAATTACAATATCTTAAGATACATGTCCTTGTAGGTGGTTAATCGACTTTTTATGAGGCATTGTCCTCATAGGCAGTTAACCGACCGTTTATGGGGCATTATCAAAGGTGGTGTAAATGAATAAATACATATAAATATGTCATAAATATAATCACTATAGTATATTAACATAATTTATAAAGTGTTATGATACTAATTCGTTATTTTTTTAATTTTTGGGTTGAAAATGTGTGGAGAAAATTAGGCAGCAAAGTGGAAAAGAGAAGAAATGTTGATGAAACCTTTCCCTCTTCTCAGTTTTTATTCTTTTCTATATCATTAAAATTTCTGAATACAAGAAGTTCAGAGACTCAAAATTGACCCTGAGGATGTTAAGGGGATTATGAGAGCTAATTTGGGAAGGGTTTTGTCTTTTCTCAGTGAGAAGGAAGTTGTTTTCCAAGGGAAGGAATAGGGCGTATTTATACTTGATGAGGGGGATTTTTTAGGATAAAATATTAAATACAATATAATTTCCATGGTAAAAGTAATAATAGGGATATTCATGACATTCTACGACATATTTTAATAATAAAAATATTCGACGTCAAATCTTTCTTGAAACTAATTTATTAGTTTGTTAAAAAATAAAGTGGAAAATCCCAAATTGTTATTTTAATGGAGTATTTTATCATTTTAAACTTGGGAAAACATTTTAGGTATAGAATTTATGTTTATTATTTTTAAATGAATATTTTATCTTAACAAATGTGTTTTTTTCATTTCAAATTTTATAGAATTTATTATTTCATTATTACCTCTTGGATAATGTAATTAAAATACATTATTAAGGTAAAAACTATATTTGTACTATTCTCTTAAAAAATGAACTATTTTAATAAATAACAAAAAATCACCCTTATAAAATTTTGACTTTATGATTTCAAAAAATAAGTTCATTTTATAAAAATATTTTTCAATCATATGTAATTTTAATAAAAGTAATTATTTTTTAGAAATACAATAAAATATAGTATACTAAAAAGTGATTCTAATTTAATTGTGTCCTAAAAATTGATATTTATTTAATGATATTTATATATTTATATTTGCTTAAATTTCTCATGAAAATATTAACTATTATTACATTTTACTATTTTTTGGATAAATTACTATTTTAATGGTCTGGTTACTATTCCAAATAGTCGGGTTACTATTCCTACTGTCCATATTGTTATTCCAAAAGTTACATTAGTATTATAATGGTTATATTACCTTCTATAAATAGTCTTTAATTCATTTATTTATCATTCACTTTAAATCCTCTTAAGGTTATACATTTTTAATTTCTTTAATGTTAATTGGTTCATTGATGGTCTGAATTGTTTTTCAATTTCTATTCTTGAGTGAGATAATTCTAGGATATCAACAGGATATATATTTTCTAGTTATAATTTTGATATTATTTTGTGTTTATTATCTTATTATACATATTTCCATATTCATGGATATATTTATTTTATAATTGTAATGTTCCCAATTAATAAATTATTATGTGTTTCAGGTGTTTAAAAAAATTGTATGACAAAATATATTTATTTAGAAGGAAAATTATATATATATATATATATATATATATATATAATTTTGGGATGTTACATGGTATGATTCATTAACCCCCTATGTATATGGACTTTAGTTATGCTCCCCCCCCCCCCCATTTCTTGACAACATAATCCAAATATTGAAATTGAGTGTAGGGAGTGGGTTCACATTAATAAATCTTATTATATATATTAAAACTTCTAGCTTATAACATATTTATACTAGTAGAAATAATATTTAAATCATAATAAAAAATATTGATTAACTATATATATTCCCACTTGAAAAAATTCATTATAGGAAACAAGATTAATTAATCAATACTTGATATTTTTCATTTATCTTAGTTCTTAAATTATGTAAAATTATTACTTCATTGATTCAATAATAGAACATATTATTTGAAAAAAAAATATTATCTTTTCTCCTTAACATATTTTACCTTGTAAATATTCAATTCTAGACATAGTTGTGAAAATTTTTCCTTGTAATGTTTTGACAAATATATGTATTTATTGGAAGTATATTATTTATTGAACCATTACCACTAAAATTTAATTCATAAATGTTTTAATGTTTTCAAACAATATAAATTATAAAATTTTCATTTTCATAAGAACCAAATTAGAATTTATATACATAAAATATATATAATTCTATAATGAATCCATCACAGGTAACAGGATGAAAATAATCAAAAAAATATATCAATAAAGAATTTATCAACCAAAAGGAATAAATGAATTTCCTTAGATGGAATTAAAAAAAATTCAAAATCATATCAATAAAATCGAATAAATACCTTAACTTATAGGTCCTTGTCTAATGAAAACATGAAAATTTTCATAAAAGGAATAAAAGTATCTCCCAATATTTGATATTGTCACATAAAATAGTTATGCAATTGTATTTTCAAGACTAAAAAAACTAATATATGAATCAATACACGTATTATTGTGAAAGTTTATAATAATTTAACTTCACAAAACATACCTTTAATATACCTTCATACTGTCCCAAAATAAGATCTCAAAATACCACCTTTTTGCTATTTATTCTAAGCAACCTTGAAAATACTATTTATTTTTTCACTCTAAGTACTCATTGTTCACCTCAAATGTCATGGAACTCTTCCAAAACCATTTCAATATATTATATAGAATATTGTCCTATAATTTATCTATTAGATAATCAACTTTAAAGTGAGATAAATATGGTTTCTTTCAAATATTATTCATATAGATTGACATGGTTGAGTATTTTTACTCGACCCAAAAAACATTCCTTTTCATAGTTGTTCTTATACATGTTTCTCATGGTATCTTTATTTTTTTCTAAAACCAAATTAAATATACTAAAATTATTTTCATTTAATGATATAGTCTTATTATTTATTTTTTATTTATCCTTTTAGGATATTTATAAATAAACTACAGCCATCATATAATTTTCACCTCTTCTATCACTCTAAGTATTCTTTTTCTTTCCTACGCATTTCAATTATTTATGAATTATTTTAGGGAAGTTTTAAATATTGTAATATAATTAATCACATCATCCAAAAATCTTCATAATATTTTTTATCTATATTTTATATCTTTATGTTCTTAATTGTCTTCCAACAAGCCCTGTCATATATTTTTAATATTAATAGAGTATGTTCTTTCCATAATTTTTATTTCTTATACAAGACTTTAATAATCTTTACAAAAACATAATATAAATATATATATATATATTACATAAATAACATCTTTATTTTTTCCTTTATCTAGTGACTTAATTATACATTCATAAGATATGACCTGGTCGGGTGAAGTTAGTTTACGTATACTTTCCAATACATGTCCCAAGTTAAACTAATAACCATCCATTGATTTCGCATTCAATTTTTGTAATATTTCGACATCAATATGTTAAAAAAAAATTCATATATCTTGTAATAAAATTCATCAACATAATGAATAATAAAATTATATTTATCACATATTTTATTTATATAATTAAATATATTTTGAAAATACATATTATAACTATTTAACTTCTTCACAACATGATTAATTTCAACTAACTTTTTTGTCCTTATATCCTAAATCAGCCTCAATTAAAACATTCTTTTTTCTTTAAAAATAAATATTATACCAATAATTATAAAATCTACACCCATAAACTCTACAACACCAAAATTTTATATTAAACCTTACTTTTCCACCTAGAATCATATTTTATCATGATTTAATTAGTAATTTTTTATCTAAATGTTTATTAAATTTAAAATTATTAGGAGTGTCATTTTTATAGGAGCCCATTCAGTCCCCTTAGATATATATATATATAGGTTATTTATAATTTTTATTTTCCCATATTATTCCAAATTTATCCTTAAAACTTATATGGTTATTAAAAATGGTTTTTATATATTTTTATTATTCAAGAACAAACTTTTTCATAATATCTTTAGATTCCAAAACAAGCACATGTCAAGAGAAAAGATTCTCATTGTTATTCTTAAAAGTGATCTATTTTAAAGTTAATAAACTTATTTATCTTTATTTTGACTAATTAGACTTTATCAACATCCATTAAGGGTTCATCTTAAATATGTTTTAGTTTTTTGATGTAATAAACCAACCTGGGATACCCTATCACTATACCTAATCTAGATCACTATAATTCCTAGAGAACATTCCTGATCTCTATGGGATGGAAAAACATTCCAAGGGAATAATATTTATACTTTTGGAATAATTTCACACAATTATATATTAAACAAATAAAATAATTCCAACTAAGAACCTATCAGGACCAATTAATATATTGGAGGTTCCACTTATAATGAACAAACACTTTAAAAAATTAACCATAACCAAACAAGTTATAACATAAAAAGAAAACACAAATAAAATCATATAACATATCCTAATAAAATATAACCATGGGTTATACAAATAAAAAAAATCATGACATTAAATTCATTTAAACATCCATGCATTTTTTTAATATCCAAAATTAATGAAAAATATGGAACAAAGGGTAAGGTCTAGGTGAGAGTAGAACATCCTAGGAGTGGTTGTAATTCATTGGATACAAAATCACTAAATCTCATAATAGTTTTCACTTCACAAGTTAGTGTGATTAGATTCTAAATGAAATAATGAAATTATGCGACATAAATAGATAAATAACACACATGATCTAAGAGTATTTACAAGGTTTAATCCCTCCTTTTATTGAGTGGAAAATCCTTCGTAAATAGTGGTTGTGATCTTGATGTACATGTTATTATTTTTTTTCAACAATAACAAGGTATATAATAAGAACATGGTATTGAACCTTAAGTATAATAAATAAATATAAGTTTCAACACATCAATCAATCTTTAATGACCATCATTAAGTGCCTATATAATTTGGATCATGTGTGAACCCAGTTATTCTTCTTATCTCCAGCTAAAAAATCCCTATAATATCCCCTATAATGGGTGGGTAGTTATCTCAAATATTCGGTATTTTTTCATTATACATTCCCCTAGGAGATAATTCTGAAATTTTTAGATCCATTATTCACCATAGTGAGATGATGTAAATTCATTCATGATAGTCATATCTAAAATATATGGATTATAGATCCGAAAAAATAATTATTCCATTATGGAATGGATGAATTCTCTAAAACATGGAATTTGTATCCTCTCGTATCTATAGAATCTATTTTATGATGTGGCCTTATGTATTACAGTGTGAGGAACACATCTTCCAAGATAGTCATGCATTGAAATTTATGTTTCATGTTATTATAGAATAAAATAAAAATGTATTTATATAGGAATTATCCCTAAAAATATTTATAGAGAAATCCATTTTCCACTATGAAGGTAGACACAAGAAATCATCAAAAAATAAATAAATTCTCTCACTATAGATGAAAAATATTTCCCTAAATTATATTCATCCACTTTTACCAAAAGATATGCTAATTGACATTATAATTCTCTAAACTCTGGGAGATAAGGTCTAGTAGAAATTGATTAAGGATCTCAATCTCCTTGTAAAAAAATAGGAATTGCCTTGTGATGAAATGAATATCATAGTTTGGTGATAAAAATAAATACAACTATAAATTTTACTATCAAATCCATTCCAAAAATGTTATAAAAGAGAATTTTATCTAATATAAGGAAATATCATTCCATATAACATTTATAAATAGAAATATGGATGAGGAACATAAAAACCCCCACTCCTTAATTTTCCTAATAAGTGTTGAAATATTTGACATATAGGGCATTGTTTCAAAGGGAATATTTGAAAAATTTAAAAATTGGTAACAAATAAAAGAGTGATATTAACCTATATCAAATAATGGAATGAAAATATAAGATTAAATTAGTGAAATTCCTCCAACTACATAATTTCAAGTTTTTTATGCAATTGGTTCTTCCTCGTCAGGAAATAATTTGTATCTTTCTGGTTATATTTGTGACCTCCCTCTAAATAGAGACTTAATCCTTAACTAACTCTTCCCATTGGTAGAGTCTCCTCTACTTCTATGCTTCTAAATATAGGATCCTAAGTCCATAGAATCAATTGAATATGTATGGGATATACTCATAATTGATGAACTAACACCACTCTTGAAGAACCCCATACTCATACTCCAGAATTTGGTGCTATAAATTCAAACTTTACACATGTTATTTGGTTCCAAGTGATATAACCTAAGCATAAAACACATATATTTCACATAATTTCCATAATTTAAACATTTCATTTCATAAATTAACACATAATCCCAAAACCCAAATTTTTGGTGTATTTGGAGATTAAATACATGATATTATTATTTTAAAATAAGTATTAAAAATTTACCAAAAGATTATCCCCATGTAATTTCCTTAAATAAATTTTATATATAATTCAATTCTTCATATCCTAGTGAATGGGAACATAAGAAAGGGGTGAGTACAGATGCTTAACAATGTAAAATTTAAGATATAACAATGAAGAATCATAAGTGAGTATAAGATAATAATTTGGATATGAGAGTGTAATCTAGATGAATAATCCTAGAATCATACCAAAAAAACATATATTATAAAACATGAGTATGGTTATAAATATTTTTGAATAACATAATACATTAGTGATAATAGAGTAGAAACATGAGTTATTAATATGTAATCTAGACATAGGAATGATCTATAACATAAGAATATGGAAAACAAATATGAGAATAGAACATGCATTAAGGTTAAACACTGATACATTCATCACCTAATATACTAATTGTAACAACCTAGGTTTTTTGAGTGGGTCAAAATCCTGACCATCTTTGAATTTTTAACTCATTTCTAAGAAAACTGGAGAAACTGGGCAGTTTCTAGAAAATTCTTGATTACACGTTGTTTACCTTAAGTACATGTCATGTACCCTTGCTGTGTGTAAAGGCCAAACATGAAGTGTTGTACTATTTGCAGGATAGAATGTTTTTAGAAAGTGTACACCGTGTACTATTTGTACACGCTGTGTAGAGGGGTCATGTATTGGGATATACATCGCGTGTTGGGGATGTCGGTTATGTAGAGAGATACATGTTGTGTACTACATGTACACGTCGTGTAGTTAGTCGGAATGTCCTTGGAGAAATATCAGTATTCGTATGAATTAGTAAAATGATACATGGTATGTAGTCCTATGTGCATACCATGTATTTTCTTTTTTTCTCTAAAATGGGTGGTAGCCTCATTTTGAGGCAGAAACCCAAACCCTAGACAGGTTTGAGTAGGGAGAATTGTTCATAGCTCATTTTTCCTCTCTATCATCTATCTGAACTCCGTTTTCATCATCATTGGATGCGTTAGATCCCCCTTGGTATGGCCTTTATTCCTCTTGAGCTTTTCTTCTTGATTTTTGTTCTAAGATGAGTTATAGTCTTTTGATAGGTTTTGATTATTTTGTAGATATACCTTAATTTAGACCAAATTGGAGGCTATTATCAGAGGAGTATCATCGTACTAGTATGAGGTAGGTGGTGCATACCTCTTTCCGTGTTTTCGTAGACATTTGGGTGGCGTGGCCTTTAGCGCGTATTTGGGTATTTCAAGCGTGACCCTATTTTACCTGATATTGCATATTAAATTGTTTATTTGACCTATGGGATGCCCTTCGGTATGCCTTATTACTAGTTTTTCTTATGAAATTCAGGGTGTGTGGTTGTTTATCAATTGGGGCATTTTGGCTGGGTATGCCAAAATTTATTAAAATGAATTGTTTACTCTAAACTATTGGGTTTAATTTGTTCTGGTATGATATGAATTGATAGAGGCTTTAAATACCTCAGTGCTGGTATGGGACAACACTTGGTTAGTGCATTTCAACTATTTAGATTGTTATGCTTGTTTAAAATAGATTATTTTTATTATATATGTAGTTTTTGAATTTCATGTGTTGGAATTCCTTTGGGTTGTGTTGGGTGTGGCCCAGATATTCTTGAGTGATGGTGATCACAGGTTGGGTTTGACATGAATTACATTGGGTGGTTCTAACCACTGGATTGGCCATCATGGGCATCAGTTTGAGGCAGTGTGATTGTCTGGTTGGGCATGGCCCAAGTTACATGGATGGCAGGGCCATCAGACTTGAGCGACGTGGTCGCAGGGGCACAAGGTGTCAGATTTGTTGTGGCATGGGTACTATTTTTGATGATTACTACTCACCTGGAACTATTAGTAGTGTGAACATTGAGAGACTCTATGATGAGGTGGTTTTGACCACTCATGTGGGTAGAGGACCCCGTTAGTTTCAATTTAGGTACTATTGGTTTGGGGGTTCTTGTCATAGGAAGCCCCATGGAAGGTGATGAGCCTTCAGGGGATAGCATTGAGGATATCGGGTTGAGGTCATAGGCTCGCCTTTATTTGATGGAATATATCTTTGTATATCTGGTTACTTTATTAGAGGGCAAATATCGTTGTCCCTCCAGTTACTTTATTGACGGTAGACAACGTTGTCCCCCCAGTTACTTATTTGAGGACAAACATCATTGTTCCTCCAAGTTACTACTTATTGGGTGCGCCTTCAGGACATCGGTACTTGAGACATGCGGTGTCGGGGGGAACATGGTGTCAGGTTATATGACAGAGATTCCGGCATTGGCCGAAGCAGGTGAGGCGGCTGCTAAGAAATAGTGAACTTTGTGTTTATTTGTGCATCGTATTGTTTACTATTTTCATTATAAATGCATGACTTCTTAAACACTTATATGAGGTACGCACCATTGGGTGGTGTCCTACTAAGATTTGTCTCACACCCTGCACAGGCCCTTTAGGACGTGTGTAGACATTGTGAATATACATGAAAGAAAGAGACCAGCTTCAGGAGCTGGACTATTTTAGTTGTCGTATGGGGATGGTAGGGAACATGAAGTCCTAGATGGAGTTTACTTTGTTTTCTTCTTTTACTGTATCATCATGTTAACTTGTAATTGCAGCTACTATTGGTTATCCATTAGCACCTCTTTTGTGTATTGACCTACTATGGATGCATGCTTGGTTGTTTAGTAGTTACAAGTGGTGTTCAACATACAGTTGTGTTTCTTTCCTTTGTTGTTGTTTATATATTTTTCTTCCACTATTAGTTGTTATTGATTGTGCTTCCACTCTACGGGTCTGGTTCGAGTCTACTGTTTCATTTATTCTGCTGCATATTTATTATTATACTCAGACGTGTACCATTTTATACCTCCGAGTGGGTATAGCCTCCCCACTATACCTGTTTACACCCCCTCTTCTAGTTGGTAGCCTTTGGCGTTCGGGGAGGTATGCCTAATTTTGTAACACCAAACCCATCTAGCACCGTTCGGGTGGCTGTCTTGGGTTCGCAACGTTAAAAATTGGTATCATAGGAGTTCTTGATAGGGATTTAGTAGCAGTATTTTTCTATCTACTAATGATATTGATACTTCTCTTTTTATTTATGCAGTTTTACTATTTTGAATATCGTATATTGGATAATGGTTGTTATTGGAATTGGTTTCAAGCTTGTGTTTGGGTGCCTGTAGCCCTAGGTACAAGGGATGAACCAAGTTACCTTGGGTGGAAAGTACTGTTCGCTTTTCCTCAGATTATAGTTTATATTATTTCCACCTTGGTGGCTCAGTTGGTGTGTGATGTTATTTATTTTGATATGTAACCCTTGACCTGGTACGGTAAGGGAGAATTGGACCTTGGCCCGGCATGGTAGGGCTTGTTGCCTTGATTTTGATAGGAACATTTTAGGTTATTTCAATTTCATAACTGCGGGTATTCTTTGTGAAGTGATAAGTCCATGTGAATAATGTCAATTTCCATGCTTTGAATTCTTTTGAATTTTAAATAGGTGAAATTCTTCATATAATTGCTTGTTTCTTGCAATGTGTTATGTCATGCATTATATTTTTGTATAATTGCATGTGTAAGGGTATTTGGGTCTGGATCTTGTATGAGCAGGCATGTACTATGGTTGAGGTGATCTAGATCACCAAGATTTGGTGACAAGGTTGTTGGTTTGAGGCAATGTTGGTTGTCAGGACGAGCATGACCTGAGGTACTTTTGATACTTGGATCTATTAAGGGAGGGTAAAGAGGACATGAGGCTGGGATGCTATGGGGAGTGGTTGTGGTGGGGGGAGTAAGGGTAGTTTTTGTGCGCTGAATTTTACTGCTTTCCTTGTCTGCATTATATATCTTTCTATATTGTTATGTATGTGGATTGTCTGACCATTTATGGTATTCAGTGGGTTCCTTTTAGACGACTCAGATGGAGTGTCGGGTGGGAGATGGTACAGTGTCGCAGGAGCAGGATCAGGTTCATGATCCAGTTCAGGTATAGCAGAAGCCGTAGGTACAGGCTCAGGGGTAGGATCAGGTTCAGGATCCCATGAAATCAGGATTGGAGACGGTTTTGGTAGCGTTCGGGCCATGGCTTGACGAGCATCTCCAGTCTAGTCTGGTACGTGTCTTTTAGGGGATCGACAATGGAGCGTAGGGTACAGATCCATCTATGGAATATCTAACGCATGAGTTCCAATCGCAGAACCTACCACCTTTTCAAGGTGATGGTGGTATATGGGTGGCTGAGAATTGGATAGAGATCATGTAGATGATCTTGGATCATCTCAAGACACCTCTAGGGCAGAGGGTCAAGCTGGTGACATACATGCTGAGAGGACCGGAAAAGGGTTGGTGGGATGTTCAAGAGAAGGCTCACAGACATGAAGGATTAGCATGGAAAGTCTTCGAGGATAGGTCCTTTGATCACTTTTACCCAGAGACATTGATGGATGAGAGATCTTGGGAGTTCTTGAGCCTCTGGCAGGGAGAAATTTTAGTCATGGACTACGCATCTATTTTACTAATTTGTCTCGCTTTGCACCTAGAATGGTTAGAGATGATATGGAAAGGGTGATGTGCTTCAAGGATGGATTTCAACACGCCATTTGAATCCAGGTAAATATCTGTAGTCCGGGTTCATTCTCATAGGTAGTGAATCATGTGCTCATAGTAGAGGGAAACTAGAGGGATAGGTCCTAGATTGGCCGGGGGACTGCTTTAGGTGACGGTTTGGATAGTAGGAAGTAAGGATGGGATGAGTTACACTAGGTAAGTCAGGACAAGGACTCATCTGGACCACCTCGTAGTAGTTTAGTGGTTTTCTTTCAATGTGGACAACTATGGAATGTCCAGACTCGGTGCAATATGCCTCCAAAGGAGTGTCAGGCATGTGGATAGGTCGGGCATCTAGAGAGGTTCTATAGGTAGCCTTCTCAAATAGCTGGTAGGCTGGGACCAGGACATACTGTGTCATCTGGAGTTCGTTCAGGTTCTGTTCCAGGTGACGGTAGCCGAGGTTCAAGTTCACATGGTGGACGTGACAGAGACAGCAGGACCCAGTTGAGCAGTCAGTGGCCGTTGACTGGAGAAGCACTGTTGGGAGGTCAGGCATCAGGCAGTCGTACTTCAGGCTAGGTTCGTGTTTTGGAGTTCTAGAGGCTGAGCAAGCTGGTGAGCCGACGATGGTTAGAGGTACACCACAGGGGTGTTCATGATTTCCTTGTTTTCTGTTTTGCATGACCTATAGGGGTATGTCCGTTTTGAGTGAACATGATGCACAAGATCTTTGTGGACTGACTAAATGTTGTTCAGTGGTATTTGTGCCATATCAGGTTCATGATATATTTATATATATGTATGAGATGCATAACATCAGGGTCATCGAGGATACGGGTTACATGAGGTGTCATGGGCATCGGGGCATCGAGGATGCGGGTTACTTGAGGTTCCATGGGCATCGGAGCATCGAGGATGCGGGTTACTTGAGGTGTTGTGGGAATCGAGGTATCAAGGATGTGGGTTACTTGAGGGTCTAGGCACTAGGTTCATTTTTAGAAACCATGGGATACAGGACCTCCTGGAGGCGGACACTGATGTAGTGCGGGATACGTTTTGGGTGTCGGAAACGACACGGAATCACCAATGTGGTGCAGGGCTGACAATGCATCACGAGATGACCATGAGTCCAAAACATAGGTTAGTGAACCCTTTATTTTTTTAGTTTTTTAGGGTTGATACCGAGTTGGGGAATTCTTAAGTTGGGGATCACCATTGAGGAATTTAGCTAGAACCATTGTGACCAAGAAATTCTAGGTTACTTTAATCTGGGTGGTATGTTCAGTGACATCTCTGGTTTCTTTTGATAGCTCTGGGGAGATCTATATTAAAGTGTGTATATTGTAAGAACCCAATTTTTTGGAGCGGGTCAAAATTTTGACCCTGTTTGAATTTTTTGACTCGTTTCTAAGAAAACTGGAGAAACTGGGCAGTTTCTGTAAAATTCAAGATTACCTGCCATGTACCTTAAGTACATGATGTGTACCCTTGCAGTTTTTGAAGTCCATACATGTCATGTAGGCTTGTTGGTGGGGTAGATTGTTTTTAGTAAGTGAATGGCATGTACTATTTGTACACGCTGTGTAGAGGGGCCACGTATGGGGATATACATGGTGTGTTGGGGATGTCGGCTAGGTAGAGAGTTACACAACGTGTACCTTATGTACATGTCGTGTAGTTAGTCGGCATGTCCTCGGTGAAATATCAATAATCATATGAATAGTAAAATGATACACAGCGTGTAGTCCTATGTACACACCATGTACTTTCATATTTTCATTAAAATGGGTAGTAGCCTCATTTTGATGTAGAAATCCAAACCCTCAATGGGTTTGGGCATGGGGAGATGGCCAGAGCTTGTTTTTTCTCCTGATCATCCATCCAAACTCTATTTCGATCACCTTAAGATGCATTAGATCCCCCTCGGTAAGACCTTGATTCCTCTTGAACCATTCTTCTTGATTTCTATTCTAAGATGAGCTATAGGGGTTTGATCGGTTTTGATTCTTTTGTAGATCTACCTTTATTTAGACCAAATTGGAGGTTGTTATCAGAGAAGTAGCATCATACTAGTATGAGGTTAGTGTTTCATACCTCTTTCTATTTTTTCATAGACATTTGGGTGTCATGGCCTTTTGCGTGTATTTGGGTATTTCGAGCGTGACCTTGTTTTACCTACTGTTACATATTAAATTTTTTATTTGACTAATAGGATTCCCTTGGTTATGCCCTATTACCAGTTTTTCTTGATCAGGACTGGGTGAGTGGTTGTTGCTCAATTGGGGAATTTTTTTTGAGTATTCCAAAATGTATTAAAATGAATTTTTTAGTTTAAACTGCTGAGTTTAACTTGTTGAGGTATGATATGAATTGTTAGAGGCTTTAAAAACCTTAGTGATGGTATGGGAAAACACTTGGTTAGTGCATTTCAACTGTTTAGAATTTTATTCCTGTTTAAAAGAGATTCTTTTTATTATATATGTATTTGCTGAATTGAATGTGCTAGAACCCCTTTTGGTTGTTTTGGGCATGTCCCGGATATTAACAGGGGAACGAGGTGTCAGATATATTGTGTCTTTGGTACTATTTTGGTGATTACCTCTCACTTGGAACTATGAGTAGTGTGAACATAGAGAGACTCCGTGATGAGGTGGTTTTGACCACTCGTGTGGGTAGAGGTCCCTATTAGTTGTGGTTTAGGTACTACTGGTTTGGTGGTGCTTTCCATAGGAAGCCACGTGGAAGGTGAGGAGCCTTCAGGGGATATTTTTGAGACTATATGGTTGGTGGAAAAGGCTCACCATTATTTGAGGGCAGATATCATTATCCCTTAGGTTACTTTATTTGAGGGCATATATCATTGTCCCTCCAGTTCCATTATTGAGGGCAGACATCGCTATCCCTATGGTCACTTATTTTCAGACATACATCATTGTTCCTCTGAGTTACTACTTCTTGGGCATGCCTTTAGGATGTCGGTACTTGATACATGTGGTGTTAGGGGGAACATGGTGCTGGGTTACATGATAGAGATTCTGGTATTGGCCAAAAACGGTGACACTCCAAGGTGGCTGCTGAGCACTGGTGGAGTTTTTGTTTATTTGTTCAGTGTACTATTTACTATTTTCATTATAAATGCATGCCTGCTTAAACACTTATATTAGGTTCGCACCATTGGGTGGTGTCCTACTGAGATTCATCTCACACCCTGCATGGGCCCTTTGGGACGTCTGTAGACTTTAGAAATCTACATGTAGAAAAGAGACTAGATTCAGGAGATGGACTATTTTAGCTGTCGCATAGAGATGGTAGGGACCTTGGGGTCTTGACTAGCTAGAGTTTACTTTTCTTACTTTCCTATATCAGCATGTTACCTTATTATTATAGCTATTGTTAGTAAGTCATTGGCAAAAATCTTGTGTGTTGACCTACTGTGGATGCATGCTTGGTTTTTTTGTAGTGACAAGTGGTGTTCATCATGCTATTGTGTTTTCTTCCTCTGTTGTTGTTTAATATTTTGCTTCCGCTATTTGTTGATATTGATTTTTCTTCCACTCAGCTGATCTGGTTCGAGTCTTCTAAGCCATTCATTCTGCTCCATATTTATTATTATACTTTGACCAGTAACATTTTATTCCCCTAAGAGGGTATATCCTCCCCACTATACCTTTTTACACCCTCACTGCTAATCTGCAGCCTTTCGTATTTGGGGAGGTGCGCCTAAGGTAATAACACCCGACCCTTCTGGCACTCTTTGGGTGGTTGTATCAGGTTCGAGATGTTATACTAAGATATGCACCTAGACATAATATAGTAGTCTTGTCATAACCTCCTATGTACCTTTTTTTCTTGGGCTAACCACCTATGTACTGGAACCTATGGGGCTTAGGCTGACAACCTTTGTACCAGAGAATTTTGGGCTTAGTATAACCACAAACTCTTTTTATTAGGATAACCACCTTTGTACCCCCTTTTATATCATGAGATGTAAAACATTACCCAATTCATTCCAGGTTCATATAGTACCCACCAATCACATAATGATAAACCATACATATGTGTGCTATAAGAACCTTAACAAAATCAATAAGATATTATCATAATATACCTAAAGAGAGAATGGGTGATTTCATTAGAAATTTTTTTCAATATAGTATAAGAAACAATATATTATGTTTGCATAGATTAAAAATATTTTATAAGAGCCTTAGAAAATTTATTTACAAAAAAAAAGAATATCCTTTTCTTTTGAGGACTTTTACTTTAGAATAAAATATTTATAAAATAATAGTAATTGATATTACTTTCTAATCCTAGTAAAATGTGGATATGAATTTAATTTATTAAGAAAATAAAGATAGTGGAAAATACATCTTTACTAAAAATGATAAGAATGTATTCCTTTCATAGTTTTGTAAATAAATCCAAAGTCATTGGAAAATGACTCGTGTGGAAAATGTTAAAAATATTAATTTAAAAAATTATAATGAGATATAAGGCCAATAGAAAAATAATTTGTTAAATAATTAAAATATAGATAAAGATTTATATAAAACATGATAAAGATTATGGAAAGGGAAGAAAAATATTCCCATCCCAAAATAAGTTGTATGGTCGGTCTCTCTTACAAGCACTACTTTGAGTGAATTATGAACCAAAGGGGAAGTGAAATGGAAGGAGGACATGTAAAACTTATGTAAAAATAGAGGAGAATAAAATAGGTATTTTTTTACAAATAAATATCATATAATTTTCTCATATATAAGCATCGTTACAATAATATATAATTCTAAATGAGATCTGAAAGAAAACACTTATAACATTGGTGATCTTTGAATCAAAATCCAATGAAAGAAAGAAATAGAGATGTATTTTTAAATATCACGAATTTTAGTGAAATTTATGATAAAGTAAGTCCAAATGGTATTATATACACCAAAAATAAAATAAATTGGTGTTACATAATTCAAATGTCTCAAAGGAAGAAATTTTAGATGAGAAGCCCTTATGAATTATATAACATTTGAATACAAATCCATTGAATGGAAGAAATTGATTTGGATTTATAAATAACATAAATTAAATGAAATATATTATAGAATATATTTATAGGGATTTTAATTAAAATAATACTCTATAAAAGGATTTATGGTGTACAATACAAAATATGTCTCAAGGAATTTAAATTAAGATCAAGAAACCCTTACCGCTTTGTTATCATTTAAATTAGAAGCCGTTGAAGGGAAAAATGATATAGTCATTTAAATCAAATGAATTAAATGAAATATATGTTAAAATATATTCATTGGTACTATATGCATCACATAAATAAATCATTTTTTCAATGTAGAATATATCATAACAAATGAAAAGTTAGACAAAAAAACCTTTAACTTGACTTCTGATTTATATGAAAGAATTTTGAAATTATGTATAATAAACATAATAATATTAATAGATTATTTAAAAACCTTGTTCATATATGGTTTATTTTATTCAATTCAATTAAAATAATCCATTATACATATATTAATATGTTATTGTTTATTTTCATCATCATATATTAGTAATTTTAATTATTTCGTACAAATTTCAAACTAGCGATGTTAGTCTTTATTAATTGATACCAAATTAATAATTGTTATATTATTAAAGTAATAAATTTGTTTTTTTATTTTTTAGGTATCCCCATATAAAATTTATATAAATATGGTTATGTTTCATTACAATGGGATTTATTGCGAGCATATTTTTGGTAATTTACTAATAACATAGGATTACTTTCTAATGATAATTCAATATTTTTTCATCCTTGAGGAATCATATTCATGATATAAATTATTCCTTAATATCATAAATAATCATAAAATACATTTTTCGAAACATCCATGTAATGAAGTAATGAAAATTGAAATACATCATCTATGGAGGTTGTAGTCCGTATATAATGCGGGTGATGTTTTCATTTTCTAATGAATGGGTTAAAGAAAGATTATGGTTATTTCATAAAAATAATAAAAAATTAGTATATTTTTATAATGGATTAATTATATGATTATGGGTATTATATACTTTGAGGTAGAATAAGAAGTCTAAAAGGATTATAAATCAAAACAAGTGATTGGTAATTATTACCTTACACTTGGGAAAAATTAATTTATAAATTATATTAATCCTTTAAAGGGTGGAAGTTTGATGAAAAGAAAATATATGGGACATTTCTATGAGTGATGAGTATGGTTTGGTGAGATTTTTTTAAAATTAAGTGGCATAATGTGTGTGTATAAGTGGGGTGGAGAAGGGGTCCTTTTATATGTTAGAGGAGATGAATTTTTGTAATAATTATTACTTACTATAAAAATGGAATTCATTTCAAAAAATGAATGTGGATCCAAAGTAGAAAAAAATTGATATGGAAAATTTTTGTCTAATAAATCCAAAATAAAAATATTTATATATATATTTTTGTGATATTTTGATTTCATATCACTTAGTATTAACCATTTTTATATCATTTTACCTTTTCTATGGTAACTCAATTTTTTGCTCAGTAAATTTTTTTCTACCTAAAAATGTAATTGACCTAATTACCTAAATTTTAATTGTTGGTTCCAAAAATTAAATCCATTTTATCTAATTAAATTTCTAAATATATAAAAATTTCCTTTTAAATAGAAATATAGTATATAAATATATATAAATAAAGTTATAGAAAAATAAATAAATAATAATGTGTTATTAATCTTATTTCATATAAATAAAAAATTAAATTATTGTTACTATTTTTTTTATACATTTAAACATATATTTATATTCATTAATTAATATTTATCTATTTAATTTATTAAGATAAAAATACACCACACTTTAAAAAATCTATTAAAAATATATCTTTCTAACATTAAAAGATTTTATTATAAGTTAAAACCACTTGAAAAGCATTTAATGAATGTTAATTCATTCATGTATATATATAAGAAATTTATTTATTTAAATTTATTAAAATGATATAAATTTCACATGAAGTTATGGTGGTAGTGGAATGGTTATGACACCCTGTAATCCCACATAAAACCCAAGATCAAATCTAGGTAGGGGAGTATTTTTGAATTTACTATAGATATACTATAGAAGTACTATAGATGGTACTGTAGTAGTGATACTATTCACCTAAACATGGATTTCAAGCTATATAACTAGGATTTCAAGACAATGGAACTTCAGGCCATTAATGTAGGATCAATGGGTCTTCAATCCAGGGAATCTATGAAGATTATTGGGCCTTTAGTCCTTTAATTTGTGCACAGTAACTTCATTCTAGAGAATCTCTTGGGTAGTAGGAAAGAAAATGTGAAAATGTGGGACTTGATGATTAATTTTATGTGGAGGTTCCATAATGGTACGGCTAGTATGTACCAATTAAAGAACCCAAGTAGGGGAGGAAATAATGACTAACAAAGTATGTGAATTTAGGACTAGAAGACAGAGTTTCATATATAGGAGATAAGAAAAATGGGATTGTTTACTATGGGGTCTTGGGATTGGGACTTTGGGTCATGTATTTACCTTGTTTCATTAGGCCTATGAGATATATAATGTCCTTTTGCCTCTAGGATTTTAGGACATTTAAGGGTTGTAGGTTCTGGGTGAAGCAAAAACATACGATGGGTAGTTCCCAACTTTTAATTTTTCCATGATCGATGATTAATCTGAGATTTAACACAACATTGAATTTCATGATCAACATAATTAAATCAAAGAATCAGATAATAGAAATTCAGTTTAAACCAATGGGAGGATCATCACATATTTTTTATCATTAATTTAATTTATTAAGAATTATATTTGATGGAATTGTTTATTAGTTGATGAATTTCTCAATAGATATATGTTTTTTCATCATTTATTTATAGGAATCAAGTGAAGATTACCTCTAGTAGTTATCCAAACATGTTCTAAGAATCTCTATACATTGTTGAAGGAATCTCCAAGTGCTATCATGGAATATCCTTTCACTTGTTTCGTCTGTCTTTGATCTCTATGAAAATTGATTACAAATTGTTCTCCTTGATCTGGTGGAGGAAGATTTCTCTCCATTATTGTGAGTTTTCTTATAGAAGAGAGCTTTTTAGGCTTGAGAGGATTCTCTAAATCCATTACTCATAACAAATAAAATGAATTGGATTTCTAATAAAATAATATAAATGGGTTTATATATTTCTAGGGTTAAAATAAAGTAACAGTACAAGTGACCTTCATTATTTATTTAATCCTTGTGGAACACCATGTCAAATAATAATATTATTATAATTATTTCTTTACATGTGGTTAACTTGCAAATTAATTAAATATTATTTAATTAAATAATATTAATTAATAATTGTTTCTCACTAGACCTAAAACCTCATTCTTATATTCCTCTATGTTTATCAGGCCTTGAATAATGACTATTTATTTATTATATAAATATCACTATATTATTCGCCAATAAATAATTAAATAATATATTCACTAAATAGTATATATTTATTTATTAAATATTTAACTCATATTATATTCTCTTAAATAACTGGTGGGAGAATATATGTGATCAAGAATACATGAATTATTATTAAACCACATTTGGGAATAATATTTATTTAGATTGTTAAATAATAATATATTATTTAATTAAGATTTTGGATACACTTAGTGTGTGACCTTCTAGGCCTCTCTCTCAGTGGAATTAGGTGAAGCATCCTAAAGGTCAAGGTTAGCATATAGAAACATACCAAGGCAACCATAGATAAAAAACATTAATACCACAATGACATTATACCTCATATGGATGCTTACTATGTAATATAATCCCTTTATCACGATATCTCAAATCAAGTTGGTTGCATGTTGGTGCCATCAACCAATGTTCTCGATGTCTCTTGATCTGAAATTCTGAAAATATAACTTGCCTACCAAACACCATAGACATAGATTTATTTATGCAATTTCATTTCCATCAAAGGGACTAAGATATCAACTTCCATTAAAAACAAAAGGTATAAATCCTTTCTCTTATTATTTGTTAAGGTAATATTACTCGTGATGTACCCAACATATCCTACCTCGCCATGAACATATTTCATCGTGGTTTAAATCAATACATCAAAATAAACAAATCATAATTATAATTAATAATAATATTAAATTCTAAAGACTAATTCACAAGTCCACAGATAGGAACATCCAATTACACATATAAATATGGATTTCTTACTGGCAAGTATTATTCTAATAATAACCTACTGAATATTACCAAGGGTGTACACCCTGAGAAGGTACCTCAAAGTCTTATGAGTCTCTAACCCTGATAGACTATATCATTTGTGTCCCTAAAATGATATCATCTTGTTATAGAACATATATTCGATAATAGTTCCATAGAACTTTTGGGTTCTCATCATAGTGGAGATCTTTTATGACCTTTTAGTGCAACAGCTACTCTTAGGACATTATCACATACTATTTCATGCATAAGAACAATAATAATATGATAAGTAGTTTATTAATTTTCAAAACCATTAATATGTTTTAATATAAAGTAAACATAATGTGGTTTTAGGGAACCAACTCCAATAGACTCCCACTTGCACTAGATCCAACTGCTAACAACCTTCAATTTGCTTGCTCTCACATGATACTCATGCTTCTTATGAGATAGGCCTTCAGTATACGGGTCTTCCATGTTCTCTTCCATGGTTATTTTCCTCACTAAAAATTCACCCCTCTGATATAAATTCCTCAAGAGTTGATACTTCCAGAGTATATTATTTTTCTTGTTGGAGTGACCTTGGATTTTTGCAAGAACCACCACTGCAGTATTATCATAATACAATGTGATACGTTCTTTACTACTAAGTACCACATCAATATCCTAGAAAATGTTATAAATCAAAATGGATTCCTTGGATGCATCAAAATCAGCTATATACTCAAAAATATTCTTTAGAATTACCAACATCTGGATGCTTTGAACCCTTCAAGCCAACAGCTCCTCCATTGAGATAGAAAACATATCCTGTTTGTGACTTTAGATAATTCTAATCTATCTAAGAACTATCATTAGTATAACCCTTGATGTCCATATCCATATCTCCTCCATACATTAGGGACATTTTCTTAGTTATTCTTAGATACATAAGGATATATTTAATAGCATAGAATTTTTTTTCTCTTGTATCTTCTTGATATCTACCTACCATGATCAGTGTATAATAAACATAAATTCTATCACATAACATGGAATACATGATTAATCTTATCACTGAAGTGTATGGGATCTTACTCATTCTCTCTTTATCATGTTGTGTATGAGGACACCTTTTCTTATAAATATGTAAACCATGTGGCACTAGAACCAATCCCCTCTTGTATTATTCTATACTAAATCTCGTTAGTATCTGGTCAACATATGTACGATTACTTAGTTCAAGCATCCTATTGGACCTATCACAAATGGTCTTGATCCCTACAATGTATGTTTACTCATCTAAATCCTTCATAGATAAACACTTTCTTAACTAGTCCTTAACATACTATAAGACTACTATGTCATTTATAATAAGTAATATGTCATCAACATATACTACTGGTATAATATCTTTATTCCCACTAATCCTCTTGTAAACACACAAATCACATTCTTTCTTATGGGAAAAAAATTCTTTTATAGTTTAATCAAGTCAAATGTTCCATGACCAGGATGCTTTCTTCAAAATATAAATTGATCTTTGCAACTTTCAAATCATTTTGGAATCACCTGGAGTCACCAACCCATTTGGTTGTGTCATATAGACATCTTCCTGAAGGTTCCGATTAAGGAATGCAGATTTGACATCAATCTTCGAAACTTAATAGTCGTAGTAAGCTGCTATAGAAAGTATAATTTTGATGGACTTAAACATTGAAACTGTGAAAAATGTTTCATTATAGTCAATTATTTAACACTATTTAAACCCTTTATCCATTGGTCATGGTTTATACATATTTACTTTACTTTCTATGTCCAATTACTCATCAATACCTATTTTCATACAATAGGCTTTACATCAATTGGGGTATTAACCAGAACCCCAAATTGGTTCTGAAACAATGAATCCATTCATAATTCATGGATTCTTTCCATCTTGCATCTATTGAGCTCTCTACTGACTCTTTCTAAGAGAAAGGATCATCATTTTCAACCAATAATGAGTCACCATCCTTGGTGACTAGAGAACCATATCTCTCTGTTTCTCTTACCCATCTTATGATTCTACGTAGTACTTGTGCCCTGGGAACTAATTCTTCTATGGGGAACTATGGAATCCATTCCTTCTCCAACTCTTGTGTATCTTGAGCATTAACTTTTTCGAAGTTAATCTTTCTCTCACCCTCCTTTTTGAGGATGTTCTCCCTCTAAAGAAATATGTATTTTTTGTAAACAATCACTTTTTAAGGGGTTTTATGGGTAGAATCCCTTTATTTCTTAGAAATTTCCTATAAAGATACACTTTGTGCCTTGGGGTGATATTTTTTCCTAAAAATTCCTCAAAAAACTCCTCGCAGCCCAAATCATGTGTGTGAAACAAAATGGTTTTCATTATAATCCATAGCTTGAAGGGTATTTCATTTTCCACTTTAGTTGGTAATCGGTTTAACATGTATGTTTTAGTTTATAATGGTTATAACCAAAAGGATAATGTAAGATCTACATGAATCATCATCAACATTATCATGTCTGAAAATGAACAGTTCACCATTTTACTATCACCATTACAATATGTTGTGTAAGGTGCAGTGATCTGAGATAGAATCCCAAACTCCCATAAAAAGATGATGAACTCTTGGTGAAGATATTCACTACCTCGATCTGATCGATGATTCTTTACCTTCTTACCAAGTTTATTCTCTAACTAATTCATGAATTTCTTGAATTTCTCAAATTAATCAGACTTATACCTCATGAATTAGATATATCCTTATCTACTAAAGTCATAAATAAATGTTATGAAGTAATAATATCCACCTCTATCCTCTACTATAAATGGTCCACACATATCGATGGGTAATAATCCTAGAAGTTATATAGCCCTCTAAACCTGTCTACTGAATGGTGGTTTAGTCATTTTTTCTTGTAAAAAGAATGAAATATTTCAAGTGGATTTACCTTATATGATTATAAATAACCATCTTGACAGAGCCATGTCAAATGCTTCAAATTTACATGACCAAGATAATGATTCAATATCTGGGTGT
Source organism: Viscum album (assembly GCA_963277665.1). Taxonomy (NCBI): domain Eukaryota; kingdom Viridiplantae; phylum Streptophyta; class Magnoliopsida; order Santalales; family Viscaceae; genus Viscum; species Viscum album. The sequence goes on along the minus strand of OY728156.1, from coordinate 188,350,508 downwards.
TATATGAGTTGTGTGAACTTGATTCGTTATCGATTTCCAACAATTGGTTTTCATAATTTAATACATAAAGATCGTTATTTAACTGTGTTATACCATAACATATGTTTTCTTTATGAGGGAAACAAATTTTATTTTGAAACTTGAAAATAAACCCATCAGCATCAAGGCATGATATAAAATTTTTGTTCTTGGTAATTATAGTTACATAATAACAATCTTTCAAAAAAAATCATTCATGTTGGAAATGAAATGTGGAATCACTAATAGCCATAGCATCTGTCATCATGCTATTATTTTCTCTCAGATCCACTTCTCCTTTAGAAATATTTTTAAATATACTTGGTTCCGGAATTTGGATATAGATATGATCATCACAAGCTATATCTAATACCCAATGTATAGATATTGAAATATTATACTTGATAATGAATTCACCTTCAAAATCTATTTTCTTCTAGCTATATTTCCTCTTCTAGTGGCATGAATTTCAACATGAAAAACATAATGCATGCTTTTCCTTTCCCTGACTTTGGATCTTTCCCTTCTTGGAAGGATGGTGCTCGAGAGCTTTAGAATACTTATCCATTTCCTTGTTCTTCATTTTCTTATTCTCTATAAGGATTTTAGTTTTCTCACGCCCCATGTCCTTATCCACCTGGAGAAACAATGTTAGAAATACTCTTATCATTATTTCTCATATTGTGATTGATAATAAAACTGGAGGTCTTAGGAAGCGATGAAAGTATGAGATCAGTAGGAAACTCATCTGGGAATTTAATCCATAATATGTCTAAGAACTAAATGTAGCTAATAATATTGACTACATGAGTCTTATCTTTCGTAGACTCTCCAAGAATAGTTGTAAACAAATTATTAGAGATCCCATACCACTCTTGTCTTACCTTCTCTTGATAAAGATGTTGAAGGTGAGACAACATGACATATGCCTCCATGTCCCCATGTTGCTTCAAAATCTTATTATACATCGATGATAACTTGAATCACTAAACATCTATAGTATCATTCAGATATTTCTCAAATAAAAAAATATCTTCATCACTTACCTCATTACCAGGTGTAGCTGGAAATGGTTTTTCCATCACATATAATTTCCTTTCATGGAGAAGGATGACATGTAGGCACCTTTTCCATTTCAATTATGGATCGTAATAATATTTTTGAATTCATTTTAATTTTGTTTCTAAAAATTAAGATGAGAATAATTTTAGTACTTTTTCCAATAAAAAATTAGTCAAATAAATAAATATTATATTTATTAGACTCCCACTATCATATCAAAACCAAGAGCCATTGGCTTTAGAATATCTTGTTTCTTGGATATTCTAGTGTCAAGGATCCATATTACCCTTCTCATTACCAAAACACTGTTTGGTCATTAAACTTGATTGGTATTAGGTAGGAATTCCAAATACCAACTGCATTAACTCATAATTCCTTGATCTGTTGAGTGGACTCCCTGATCCTCAAATCCTTAATTGGATTTCCTCCACCCTTGCCTCTCAAATACACCAAGCCCTACTTTTTCATTAAACCCTAGATGTGAAAAAATTTATGTGAACCCAAAACATTAAGTTATAATTCCATTATAATTGAAAGAATCCCAAATTTTTACAGTCAATCCCTTTGAACTATGGTTTGATTTTAACCGAAGTAATGGAAGCTGACACCATTTTAATATATTATTAAGGAATTTTATCCTTTTATGTGTAAATTGAAAATTATTTTATTTATTACATTATTTTTAATATTAAGTATATTTAATTAAGTGATTAACCATACCTTAGATAATATTTATGCATAATCTAATTTATTTTTGTTTTATATTGTATGCTCATTAATTTCATTAATTAAGTAATCATTAAAAAACATCCATAATGAAAAGGGCTCGAGTAGAAAAAAAGGGAGCTCTAGCTCCAAACGCAGGTTTAAATGAATTTCTTATTTTGGAATTGTCAGGGTTTAGCTAACTCTGATACTTTTATTTTGTTAAAAAGATTTGTTTTGACTCACAAACCAAAATTTTTTGCTATTGCTGAGCCTAAAATTAATTTTTCTTTGAAATATTTACACCTGTTCTCTTTTGGGTATAAATACCTTGGTGCTTGCAAGGAAGGTACTTCTACTGAAAATCTTTGGGTTTTTTATCATACATATTTGCAATCTGTTAATGTTCTTAGAACTTCTGACCAAATGCTTACCTGTGATTTTTCCACTACTGGTGTTTGTACTGTCTGCACATTGATTTATGAGAAAAATAGATATCAGGAATGAAGATATCTTTGGAATGACCTCCTTTCCCTCTCTAGTTTTTTTCAGGACCCCTGGCTGGTGATCGGTGATTTTAATGCCATTATTCTCCCATGTTAAAATATTGGACCGTCTCATTTTAGCATATCAACTAGAGAATTTAAAGCCTCTGTTGAGTACTGTGACCTTATTGAAATCAAACTTACTGGTGCTAAATATACTTGGTATATAAAGTGCCTCAATAGGATGGTGGCTAGAAAACTTGACAGTGCCTTCACTAATAATGCTACCCTTGATAAATGTGAATCCATCTCTAGTATTACTTTACCTAAGATCAACTCTGATAATCATCCCATTCTTGTCATCTTCACCTCTAAGGGCTCAAAATCTCCCCTCCCTTTTAAATTTAACAATGCTTGGGCTGAGGTCCCAGAATGATCCAATATGATAAAAGATCTCTGGGATGGAATGAGGCACCAAAATGATTCTTTTTCTTGCATTACTAAATTAAATCTTTTGAAATAGCAACTAAAGGGTTTGTGCTTCTCTAAAACAAAGTTGATTCATGCGGATATATCCTCTTTGGAGAATGACCTCATTCGTATTCAAAGCTCCAACACCTTCTCGGATTTTTCTCTTGATCCCCAAGCTGAAATTACTTCTTCCTTGAAGCTTAACTCTCTTTTGAAGATCAAGGATAACATGCGGAAGCAAATCTTTAAAACCAAATGGCTTTCGAATGGGGATAGGAATAATAAATTTTACAATTCCCTCCAAATAATCAGGAAGATTTGTGGGCCCCTTGCCTTTATTAGAGTTGATGACACTCTTCTTGACACTGAAGATTCCATTGCTAATCATGTTTTTGATTACTTTCACAATTTATTTAATGGTCTGGGGTTAGTAAGGACCTTCTTCCAGACATCATTCCTAATATGGTCACTGCTGAGGACAATTATCATCTCTTAAGCCTACCTATGGATCATGAAATCAGGGCCACTGTTTTCAGTCTCAAACCAGATAGTGCCTCGGGTCCTGATGGTTTCAACAATGGCTTCTTCCAACAATACTGGGATCTCATCCATGTGGATGTTCATAAATTAGTTAAATGCTTTTTCTCCACTGCTCTTCTTCCTCATGGGTTAAATTCTCAATTCCTTAATCTTATTCCTAAAGTGGACAATGCTGTTGAGATTCATCTTTTTTGACCCATTGCTCTCATAAACAACCTAAATATAAAATTATCACCAAACTTCTTGCAAATAACTCTCCTCCATCTCCAATAAAATTGTTTATTGGAACCAATTTGGTTTTATCAACGGAAGAACTATTAAATATTGCATCTTCCTTGCCTCTGAATGTACTAATATACTGAATAAAGTATCGAGAGGAGGTATTGTGTCCATTAAGTTAGACATCATGAAATATTTTGACACCATGGACTGGAACTTCATTTTAAAGGTTCTTAAGAATTTTGGGTTTAATGACTCTTTTAATACCATGATCCGCACCTTATTCAATTCGGATTCCATTTCTGTGTTGGGAAATGGGTCCCCTAATGGTTTTTTCAAATGCACCAAGGGGGTTAGGAAAGGTGACCCCCTATCTGCCATTCTTTTTGCTATTGCTGAGGAATATTTAAGCAGGCTCCTTACGAACCTTGTGAATCAAAAAAAAATCAATCCCATTTAGGCCTCTAGAAACTTAAATGTTCCCACCCAACTTTTATATGTGGATGATATAATTTTATTTTTAAATGGTGATAAAAAGAACATTAAAAATCTCAAAAGTGCCCTGGAACATTATGAAGATGTTTCGAGTCAAGCGATAAGTTAGAACAAATCTTTTGTTTTCTTTGGGAAAAATTTTGTCCCCAACAGAAAAATTCATATCACTAATTACCTAGGAATCAAAGAAAGATCTTTCCCTTTCACTTATTTGGGTGTTCCTATCTTTTGGGGAAGGCCTAAATCTAGTTATTTTCATAGCATTTTGATCAAATTATCAATCAACTTTCATCTTGGAAGGGTTAGTCTCTTTCTATGGCTGGCAGAGTTTGTCTTGTTAATTCTACAATTGTTTCCAAGATGATTTATTCGATGATGGTTTACAGTTTCCCTACCAGTCTTCTCAAAAAAATCAATGTTTTCATTAAAAATTTAGTTTGGTCCTGTAGTACGATTGAAAGTAAACTTTTCACCATACCTTGGGTCACTTGTTGTAAACCCCTCGATAAATGTGGCCTTGGATTTAAGAATCTTATGTTTTTTAATGAATCTCTTCAATCTAGAATGACTTGGAATTTGATTCATAGAAACTCTGATTCCTTGACCTTTCTTAGGAAAATATTTGTGACCAAGCATCAGAATGGTAATTTGGGTTAAATCACTTCTTCTATCTGGCCATCCATTAGGCGTTCTTTCCTTAAAATCTTGATCAATTCTAGATGGATGGTTAGTGCTGATTCCTCTATGAATTTCTGGCTGGACAACTGGACTGGTGTTCCTTTAATCTCCATACTAACTTCCACCACTACTCCTGTGAACACCAACTACACTATAAGTGAGGTTGTTAACTCTCATGACATCACCCTTCCAAACCACATCAGTCACATCATTGACAATTATCATTTTTCTGATACTGATGAATTTCTCATTTGGGAACCTTCTCCTATTGGTGTCCTGGATTCTAAAAGTTTCTACAAAAACAATTTTAGTAACTCTGATTCTAACTTTTTTTGGTTGAAAGATTTTAGAAAACCTTGGATAAAGCCCTCTTGGATCTCTCTCATTTGGTGTATTTCTCATGATAGGGTCCCCACTAATGTGTGTCTTCAATCTTTTCGGATCTATCTTTGTTCTAGATTTCACTTGTGCAACCAACATCATGAGAATTCTAATCATTTGTTCTTGTCTTCTGCTATAGCTGCAGCTATTTGGAATTACATTTCTAACATTTTTGGTTTCATATGGTCTCTTCTTGCTTCTATTATCTCTCAAATTCAATACTGTGTGACTTGGGATTCTTCCAAGAAAATCAGGAATCTCTTTCTGGCTGCGGTGGCAGAGCTCCTACATGTGATCTGGTAGGATAGAAATAACTTCATTCATAATAATTGCTCTATCAATCTCAATGTAGGTAAAACACGTATTCTCATTTCCATTAAGTATGGTGCCTCTCTTTAGAAGGATCATTGCGACAACTCTGTTGGTGATTTTGAGATCCTTCGCCATCTTCGAAATGCGAGATCTTATAGGCAACCCCGACGTACCTTTGAGGTCTTCTAAGAAGTCCCACTTCCAGGATGGATCAAAGTGAATGTCGACGGCACCTATAGAGGAAACCTGGGTCCAGAAAGCTGTGGTGCCATCTTCAGAGATTTTCTTGGCAGATTCCTTGGTTTCTTCTTCGGTGGAAGTGATACGGCCTCGGCTTTGGAAGCAAAAATGCTGGGAGTCATTCATGCGGTGGATTTCGCCAAGCAAAAGGGTTGGCGCAACCTGTTGATTGAATGTGATTTAACCACTATTTTCCAAGCTATCTGGAAAGGGGTGGTGCACCTTACTTGGCCTCTTACCTCTCATTGGATTAAATGTCTTTACTTGCTCAGGGATCTCAACTACAATTCCACTCATGTCTTCCGAGAAGAGAACATGGTTGCCGATAGTCTTGCCAATAAGGGAGTCAATCAGGTTGTTACCTGGTTGGATGATTTGCCTGATGAATCGCTCCCATTTTTTCATAAGGATTGTAATAAGATTCCATCTTTCAGAATTTTGTAACTCCCTTTATTTTTTATCAATAAATTGTGCCTTGGTCTTTGACTGAGGCACCACCTCTTTAAAAAAACATCTATAATGAAATAAACATGCATCTGACATAAATATAATAATAAATCAGTATGTTCATGAGCTTCCACTAGTGTTTAGTTTATCTATAGGTTGATAAACTTATCACTGACCTAGGGGGAAATACCTTGAACTGATTAAGGTTCATGTTAAATCATTCCACCTATCCACTTATCTTTTTCCTTGGATTGGTTTTTCCTTGGCTCTGAACATGAACCACCCCCACTAGGTTTGGATATCCATCCTTTACATATGCCTTTTAATTACACAAAGGTGATGGGAAAGGTGGTTTACATAAAGGAAACTATGGGTACGTAGGCCCTACATAATAATATCAAAGAAGGCATGTAGGCCAACAATTTGATTTAGTAATAAATTAAATAAAATCAATCATAGGAAAAGGTATCTTATAACTCATGAGCATCCAAATATATTCAACAAATTACACATTTAATAAAACTATAATTCAATTCTTAATCATTCTTACTTAATATAAATCATGCTCAAATCAATTAATTATCATCTTTAATAAATCAATTATTTTATCATAATTCTTATTATAATTTCCTTGAGATTCTCATCCATTGTAATTTTTTAAAAATTAAATAAATTCATTTAAAATTCACTATGTAAATAAATATACCTTGGAGGAAACATGGTGAATACTAGTTGAAATCTACCCAAAATGTATCATAATCATATATAGTTTATTCTTTATGACATGTAGCACACACATATTATCATGTACTTTCATGACGTGTAGTGTCAATTTAATGATTAGACGAATTACATGATTTTTTTGTAATGTTTCTTGCTTTAATGTACATAGAATGACCACTATAATACAACTCATACGTGACGTAAATATTTTTAACATTACGTAGATATTAATTAAACATTTATATATAAAAATATTAAAAACTCATCACATGGATTGTCTTATCAAAATAATGACAACATGCAAGAAAATGTTTCATGGTTTACATAAGATAATAAATAAACTTTAAATATGCGTAACTTGGTATAAGTATGTTTTCTATGAATTTGGGCTACACGAAGTGTACATATCTCACTATATATCTAAGGTACATACTTAGGGACTTAGCATGTACACCATACCTTGAAAATGGAGTATGAAGCATATCCAATGGGATACCTACTGTGTGATCTCTAAATTACATGGTCATCAGTCTGGTAGGTTGTGTATTGTAATACACCATCTGTCTGTGACTCAAAGAGACTACATGCTATGTATATGGGTGACATGGTGTGTAATCTAGTTGACCATGTTCTAGTCTATCCCAGTCAACATGTGGTGTAATAATTAACTATATCATGTGTCATCAATGCACATTATTTTAGTAATTTTAAAATTAACTCCCAGTGTATTGACCATGAGTACATAGCATGTAACTCCAGTTACATGGAGTGTACTCATGTGTTGTCCATCCAGAAACCACATCAACTCTGGATTAATTCCTCAATTTTATTTTAATCATAAAAGAAATCATTTCGATTAGATATATGAGAAAGGAAGGAGAAAGAATCAGATCTCACAATTCAGATTAATGGAACAATTAAAATTGAATTTAAAAAAAATTAAAATGCGTAAATCACCAAAAATATTAAAATAATTATAAATAAATATGTGACTACTCTAATACCACTTCTAGGATTCGGGGAGCAGTGGAAGTGTATGATGGGTGGTTTCCAACTTTTCTTTTTTCCATGATAAATGATTATTCTAATCTTTAACACAATGTTGAATGGCATGAACAATGGAATTAAATCAAATACTGGGACAATAGAAATTACACCAGAATCATTGGGAGGATCATAACATATTATTTATAATTAATTTAATTAATTAAGAATTTCATTTGATGGAAATATTTATTCATAGATGAATATGAAAACATATCTGCATCATTGCATGGTTTCTTTTTAGGAATAAAGTGAATATTCACTTTAGTTGTGATCCATTCTTGTTCCAAAAATCTTCATATGTCACCGAATGAATATTTGGGTTCTAGTACGGCATATGTGTAAACTTTTTTTGTCTGCCTTTGATAGTTATGAGAATCACTTTCAAAGCATTTTCCTTGATCTGGTAGAGGAATACTACTCTTCTTTCTTGGGAGCATTCTTGGAAAATAGTTCTCTCTAGGCTTGAGTGGATTCTCAAAATCCATTGTTCACAACCAATAAAATGAATTGGATTTTGAGAAAATAATGTAAATGGGTTTATATATTGATATGGTTAAAATAAAATAATAGCACAAGTTACCTTCGCTATTTATTTAATACCTATGGAACCCCATATCAAATATTATTATTATTATTATTATTTCATGACGTGCACTTAAATAAAATTTTAAAAAAATAATTCCTTCCAAAGTTGTATATAAATTAAAATTCATCATAAAATAACTCATTTGGAAAACATTAAAAATATTTCTTGAACAAAAAAATTAAAGAGGGTTAAAGAAAATAGAAAAATACTTCAATAAATATCATAAGTAGAGATAAGGATTTCCATAAAACAAAATAAAGGATATATACATGGAGTTAAAATATTCTCATTAAAAAATAAGATGTAAGAACAATTTCTCTTATAAGAAACACTTCAAGTGAATTATAAACCAAATGGGGAATGAAATGGTTGGAGAAAATGTAAACAGTATAAAAAATATATATTAGTATAAAATATATGTGGTTTTATATATAAATATCATTCAATTTACAAATATGGTAACTTAGTTATAATAATGTTAAATTTAAATTGGGAATTTTAAAAAATATTTACAGCTTTGGTAACCTTTCAATCAAAATCCCTTGAATGAAATAATGTGAGATAGATTTTTAAATTCCTTGAATTTAATTAAAGTTATGATAAAATGAATCCATGGGGAAGAATATACACCACACACAAAAAACATGTGTGTAAAATCGAATACAACACAAAAGAAGAGAGTTGAGATGGGAAACCCTTAAAGCTTTTATAAAACATGAATCAAAATCCACTGAAAGAAAGAAATTTGTTTGGATTTTTAATTCACATGAATTAAATGGAATATATATTAAAATAAATTAATGGGGATATTAATCAAAATAAAAACATATAAAATTAAATGTGATGTACAATATGAAACATTCCTCAAAGAATTAAAATTCACACTAAGAAACCTTTACTACTTTGGTAATATTTAAATTTGAATCCATTAAAGGATTGAAAATGATGTGGAATTTTTAATTACATGAATTACATATATGATATTGTAAAATATATTAATTGGTTATTATATTCACAACATAAAATATTTCAACAAATAAAAATTGAGATGAAAACCCCTTACCTTGACTCCTGATTTCCTTGAAAGTTCTTTAACATCATGTATAAAAAAATAACATAAAAAAATATTTTATAACCCTATTGATATATATTTTATTTTTTATATTCAATTATAATAATTCATCACACATATCCTATATAGTTTTTAGTTATTTTCTTTATTAGATGTTAGTAATTTTGATTATTTCATATGAGTTTTGTAAGGGCGATGTCGCTCCCTGTTATTTGATACCATGTTCATCTTTCAAAAATTATCTGAGGTATTAAAATCATTTTCATAATGATTTATGTATCCTAATTTTCATTTTATTTAAATTATGGGTATGGTTTGGGATAATGGGGTCCATGATGAGCTTGTTTCAAGTAATTTATCGTTAACAATGTGTTACATTATAATGGTCATTCAGTTTTGTTTCATACTTATAAAAAAATATTAATGAATTAAATTAATCCTATATATCATATATATTCGTAAAATAAATTTTTATAACTATATTTTCTAGTCAATGATTAAAATTGTATACTTCATCCCTATATGAGGCAATCCACACGTAACACGAGTGAAGTTTTCATTTTCTAATCAATGGGAAGAAGATATATTATGATTATTCCATAAATATAAGAAAATTTCGTTATATTTATTATTCTACTTTCATTATATTTGTATTTTTGTAATATAATATGAGTTATAATAATAATACTTAAAGGAATATAAATGAAAATGTGTGATTGGGGATTCTTAACTTACTTCTTACGATAACTCCTTTGAAAATTGCATTAACACTTTGAACGATGATATGTTTATGAGAACTAGAAATCTAGGACGTGTATAGAAGTGTTTTAGATTTATTTGGGTATATTTTGGTCTAAATATGGGGCTTAATGTGTTTAGATAAGTGGGACGGTCAAGGGGTCCTTTTATATGTGAGAGGAGTGCCATTTTTTGTAATAATTATTACTTATTATAAAAAGGGAAGACATTTTAAAAATTGAAGTGGATGAAAGGTGTGAAAAATAGAGGTGGGATAATTTTTTGTTGAGAAATACCTCATACGCACATTTATATATAGTATTTTTTATATTTTGAGTTTTTATCACTTAGCTTTAACCCTTTTTACTTCATTTTATCTTTGTCATGGTAACTAAATTTTTACCTCAGTAATTTTTTTTATGCCTAAAAATAAAAATGACCTATTCACCAAAATTTAATATTATATTTCCAAAAATAAATTCTATTTTGTCTAATTAAATTTTTAAATGTGGTAAAATTTTATTTTAAATGAATACATTCAATTATACAAAACTATTTTTATTTAAAAAAACTTTTAAAACTTTGTGAGTTCTAAATATTATTTAATATTAATTACCAATTAAATAAGTTTTAAAATATTTTTATACATTGAAACATTAAATTATATTATTCATCTAAAAATTATCTATTTAAATAATTTAGACAAAAATACACAAAAATTTTAAAAAAATCCTTTAGAAAATTTTTATTTTTAACATTCAAAGAATTTATTATTATATATAACCAATTATAAATCATTTCATAAATGTTAAATAATTTTTATTTATATATTGAATTCATTTCATTTATTTTATAAAAATAATTGAAATTTAATTTTTAAATAAAAAATATAATATATATATATATAAATTAAATAAATAATATTAAATTAGCCATGAATAACTAAATTATTGTTCTTTATAACTACTTAATTTTTTCATAGATAATATTTATTTACAATACAAATCATTAATTTTTATCATTCTATTTTATTTAAATCACTCTTTAATGATAATAATAATATGTAACACATAAAAATATATTTTTATAATAAAATATTGTAATTAAATTTTTTCTTTTTGTTTCATTATTTATCATTTTTGAATTAATAGGTAATTTAAATTTTAAGCTCTAATGAATCAATATTTTTGAGAATAGTGATTTGGAATAAAATTTAAAGAGTTATAACATTCAAAATTAAAAATCATTATCCATCGGAATGTAGATCTCATTCACACTTGATGGGAGGGGAATATGGTGGTTGATTCCCTTGCTTCCAAGAGTGAAACAGTTAATAGATTGGATATATTCCTTTAGAATATATTATCTTAATCCAAGGGTAATACCCCAGTCTTCATCATTTTCTCCCTCTATGACATGGTGTTATTTTCATTTGTCTTGTAATATTAAATTCCAAATTTCAGTCTGTCAAAATATCCCAAGGGTGGTTGAATGTGTTTGGTGTGTTTTAGGATGTTTTTTGTGGTAGATCGACTATTCAAGTTTGGAAAATTTGGGTAATGGACAGAAATATTATTGTAGTTACCACTAGGTACTAAAAAATGGTCCATCAGGTGCCTTATAGAATGGGTAGTGGCTATGTTGGACCTATATACCCCCAGACATTAAATCAGGGTGCACCAGGTGTCTAGTGGAGCATCTGGTACCCGGTGTTGGTTAACCGAGTACCTGTTAGGTTACAATTATATTTATTTTAACCAAGGGTAGATCAATAATATATAAATCATCACCAATTTCCCCTTTATCTGATTATACATGTGGGGGAGATTTTTTAGCTTAGTTCCCTTCCCTTGGAAGGTCCCTTTTAATTACCTCTTCCACTTGGTTGATTCTTCTTTGATACATTTGGTTCATATATCAATTTGTGCACCAATTGAGGTAGGATATCCTCTATTACTCCCTCTTTTTATTTCAATTGATATATCTGATAATTTTTTTTTCTAGGATAGGTTTCGAAGGATTATTCCAACAGATCATGATATCATCATATTGATTTGTATAGGCATCATGGTGTTGTGGCTTCAAAAAGTAAAATAGAGGTGAGATGTTGCACGATGCATACTTTTTCTTTGGAGCAACATCACCGAGTGAATTTTTTTCTAAGTATTGAAATGAATTTGATTAGAATTGGTGATGTGTTTAAAATATTATGATGGAGATTTTATTCATATGATTGTATGGATATTTTTTGGGTCTTTAATGTGTTATTCTTTGAGGATTAAACTATTAAATTCCACTTTGTGTATTTTTAGTGACCGTGTCTGATTTTATTAAATTTTATAATTAATTTTAAATTTTTATAATTAATTAATAATGTCGTGCGGTGTGATATAGGAAATTTGAACCATGGTGGAGCTTGTTTCGAACTTGTATGGTGTTGGTGAGCATGATTTTAGGATGGAAATTTCATTTTGGAGGTAGTTTTACCCTTTAATACTAATCTATATGTGTGTTTTCATGTTCATTGTATGTTTATGACTTAAATTTGGTTTAGGAAATTTTTAAAGGGGGTTGAGGGAGTTTTAAGTTATGGGATAATATTTGGTTAATCCTTTAGATGGTTACTTGAGTGTGTCATGCATGTTTTTGGGTATTGAAAGATGATTTTGTTTATATTGTTGAGGGATGAGGATTCAAGAATGGATTAATGGGACCCCAAATTAGTCTTGGAATGTTTCATGAGTTATAAATATCTTATGTTGATCAGGAATGAGTTTTTTTGAAAAATTATTAGATAATAAGGACATGTGGTAGAGGTGTTAATTACCTTAAAGCCTTGGTAATTTTTAAGGAAAGGCTATATAAGTTCTTTTAAAACCTCAGAATTCCTCAAGTGAGAGGATTGGGATGATTGGAAAAGATTTAGTAGCCATGGTAAACTATTAGGATTGGGGTAAAATTGTATTTTAGTTATAGATTAGGTTAATCACTCACTTTGGGCATGCCTAATGGAACTTAATGTTTGTAAATTGGTATTATGGTATCTCATTAGTGTGTAGCTTCAAATAGAGTGGAATTAGAATTAAGTATTCATATGGATATCTAGTAGGGAACAATGTGAGGCTTGAATAGTGTGGAACGGAGTATTCCTATGGATAGACTGAGTGGTTTTTAGTGTTTTTATGTTGTCTTAATGGATTTGAATTTTTGTAAAGTGTATTGGGCATCTAGTAAAATACAACTATTTATGGTTAAAAAATAGTGTCATGGTATAGTGGTATTAGATATTTATATGTGACTTAATGAGTCCCTATGGTGGAATAAGTTAAATTATTGGTGTTTATATGTATCCAGACTTGAAATATTGATGTAAGGTGTGTTTTGGTATGGCCCAAGGACCTAGGATGGCCATAAATTTGGTGTAACAGTAGATTTAGTTGATCATGGTGGATAATGAGATTGGGTTGGATAAGTTGTGTTGAGTTTTACATTCTCCTATATAGTAGAGATCTATGTGTGTATATATTTTGGTATAGTTGAGGGTTCGTATATGGAAATGTATGCATGGTAATTATTATATTCTAATCATTTTTTAATAGCTACTAATGTGACTTGTGTGTGGAATCACCCTAACAGAGAGGTTCTGGGTATTAGATTAGTGTGATACCTCACCCTAAGTAAGAGGGTATTGTTATGATATGTGATTTTTGATGTGGTATGAAGCCTCACCCTAGGTGAGAGGGTGAAGGTATAAGACATGATGTGTGATATGGAATGATACATCACCCTGAATTAGAGGGTAGTGGTACTGGATGAGGAATGTGATGGGATGTGAGACCTCACCCTGAGTGAGATGGTGGAGATATGTGATGTGGTATGTGACATGGTATGAGGCTTGACCATGAGTGAGAGGATGGTGGTATGATATTTAGTAATAAATGTGTTATGGGACCTCACCCAGAGTGAGAGGATTATGGTATGGGACTAGATATGATATTAAGACATTGTATAATACATTTCCATGGGTGAGAGAGTGGTGATCAAGTCTTAGTTCTAGGTCCTTATCCATAGTTAATGGGTATAACTATAGGATTGGTTTTTTAAGTGCCCCATTTATTTATATAGATTGAAATGAATGAGTTACAAAATTTTTGTGGCCTATTTATCACATGATCACTTGATGTGGTTTCTTTATTATTACATATTGTTTCCTGAAGTATTTATTTTTTGAATGTATGAATTGTATGTGATGGTGTATATGAGGGTAACTTGGCGAGACCCTACTAAGTTACATTCTTATACTATTAATGGGAACCCCAATGCATGTGAAAAAAAATATATTTGAATTTTAGATAATGGTTTGTTTTGGGAATTTGGATGGTGTATCTTGATGGATGTTGGGGGACAAATTTGAGTAGGGGCCCATGTTTTATAGTTATATCTCCCTTATTTTAAATTTCAATTTATTTGTACTGGTAAACCTAGTAGGTGACCCCTAATCTTTGTTTATGTGTTGATCATAGGTTTCTTTTATGTTGTAATATTTTATTTTTTACCTATTACTGATGGTTGGTCTTTATATATAATTTTTTCACTTACTATGATGTTATATAATGGTTACATTATTTTTTTTTAAATGTGATGGAACTAATAGTGTATCCTCCCTTCAATGTTTATAGTATCTCACTACTAGTCAACAGCTTCTAGATTATGGGTTGGAATGTTTTATGTCATGTAGTTCTCTGACTAAAGTGTTATTCGAGTGATTTTATTTAGAGAATTACAAAGAGATATAAGAGAATTATTTTTTTGGTCAACTCTTTAGGATTTGTTATTATAGTTTGGATATTATTAGAGATTGTTGAGGACCTTATTCTAGATCACATAAACCCCATATATATGTAAATTCAATTTTTATTAAGATTTGATTGTTGTTCACTGCTTTTTTACTATTATGATTGACATTATTACTCAAGGATGATGATCTTTGTGAGATTTTTATTTGTTACTTTTACTATTGGAACAAGGTGATAAGATGGAATGTATTCATGAATGATACTATGAATATAGGTATCATATACATATGTATGGATACTTTTGATTGTGAAATGGTTTTTAATAAGGGTAAATGTTTTTGTAAAATCATTAAAATGGAAATTTTTTATACATTTTTTGGGAAAAAGGATCTAATTAATTATACCATAAATAATAAATTATTTTGTGTTCTGTAAATAACTTATTGGTGGAACCATATATAATTGAGACCATATATGTGTTTGTGTATGATTCTATTATGATGTTAATAACATATTTTGTGTTTCCCTAAATAACTTATTGGTGGAACCATAAATAATTGAAACCATATATGTGTTTTTGTATGATTATATTATGATTTTATTCTAGTTATGATCATGATGGATGGAAACCCTATAGTGGGTATGCATAAGTATGAGGTAATTTATGATGGTCTTTAGATATTAGTGTCTGGGAAAAGTTTGTGCCGAAGTGAGAGGTATTGGTTAGTTAGAGACCATAGTGTGGGTTTTTTTAGTATGTTATATGTTCTTGGAATGGTTGGGTAGATCTCTCTAGAGTGAGTAGAGGGGTATTTTGTTATTCTATAGGTTATACTGATTGGATAGATTGTTTAAGGTTGGATAGTATAAGTTGTTTGATCCACGTTTTTCTTGATGAAAAAATAGTTGATTCTTCTGTGTTAAGATAGGTGAAAGGGAGGATGTGACCATGTAAGATGGGAATATGGTTAGATGCTTGAATGTTGTATAATTCATGAGCATAAAATGGGATCACTTATTTTGTCTTGTTTGGTATTACATGGGGTGTGTTTAAATGAAGGCACAATGGGTGCTTTGTGAAGGGAATATTGGCCTTTTAAAATATGATATCAGTGCTTACATCATGAATATAGTATTGAATAAAAATTTTAATTCATGTTTATGGATTATAAATTTTAAAATCACAAAATTCATCGTGGGTGGAGTAGTAATATGATGTAACATGCATGAAAAATCATGTTTGGAAATGTCTAAGAGCCATAAATATAAGGTTTCAAGGAACATTGGGATTTTGGATCGTTTATGGTATAAGGATAAATGGATGGGTTATGGAGAATGACAATAAGGAATGTATCTTAGTGCCAATGAAAAATAATTGATAATAAATTTATCCTAAAATGCTAAGTCCAACTAGGAAATGTCTATAATGGGTAGTTTCTCGATAAATATACCTTTGGGGTAGATGTATTGGAATTCATCATAACTCTTTTTGGAGAGTTTGTGAGTAGGGGTGGTGGTGTATTTCTAATATTCTCTATATAAATCCTACTACATTCGTAGAGGATTGCAGGATGTATGTGGAGGTTTTTGGTAAATTCATGATGAGGATAATTGACCAATTAAAGAAGTATTATTCATGGATATGGTTTTAAAATGGGAAATGATGCTTCTATTTATAGAGTGTAGCCTATTTTTAATCAGTTGTGGATAAATAAAAGTCTTAAATATAGTGATTAAAGATGATGGAAAGGATTATTAGGACCTCTAATGCAGTAATTTGGTATAGCACTAGGTATGATTGGGAAGCTCTAGGATGGAATTTGAGGATCACTATGATGTATTCTAGTAAATTTCAAATATGTAACACATTTACCATGAGGGACTATACCATCTTATTGATCAGTGTTTTCAATCAAGGGTTAATCAGATCAAGTGTGGGTTATTTGGATCATTTGGCACTATAAGACCTAGAAGTAGGCCATGTCGGTCAAAGTTGTCAGGTTTGGAAGAGAAAGTCTCACATGAGGGAATCCTTGATAATATTTTTGTGTTTTGTTATGGTTGTATCAAAGGGTTGAAGGTATAGAGAATCGTACAGTAATGAATATCCCACCAATTATTGGTTCATAACCCATGAATCACCATAGACCCATTCTCCTAGGTCTGGTACAAAAAGAGATGTATATTTTTTCTAAATAAAATATCTAATTTCACTGAAAAATATAAAATATTTACATTTATTAAGATATTTTATATCTATAAATTTAGAATATTAGGAAAATTAATTACTCATAATATCACTCTTATATATTTTTTTTTAATAAAAATACTTTGATTACTACTCCCACTCTGTTATGATAAAATATAAGTATTTGAGACCAATCTCCAGTATAACTTCTGCTCATCTAATATCCCTATGAAAACTATTTTAAAATATAAATTTAAAAAAATATTTCCACTTATAAAAAAAAATTCTATATTAAAAAAAGGGTGTTAGAAAATTTAAAATTGTAATTAAATTATGTCCCCCATTATACATAAAATGATTATTTAAAACCAACATTCAATTTAGACATGTTAAAACATAGGAAGTTTTGTTGA
This sequence comes from Viscum album, assembly GCA_963277665.1. NCBI lineage: Eukaryota > Viridiplantae > Streptophyta > Magnoliopsida > Santalales > Viscaceae > Viscum > Viscum album. Next base: position 188,332,892 of record OY728156.1, on the reverse strand, counting down.
GTATAAAAATAGAAATTTTGAAATAATTTTTCTCTTACATTAAACTACTAATTGAACTTTACTTGAATACACATGAAAAAAACCATGCCAAAATTCTTTCCCTGAAGTCTAATCTCACTATATTCCTCTCTCTATATCTCTCACTAAAACTACAAATGATGGAAACTACAAACAAATTTTCATCTGATCCACACTTGAGAAGAAATTTCCCTTTATAAATCTCACCACTTACTATTTTCCCAAAATGTATATATATATTATTACAGGTTGTTCATAAATATACCCTATAGCATCCCTTGTATAAAAATAGGTTTGTCTTATTTTTTCCACTATTTCTTAGTGTAAAATTTTTTGGGGATAAAAAATTCCAAGGACCTTAAAAAACTCCACACAATAAAAAAAATATTTTCCAGACCATCCATTCTCTAAATAGATTCATCCTAACATGACCTACTTGATTCCAATGTCTTCATCATACAAAAAAACACACACACAGACACACACATATATACACATTTATATATATAGCCTATAATATTTCTATAGATAAAATAATAAGAGGAGGAGGAGGACATAGATTAAGGAGCAGTAAAACCCACAATTTGTGTTGATGAATCTGATGATGATGAATACCTAGATGGTGGAGTTTTTTATGTTCTCCATTGAGTTGATATCGATCAATAAACCCATATACCATCCATGAAACCCTACCTTGAAGTAATGTTTAAGAAGGTGGTGGTGGTTGTGAGCCCTCAATGTGATCCAAAAAAGGTGTGGAAGCATTGATCAGCTAATGAAAATAGAACTGGTAGGTTTGAATTTATTGAAGGTTTCAATGGTGAGGTTAACCGAAAATAATGAGGGGTTGTGAATTGATATTTGGGAATACAAATTTTATACCCTCTCCATTTTTTCTTTAATAATGTATGGGTTTTATGCTTTGATGATGGGAAATTATAGTGGAGGATTGGAAGATAGTGCCAATGTGAATCCCGCATTAGAGGATTTCTAAGAAATTAAAGCACACTAAGATAATCTTAATAGTATGGAGTAAAAATATATTTCTCAAATATTGACCTTGAAATTCATGATATTGAACAAGATCTTGCAATAATCCAAGCCAAAATTCAGAATTATAATATCCCCTCTGGGGAGGAATTTCAAGCTCACTTTAAGTTGAATGATCTTCTAACCAATAAATAAAGGCAGGATAGGAATCACTTTAATGTGAAATGGTTGAATAAAGGACATATGAACTCAATATTCTTCTAAAAATTATACAGGGAGAAGAGAGTAAACGCAGGAAATAATGTCATCAACGTCAATAGACGGTTATACACCTATAAGAATGATGTAGTGGAGGAAGTGGTTGAATAATTCAGTTAGATTTATACAGATTATTGGTTAGAAAAGAAATCAAATATGGTTTTAAATATTTTTCCCTACATTTAATAGTGGAATAATTGAATTCTTATCATATCCCCATTTAAAGATTAAGTCATAAAAAATATTTTCTCTTTCAATATGGATAGTGTTGATGAACTATATGTTTTTACAAATAAATTATTCATGTCTTATTGGGGAATTATATGGGATGAATTGGTAAGTGCAGTAAGGTAATTCTTCACTCATGCCTCCATACCTTATGGAATAAATTAAAACTTTATTACCTTTATTCCCAATGAAGAAAATTCAGTCGATATCAAGGAATTTACACAAGTTTCCCTTGGGATTATTGTTCCCAAAGTCATTATTAAAATCATGATGACTATGATAGGGGAATAATTAAGGATCTTATTACTTCAAACTAGTTCGGATTTGTTCCTGGAAGATGCATTCATAATTACTTATTCAAATCCTCAAAAAATGTTAAAATAATGAAGTGAAAGGTAAAATGAGGGATCTTTGTTCTTAATATTGATCTATATAAGGCATTTTAAACTATAAAATGTATTTCTCTACTAAATATACCGTAGAAGATATGGATTCTCAAATACTTATGTTATATTGGTTAAAAAAATTCTCTCATGTATAAAGTTGTCTATTTTAATCAAGGGGTAACCCAAAGGCCTTTTCCAATGCAGTAGGGTTGTAAGTTAAGTAGATCTGCTATCAAGTATTCTCTTGTATCTCACTAAATATTACCTAAGTAGATGTATGAATGATCTTACTCATGTTCTATTATATAATAAAATTAAAGTTGGTAGGGTTGAACTCATTTCATCCCATCTATTTTATATAAATGACATTGTCTTATTTAGGAAGGCCTTAAAGAGGAACATATCAACTATCTAGGATCTATTTACACAATATGAGAAATTTTATGGGTAGGCTATTAGTTAGGGAAAATATTATATTGTATTTTGTGATGGATTATTGAAAGGCGTAGTCGTGGGCGCCCTCAAATGATTAGTGTGATTTTGGGGTACTTAGGTGAGTTGAGTGGATGACCAAGGTCGTCTCTCAAAGGAGGAATTGAATTAAAACAAATTTTTTGAGGTATTATAAAAATAAATAAAAAGATAATGAAAACACTAATTTATAGGAATGGGTTTGGTTATAGTTTATAAATCTAGAAGAAGTTTTCTGGAAGAAGATTGTATTTTTTTTAGTTTTGAAATGAATTTCGATTAAAATGACACAACAAGAAGATGTTTTTTAGACAATATTTAAAAGACATAATCGATCTAACTCTACATCCTCATTTACTTATTAATAATTATCATTTAAATTAACATTCAATTAATTATTATCCCCTAATTTTTTAACCCTCAAACCCTACATGAATTAAATTAAATACAAAGATGAAAAGAATTAAACCCTAGGCTAGTTTCGGAACATGCAGTCATAGCACCCTGCTTTGATTAATGATATAAGTATATATTATGGTCATTGGTTAATTAGGGGACAAATACACTCTATAAATGAGTATTAATTGAGTTTAGTGATGAAATTTGAACTCTAGAAATTTATCCCGTGTGACTTGGTTTCACATATTAAGTTTGTGCTCTCATAATTTACACAAAATACCGACCTCACGTGTTTTTGTGTAAATTGTTCAATTGATTGATTAATTCCATTTAAATTAAAACTCAATTAATAGACCATATTATAATAATTATAGTACCTCATTGATTCAAAATAAATGAATGAAGGAGGTGATAATTAGATCCATTATATAAAAAACTACTCTTCCATGCACGGTGTAGTCATCGTAGAAACGTTTTTCACTTTCAACGGTTTAGAAAAGGTATAACCCAATCTTGTTTCCACTCATTATTTCCAAAAAAAATAGAAAGATTAAGAGAAGAATAAAATTTAAAATAACACAATAAATGGAAGACAAACTAAGAGTTTATTAAAAGAAGAAAAGCATTACAACATGAATAAGAAGAAGGAGAAGAGGAAGGCTTGATGAGGGGATCCTTGCTTCAAGATATACCCCTCTTAAAATGGATGGCTAATTGGAGTTAAAACTATTCTCTTCTTCCTTCAACTTCCTAATGAACGTCCCAAACCTTAAAAATGATAAAAAAAATCCATTTTATAGAGGGGAGGGGAGGAGAGGTTACAAGTGGTTTCAAGTGTGAATGTGGAAATTCAGCCAAATATTTTAATCCAATTGTACAGCCCATTTGACCACCGAAATTCGTGAATCATCTATTCTTCCAGCAAGACTGTATGTGAGGATATGGGTCCTATATATCCTCTCAAAATTGGGTCTCACTACAAGCCCAAATGAAGGAGTTATGGCTCAAATACAGAATCTTATCCATTCTGGCGTGTCCAGCCCTCCTTTGACTTTATGGCCCAATTACTACATCCAAATGCATTATTTTGATCTAGTGTCCTGAATAAAAGTTGCGGCCCATTAAGTAAGGAACACAGTTAGAAAATATTATGTTCCACTAATTCAAATAAAAATATTTATGATCGAAATAATATAGTTATTTTGAAAGGGTAAAACTGGAATTTTCATCAAATATTCAAATGAATGATCTAATCTCAAATACTTTCTAATTGAACATATTTAACACAATGTGAGGAAATTATATTATTTATTATTAATAAAATATTCAATGAAAATGTGCTTTATCAAATCCCTCACACATGGCACTTGGACTCCTGGACAAGTAAACATCAAAAGAAAATCAAAGAAAATTTAAAACACATATCAATGAGATCCACCAACTTCTTACCAATAAACAGAAGATGTCATGCCTCATCTATAAACTATTATTTCAAGTTCTTCATTTAATATCATTCAATATATTTCCTCTTAATTTATCCTCCCATGCACACAAAACACTTACCTAACATTCATTTTCACTCATCACATAAATGACAATTTTTTAGAAATGTCTTTCTCATCCAAACTCATACAAGGGTCACCATAGGATTGATAAATTCCTAAATATCCACCCAACATGAGTCAAGGACATATTTTTATCATGAGGACTTTTTGTGGTTGTTTTTTGGCTTTCGTTTGGTAGGATTTAGTTGTTGAAAAATTCTGATGTCGAATGAGGAGGGCTTGGCTCTTTTTGAAGTGAAATAACATTATTCTAGTTTTCACTCAAGTATTGTCTGCTCCTCACTCACAATAGTAGCAAGTAATCTCCATCAGTATGAAAAATAAATGAAATTTAGAACCCTTCATTATTTCAGTAGAAAAAAATTCAATTTTCTCAAACAATATTTTTCTTGAAAGCTCCAGAAAAGGCACAACTTTCTTCCTCCATTAGATGCTCCAGAAAGGCACAGCTTCACAAATCATGAAAGCTCTAGAAAAGGAACAGATTTCAACAGAATGTTTTTTTTTTCAATGAAATATCATCTCTTCATCGTTTCATGTTCCTCCCAAAGTATCACCAATTGAGGTATCACAACACAAAGACACATTCCCCCACACTTAATTTTAACTAGATTATGCAATTTCACATCAAGAGCAGGTTGGATAGGGAAAATTGGCTTGTAATGTGGCGAACCTAACAGGATGTTAATGGGTTATATGGGTTACAAGGATTAAATGTACAAGTTAGGCTAGAATAAAAAGGATTATCTCGATAAGGGATCTTTAAAACCAAATAATTTCCTCAATCATTTAAAAACACATGTATCTCAATCCCTCATGTTTTGACAGGAATAAATCAAATTCTGGTTAAATAAAGCATAGTTTGGTTCCCTCAATAAGTGAGGTGAATGAAAATAATATGACAAAAAATGGTTCAGAAGCCTCATAGGCAAGTAATTTCAAATATAAAGACAGTGAGACGTGGCATGGGATTCAAAAATCAGAGTACTTGTCATGAAAATCCCAAATAATTGAACTTGAAACAAAGTCATTTTCAGCATTCATTTAAGCTCAGTTTCATGGAATAAATTGGTTTACTCATTGACACAAGTTTCAAAAATTGAAATGATAATAATTTCAGCTCAAATTTTTTTTACAAAAAAACACACAAAAATGATAAAGAAACACACAAAATTTTCCAAAACACAAATTGTTTTTAAACAAACAACAAATGAAAATCATAAACTATAAAGGTTCCCTTCCCAAGACATAAAATATTGGATTCTCCTTAATGTGAACCCATGAGATGATATGCGCACATGAAATGCATAATTTTATTTAGGAAAAGTAATATAAAAGTGAAAGTGTTAGCAACAGCCTGATATTCTTAAGTGATGATGGGTTCATGTAGTTTGATGAAATCAACAACATCGGTAGGAAGTCCCTCGATGTATTTCTTCAAACATTTCCCGTTGAATGTAAAGCTCCTTCTAGTTTCCTCTTGTGTGATCTCCACTTCACCATAAGAGAAAACATTAGATACAACATAAGGACATAACCATATGGAACACAACTTACCAGGCATCAACTTCAGTAGTGAACTGTAGAGTAGGACTTTATCTCCAATAAGAAACTCCCTTTTCTGGATCATTTTATCATGAACTAATTTTGATCTTTCCTTTTAGAGCCTTGAGTTCTCATATGATGACAGTCGAATCTCCTCAAGCTCTTGAATTTGAAACTTCCTTTTAATTCTATCTTGGGACAAATCCATGTTGCATTTCTTTATAGCCTAATATGACCAATACTCGACTTCCACTGGGAGATGACATGCTTTCCCAAAAACAATATGAAATGGGGACATACCAATGGGGGTCTTGTATGTTGTCCTATAATCCCACAACACATCATCCAAGCGCTTTCTCCAATCCTTCCTATTTGGCTTCACAGTTTTCGCCAAGATTTGTTTCAACTCATGATTTGAAACCTCAACCTGTCCATTTGTTTGGGGGTTGTATGGTGTTGATTTTTTATGTGTCACCCCATACTTCCGAAGGAGGGAAGCAAAATTCCTATTTAAAAAGTGTGTCCCTTTGTCACTAATGATGGCCTTTGGTACTCCAAACCTGTAGAAAATTTTATCCTTGACAAAATACACTACAACATGATAATTGTTAGTCCTGGTGGCCTTGGACTCCACCCATTTACTCACATAATCGACAACAACAAGGATATACAAGAAACCAAATGAACTAGGAAAAGGTCCCATAAAATCAATTCCCCAAACATAAAAAATATCACATAATAAAATGGGTTGTTGGGGAATCTCTTGTCTCTTTTAAATGTTTCCATTGTGTTGGAAACGAGGGAATGACTTACAAAACACATGGGAATCATGGAATAATCTAGGACAATATAATCTAGAGCCTAAAACTTTTCTATTAGTAAATTGGGGTCCAAAATGTCCACCACAAACAATTTTATGACAAAAATGAAAAACAGACTCAAACTCATGATCAGGAACACACCTCCTAATGACTTGGTCACTACACATGCGCCAGAGGTAAAAATCATCCCACATGTAAAACCTAGACTCTCTTTTTAATTGTTGGACTTGATGCTTCTTCAAATTTATTGGGATTTTAGAGACAACAATGTAATTAACTAAATCAGCATACCAAGGATGTGTACCTGAGATGGTATAGAAATGACCATCAGGGAAAGTGTCATGCAGTGGTACCTGGTCCATGGTGTCACCCTCTAGTGTGTGATTAAGCCTACTCATGTGGTCTGCTACCCAATTCTCTAAACCCTTCTTGTCCTTTATCTCGATGCCAAACTCTTAAAGAAGAAGCATCCAATGGATAAGTCTTGTATTTGCATCTGGCTTCTTTAGGAGGTACCTCAAAGCTGCATGGTCAGAAAAAACTACTACTTTAGATCCCAATAAATATGAATGAAATTTATCTAAAGCAAATATAACAACAAGAAACAATTTTTCTATTGTGGTGTAGTTTTATTGGGTAGAATTCAACATCCTCGATGCATACGAAATCACATGTGAACATCCCTCCACCCTCTGAGATAAGATAACTCCAACTGCGAAGTTGGACACATCACACATAAGCTCAAATGAAAGATCCCACTACAGGGGATGTGTGATCGGTGGAGTGGTCAGACACTTCTTTAGCTTATCAAATTACACCCTACATGAATCATCAAAATTAATGTCAATATATTTTTGAAGCAACCGAGATAAGGGTAGAGAGATCTTACTAAAATCTTTGATGAAGCATCGATAAAATCCATCATGTCCAAGGAATGATCAAACATCACACACACATGTAGGAAATAGCAGGGATGAAATAATTTCTACCTTAGATTTATCAACCTCAATGCCATGTTGTGAGACTATATGACCTAAGAAAATTCCCTTTTCAACCATGAAATTATATTTTTTAAAATTCAAGACTAGATTTTTTTCAATACAACGATGCAACACATAACCAAAACTAGAGAGAAATTCATCAAATGAGGATCCATAAACTGTAAAATCATCCATAAATACCTCTATGAAGGTCTCAATGAAATCTGAGAAAATACTCACCATGCATATCTGGAAGGTTCTTGGGGAATTGAAAAGTCCAAATGGCATCCTTTAGTAAGAAAAGGTACCTAATGGGTAGGTGAATGTCGTCTTCTCTTAGTCCTCTACTGCAATGGGAACCTGAAAATAGCCAAGTAATCCATCCAAGAAGCAATAATGTGTCCTACTTGCAAGTCTCTCAAGAATCTGGTCAATTAATAGTAGTGGGAAATGGTCCTTACAAGTGGATTGATATAGTTTCCTATAATAAATACACACTCACTAACTATTTTGTACTCTCACAGGAACTAACTCTTCATTTTCATTTTTTACAATAGTGAAAGCAGTTTTCTTTGGTACAACTTGGATAGGGATAACCCATTGTGATTCAAAAATAGGGTAAATGATACCCGCCTCAAGTAATTTTTCAACTTATTTCTTAAAAAATTCCAAAAGTTTTGGATTAAGTCTCATTTGTGGCTACCTAATCAGTTTAGCCCCATCCTCCAAGAGAATCCTATGCATGAAAATGGAGGGGATATTACCTAATATGTTATCCAATGTCCAACCAATTTCCCTAATGTTATATCTCAAAAGATTCAAAAAAATTTCTTCATGTTCAAAAGAGACATTTTAAGCAACGATAAAAGGTAATCTATCACCACTCAGTAAGTATGCATATTTAATATTTGAGGGTAATGGCTTGAGTTCCAATGTAGGGGCTGATGTATGGATGAAGAAATTAATGTAATAGAAATATCTGCACAATGAAAATCAGTATCAGAATAAAAATCATCAAAATTATAAAATAATGCATCAAATCCATAAGTATACTCAACAGCCATGTCATAATCCGAGTTTATATAATCATAATTTGAATCCACATCAAAATCAAATCCAAGAGAGGTTTCTCCATCAAAAATAGGTGTGGAAGTACTCTTATACATCAAACTATAACCAACACTCATAATATCCCTAAGCATAGGATAATCAAAATCCATGGAGTTTTTACTTGGTGGTTCAAAATGGGAGATAACAAAAGCAGAATGGTCCTCAGAGGTGTGCTTCATGGAGTCCATAACATTAAAAATTACAACTTCATCTACAAACTCCATGTAAAGTGTACCCTCATGATCATTTATGATAGTTTTTGTAGTTTTGAGGAAGGGTATACCTAAGATAATGGGAGCATGAGAACTTACCTGATCATACTCCATTTTGAGCACATAGAAGTCTGCTGGAAAGATCATGTCTCTTACCCGAACAAGTACATTCTCAAGGACTCCCACTGGATATGTTTTAGCTCTATTCTCCAATTGCACCACTACTCTCATCATCTTCAACTCACCAACCTGTAAATAAGAGAATACAGAGTGAGGTGTCACATTTATTGAATCTCCTAAATCAAAAAGAGCATCAGTGAAGTGAAACTCCCCTATGGTACATGGGATGTTGAATGTCCTGTGATCCTTGAACTTTTTTGGCATTTCTAGAGTTGGTGTAATGAGTTCTGAGACATTCCTTCCAAGGTTTTCCTCTTATTTCCCTTAATCCCTCTTAAATTGGTGTAGAGTTATTTTAAGAATTTCCCATACCTTGGGATTTGTTTGATGGCTTCAAGTAGAGGTATGTTGATCTCAACACACTTGAATGTGTCCAAACCCTCTTTTTGCATCACCTCTTTATCCATGTTCTTGGTTTTAAAAACCCTATTTGGAAAGGGAAGAGGTTTAGGAGGAACATCTTCAATATTTTTCTTACCTTTATCTTTCTCCTTGGGTTTCTCATCAGTTGGTATGGAATGGGGCTTCTCCGGAGTTGAGGTGAATCCCGGTGGAATGATGGTTGGAGAAGAATCAGTTGTTTGCTTCCCAATTCTCGATGTAATGGCACTGACATTCCCCATTGGATTGGGAGTAGGTTGGGAAGGAAGATTTCTAGAATTCTTACTTACCAGTTAATGGATGGCAGTGGAAATCTGGCTCATTTGAGTCTTCATCTCCCTCAACTCTGAACCTTGATTATTCAGCTCATTCTGTTGATTAAGAACAATTTGTTTCAAAATATCATCAGTGTTAGAGTCTACCTTGTGTTGTAGATTCCCTTTTTTCTGAATTTTTGATTTTTGAGCTTCGAATCTCCTTTGGGGTTGTTGGAAACCCTATTGGTAAGGTGGAGGCTGCTGGAAGTTTGGTTGAAATTGGGGACTTTGTTGTTTCCCAGAGCCATACCTCATGTCTGATTGAACCTTCCACCCTTTTTTTAATGTTGGTGCAAAGAAGTCATACTTCTTTTGGGGATGTGGTTGTTTTTGTTGCTAATATGTTCTCCTAGGGAATACTGATTCACAATATTTTGTTTCTTGTAGGTGGGGGTAACAGTCAGTTGGGTGGCTTGTATTAGTGCAAATGCCACAAGGCCGTGAAGGAGTGGGTTGGGATGTATTTTGATCCAAATAAATATGCCTCACCATAGTGGTCAATTATTGCAACTTGGTATCAATCAAATGACATTCAAGAGAAGAAGGACTTACCGGATTTACTCCCCTGACAAGTGGTGTACCTCTATCACCAAATTGTTGGGAGTTTTGGGCCATCTTGTCGATCAATGTACATGCGGCTACTGGTGCCTTGTCCACCAATGCCCCTCCTGCTGTGGAATCCACCATTCTTCTCTCCATAGGTGTGAGTCCTTCATATAAGTAATGAATGAGTAGTTGCTCACTGATTTGGTGATGTGGACATCTTGAACACAACTTCTTGAATCACTCCTAGTATTCATACATTGACTCTCCTTGTGATTTCTTGATCCTATAGATCTTTTTATTAATTGAAGTGGTCCTCGATGCTGGAAAAAACTATCTGCAATAAAAGTTGTTTCAAATCATTCCAACATATTACATCTTCAGGTTGTAAATAGTACGCCCAATCCTTTTCAGTTCCATCAAGTGAAAATGGGAATGCTCTGAATTTGATTTGATCTTCAGAGACATTTCTAGGTTTTAGGTTTGAGAAAACCACATTAAATTCTTTCAAATGTTTATTTTGATCCTCACCAGAGAGGCCACGAAACTTTGGAAGTAAGTAAATTAACCCAGATTTTAGTTCAATGTCCGATTCGAGATTTATGTATGCAATACAATTTGGTTGATAATTAATATCAGGTGCATCCAATTATCGAATGGTTCTATTTAGCTCATTTTTATTATTTCCATCCATTTGTTCTTCTTTTATGTTTTAATTTTAATTGCTTCCAATTTCAATGTTTTTAGAAGAGAGGAATTAACCAACTGGTTGAATATTGAAACATCCCATAGACTGACACTATCTGATTCGAGCTTGAAGTCTACATTCAATCTTAGGGTCAATATCTAAGAGATCCTCGGAATTATTTCATGTCATAAATCCAAAAATGAAAATAGTAAAAGTGGACCATAAGAAAAATGAGAAGTTTGAGTTTATGGTCCAAAAAGAAAAGAAGAGGATGAAAAAAAATGAAAACTTGAGAAAGGGGAAAGATGGAAGAGAGAGGTGAAGAAAATAATAAAATGAAATATAAAATAAATACCTCTAAATGGTTGAATAAATTACTTTCCTCCTCAAAAATAATTCCAATTTGAAAGTCATAGTCATGGGCACCCTCAAATGATTAGTGTGATTTTGGGGTACTTTGTTGCAGTAGAGTGGTTGACCAAGGTCATCTCTCAAAGGAGGAAGTGAATTAAAACAAATTTTTAGAGGTATTCTAAAAATAAAATAAAAGAGAATGAAAACACTACTTAAAATGATGGGGGTTGTTTATAGTTTATAAATCTAGAATAAGTTTTCTAGAATAAGATTGTATTTTTTTTGTTTTTTGTTTTGAAATGAACTTCGATTAAAATGATACAACAAGAAAATGTTTTTTAGAAAAAATTTAAGACTTAATTGATCTAACTCTACCTCTTCATTTACTTATTAATCATTATCATTTAAATTAACATCCAATTAATTATGATCCCCTAATTTTTTAACCCTATAACCCTACGGGTGTTAACTTAACCACAAAGATGAAATGAATAAAACCCTAGGCTAGTTTTGGAACAAACAAACATGGCACCTGACTTTGATAAATGATCTAAGTCTAGATTATGGTCATTGGTTAATTAGGGAACAAATAAACTTTTTAAATGACGATTAATTGAGTTTAGGGATGAAATTTGAACTCTAGAAATTTATCCCGTGTGACTTGGTTTCACATATTAAGTTTGTGCTCTCATAATTTACACAAAATCCAGACCTCGTGTGTTTTTGTGTTAATTGTTAAATAGATTTCTTAATTTCATTTAAATTAAAACTCAATTAATAGAACATATTATTATAATTATATTATCTCATTGATTCAAAATAAATGAATGAAGTAGGTGATAATTATATCGATTACATAAAAAACTACTCTTCCATGAGCGGTGTAGTCATCATAGAAACGTTTTGCATTTGCAATGGTTTAGAAAGGGTATAACACAATCTCTTTTCCACTCTTGATTTCCAACCCAAATAGGAAGATTAAGTGAAGAAGAAAATTTAAAATAATAGAATAAATGGAAGATAAAATAAGAGTTTATTGAAATAAGAACAACATTATAACATGAAGAAGAAGACGAAGGAGAAGAGAAAGGCTTGATGAGGGGATCCTTGCTTCAAGAGCTACCCCTCTTACAATGGTTGGATAATTGGTGTGAAACCTCTTCTCTTCTGCCTTCAACTTCACAATGAACGTCCAAAACCTTAAAAATTATAAAAACTCCAATTTATATAGGGGAGGGGAGGAGATGTTACAAGTGGTTTCAAGTGTGAATGTAGAAATTCGGCCAAATATTTTAATCCAAATTGCACAGCCCATTTTACCACCAAAACTCATGAATCAACTCTTCTTCTAGCAGGACCATATGTTCGGATATGTTTCCTCTATATCCTCTCAAAATTTGGGCTTAATCTAAGCCCAAATGAAGGATTTATGTCTTGAATACATAATCTTATCCATTCTGGCGTGTCCAGCCCTCCTTTGACTTTATGGCCCAATTACTTCATCCAAATGCATTATTGTGATCTATTGTTCTCAATAACAGTTGTGTCCCATGAAGTATGGAACACAGTTAAAAAATTTCAAGTTTAACTAATTTAAATAAAAATATTTATGATCGAAATACTACAGTGATTTTGAAAGGGTAAAACTAAAATTTTCATCAAATATTCAAATGAATGATCTAATCTCAAATACTTTATAATTGAACATATTTAACACAGTGTGAGGAAATTATATCATTTATTATTAATAAAATATTCAATAAAAATGTGTTTTATCAATTATTTGTGGGTAAACATAACAATATCACTAGAATACTTGGAGTGAAAAGGGGATCCCTACCTTTAAACTACCTTTTGTTCCCCTATCTTGAGGAAATGTGAAGATAAAATTACTTAGAGTAATAATATCAAGAATTTTCTACTAATTATCTTGATACAAAGGAAAGTTCATGTCCCAATATGGGAGGGTTTTCCTTGTTAAGTTGGTTTTTACATCTAAATTTTTCAACTCCTATATCTAAGGGTGGATAAGAATCCTTATTAAGGAGATTCAGTGTATGATCAAGAATTTTATCTATAATGGGTCCATAAATGAAATAAAATCTATATCTATATCCTGGAAATTGTGTATCAAACCCATTAAAATAGTGGGAATTGGCATTCAGGATCTTAAGATCTTTAATGTTGATATTATTGGTAAATTCACATAGAACATGTCAACTACTAGTGATCCATCCTATGATTTCTTATCAAGTAAGTTTAATATAAGGATATTGGATGGGTATATATACTATCATGGGTCATTTTTCTTTCCCTAATTCAAAAACTCCTTCAATGGTATCATGTGAAATATCGAATGGATGTCTAGAAGGAAATATGATCTCTCTTATTGGAACATATATTGGATTGAAATTCCACTCAAAGATAGCATGATCATATCTTCTAAAAGATTACATATTACCATAGTTAATATTATAACACGTTACAAGAACCATGACTTTTTCCCTCACAAGATGTAGTTGAAATTAATAATTATGCATTAATGGACACTAACATGCTAGTATAGAAGCCTAGTGACAATGAGAAATTCACTGTCCAAGAATACTACAAGACGGAAAGTGAGAGATCCACCCCGATACCATCACGGTTTTCTAAATTTAAGGTACATTTAATATAAACCTTGATATTTATTATTCTATGGAGAATATATAAAAATAGGTTGACAAAATATGATCAAATGAAGAAGTCTGGACAACATGTAGTTTCAGACATCCATTTAAGCTTAAAGGGTGAAGAAAATGTACAGACCTTTTTTATTATCTATTAATATTCATGGGATCTATGTAAATATGAAAGTCATGTTTTTGTAATTGATATAGATATAGGTAGAAAATTGGAAGATCATATGACCTTCAACTCCAACACTAGGCAGCGTGATAAAATATAGCATCTCTTGCTGGTAATTGTGGCCTTTATTTTTTCCTAGATCTGGATGGAATGAAATAAAATACTTCTTGATGATAAGTTACCTTCATTCATGATGGATCATTATCAATGCATAGAGAGGTCCATGTCACTAAAAAGGTTAAAGTGGGAGTGATGCACAATAGAATTAGTGACCTTGAAATTTTAAGGATGTTGGGAATTGTTTGAAGATCAAAGTAGCCTCTAGTACTCAAATATGTTAGGTGTATTCCTCCAATTAACTCTTTTATAAAGGAAACTTTTGATGGGTTTTCCTCCACAATTCCAGTACCTTTAGGTTATGGAGGTATTTTTCAAACCCATCATGTATTTTTAAAGGTTTTTTTCATCATTATATCAGAATTTATATGACTCTAATTTATGGGAGATTATGTATGATATCAATCATGTTGTCCATAACAAGTGGAATACCCTATGTATATAATCTGATTTTGAAACTACTATCAAGGATCTAAAATCAGGAACCAATAATATCCCATAATAACTTTTAACTAATTGGATTGATTTTATTAATCATGAAAAACAACTCAATCTGATTGTTTCACATGCCTATAAAAAATTCAACCAAGTGTTGGATGTTTTTTCAAAGAGGGTGATCATGGAAATGAGCATGTGTGGTCCTTTAGAGATCTTGACTATTGTGCATCATTTTTGGATGATAAAATGTGAGGGGTAGTTCACTCTGGTCTTTGTAAACTCCCTTGTAATGCCTAATATTATCTATTTACTTTTCATTAATAAATTTTAGGACCGAATTTTCCCAAATCATGGATCTTCTTAGTATATATTTATTTATTTATTTATTTATATTAACATTTTTTTCTATATTATATATCTATACATGTACTTAAAAACAATTCATTCCCTTATATATATATATATATATATATATCTTAATAAATTTTATCGATTATAATTTTCATTATACTCGTAACACATTTTATGTTATCCTATATTTTTTTAACTATAAAATATCTATGTATAATACATGTTATATATATATATATTTCTATGTGTGTGTGTACATGTATATATGTATATACATACATTAGTTTAGAAATTTTTTTATTATTATTAAAATCATTTTAAATCACGTCCATAATAAATATTATCTTACCACTTCAGATCATTTTCATTAAATTTAATTCAATTATCATATAATTTTTTTATAATCTTATTTAAAATAAATATAAAATAAATTTTTTTTACCACTATAAATTATTTTTTACAATTAAATTATTTAAATATCATTATTATCATATGTGTTTGTTGTTATCAGTATCCTATATATATTTATTAATAAATTTAGGTTTTATTACGATTAGAATTTATATTTTTGATTAAATTAATAATTTTATATATCATAATTCACTAAATTCACGATTATTCTTTAGAATATGTTAAATAGTTTCATTTTATTAACAACTAAAATATAAATAATAAATTCTTAAAATATTTTCACATTTAATATTTTCAAATGAAAATATATTAAATAATAATTTTTATTTAATAACATCTTTTCAAAAAAAATATGTTAATATAATTATCATAAAAATTATATACACTAACCTAGATTAATGTATGAAGCTAAATTTTATATTTTTAGATACTTATTATCTCATAGAATAAATGCCAATATTATTAAGATATAAATTTATAATACAAAAATATATTTTTATGTATAATATTTATATTATTTCTTGAATGAATAAAATTAAAATATACATTTAAATATATTTCAAAAACCTAGGTCATTACAAACAATGTATCAGGTGTTTGGTGGTTAACATAGAGGTTTGTTACATGTTATTAGCATCTAGGTGGTCGATGAATTTAGAGATTCTTATGATAGTGGAACACTTAGCCATATTTGATTTTTGGGAAAGAGCCAAATTTATATAGTCACTAGAAGTAGTGGTTTCTATCAGTGTATTCGATGGATGATGAAGGATGTGTTTTGGTGACCCATTCGGGTAGATCACATGTGGTTCTGTAATAGAGTTCATGCAGAGGAGTCAAGTTGTGGGAAAGGTGTCAACATTATGGTGGTTCAATATATATTTTTGGGTAAATGGTCTGTAGAGGAGAAGATTAGAATTATTTAATATAATTGACTATATAAAATTCATTTCTGGATCAAATTTGTTTTTCATATGATGATTGTGTCACGTATGGCATGAGTCTCAGAGGTTTTGAAGAAAATCCCATAAGTATGTATTGGGTGTTGGGGTGGTGGAGTTTGGACCAGTAAGAATCTAACATGGCTGGTAACATTGGATTTAAATTTATGGATTCTATATTATAGGATATATTTAGTTTCTTCTATATGATCAGAAGTTATGTAGTGGGAATTTTATAACAATCCTTGTCATTATGTGTTTTTAATTTTCGGTGAGAATTTTAATTTTGAGCTCTAAAGTAGAGGTGTTTGGAGAATGGGGAGTTGGATCAAAATTTTGAGTGTTAGAACATTAAAAGGGTATTTTTTGGATCTGTTTTGGGTGTTTCAAAAGGTTTATCAGGTTTATCAGGTTTTTCGAACATAAAATGGTGGTGGTGTATTGTAGTATTGTTGCAGTTTCCATTGGGTATTCGATAGAGTACCTTTGGGTACTCAGTGGGTTAGGAAGTGGAACTATAATACCTAGAACCCCATTGACCAACCAATGGGGTTTCACATGGTACCCAATGGTGGTTAGTCGGGTAACCTATATGTTCTTGGGGTGTTTTTTTAACCAAGGGCATACATGTAATTTCTTGGTTAGACCCCTTGATCTAAAGAGACTTATGGGGAACGCCTTTTTACTAATTTACCTTTTTATATGAGGTCCCTTTTGATTATCTCTTACACTCCCATGATTCTCTGTTGAACTATGTGGTTCATAGGTCGATTATCACACCATTTAAAGTATGATCTCTCCTCTTCCTCCCTCATTTCATTCCTATTAATATCTCATTTGATTTTGATTTTCTAAGAAAGTATTTTGATGAATAATCCCTCAAATCATGGTCGAATCATCTTGATTTGTTACATATTTGTTGTGCGATGTCTTGAGGATGACAAAAAAGTAAAGTTTCCACCCATTTCTTACTATTTCATTGAAGGTACATCACCCCATAAATTATTCTAGGTATTTTACTTAATTTTATTAAAATTAGCGATGGAATGAGTATTGTAAGTTGTGAATTTTATTTATAGAAATTACAAGATCATTCCAAAGGCAATTAGTATGTAGTTTCTTGAGTATTTGGTCATGTAATTCTACACGATGTCTTTTTTATGATTATTCTTTATTGGATTAAATTTAAAAATTAATTATGTATTTTCATAATTAATTGATAATTTTGTGTGGTGATAGATTAGTCCATGAGTGTGTTGCGGGGTTTAGTCTAAATATTGGATAGAAGTGTTGAGAATTTTTTATGTATTAAAACTCTATTTTAGTTTTAGTTGGTCCCTTTAATATTAAACTATATTTTTTTCTTCATGTTTATTTTATATTTCTTCCTTATGCTAGGTTTGTTAAATATATGAAGGGATTCAAGTGAGTGTGAAATTAGGGGATATGCTTTGTTTAATCCTTGACATGGTGACTTGAGTGCACTATGCATGCATTTGGGTATTGAAATATTTTTGACATTTATGTCCTCAAGGGATTCAACATCAAGAATAACATAAAAGAAACCGAACTGGTATTATCATATTTTATAAGTTATGAATGGCCTAGATTGATCCTAAGTGATTCAGTTTGTGAATTCATTGATAATTTAAAACTTTGGTAGAGGCCTTGACTAGTGTTAGACATTGGTAATTGTGTAGGAATGGTAAAAAGAGTAGTATTGGAACCTATAAACACCTTTAATGAAACGAATGAGATGATAGAAATGAGTCTAGTAATCGATGTAATCCAATGGGCTTTAGATACAAGTGTTTTAGGTTTCATAATAGGGTGATTTCTCCTTCTCGGTGGGTCTAGTGGAACTTAATGAATATAAAGAGGGGGCATGGGATCTCCTTTGCATGTGGCTTCTAAGGTAGTAAGAAGAGAAAGTATGATGGGTATATATGGATAGAGAGAAGTTTTGAATGGTTTGTATTGTGTTGAATATATTTTTACAATAGTCAGATATAGTGGATTTTGGTTTGGTCACATGTGGTCCTAGTGTATGGGAAGTATTTGGAAGGGGACCAAAAAACTAGTGAGACACCACTAGGTGTGGTTAATCACAATTGGAATGTCATAGATGGTTTAGAGAATTATATATGATTCTCTGAGACCCTATGGAGTAGGGAATGGATTTAAGGGGAGGCTTAGTGTTTCAATGTTCCCAGTTATGATATATGGGTATATGTTATGTGGTGGGTATAGCCTAAGGGCATAATATGACTAGGAATATATTGTAGCTATGGATTTGGTTGATGGAATTAGATGATGAGATTGTTTAAGATGCGTTATATTGACTTGTTTATGCTAACCTTCAGTAAATTTATAGGTGGGGATATGCATATGGTTATTAGTGGGTTAGTTTATGGTATTATCTACTTTTTTTTTATATTCTCTTCATGTTCATGTAGTCATTGACGTGACTTGTATGGTGTCACACCCTGGGTAAGAGGGTGTAGGTATGAGATTGGTGTAAAACCTTTCAGATAATGGGAGAGTGGAGGTATGAGATCTGTTGTGATGTGGTATAATACCTTTCCATGAGTGAAAGGGTGGAGGTATGAGATATAACGTGTCATATTTAAAAATAACTCAATTTTAGTGAGAAGGTGAATATATAGGATGAGGTGTGTGATGGGATATGATACTTTTCACTAAGTAAGATGGTGACGTTATGTGAAGTGGTATGTGACATGGTATAAGGCCTTTCCCTAGTGAGATGGTGTAGGTATGATACATGGTCTTAGATGTGGTGTGAGACCTTACCCTAAGTGATATGGTAGAAGTATGGGACTCAATATGAGATTAAGACTCGGTATGATACCCTACCCTAAGTGAGAGAGTAGTGGTTTAGACTCAGTTATAAGACCCTAAACTAAGAAATTGTGTATCATTTTAAGGTTTCTTGTGAAGCAAATCCTATACTATAAATTGTTGAAGTAGGTGAGGCCAAGCATCGTGGTGGTTTGGTTATCACATGATGACCTATAATGTATTATTTCAGGTTTTATATTTTTTCGTATTTTATTTTACTTGCATTAATACAATTTATATGATAGTGTATAAGAGAGGAACTTTGTGTGAGCCTTATAATTTATATATTCAAACCTTATAAGGTCACCCTAGTTCAGGTACAAATATTCTGTTTGTATTTTATATAACTAGTTTTTTAGGGAATATGGATAGAGTATAAGGATGGATATTGGGAGACTTATCTAGGGAGGGGCCTAGGTTTTATAGTTCAGTCTCTCTATTTTCTATTTATATTTATTTTTACTAGTTTTCAAAGTATGAAATCCCATATAAATTTTTTAATATTGATCATGGGTATCATTTTAGTTATATTATTTTTTTTACTAATTATTGATGGTTGGCCTTTAATTTTTATTCTTTATGAAAAATATGATGATATAGGACAATTATATTTTTGTTATATTATTTTATATAATGGTACTCAGAGTATAGTCTCTATATGGTGTCTATATACTCTAACATCTATTCATAAACCCATAGTGCATGGTGAGTCATGTTTGATGTCATGTGGTGCTATGGCTAATATTTTATTAAGGTAATTTTAGTTAGGGTGTTACAACCCATATGGACATTAGAATGAAAATCATTATAAAATTTCAAACATAAATGATTAAAAACAATTTAATTCCACATGGATGAAATATCATAGGTCTATTTCCTATATGGTCTAATGAATCAATCCTAGATGTTCACTTTTAGCTTCCTTTTCTTACCCCACTAAACTCATCATTCTTGTTGGGACGAAAGGGTTTTGATATAATTCTTGAGGCACCCATAGAGTGGTGGTGAATTGGGATTTTAACCAATTAAAACTCATTTTCATTATAAATACTTAAACTTAACCCTCAATTAGACCATGATCCCATGTTACCAGGAATATCATTCAATATATCATACCCACTATCACACTTATATAAAATATCAAACACATATAAAAAAATTAATGAATTCCATAACACATTGATTTTACTTGGTTCAACTGAATTAGGCTGCATCCATGGATTGTATACACATTGATGTTCTAGTGAACCAACATTCACTATTATTTCACTGTTTCAATGGAAAAAAATATTTTTTAGGTGTTCACTTCATGAAAATGTTCACTAAACTCCCAAAATATTTGGGGGAAACTCACTTCTCACCCAAGGGAAACTCCCTTTCCTTCCTCCTTCATGCACTAATTTAGGGAATTATTCCTCAATTTATAAACATGATAGTTTATATATGATTATAATATTAAACCAATGTGCACAAAATAAATTAAATCTAGAATATATGTATAATTTTTTCATCCCCCTTGTTTCCTCCTTAATATAAATCTATATAATATTAATAAACTATTATACGATTTGAACCATTACACACCAAAAAAACTCCACATAAAAAATATAATTCACTAATGAATTAATTCACTAATTCAAGTAATTTTCATTATTATGAACAACCTTTTTCTCCAATTAACATGTTATATGTGGTCATTGAAATAAAATGAATTATGATCCTTTATTCAATCAACTGAATGTATTGATGACTACTATATCAATAGGACCACTCTTCTCTACAAAACCAGATATGTAAATATTCATAAATTTGATCTCCTATTTAAATATTTACACATTATAAGATATAAATTATTTCAAATATCTGACCATTAAATCAATTATTAAGATTAATTCTTGTTATTATCATCCACCATAATCATTCCATGTATCACACATGAGTTAGTGTGGTCATATTTATCTAATTAATTTGATTCAATCACTTATATCTTAAGACTTATATTATTCTTCTATAATTCAAAAACAAAATCTCAAAATATATATATTTCTCATCACCCATGGTGAGATATATTCCATTATGATGTTATATGAATCCAATATAGAGTTTTTAAAATCACATCCTAATATTAATTTGAACAGTGGATATTATAGAGTCAATATCTCTAGATGTTTCCATCAAAAACACCTTATTGTATAAAAATATATTTCACAAAATAATATTTATCTTTTTATCTAAATGAGACTTTCTATTAGGATTTATCCATTAGGGAATAATGGCCATCTCTATACCACTTTATTAACTCACTATTACTTTTAGTGTACTGACTAGGACTTATGCCGAAATCACTCCTTAGTGAGAAATATGATTTTATTACTCCATTATGTTTCAACATTATGTTTATGTCAAAAATTAAATTATTAAATTATTATTATTCTTTTAATATTTTATAGAATAAATTTTGGCATGATAATTTTTTCTTAAGGTGTAATATTTAATTCAACTCTTCCAAAAATTCAACAAATTAATATTATAGTGTGAAAAAATTCATTACTCTGGGAATTTTCATTTTATACCTTAATTTTATATAAACTTAACTAGAATTATTAAAATATTATTAAAAATTACCTAATTCTTAAATAATCCCTAATATACATCTGATAACACATAACCCTATTTTACAAACCATATTGTGAATGTTCACATTCCAAATTATCTTTATCTATTTTCAAAACTCTTTTATCCTTTCCATGATAAGCTATGTTCACCTTTCTTTTTCCATATACTATATATAGTAACTATGGTTAATTTAGTACATATTCTCTTGGTATTCTAAGATACCAAAATTATAATTCCATATATGATCGTGTCTTGAATCCTCCTTTACTATCCATGGACCTTATATATTTTAAGACCTTCTTTCTTACACCGAGTAGAGTTTACATAGATGATTATCATATTTATATTTCTTATAAATAACCATATATCCTCACATAAGAATATTCATCAATGAAGCATTATATGATTTTCTATTGTCTTCTATCATGAAAAATTTGGTAATTTTTATAATTCTATTCCATTATATTTTTATCCTTAATTAACAATAAATATAACTTTACATGAAATTATCAACAACTATAAAATAAAACTTCTTTGTTGAAATATGATTTCTATTTTTTTCTAGGAAGTTTCCCTCACTATCACTAGGAGTATAAGAAATACCATCCATAATAGATAATACATCATGATATGTATTCTCATAAAATTCTTATCTAATACTTCATTATAATATATTTCTTTGAACAAGAATAAGTTAAACTAGATATTATGTCGAAGATCTATTTCAAAGTATTGAAGTGTCATTAGTTACAATATTAGGTGAAAATTACACTATATCCATGGATAAATTTACATAATACATAATGTTTTCATTTTCGTACTAAAGATAGATAAACTCTCATGTTTTTTACAACTTAATTATCTCAAGATAATTCTATTGAGTGAACATGATCTTGAAGTATTTCCATGATAAATTCTCATATACTTTTTACTTAACTAAAGACTCCCCCCCCCCTTCATACTGAGGCCCTTAATCTTAAACATGGAATAATTTACATTCAATTTCTCATGATGATATGAAAGAATATTCCTAAGACCATCTACTTCATGGTAAATACTAAAGGATTTTTGGGGTCTGAGTTTATTATTTTTGGTGGAAAATTAAAGAGACTAAAATGGAATTTACATTTTAGGATTGAAACTATATAGATTAATCATTATAGATACAGGATTACCCATAATCAATCATTATTTACTTCAATAATTTGTTTTTAATTTTCTTACCAGCATTAAAAACTATAGGTTGGATATATGGCCCAATTACCTTTGATTATTAAGTTGCGGGGGAGTCCACTATTTACTCTGGTCATGTTCCATGTGTTCTCACATCATCAAATAGATTTAAGTAGTGTGTCAATTTCATTAAGGGTGGATTACTTCAGGGACAGAGTATAATTGAAATTAATAAACTAATCTGTGATTTATTTAGTGATATATTATGTCAATTCATGGTAACTAAAGCGCTTAGTGAGAAATCCATGGGGTACTCCATGAAAGGAACTAATGATCTAAAAGAAGTTTGAGATGTATTAAAAGTAAAAACCCATGTTAAGGGTAGTGGGCATGGTTTTCTGATGATAGAGTAGGAAGGTGATGTGTATGAGGTGTTCAGAGAGTTCTCATAGTTTTTCCATGGAGGGATGTTTGGTGCAGTTGTGGATGATACATTTTCAGAGACTCTAAAATTAACCATGGATAATATAACATAAAATTTTGAATATGGAATCAAAAATATGGACCAGACTTGATGCTTACCCAACATGTGTAAAAAATAGTTTAGTATTAACAAATTTGGCTCACATAAAATATGAGGAAAATGGGTGAAGCTAAAATAGTCCAAATATCATATTT
Organism: Viscum album; assembly: GCA_963277665.1. Taxonomy (NCBI): domain Eukaryota; kingdom Viridiplantae; phylum Streptophyta; class Magnoliopsida; order Santalales; family Viscaceae; genus Viscum; species Viscum album. The sequence goes on along the minus strand of OY728156.1, from coordinate 188,309,015 downwards.
TACTGATCATTTAGGTCTGACAAACCCATTTTTCAATCCTATTCTAGGGTTTTTGAGAAAATAAAAAATTCCCTCAATTTTATCTATCCAGTCCTCTATTTCTTGAATATTTTTATTACCTTTAATAGTAAGAGGATTACATATGTGGAATTATTTATCTTTATATCTAGATTGGTTTATCTCATGACCATCTTCCATTTCCATAACAATGAAATTTTAAATAACCATCTTGATCAAACCTTTATCAGTATAAGGATTATCTTATGGAAAATTATCAATATATCTTTATTAAGTGTTTAATGGGGATAATTTAGGAGGAATTGTTATATAAAACCTAATAAAGAAATAAAATTTCATGAAACAATATGAAATAAAAATGAAATCAAATAAAATAATAATAATTAAATCACAATCATCATATAAACACTCAACATGATCATATATAACCATTAGAGGATAAATAAATACAAAAACAAACAGAATTTTATGAAGCAAGGTCTGTCTCCTAGATCTCTCAGACTATGTCTAACTGTGAAATACTATTATACCCTTTAAGTGTCTTACATTGTCCCTTGGAATAGACTATATCCCTTAAACCAAACCATGAACACCTATAATTTCTTTTTATTTTTATCTAAAAAGATTAAATTTTCCTTAGAATGAGTAACAATAATTCATAATTCCAAAGTATCATATAAAAATTGTAATTAAAATAAAAATTTATAATAAATTTCATTCAAATTCCTAGATAACTCAAGGATCATAAAAAAATATTAGACAGACACTACTCCATAACCTTCCTATTGAGTTTTGATGATCCTATATATTGTCTACCTTTTCCAAAATAACATAAAAATAAGGATATGATAACATTTTGTAATGATATAACCCTATATATCATGTACTCATAGATGATTTGATTATCCATATGGTAAGGATCACATTTCTAATCACTATAAGTTGGCAACAAGTACCATGGGAATCAACATTAGCTTTTGGGAATGATTAAACCAAAATATATATAAAACCAAAGAAATAATTCCAACTAGGAACCAAACATGCAAACCATATATATTGGAGGGGTCACCCATTTGGAATAAGCACATTCAAAATTAAGCAGCATACAAAAATGGTATATCATTGAAATAAAACATTAATTAAACCATATAACATATGAATATCAATTATAACCATATAACATATGAATACTAAAAAACCCTAACTATCAACTCTTTTTAACATTCATACATAATTTTTAATACAAAAAATGAGTAAAACTTGATCAAAAACAAGATTAACAACAGTAATTAGGAATTACTAAAGATATAGATGATCAAAATCAAATAAAAAATCACTCATCTCTACGTTAAAAGTGATCAGTCTCCACTTAACACCTCATCCATACCTAAAAAACTCTAGATCATGCACTATATAAAATAAAAAACATTCCTTTTCTTGCATTAAAGGAAATAAATTCAACATTTACATAAATAGTGTATGTAAGATGTGAACAAAGATCCTAATATGATACCACTAAATTTTTTATACAAATACTTTAGAAAACTAATGATGAGATTCTAGTTTGAAATACATTTTGATAAATTCATTTTCATTTTTTGAAAAAAATAAAAAGAAATAACAAAATTGTCATCTTTATTTTTGAAAAACTATATGCTACCATAGTTTTATCAAAACATACCAATTATATATAGGAATTCATAAATTAAAAAAAACATCATTACATATCTCATATCATAAAGATTCATGGTATACTACCTCGAAGCCTAAGGAATAAAAATATAGGATCCAAACACCTAAAACAATAACTATATATTGACCATAAGAAAAACTGTAATCCTAAATTAATAAAATAACCACTAGCTAATGGGAAATCCTAAACAAGCGTAAATTTCAAAAATGGAACTAGAAAGATTGAAATACTAAACTAATCAACACTTGATATAATGAAATGCGTATCAAATAGAGGTAAGACTATAATCCATCTTAACTACCTGCATTTTTTCAATAAATTTTTATAATTCTAAATTCATAAATCTATTTAATAAAATATTAAATAAAATCACCTATCACTTTTAAACATCCTCTAAATAAATATACATTTTCTTAATAATATAAATTAATCAACATAATATAATTTCACTTTTAAATAAACAAAAACAAATTTCATATAATCAAAGAGGTTAGGTCATATAAATATACTTTATTTCATGATAAAAAATATCTTTTATTTTGAAAACTAGTATAATGTCATGTTATCCATCTTTTATAATTCATAATACATCATTATAGGAAAAAATATTATTTTTTCATAGTAAATCCTCACTTGGTATTTCATTATGTATATATTGTGAAAAATACTTTTATAAGTATAATTTAGAGCTTTGTATAAAAATGTGTTTCCATGTCAAGTGAATATTAAGAAGAAAATAAAGAAACATTATCAAAAAACTATCATATATTTTGAATAAAAATTCTACTTAAATAAATAAAATATAAAAATAATCGCTCATATATAAATAATATATAATAGATGTGTATTACCTCCTAATTATAATCAATGAAAGTGATTCTGCACAATTTTATTCTATTAAAAAAGAGGTGTGGATTCCTCAAAAATGATTACAATCCATAAAAAAATCTCCTCATTAGTTTTGATCAAATATGGAAACCTAGGATATCTTTTCCATATTAGGGAATGATAATGAAAAAATTATAAGAGAAGAAGATACGAGTATGATAGAAAGTGCCTATGATGAAGAATATACCAACCTTGATGAAATTTTACCAAGAGAATACAAAAGGAAGAAGAGAGAACAACGGGGTTGACTTATGGAAGTCAACCAATCATGAGATATAATAGTGGGGGAGTTATCATAAAAAATGTAATAAAAAATATTAATATTTTATTTTTCAATTTTATTCATGGTTTGGACACTTGGTTAGAAAATTGTGCATCTAAAAATGTATCATTACTAGAAAATTGTCTGAAAATCATTTACATTATATATTGTTAGAGAGATTATTTACCTTAATAATGAAACGAATAAAATCCTCCAAAAAATTAAATTTTTAGATTAAATATCACGTAAATATATATAATTATAAATATAAAATTTATTTACCATATAGTGACATCATGGGTGTCACATTTTAAATTATCTATCAATTTCTTTAGTAAGATATCAACATTAAGTAACTAATATTGTATTTCTAGTAGCTCGTACTCTTTTCTTGAAACCCCATCATTAAGATCCTTTTTATGATATTAATATTAACCTCATGAATTTTTATAATTATATGTTATTATATATACTAAACTTCTTTAATTTTTAATTAAAATTTATTGAATTTATATTTTTCAAAATCTAACTTCAAATTTTTAATCTCCTTTTAAATCTTGGTATTTTTAATAAGTAAAACATAAAGTATAGAGTTTATTATATGTTATATATACCCACCTTTATTTTCTACATCCTCGATGCTTACTAATTTTCAAGATTCCTTGTTACATAGACCATCATTATTCTATTCAACATGATATAAAAATGATCTTAGCATTAATATTTATTTTTTTCACCTAATTCCAATAAATTAGTGATGTTTTCATTTCATCCGCATTCCTTGGTAAAAAGTATTTTTTTTCTTAATTTTATTTATTTAGATGAATTTTTCAATTTCTTATAATTGTAATCATAACAATATTTATCTTTGAGTCAAAATATTCATTATATTTATCTCTAAAGTGTCCCTATACTTGTGACATTTCGATTCAATGTGGACCCAATTTCCAAATTTAGAAAGTTATTGGGAATTTACCAGTGATGCTTTGGGTTCTTCATTGTCGAAGAGGATGAGAACTCAAACTTATCTCACCCTTTTGGGGGGAACCATTTCTTACTTTAGGACTCTATTAGATAATTAAGATATATTTTTTAATCCTTACCAATAATAATATTACTATCGGTAACCTCTATATTAGTGATTAATCAAAACCATGCATATATGTGAATATATGTTTGTATCATAGGTTCTACCTCTTCATTTTAATGGTTTTTTGTCGGAGTGGAATACTCAAGAGGGGGTGAATTGATTATTCAATAAAAGTTTTGTTAAGAAGATGTGAAATCTAAATCCCATAATTTATATAATATATCCACTTAACTAAAATAGTAAAGTTATATAATTTTATATTTTAAAAAGTCTTCTTAAAAGTTTAGTCACAAAATAGTTGAAATAGATTTAAAAATATTTAAAATTTGTAAACATTTTTACTAAAATCTAACATGGTATATAAGAAAGATTAAATTTTACTATTAAAGTAATGTTTTTTAATTGAGTTTTCAAAATAGATATGATTTAGTTTTAAAAAGTAGTTTGAAAATATATAAAAACACAAAATAATAAATAATAGGTTCAGTGTTAATCTAACTCCTAGTCATTTCCACTTTTTAATCACCCTATGCCAAGAAATTTATTATAAATTAACAAATCCACAACTCATATCAGGTTTTACAAAACCACTAGTAAAAAAATTGAATTATCTTGACACATTTCTCACATCAGTTATCTTTAACCAACATGAAAAATGATTTACACATCACTTATTCAATAACCAATGTGATAAATAAAAAGGTAATATTTTACATTTAATTTTTTCAATAACTAAAATGAAAATAGTGATTTTAAATGTCTGTTATTATACAACTGATGTGGAAAATAAATCACCCATATTTTTTATATAGGTTCTTAAATAATTGATGTGAAAACCCATTTTTTCATGTCTGTTATTGAACAACTGATATGAAAAGTCATCTTCTTCACATGGGTTATTAAATTACCGATGTGTAAAAGATTTAAAATTTTAATCAGTGATCGGTATTAGTAATTTTGGTTTCATTATGTCACGTGAAATCCTTTAGTTTTATCTCACACTATGAACCCTAACCCTTACATCTTTCATATATGACCTAGAATAACTTAATTATTCATTATATGTCCTCAAATCACTTTATTCTTTGATCCATGTCCTCGGATATATTTCATTTGGCATCCACCACAACCATTAACCATCACCTATAATCAGTCACAGCTTATACCTTATTCATATTAGAGTTGAATTATCAATTGTCCTAGTTCATATTTTTATTTAAGATTTTTTATTATTTCAATTTTCCATGAATCCCTATTATTTTTGTTTTTATTTTCTGTTCTAATTTACCATCTATATAACTATATCTTTGATTTGGCATCCACCACCACCATTCACCATCACCCATCATCAACTGACTCTTATTCCTTTTTCATATTGGTTTGACCTACTTAATCATCCAAGTTTTGATGTTAATTTATGGTTTGTGTTTATTGTTTTGATTTTCCATGAATCCAAATTATTTTCATTTTTAATTTTAGTTCCAATTTTCCATTGATGTCACTTTATCTTTCAGTTGGTATCCACCACTACCATCAACCATCACCCATTATTGGCCACCACTTGTGCTTTCTTCCCTTTTTTTGACTTCTCAATTGTCCCAATAATGATATCAAATTATGGTTTGATTTTATTGTTATGATTTTTTGTTCATTGAAAGTATTTTCCTTTTTATTTGTGTTTCTAATTTTCTATTGATGTCTCTGTATCTTCACTATTTTTATTTTCAGTTTTGGATAATTATCACAAGCGAGGTATTTTTTAATTTATGAATGGTTATTTTTATATTAAGGTTTATGATTTTTTATTAAATAATGATAATTATACATGTTCAAAATTATATTTTTTTATCAAATTTTTTTATTTATTTTTAATTTTATTATAAAATATTTTATGGTACTTTTTATTGTTTTTTATATAATTAAATTTGAAATTAAATTTGAAAATATAATAACTTATTTTCAATTTATTATTTTATATATATAATAATGAGTCGAAGTTGGATTATTTCACAGTGAATAAGTGTTGAATATGAGGAATGTGTTAATGATTTTTTGGAATTTACTAAACAAAATGTTCCAAATAATGACATGATTTTCTATCCATGACTAAAATGTTTAAATATGATGAAGTTGAAAATAAGTGAGATCAAATATCATTTAATTTATCGTGGTTTTAATCCAAGTTACAACCCTTGTATTTGGAATGTTTAAATTGGGAATAATGATAGATCTATTGATGATAATTATTTGAAAGATGATAAGTCGAATAAAATTGAAGAAATGATTCAAGATATTAAAGTAGATGTAATTGAGAAAGAACCAAAAATTGAACATCTATATGGTGATGTTAAAAATCCATTGCATGTAGTTTGTATAGAATTAATGGTTTTATAAATGGTATTAAGATTTATTAACATGAATGAGAAAAATTAATGTAGTAGAATGAGTTTTACATATTTTCTACAGCTATTGAAAGATGTACTTTTTAAGGACAATGATCCTTCATATTCACAAAATAAAGTGAAAAAATATTATTCCTGATAGGTTTGGGGTATATGAAACTACATTCCTTCGTAAATAACAACGTTATATATAAGATGGAATAAAATTTTGTGTCATAGAGTCCTAAATATGAGACGGAATGGTATAAGTTGAAAGAAAAATCAAAGGATAATTTAGCAACTGTAGAGACTCATTCTATGGAAATTTAGTATCTTCCTATAATTCTTCATTTTGAATGTTTATATGTAAATTAAAATGATAAAAAAATTAATATGGAATATATATGAGTAGATATTTGATGGAAAATTACATCATCTTGTTGTTTTTCCAAAGTGGAAGAAAATTGATCAATATTTTCCTACATTTATAAATGAAGTTAAAAATTCCATACTTAGACTATAAAAAAATACAATAAATCCATATCAAATAATTAGTAGCACAAATGGTTCATAGCCTATTTTATTATTAATTTATAATGTATCTCATGAATTATGTATGAATTAAAAATATTTCATGTTGAGTTTAATGATCTCTTAACCAAAACATCACAAAAATTGTAATGATGTTTTCTTATCAAAATTAATTAATGATTCGAAATTTTTATAGAAGTAAGGTATTAAGAAGTGTGATTATTATAAAATAGAACGTTTTAAAATGCATGAAATGATTATCTTCACTATAATTAACTTCCCATCATATGGAATTTTTTCTAGATATGGTGTTAAGGGGAATAAAGCTTGTCCAATTTATGGATAACAGACATCATATTATCAAATAAAGCATGGGATAAAAATAGAATACATAGGTAATAAAAAGTTTTTATCTATGGATAAATATTATCAAAGATTAAAAAATGAATTCAATGACTCGCAATAATTTTATATTTCTCTGAAAAAATTAACCACCGATAAATATTTTGAGAGGGTGAAAACATTGATGTCACATTCAGAAAGACACAAAAACCTGATAATGATTGAAATGTTTGGATGAAACTATCAAAAACTTTTGAGCTACCATATTAGAGATATCATGACATCAAACATAAAATTTATGTTATTTATGTGTAGAATAACATATATAATGGATTTAATGGAACATTATAAGATATTAAAAGAAATACTCAAGATGGGTTGTTGTTATATTGGACTTACTCTCAATGAGAATGCATTCAAGCGTTCCCCCACTCCAGATTGAAGGAGAACGTAACTACCTAAAACTTTTCTTATATTATACAAGATGGATAAAATTAGTTTTTTTAGTGTTTCTGTGGTATCAAAGTGCCACGAGGTTATTCTTAAAATGTAAAACAAATTGGGTTAATAAAATATTTTAAGTTGATAGATATGAAATCTCATGACTTTGACATCATGATGAAACAGCTCCTATCAACTGCATTGTATTGAATATTTATAATTCAAGTTCAAAAAGATATCATGAAGGTGTGTTGTTTATTCAATTAAATTTTTAACAAAGTGATTGATATTAATTCATTAAATAATTTAGATAATTATGTGGTTATTATTCTTTTTTAACTAGAAATTTATTTTCCTCCATCTTTTTTAGATATTATGGTGAATTTAATGGTTCATTTGGTGTGAGAAGTTAATATTTATGGACATATATATCTATGTTGGATGTATCCTTTTAAAATATATATAATTATATTTAAAGGATATATTAAGAATCCATATCATCTTATAGAATCAATTATTTAGAAATATATTTATGGGGAGGTTTTAGAGTTTTTTGCAAGCTATTTTTTTGAAGTGGAGAACATCTAGTTGCCTATATCTCACCATGAATGATTTAATTATGGGGAAAGGGGTTCCATAGAGTGAAGGTGAAATCATTGATAGGTGAACATAAAAATAAGGTATATTTTTACATATTGAATAACATAGATGATGGTCAACCATATATAACATTGCATATTAATGTGTTAAAATAATGTTATCCAAAGAATAAAGATATGCGTATTTTGAATGATAATATAAAAACTTTATAATAATGGTTTTAAGAGGTTATTTATGGTATATCAGATGCATTAGAAATATTGAGAAGGTTAGATAGCAGTCCAAGATTAAATTTGATAACATTTTCTGGGTATGACATTAATTGTTATGCATTCCATACGGATGATTAGGATAATAGAAGCGTCGCTCAAAATAATATTATATTGTTGTTCATAGAAGCAATTCATTTTTCAAGTACCAAAGACAAAAACCAAACCTCTATGTAAAATTCATATTATAGATTCATTGAGGAAATATGGGAGGTTCCTTAGATTAAATATCAAGTTATAGTGTTTAAATGAAAATCGATTATCAGAAACAATAGTGTCAGACAAGATGAATTTGGTATGAAACTATTTAATCTAAAAATATTAGAATACTTATCTTTTAATTTTATCATATAAAACATTAAAAAAATAAATTTCTCTAATCTATATAATATATAGTGTTTTATCTTTTTACAAGGATAAAATAGTATGTTGGGGATGGAAAAAATTGATGATGGTGTTGATTTATGTGAGATCCCCACATCCATGGAAATATTAATAGATAATATAGATGAGAACTTTATAGACATGGTTTGTATCATATGGAACGATCTTGAGGAAGGAATTTAGGAAAATATCCCTTTAGTAATTTCCTAATATTGTAAGTAACATATATTTATTTCTTGTTTACGTTTTAAAATACCATAAAATGTTATATATATTAGTTTTATTTTATTTTTTAAAACACATATTGTAAATAATAAGTTAAATTGATGGTTTATATAAGTTTAGTTCTGTTTAGTCTAATATTTTTACCCTTACTTAACATATTTATTTATTGATTCTATGAAAAATTAATTAATTTTAATCTAATAAGTTAAATAAAATTTTAAAAAAATTTAAAAGAGTATATTCAAATAATATTATTTTTGGTTTACAATTTGTATAATACATTGGAGATTTTTTACTATTCACACACCATTTTAAGATTTGTTTTCATTCGTTTATGGAATTTCATCTCTCATTATTTTTGTTAGAATTTTAGTTAAATAAATTAACAAATATTAATAAAAATGTATTTAGTAAAGTTTACTTTTTATTAGATCATTTTTCATTTTTCATTTACTTTTATATGTTATAGTTGGATTTATATATTTGTATGATAACTATTTGTTATTCACACACCATTTTTAGAATTATATTCAATTTTATATTTCTTTTCATCTCTCAATAATGTTTTTAGAATTTTAGTTAACAATTTTAACTGATATGAATAAAAATGTGTTTAGTTTTGTTTACTTTTTGTTTGATCTTTTTTTCTTTTTTTTTATTTACTTTTATATATAATAGTTGATTTATATGTTTTCATACTAATTTTTGTTACTTTAATTTATAGGATAGTGGTAGATAAAACATCTAATACACTACATACTCTCTAGGTTAGACCGTATGCATACTTCTAGGGAGGACCATTCACATAATACTATTGAGGCACCTCCTCATCCTTCTGTATAGGATCCATCCACTTCTATAGGTGAAAATGAGTTGGAGGGTTAGTAAATGTGGCGGCACACAATTACCAAAATTAACAGTTTCTTATAGCTATTACCATAGGGTAATGGTTGATTTTTATGATAAATCATATTCTCAGGGGTCTAAATTGAAAATAGTTTAATAATTTTATTATAGTGAAAGATTGAGGGAAATTTAGTATTTTGATTTATGATTCAAGAAGTGTTGACAAATATATTGTATCTCAATTATGGGAGAAATTTTGGAAATCTTGTCTGTTGTTATTTTACTTATCATAAATTGTTTTTACTAATATAGGTTTTCCCTTCTAATCAGATGACATATGATATACATGATATTGGAGGAGTTAGGAAGAAATGTTTAACTTTGGTTGTTAGGAGATAGTGGGATTTTAAATGAACCCACACAACAGAATTCATTTTTAGTGATAAACAACATCAAAATCCAAGTTATATATATCCATTTATTTATGAAAATACATGAGAATGGTTTGTTGAAAGTAAATGGAAAGAAGCATTTTTGGTATGTTCATTGTTAGGTTTTAGATATTTTTTTATATTACTGATCATATAAATTATTTAATTATTAATCATTTTTATAAAATGTGGGAATCTCATTAGGATATCCAATCCAAAAATGTATATACTCAAAAAAAATTGTTGAGAGTATACATTATTAAAAGAAAAAAATAATAGTTGAAAATTTTTAAAAACTGAGTGCTAAATATTTAAGCTCCTTAGAGGTTGATCCTCCTCCATGCCCCCCCCCCCCCAGCTAGACATGGAAAAAAAATAAGGACCAAATGAGAAAAAAGGGACAATATATTACATAAGATTCAATGCTTGAATCTGAGGGGATTATAAGATGTTATTTATTTTATTTGTGTTATTTAAGTTAAATAAAATCTTTATATATTGTGATTCAATACTAAATTTTTAAAATATTCTATACAGTCTTCCCTTGAAGATTAGAGAACATAAGAGACCATCATTACTGAGGGTTGGAATGATATTTTAGCTATGGTATTGGGAAATCCCAAAAACCTAGCTCGTGTATGTGGATACTCATTAGATGTATTAGTAAAAAAAGTTTTTTTCATATTGAAACTTATTAAATGGATGATTTATATAAAAGAAAAATAGAATCTCTGGAAGTTAAAGTTCAGGATATAGGTGAGACAATGGAGGATAGGATCAGATATTTGGTACAGTCAATGTTTACAAATATGCAATGATAGTTTCAAGCTATTAATCCCACCCCCACCTATTTCTATGGATCTCAATCCTCCCCCTTCTCCTAATTATCTAACTCTTACACCTCCTCCTATACAACTTCATTTTTATTATGAGTTATATTTTTAGGATCCCCAATATTGTATTATTTCATATGGGATTATATATTATATTGGGGATATTATTCATCATCAATAGATAGAGATAGATAACCTTATTATCACCATATAGGGTATTATATAAATATTAGAAAAATACCATTTCTTATAGATGTGGTCACTATAGTTGGACAATATATCACCCATTTTCTAGTTTGGATATTTATAATTATTCAAAAAACTACCACTAAGGTATTTATAGATTACATTATTTATTTCATATTAGTGTTAAATTTGTTATATCATTTTAAAGTATATATATATTTATTTATTATTGGAATACATTAAAATTAAATACATATTATATAGACTACAAAAAATATAGGCTGTTAAGAATTTAGATACAATTTCATCAAGTAATGATAGTTTATCAACATATTAAAATTTTTTGTTGGAAGTTTATGATATTCCAATGGAAGTTGAAATTTTTGGTCACAAAATGTCTATGATGATTTTAAAAATATATATCATATAGCTTGTAACTATAGATGAGTTGGGAATCAACATGATGCATGTATTTTCGATGTAATTCAATTATCATGTATAGTTACATTATTTTAAATTATTTAAACTAAATAATTATGTTTGTTTTGTTTTATGTATCTCTATACAATTTGTATTAAACATAATAAAACATTAGTATATTCATTTATGGACCCATAATTTATTTCATCGATAGTGATGATAATGAGTGATATGAAAAAGAACTGTTTTTATTGTTGAATGACTTAAAAATAATGAAATTATTCAGTGTTAGATTATTCCTTATCTTCAATAGAATGGAATATATATCTCATAAAGTATTATATATATTAATAATCACTCTCATTTTATTTTTTTATATTATTTTGAATTGGATGTTGGATTTTTTTTGTCCAAGAGAGAAGACACTTTACTTATTATGCTTTATCTATGGTATAGAGTGAGATAATTTTAAGAATGTATTGAACACAAAAGTTCGAATACTTGAATACACATAAATATTATAATAAAATATAAATTTGTTTTATACATATTATTTTAAAATATTTAATGGGATTAATTTAGAGAGGTAACAATAATGTAGAGTGCAAATATCAAATATATAAAATCAAAGGTGACTTTTCATTTACAATTCCAACATTTTGATTTAAGTACTTAAAATGTTATTTGGAATTTTAAAAAATATTTTTAAATATAAGTGTCATAAATAAAAAATTAAAGCAATGTGGATTCTATGTTCTAATATTTATCTATGAAATAATTTCAACCAGTACACATCTAAAATTTCAGAAGGTTATATTTTATTATAAACATTTCCTTAGATTTTTTATTCATTTTATTCAGAATACAAGTTTAATGATTTATTTTTAATTTTTATCTTTTTTAAGACCATATAACTTATAAATGAAAAGATATAAGAAACTCACAAATTCAGTGGGGTAACTATTTCACAGGTATGATTAGATTTTATTTTATTTTTAATATACATTGAAAATTTAAAATTGCAAAGTAAATGTGTTGTTGTTTTATTTATGTTTATATATTTTTTTATTTAACTAATAGGAGGGATTAATTTATTAATTATTGTTAAAAATTAATTATAATTTTCAATATTTATTTCATAACAGATGTGAAAATTTTAAAAGAAGATTTAACATGTCAGTTTTTCTAAAAAACTACATGATAAATGGTTTTCTAAATTAATTTTTATATAATTTGTGTGGAAAAACACCTAGAAAAATGAATTTTTAGAATTTTTTGAATGATGGTTATGAAAAAAAATGTGGTTTTAATCTATTTATCATGTCATTGTTTTGAAATTACTAACATGATATCTAACATCAGTTATATTAAAACTGATGAGGAATGGGCCTGTAAAGGGCACTGCTCTCAGTCTGGCTCTCGTTCCCTTTCCTAAGGTTTCTGCTATCTCTCTACGGTGATGATGATCTTCATTTACATGGTCCCTTTTCCCCTCCTCTGTTTCTTTTTTCCAGCTGCTGTGCAACACTGGATCTCTCGGATGGCCCTTCAATCGGAGGTTTTTAGTATGGTGGACGGATGATTTGGTTTCTATGAAAGAGGGCGTCAATCCGGTGCTGAGAGGAGGGGTGGTGGAACTTTCTCTCAAGCTCGGGTTTTGTGTTCTTATTTGTGGTTTCTCAGGTTTTAAAGATGGTGTTTTTAAGGCGATGGTGTTTCTTTTGTGGTTTTTTCTTATTCATGGTGAATCTTTGTTTGGTTTCTTGGTTCTGCTCGTGATTTTATTGGGAAATTTTATAGTGCTTCCTATTAGTCTTGAGGAGATGATCTCTGAATCTGCTTGTGTTTTAGTGGATTGGGATTTGAAAAGGATTGGTGTTGCTTCCTATCATCCTTTATGTTTGTATCCTATGATCTATGATGTTTTGTGTGATGTTGTGGATGTGATGAAGGCGTTCTGGATTTTGTCATTGGTGGTCTGGTTCCTCTTTGGTGGGGAGGTCATGAAGGAGATGCCTCTGGAAGGTGTTCTCAAGGGTTTTGGGGTTACCACTGCAGCGGCGAGGGCTGGTGGGTGATCGTCAGTGATACAGATGGTTTTTGTTGTGGTGATTTTGGGGAATTGCTGATTGTGACTCATCGATCAGTGTGTGGTGATGGTTTTTTTTTTGGTATTTTGAATTTTTAATTGTGTTGATGTTGTGGATTGGTCTCTGGTATATGGGTTCCATAACCTCTTTTGATGATGTTTTGAATTGGTATCTAGTTTGCAGGTTCCATGACCGCCATTGATGATGTTGGATCCTTGTTTGTATGGTTACTAGTTACCCATAAACCGAATTTTTAGAAAATGAAAAAAATGGATTTCATTCCATATTAAAATTGATGTGGAAAACCAAATCCAAAATATGAATTTTTATTCTGATTTTTGACATCAGTTTTTCCAAAAACGGATGTTAAAAACCCTCTATAACAGAATTTTTTACATTGGTTATGTAAATATAGATGTGATAATGTATTTATAACACTAGTTTTTTCATAACTAATATAAATAGCCTCCTACAAATATGTATTTATAATATTTTGTTTCATTTACCAATGTGAAAAAATTATTTTCAACATTTCCTGCAATAACATCATGGGGAAACCGATATTAAAAACCATGAAAACTGATGTAAAACCCCCTTTTTATAATAGTGAATAACACATGGGGTTATCCAAACATCAAAAATCCACTTCCACAGTTCCACATATGAGAAATAAATAAATAAATGAGAGGGTGTGTGTCTTGAAATATCTAATTCAGTACAGCAGATTGTTCTTAAATTTATACAACTTAAATCACACACATAGCTCAAAAGTAATAAAATAGAGTAAGAGAATGGAGAAAGAATTCAGTGAGACATAATATGTTTTAATGTTTTTATATAGAATATTCATATCTTCTCATGATATATTTATATTTATAATTGATGTGAAATCAGTAAAATGTTTTCTTGAAGCTTCGTCGAAGTTATGGTTAGAACAGGGTGTCACATATGTTCTAAACAGTGTGTATGTTCATTTTTATTAGTTCAAAAAAATGTTTTGATGTTTGAGATGTGAATCTATAATTTTCTTAATATCATCATAGTTTTTCATGAAATATTTGTATAATAAATTTTTATAAATTGAATTTAATTCAATAGATAAAATTGTTGTATTAATATATTAAATAATAAAATAAAATAATACTTACCTTTAGTCATGGTCATTTTAAAGTTTTCATTTTAGCATCAACGGTCACGTCAATAATTTTCTATTTATTTAATATATTTTATTTTCAATCAGTTTTTACTATAATAAATCATTTTTTACTTTTGATCAATCATCTTTTACTTGAGGTTGATCACCTTGAACATTTGGTCAATCACCTTACATACAGTTGATCTCATACTTTATTAATTTTGAGACATATGACCATAGTATCCTCATTTTCTCATGTAGTCTTATGGTTTCTCATATGGTCGATCTAAATATTAGTGATGATATGGATACGGTAAATATTTTATGTATAACACCCCTTGATTTTGTGAAATATTGTTTTCAAAATAATTCAATATTTTTGATATTTTTCATTTCACACAATAGTGAATATAGATTTTCCCTTATCAAATCACTGAGTCTGGATTGCATTATACGCAACACCAAGTTAAGATTCTACTATATGCAACACTGAAATTAACTTTCAGTACAGGCAGCACTATCTTTGGATTCTGTTACACATGATTTAAAATTCTTGTGTTACGCGCAAGTTTTAGTTTTATTGAACTACAATATACAATTAATATTGTTATAAAAATATTATTATAGTTACCACCTAGTCATGGGAAGGAAATTTACGAATAATATTAACTAGATTTTGAAAATATTATTTAAACATATATATAAAATAAATCCTTTTGTTACCAATTAGTTATAAATGAATGTAAGAACTATTTTAAAATAAAGAAATTACTTTTCTATGAAAATTATTTTTCTAGGTACAAAAAAAGTTATCTCAATAAATTAAACCACTTTTTATTAATTTTTTTCATAAAATTTATATATTATATATTCAATCAATATTTTTTACACTCACCCATTATATTTTATAGGTATAAGATAAGAATAAATCAAATTTTATGAATAAAAAGATGTATTTTTTAAAAAAGGTAATTTTAAGGCCTTTTAATGGAGAACCCGTTTTAAATATACATTTTGACATTTATATAATTATTATTTGAAAAAATTAACTCAATTATAGAAATAATATTATCAAAATTTAGTTTCGGTTAATTTATTTATTTTTCTGAGAAGTTTCATTTTTTGATGAATAGTGAAAAATATTGAATTTTAATTCAAAACTGCTTTATCATATAATTATATTATATAGTTAAATTATATATTAATTTGGTTTTAAAGTACAATTAGATATATTATAAATCAATTAATCCAATTTGTGTCATCATAAACAATTTTACATTAAAATGGGATATAAAATCATTTCAAATGTTTGGAATTTTGGATTTAAAAACCTACTTTCACGACATGTGTGTGGATTTAATTTTAAATTAATTTTGGTAACTTATGTGTTTAGAATTTATAAAAATTGATTCCATAATTATAATAATAATAATTTAAAATATGTACTATATTCAACTTAGTGTTTTAGCAAAGATTTTTTGTGAAAGCAATTAAAATTAATTACAGTTATTAATGTAAAAAATGAGATTACTTAGTGGTTAAACAATATCTTAAGGAACCAAATACCATATACACATGTCCAAAAGTAATTTTACAGTCATATTTAGACCATACCCTCAATTTTATTTAAAATTTACAATTATTAGTGGAAAATTATATAAGGGATACCTCTCAATAGTGTTTACCTTTTTATATTTACAAAATGTCATTCCTCTAGTATAAAATGGCACTCACCCTCATTACTTACTCACACCCCTCAAGACACATTGAATCATCAAACCCCTAAAAAATAATATCTCAAATTCCATCCTATGAACCTATAATCCTCAATTTGGGTAGAAATAAAACCAATTTAGACATTTGGTGAAAACCAAAAGAAATTACCCAAAGAAGAGGTAACATCATTCCACAAGATCATTTGTTTTATTTCCATTATCCACCCCATAAATTATTCACATTCCATGATTATTTAATATCCTAAGTATCCTAAATAAAATTGTCACTACTGGAAAAGAATGTTATACCAACGGTTATAAACCACTGGTATAGGCTGGAAAACCGTTGGTATATCCTATACCAACGGTTTTCCAAACCGTTGGCTAGTAAGCCGTGAGGAAAGCCTTATACCAACGGTTTGATCCAAACCATTGGTATATTGGTTATATAAATTTAACCCAATGTATACCAACGGTTATAAACCATTGGTAATTCATTTTAGGAAGTAGTTTACCAACGGTTTTAAACCGTTGGTAATGTGATTTTCAAGAAAAATTATACCAACGGTTGTAAACTGTTGGTATTGGTTTTCCAAAAACACCTATACCAACGGTTATAAACCGTTGGTATTGGTTTTCCGGAAATAAAGAAACCTATACCAATGGTTTTAAACCGTTGGTATAAGTTTTTCCAGAAATCTAGAACACCTATACCAACGGTTTTAACCCATTGGTATAGTGTTTTTTCAGAATTCCAGCAACCTTATACCAATGGTTTATAACCGTTGGTATTGAGTTTTTCCAGAACTGCAGCCAAGAAGCCCCCCCCCCCCCTCTCCATTAGCCCCTCCACTGTACACCTGCATAAATAAAATCACAAAAACCACATACAGACTTGAAACAGTATAAAAACACATAAAATAGAACAAAAAGAACACCTAAAATCCTAAAACTCTTCCAACCATGTCATGTACAACAATTCCCTATTTCAATCTTCATAAGACAACAATCATCCATTAGTAATTCACCTCACCCCTGCACAACCCCCCAAACATCATATCTCCCACCTCCCCATCAAATTCTAATAGGCAGAATAGTATGAGAAATACCTATTATAGTTGAATAAGAGTTTGAAATTGGCTCATATCCCTTTTTTTTATGATCCTAGATTTGGGTATGTAATGATTGGTGATGAATTTTGCATTGAACTTGTATTTTTTATAATATATGGTGAAAAGGTATTTTCTTAGGAGTCTTGTCACTTATGAACCCATGATTGAAACTACCCATCTCATGAAAAAGATTTTGCGACTATCGTTGATAAGTGTAAATTTCAGTTGTATTCACTTAAAATGATGTCCTTTTCAAACACAAGAAAGACACTTTTAGTGGTACCCACCACACTGGCCCTCAGATTGAGGCGGGGTTGACTCGTACACGTCACAAATGACCCATGGATCGTTTTCCTAATGTTTCAACAGAATCCGAATGCGTTTGGTCGGTTTTCCGTATGTTGGTAGTTGTTTTCACTTAAAATCCTGTCCATTTCAAATAAAAGTGAGACATTTTGAGTGGTACCGGCCACACTATGCTTCAGATTGAGGTCGGGTTGACTTGTACACAACACAAATGACCCATGGATACTTTTTATAAAGTATCAACAGAATCCGAATGCATTTGGTCCGTTTTCCGTATGCCAGTTGTTGTTTTTACTTAAACTATTGTCGACACTTTGAGTGGTGTCGGCCACAATGTGCCTCGGATTGAGGTGGGATTGACACATACATGTCACAAATGACCCATGGATCGTTTTCCTAAAGTATCAACACAATCTGAATGCGTTTGTTCAGTTTTCCAACTGTCGTTTATTTTAATTAAAAGCGCATGCATTTTAAATAGAAGAAAGACACTTTTAGTGGTACCGGCCACACCGGCCCTCGTATTGAGGTGGGGTTGACTTGTACACATCACAAATGACCCATGGATCTTTTTCCTAAAGTTTCAACAGAATCTGAATGCGTTTGGTCAGTTTTCCGCATGTCGGTAGTTGTTTTCACTTAAAATCATGTCCATTTCAAATAAAAGTGAGACCGTTTGGGTGGTACCGGCCACACCGTGCCTCAGATTGAGGCGGGGTTGACTCGTACACGACAAAAATGACCCATGGATACTTTTCCTAATGTATCAACAGAATATGAATGCGTTTGGTCCATTTCCCGTATGTCAGTTGTTGTTTTTACTTAAACTATTGTCCATTTCAAAGAAAAGTGAGACACTTTGAGTGGTGCCGGCCACACCACGCCTCGGATTGAGGCGGGGTTGACTCATACATGTCACAAATGACCCATTTATTGTTTTAATAAAGTATCAACAAAATCTTAATGGGTTTGGTTGGTTTTCTGTATGTCGTTTATTTTAATTAAAAGCGCATCCATTTTAAACAATAGAAAGACACTTTTAGTGGTACCAGCCACACCGGCCCTCGGATTGAGCCGGGGTTGACTCGTACATGTAAAAAATGACCCATGGATCTTTTTTCTAAAGTTTCAACAGAATCCGAATGCGTTTTGTCAGTTTTCTGTTTGCTGGTAGTTGTTTTCACTTAAAATCCAGTCCATTTCAAATAAAAGTGAGAAGTTTGAGTGGTACCGGCCACACCATGCCTCAGACTGAGGTGGGGTTGACTCGTACATGACACAAATGACCCATGGATACTTTTCCTAATGTATCAATAGAACCCAAATGCATTTGGTCCATTTTCCGTATGTCAGTTGTTGTTTTTACTTAAACTGTTGTCCATTTCAAAGAAAAGTGAGACACTTTGAGTGGTTCCGGCCACACCGCGCCTCATATTGGGGTGGGGTTGATTATTACATGTCAAAAATGACCCATGGATCGTTTTCCTAAAGTTTCAACAGAATCCAAATGCGTTTGGTTGGTTTTCCGTATGCCGGTAGTTGTTTTCACATAAAATCCTGTCCATTTCAAATAAAAGTGAGGCAGTTTGAGTGGTACCGGCCACACCGTGCCTCAGATTGAGGTGGGGTTGACTCGTACACGACACAAATGACCCATGGATACTTTTCCTAAAGTATCCACAGAGTCCGAATGTGTTTGGTCCGTTTCCTGTATGTCAGTTGTTGTTTTTACTTAAACTGTTGTCCATTTCAAAGAAAAGTGAGACACTTTGAGTGGTGCCAGCCACACCGCGCCTCGGATTGAGGCGGGGTTGACTCATACACGTCCCAAATGACCCATGGATCGTTTTCATAAAGTATCAAAAGAATACGAATGTGTTTGGTCAGTTTTCCGTATGTTGTTTATTTTAATTAAAAGTTCATCCATTTTAAACAAAAGAAAGACTCTTTTTGTGGTACCGGCCACACTAGCCCTCGGATTGAGGCAGGGTTGACTCATACACGTCACAAATGACCCATGTATCTTTTTCTTGAAGTTTCAATAGAATCTGAATGTGTTTGGTCGGTTTTCCGGATGTCGGTAGTTGTTTTCACTTAAAATACTATCCATTTCAAATAAAAGTGAGACAGTTTGAGTGGTACCAGCCACATTGTGCCTCAGATTGAGGCAGGGTTGACTCGTACATGACACAAATGACCCATGTATAGTTTTCCTAAAGTTTCAATAGAATCAAAATCCATTTTTAGTGCACTCTAAGCAACCAACCATAAACTAAAAGTGCTGTCAATAATTGATATTAAGGGTGAAATATAAACTCTTCATATTTTTCATATTATATATGAAAAATTTGCACATAATACAATATAAAAATTTCTCAAAATTACTCAATTTAATACATATAAATATTATATGTAATTGGATATTTTTTGTTTGTAAATTATATTCCCAATCATTGAAAATATATAAAATAGAGAATAAAAATGTTAAAAATAAATTTTTTAACCAAAGAAATTAACCAATATTTCATTATAATTAAAATCCATTTATCAAAATAAAAAAATCACACACACTTATTTATATTTTTTAACCAAGGGAATTCATCACCTAATAAATCATTTTCCACCTCAAAAACCCTCATTTTATTATTTTTAAAATGAACCCCCAATATTACCCATTGATCTAAAACACATAATTTTTCATGTCATGTCCTTAGGCCCTAAATCTTACTTATGGATGACCATATGTCCTTAGGCCCTAGAACACCCATGACCCGACCCGACCCGACCCGGCCCATGGACACCCCTAATTTCGAGTGATTGTTTTTTAATATTAAGATGACCATATTAACATATCAAACCAGATATCTTATATGGAATCACAGTACCAAGGAATACTAAAGGTCTAGGTAGTAGACTAATCATACAATAATAATCATGTGCAAAAAAGAGATCTGATAACAAAATCCCTATGAAGCAGAGGAAAACCCCAGAGTGGAAAACCAGGTTAAAAAAATAAAGAGTTATAAAGAATTCAAAAATGAAATGGATCAATCTTCCCCTGATCACCATCACCATAACCACTATCATCATCGGCCTCATCCTCGCTGCCATCTCTATCCTCGTCGTCATCCTCGTCATCATCCCCATGCTCATCGTCAGTCTCATGCTCGTCCTCAGCCCCATCCTCACCCTCAGCCCCATCCTCACCCTCGGCCCCATCCTCACCCTCGTCCTCATCCTCATCCTCGCCCTCGTCCTCTTTAGTATCCTATTCATCACCAGGAATGTCATGATCTCGATCACCACTAGAGTTGTCGCCTGGTGCATTGGATAATGCACCCATCGACGACATAAATGTCTGACAAGCCGTGCTAGCCTCTAGTGGAAGTGATGAAGATAAAGCTTTCATCAGTTTCATAAATTCTTTGTCCCTTGTTTGAACTTGTACTTCCAACTTTGTGACCCTTTTATCAGATTTTCTTGCTTGATCCTTGACCTGTTCCAACTCAGTAATACTAGAATGGATACCTAGAGAGGACCAATACCTCATCGGGACTATATTCTTTCCAGGTCGGCAGCGTACTCGACCAGAGTGCTCCTCTCCCAAAACCTGATATAAATGATCTTGTGGACCAAAATTGTCAGGCTCCTAGGCATCAAGAGCCTCTAAAGCAGCCTATTAAAAATATTAATAGATTAATAAAATTCAAAATACATATTAAACTTTGAAATAAACAAATTAAAACTTACAATCTTTTCTTGGGTTGATTCATTTACCGCAGTTCCATCTTTTTTTCTTCTACTTGAGAAAAACAATTTTCTCGAGGGATATGTCGTTCAATATTCAATTTGTGCTTCTGTAATGAAATTGAAACAATACAAAATGCAAGTATAATCATATATTCAATATTCAATAAATCACATAATTTAAGGAGGAAATAATAAAAAGGGAAAGTCCTAAAGAAAAATTATAAACAACTATATCGTACCAACTGCCTCTCATGATCTGACATAGTTGTGCGCCCCAAAGTGTGGAGGTATTGCTTTGAATCAATTTTTTTTTTGTTTTTTCAGAATATTCCTAAATAATGTTTAATAATAAATAAGATTATATTAAATAAAAATATGAAAAATCTGATTTAAATACCTCAAATGAGATTAATACCTTAAATTTGGTAGTCACCCAATGGGTAATCATTTGGCGATATTGCTCTATCAGGAAGTCATCCACAATAGGTAATGTCTCTAAATCCGTGCCCACCCTATCACACCATCCAACATACAGGTCATGCTTATAAGCTCTCCAAAGCTCTCCCAACTCTTTTAAACGTGCTGGTCGTGCACCTTCACCATCAGGGAAGTTAAACCGAAGCTGAAACCCAATAGATTAGTTCATATAAATACAAAAAAATACTACATTAAATCCAATATATTTTTTACCCATATTTGTGCCCACGCGTTATCTTTGACTTCGTGTGGCAGTTGTCTCCAAGAGAGAGGGATGACCGGAATGATATCGGAGTATTTGGATAGAGTTGCCAAAAACCCCGACATATTTGCCTAGATTTCTCAATCATTTGTCCATCAACATTATATTCAACCATCAACTGTGTCTGGTGGTTCCATACCGCACGCAAGCGAGTACGCCTCCTCCCCCACCTCCTATCTGTAGATGAATCTGTTATTAAAGAAAAATAATATCAGTACAAATTATAATAAAATAAATTTTGGTATAAAAAATTGATAGAGTCAGATAAATATATCTGTGGTAGTCGGATCAATGGGCATCACTAGATGTGCAGAATTTGAAGGAATATCCTGTACAAGTGGAGTGTCCCTCAGTGTACACTCCTTAGCCACATACTGTGTCGTATCAGGAGTCGAAGAAGGTGGAATATAATAGCTCGGAGATAAGGAACCATAAGAAAAAGATGATGGCATAGATGTCTGGAAAACTGGTAGTGTAAACATCGGAGTTCTAAATATCCCGTGTGTCCCTGGAGACACACTAGGATCAAAATTGGGTGAAGAAGATACATTTGTGGCGGTGAATCGTCTAACTCTCACCCCATGAGCTCTCGTACCACCAACCTCAGTACCGGGCCCACTAGATGATCGTCCATCTCTGACATCACCCCCCCTCCTACCACCAGCCACTCTACTGGGAGCAATATCAGGCTCCTCGTCAGATATATCTTATCTAGGGGGTCGATCCTGAAAAAAAGTTTAACACATAAGTAAACACATGATATTATAAGTTATTGAAATATTTATATTTGAAATAAAATACTCACAACAGGGATGAATGGAAGAACACCCATCTGTATCATGCGATGATTATTATCTTTCATCTTTTTCCATCGCCTCTCTTCAATGGGTTTCATTTCCTGTAATGAAAACAAATATGTAAGTAATTAAAAATAGATAACTAATGTGTAACCCAAAAAAAATATAGAAAAACCATTCTGATAAAAAACATAAAGTAAAAGAAGATTTATGGTGGTTTGAAGGTAAGTACTAGGATACACACTCTGAATGATGTAGGTGAAACATGTCGGTGAGAACACGACTGTATGATTCTATATATTTCCCACCACAACTTCAGGTTCACAATCAACTCTGACAATTGAGTTATTGGTGTCATCATAAGTAATAAACGGATTGCTTCCAATTGTAGTAGGGATAGTGTCAACTTCATCATCATCATCATCAAAAACGTGTCTGGGATTTACATCAATAATTACACTGAATTTAGGATGACAATGATCTTTGACATAAAAAACTTGTTTCACCATTGATGCCAATACATATGGTTCATCGGTGGCAAGAGTGCGAGTCATGTCAATAACTCGAAATCCACAATCATCAATAAAGGTGCATTTCCTCGTCATTGAATCAAACCATTGACATTTCATCATCGTGACTCGACCATGTGAGTAATAATCAAAAATTATTATTTTCTCCACGACTCCATAATAAGCAACATTTTCAGAATGAGGTCTAGTATCCAATGAACTGGCATAACAGTCTGTTGTGGCAGTTAGCATAACACCATTATGTTGTGTTCTCATGTTTCTTTCTCGTTCAGTGATAATAAATTTTTATCCATTGATCACAAGTGATTTACAAGAACGAACCATGGTATTAGGACCAAAAGCCAAAGCTCTTGTTTCCTCAGAAACAGAGGTTGCAGGCAAAATCAATACCTAAAATATAAAAAAATAGTAAACTTAATTAAATATTATTTTTATATAGTTTTTACAGAAATATTTTTACCTTCAATTTCAACCAATAAGAAAACCCTTTGCTCTGCAAAGTCTCTTTCCTTCTCAAAGATAAAGAATGATGCTTTCTATATATCAATTCATTATGTTCTCTGTAGATAAAAATAATAATAGTTTAAAAAATATTTAAAATTACAAGAGATAAGATAAGAGATACATGTACAATTTACTTACTTGATATACTCATCGAAGAAATCACAATTGAACAAAACTGTGAGATGTGCCATCTCTCGCTCTTCAAGGCTTAATGTCGTCAATGTATATGATCCCGGAATTCCTCCTGTCTGAGGAAGTGATGGAAAACTAGGTTCAATTTTCCCACACTGTTCTTCTTCATTTCTCATTGGGCTGTTTACTCTCGTAGTAAGATCAGACAAATACATTGCGCAGAAATCCATACATTCTTGAGCCAAGTAACCATTCACAATAGAACCTTTGGGATAATTTCTGTTCCGAACATATGATTTCAATGTGCACATGTTTCATTCAGTTGGATACATCCAACGGAAAGCAACGGGTCCTCCAAGAATTATTTCTGTTGGAAGATGGACAGTCATATGCAACATGCATGTACAAAATAATGGAGGGAATATTTTTTTCTAACTCGCACAAAATTAATGGTGTCTCTGCCAACAGTTTTTGCAAGAAGGATTTGGATAGCCTCTTAGCACAAAGATCTCTAAACAAATAGCATAACCGTATAACTGAGACTCTAACATTATTGGACAAGAGATGATGGATTTTTATTGGAATCAACTCCTGCAAAAGGACTTGATAATCATGTGTCTTTAAAGATTTCATCTTTAACTCTTTTCTGTTGACACGTTTTGATATATTGCTTGAATAGACATCAGGAACTTTAATAGTCTCTAGCACTTCCAGAAATTGACTTTTTTCAGCAGGTGTCATCACATCAGAAGCACATGGAACTTGCCATTTATTTTCACTGATACAGACAGGATGCAATTCTGGTCTGATCCCCCAATCTACCAAGTCATGCAGAGATCATAAATCATCTTTGTTCTTCCCCTTTACATTTAGAATAATCGAAAGCAACGTTTCACATATATTATTTTCAATGTGAATTACGTCTAAGCAATTACGTAACAAGTTGGTTGACCAATATGGAAACTCAAAGAATATACTTTTCTTCTTCCAATTGTAACAGGTATCATTGGAAACATTTTTCCACTTTCTAGATTTCATTACACTCTTCCCAAATGAATAATTGAAATCTTCCGTTTCATTAAGCACATCATTTCCAGACATACGCTGAGGTGGAGCGTCATTCTCCGTGGTATTGTCAAATCTTCGACGATTGTTTCTATATGGATGGTTCACTGGAAAGAATCATTGATGTCCCATAAAACTAAAACAACGACAATATTTCAGTCTTCTCGATCGAGTATTCTTCATACAAATAGGACATGAAAATTTTCCTTTAGTACTCCATCCAGACATCATTGCATAAGCAGGAAAATCATTGATCGTCCACATAAGCGCAGCACGCATCTGAAATATGTCTTTCGAACATGCATCGTTTGTGGGCACACCCACATTCCAAAGAAGTTTCAACTCTTTTATTAAAGGTTTCATGTATACATCTATATAATTGTTGGGATCAGAAGGGCCAGATATCAGTATACTCAAGAAAGTGTAAGGCTTTTTCATACACAACCAAGGGGGAAGGTTATAAATGTGTATGAAAACAGGCCATGTTCTGTGTGAAGTAAGCATCTGCCCAAATGGATTAAAACCATCACATGAAAGACCCAGTCTCACATTACGCACGTCGGCTTCAAATTCAGGATATCGAGCATCAAATCTCTGCCATGCAAATCCATCTGCAGGGAGAACCAACTCTTCATTATTCTTTTTTCTCTCGGTGTCATGCCATCGCATTTTTACAGATATTTCATCAGACATGAAAAGGTTCTGTAATCTGGGTATCAATAGAAAGTGCCACATTAATTTGTGTGGCACACGAGATGGTGATCCATCATCTTTTGGCTTCCATCGGGATTTTCCACATTTGATACAATCATTTCTTTCAACAGTTTCCACCCAAAATGAGCTGCAATCATTCGAGCAAGCATGAATTTGTTTTTTGAGAATCCAAGTTCATCAACTAACTTCCATGCCATATAGTGGTTTGAGGGAATATCTGCATCATCTGGAAGTAAGTTCTTCAAGAATGTAAGAATGTAATCAATTGCAGTATTTGAAATCTCATACATAGTTTTTCCATGAAACAATCAGATTAAAAATTCTAACTTTTTCATTTTACCACATTGCCGATATACTGGAATCGTCGCAGCATCATTCAATTTTTTCACCCTATCAACATCATCATTTTCATTGGACGCATCAGGTGTGCTTGTATCGAAATCTTGTTGGATGGACATCCTTTCCTTCTCATGATGCCGAATAAATGGAAACCGATCATATATCAAACTCTCCAATTCAGTCTTATCATTTGGATCATCAACATTTTGAGATTCCATTTTCTCTCTATTGTGATACCACACATAATAGTTTGTTTGGAAACCATATTTGGTTATATGAGAGCTAACTGCGTCACGACTCAACCAAGGTCTTCCAACACAATTAAAACATGGGAAGTGTATGCGACCACTATCTGTAGCCTTGTGAAATGAAAAATCTAGAAAGTTTTTCAAATTATTTTGAAAATCAGTTGAAATCTGATCAGTTTCGTACATCTAACTTCTGTCCATTTTGTAAAAAAACTGCAATAATTTATTTCAAATAAATTCAATAATATTGAAGTATAATCAAAAAAATATTTAGGTAAATGAAAATTGTTTACTTTATATAAAAGCATAACTGACACATTACTCTATATAAGAATCATATTAAGAAATACAACAAAATACAGTGTATATAAGAAAATATGATACATAATTTCTAATGCCTTTATTCAAGGATTTCCCAGTAAGATATTGGAAGTGGATCAAGGAATACATAATCCTTAAGGATCTTGTTGGGATTACATGAGTTTTATACTTTAAATTCGTCAGGGAGATCAGGATGAGGAGTATGATAATGATCAGGGGAGTGGTGGGACTGTCCAAGGGGGGTGAGGGGTGTCCAGGGGGGTGCGGGGTGTCTAGGGGGGGTGGGGCCGTCCGGGGGGTCGGAGGTGTCCAGGGGGTCGGGGTGTCCAGGTGGGAAGGCTATCCGTGGGGGTGGTCAGGCTGTCCAATGGGGTAGGGGAGTCCAGGGGGTGGGCGGGCTATCCAAGGAGGTGGGCGGGGTGTCCAGGGGGTGGGTGGGGCTGTCCGGGGGGTACAGTGTAACACCCTGAGATTTTATGAAAAATATTCTTTTAAATTTCATTAATGTCTTGTGTTGTACGCTACACCAAAAGGAGCTTGCACAACACGCATCCTTGACATGCCTTTCATTACATGCAATCGCGACCTTCCTCGATAGCGTGTGTAGTACGCAATACAGAGTTTCACTAAACAACAATATGCTATTAAAATATTATTAAAACTAGCCGTTATGAATAGTAATAACCACTTTTTGAAATTTTGTAAATTTTATTTTTCAAAATGGACTTCATTTTAGGATTCGGAATATCGAAATTAGCTTAGGGTGAAATTTTGGTACTTTTCGGATAACTTTCATATTCTAATAAATAGTGAAAATTACTAAATTTTAATTAAAAACAACTTTTCTAATAGAAATAATTAATAGTGATAAATTATTAATTTTAGTGGTTTTAAAGTATATTTAGAATATATTTTTACAACTTAATACAATGTTGGTCATTGGATGTAATTTCACATTTAAACCAGACATAAACAAGTGCCAATCCTTTGATAGTTATTATCTCTTAAGAACGCGCTATTTGTTTTGACGATGAGAATTAATTTTAAAATTAATTAATGCAACTAATATATATTGAATTTGGTAAAATAGATATCATTTTTTAGTTCATAATATCAAATATAGCTTAGGCCAAATTTTTGGTATTTTTCTGGAAACTTTCATTTTTTTATGAATAGTGAAACCACTAAGTGGTAGTTAAAAAAATGAATATTTCATAAAACATAATTTTACCGCTTCTGTGAGTGGAATTTCAAAAATCCGAGAGACACGGTTGATGTTAGTAAGTAAAATGTGGTTCAATGAGATTAAAATAATTTTTGGTGAATAGTAACTTTTTACTTTTTTTACCACGGGTAAAAGTAAATAGGGTAATTAAGGGTAAAAATGATATTATTATTATCCTAACACATGTCCTAATTCTATTGGATAAGTGTAATTCGACCAAAAACAACCTTAGGAATAAAATATGACCATTTAGGCCCACTTAGATTAGATTAGGACATTTATTATTATTTAATTCAAAGAAGAGTTAAAAGAGTTAAAATCAAAGGTTATTTACTAAAACATTTTTAATATAGGGTTATACATAAGATAAATTCAATTGTAAATATTCATTAGAGAGATAATAATATTTTATACATAATGAGATTTTATTTATAATTTTTAGACATTAAATAATTTAATTTATTTATGACACAATGATGATGCAGTAATTACCATAATAGTGAAAAATTAGAATAATTGATATTATAAATACCCAAATAAATATAATTTGAGACTTTTTATGAATTAAAATAATTTTCTAGGTTAATATGACATGTTAGGATTGATTTAATTAACTTTGGTCGAAGTAATCATTCTGTTATGAGTTTCACAAAAATCAACTATTGAATAGTGTCAAAATTGACATAAAATTGTTTTTAAAACAAATATTATATTATTGATTGTTATTTTATTCCTAAAAATATAAGGTTCGGCCAAGATTCTTATATTATGATAGGTGTATCATTAATGGACCACTTGGGGTCTCTTGGATGTATATGGTAAGTTTATTAACTATATAATATAAAAATACAAAGTGACATGGTAAATGTCAATCTAATTAACTAAGAGTTAAAACTAAAGGATAAGGTTAATATAATGACCTAAACTTGTCTAAATTATATTGAATGGGAGTATTTCGACCCATCCCCACCTCAGTTTCAAAATAACTCAATTTGGAGCTATTAAAAACCGAATATATCTTTATAATAAAATAATATTTTTAGTTATTCCAAAGGTGCCCCTCTCCTCCCTTATAAAAGGGCACCTCCTCCCTCTCTTCCTCACACCACTTTGAGCCTTCAAGCTCGGCCAACCTCTGAAAAATTATCTTCTCCACTTCCCTAGAAACATCCTAGAGGTCCTGGGCTTCTTCAAAGACCAATTTTAGTGCCCTGAGTGGAAGACTCAAAGAGGCGCTTCAAAGAAGAGGTAATGTCCGTTACCGATTCTTTCATCTTTATTTCTTCTTCCACTTCTTCTTCTTAGGTTGTTTCATTATGAAGTAATAACATCAGTATCACTCATATACTAATATGTTATTATAATTATGAAACAACTTTATTTTACCATCTATCCATCCTATGGAAAATGAAATCACCGCGCGTGCGTCCGTACGGAATACCGTGTCCACGTCGTGGTGGAATCTATTTTCCACCACCACCTTACTTGGATGGGTATAATGGTGTACATAATAACTATATATGATTATTGTAAAGTGTTATTTATTCTGTAGTATTATACATACACTCCAATACAATTCCACGATCATGAGAATGATATCATCGCCCGTGCGTACGTACGGACTACCGTCTCCACGACGCGATGAGATCCATTCTCCACGTTAACCATTCATGAATGATTATAAAGTATATATAATAAGTAATCATTAAATATATGACATAATAATGATACTGTATTTATGTGTATATATATTTATGTCATCTACTTAATTCCATTCAACTCAATAAGGAAAATAAAATAGCGTTCATGCGTACGTACGGTCTACCGTCTCCATGAACGGTGTATTTCTTTCCATTTACTGATCTATTATATATATATATTCTGAATATATATTATATATAAATCATGTTTTATATTCTGTAATTAATTAATCATGATATAATTAATCATATGAATAATTACAAGTCAAAACACGGATGACAAATGAAACGATTTTACCCAAAACGCTCTTTAACATGGAATTTACAAAAGAACGGGTAATATAAAGCCATAAGTGAACCATATATGATATCGTAACAATGAGTATGATTCTGGAATAAGTCAATTACATTATTTAAATCATTATACAGGAGTTTCGGACACTTACGAAGAAAATCGGACCTAAGGTAAGGGAAATATCACAATCTCATTTTTATCTGAGATTGTTTATACTTCATAAATTATTGTGGTGTATTTTATCATCCACATCCATGTTTATTAAATATGTAATATTATTTCCATCCACATAAAATTGTTTAAATCCAATTTTACCCTTTGGTGAGTTTTTATTAAAAGATATTAAAGGAATATTTTGGCATTTTTCGTATGAGGTACTTTTTGACTTTTTCGACAAAAGTACGAGAAGAATGTTTTTTTAACTTATACGGCATGAAAGGATTTTTATGGTTTTATAAAGCCATATTTTCATGAAGATTACTCAAAAATATTTCATGACTATTTTCAAGAATATCCTTTTCTTTTAAAAATTCATGACATTTTGTGAAAAGAAAATGATTTTAAAGAAGAAAGGATATTTTCCGCAAGAATTCATTTCAAGTGTTTTATCAAAACCATTTTCCATCTAAAATGAAATTATTTCATATGTGTATGTTTTAAGTATAATGTCTCTGTGATTTACATGGTTTAACTTTTCTTATTATGAAATGATTTCCATTTCTTTTATATGGATTATTTTATGATGGGATGATGTTTATGAAACCCATTTTATTCGTTGGGTTATTATGAATGATGTATGTTTATTTTGTGGCACAAGTAAGAATGATTTCATTATGAGATGGGTGGGACCTATATCTACATCCAATGCATTGGGTAAAGATTTATATCTGATGAGATAGACATGGCTGGAACGGCAAGTTAAACCAGTTCAGTAATACAGGACTGGAACGAGGAGTGAACTCGTTTCAGAAAGGGACTTTGTCCACTAAGATGGTCTTGGCAGCAATGCCTTGGATAATATGGAAATCATATCATGTGCTTAATGGTTGCCACAATTACATGTTTTATTCCCATGCTATTTTATCATTCTTAATGTTTCATTATGATCTATGTCTTGTGTACTTCCATGTTTTCTGTCATTTCTCATGCTTTTGATGTTTAAACATTATGTTCATGTTTTTAAGTTCAAATGTATATGGTATGTTTTATTTTATCCATGCTTACCCTTAATGAGAATTTGAGCTCACCCTTTTTATGTTTTCTTTTCCCTAGGATATAAAGAAAGGTTTTAGGTAAGAAAAAAAAGGGAAGATCTTTATGGGAGATGTTGAAGATCTTTCACCACGATTAGAAGATTACGTTCCAAGTTTCCAAAGACACTAAACTATTACGGTCCTTGTGTGTCTATTTTTGTTATGTATTAAGTATTTCTCTAAAGTAATGTAATGTCCATGTACGTTAATCTTCGGGTCTCTACAGTTGGTATTAGAGGAAAGGTTTAGTCAACCTTTGGAAACTAGGATGCGAAAACATTAGTGAGATTCCTAGAGATATTTCTAAGGTATGTCTAGGGATGTCCCTAAGGATAAGTATACGTATAGGATATGGTCCTAGAACTATGGTAACGATCTTTGAATTTAACCTAAGATGTTAGATATTGAGGGTACTCCCCCTTTACTATGTTGCTTTCCCTAGCATGATTTTTGCCTCTCACACTATTCTTTTTGGGTTTTAGAAAAATGGCTGGAAACAGGAAGATTCATGATAATGGAGGATATGACGGACAATGGAATGATATTCTTCATGAGAAACCAAATGAAACAGGATTTGGAAGTCCAAACATTATTATTATGCCTAATCAGCAATCTCATAATATGATCAATAATCTCAACATTGGTAAGTTTCCCGAATCAGATAATAAGAGAAAGATGGAGTTTCATGATGATCATAGAGGAAAGAAAGTTCAATTTCCCTCATGTAAATCATGTGAGAAGAGGCATCGAGGAGATTGTTTTAAGGGAACTGGAAGATGATTTGGGTGTGGAAAAGAAGGACACAAATCCAGTAAGTGCAAAGTAAAAGGTTCAGTTAACACCATGGACGAGGATAATGGTATTGCTACGACATCAAAAATGGATAAATGTTTTAAATATGGAATTTACAGGCATTATGAAAACCAATGCCCTAAGGTAAAGTCTCATGAAGAGAATCAGTACGGTCGTATGGGTAGTATTTATGTTGATGATGATGAAGAGACTACAAATGATATGTGATATGAATGAATTGTTGAAGCTCAGTCAATGGTTTAAGAAGGTAGTGGAATGATTACATGTCTATCAAGTGTAATGTTGTATAAGTAATCTCATGGTACTATGGAATAAAGAGACATCTAAGGATTGTTACACTGTTGTCTTTCCTATGTTCTGAAAGTGTATGATTAATGGTATTAGTAACCATGAAAGGTTATTCAGATATTTTTGGAAAATAGATGATATGCGCATAATGAAGGGATAAGGAGAAAATTAAATGTTTGATAGTATTCATGAGCTCATGACTGATATAAGGAAAGGTTATATCATGGTTTGAGTATATAGAATTTTTGGATTTTGGTATGTGGAAAGAGTTAACTTTTGACAGCATTCATGTTTTCACTAAGGTTCAATGGGTATTCATTTTTTCAAGAGAATACATGATTAAGGTATTCACATGATTGGAATGTGACCAACAATATATATATGGGGGATAAATTATGGTATTCACATGCTTGGTTGATGACATTTCAAGTAATCGTTTTCTTTATACTATGAGCATGGACTGAAGTATTTTAGATAAGCCTATAGATTGGAATGGATTATGTTTGACATATGCTAGTATTGTTTAAGGATAGAACTTTTTTCGATATTACTGATGGGATTTTATAGTAATGTAGTTTTAGAAAAAGGACAACCAGCAGGATGGGCGACAGCCCATTGTGTCGGACAAGGCTGTGGGAATCGAACCCACAACTGAAGTGCGACTAGCCTTTATCGCCTACCACTGGCCTACAGGAAGTCCCTGTTTAGTTGAAACTAGTTGTATTATATTTAGCAGTATGATATAAGAAGTATAAGTCCATTTTAGGAACCATATATGATTAATATCACTATAGATGGACTTATGTAAGTTTTGATAACTTTCCTAACCTTTTGTTTGAGACAGATGGAATGACCCATCATTCTATCACATGATCTTCTAACACATCACGAATGAAAAATTAAACTTCATTTCTTTAAAAGATGAAGTGGAAATTGTCCAAAGAATGACCAACGGTGAGACTATACCAAAATCACGAAAGTATTTCTTCTAATTCCAATTTCATCAACTTTAGGGAAATGATCTTGAAAACCAAAAATGTTGTCCTAGTGCTCTTATATCTGATGAATCATATGGTACCTTAGATCGTCACAAATTTATGGCTTTGTGATTGCTAGCTTTTCCATAGCCATGTTCTCTACCACTCTCCATCAGAACATGATGGTTAGATTTCTCTTCCATATCCATATTTTCACTTATGTGGAAACCCAGTGATTAGTTTATTTGGGTAACCATTACGTTTCATACTTTTGTTTTTAATGATTGGTTTTGGTATTCCTTTTTTCGATGTGGGTTTCTATTAAAGAAACTTTCGAGTAGTAAACAATTTACAACCCCGACGAATTTTGAGGGCGAAATTCATTTTAAGGGGGGTAGAATGTAACACCCTGAGATTTTATGAAAAATATTCATTTTAATTTCATTAATTTCTTGTGTTGTACGCTACACCAAAATGAGCTTACACAACATGCATCCTTGAGTTGCCTTTCATTACACGCAATCACGACCTTCCTCGATAGCGTGTGTAGTACGCAATACCGAGTTTCACTAAACAACGATATGGTATTAAAATATTATTAAAACTAGCCGTTATGAATAGTAATAACCACTTTTTGAAATTTTGTAAATTCTATTTTTCAAAATGTACTTCATTTTTGGATTCGGAATATCAAAATTAGCTTAGGGTGAAATTTTGGTATTTTTCAGATAACTTTCATATTCTGATGAATAGTGAAAATTACTAAATTTTAATTAAAAACAACCTTTTTAATAGAAATAATTAATAGTGATAAATTATTAATTTTAGTGGTTTTAAAGTATATTTAGAATATATTTTTACAACTTAATACAATGTTGGTCATTGTATGTAATTTCACATTTAAACCAGACATAAACAAGTGTCAATCTTTTGATAGTTATTATCTCTTAAGAACACGCTATTTGTTTTGACGACGGGAATTAATTTTAAAATTAATTAATGCAACTGATATGTTTTGAATTTGGTAAAATAGATATCATTTTTGAGTTCATAATATCAAATATAGCTTAGGCCAAATTTTTGGTATTTTTCTGGAAACTTTCATTTTTTTATGAATAGTGAAACCACTAAGTTGTAGTTAAAAAAAATGAATTTTTCATAAAACTTAATTTTACCGCTTCTGTGAGTGGAATTTCAAAAATCTGAGAGACACGGTTGATTTCAGTAAGTAAAATGTGGTTCAATGAGATGAAAATAATTTTTGGTGAATAGTAACTTTTTACTTTTTTTACCACGGGTAAAAGTAAATAGGGTAATTAAGGGTAAAAATGATATTATTATTACCCTAACACATGTCCTAATTCTATTGGATAAGTTTAATTCAACCAAAAACAACCTTAGTAATAAAATATGACCATTTAGGCCCACTTGGATTAGATTAGGACATTTATTATTATTTAATTCAAAGAAGAGTTAAAAGAGTTAAAATCAAAGTTTATTTACTAAAACATTTTTAATATAGGGTTATACATAAGATAAATTCGATTGTAAATATTCATTAGAAATCTAATAATATTTCATACATAATGAGATTTTATTTATAATTTTTATACTTTAAATAATTTAATTTATTTATGACACAATGATGATGCAGTAATTACCATAATAGTGAAAAATTAGAATAATTGATATTATAAATACCCAAATAAATATAATTTGAGACTTTTTATGAATTAAACTAATTTTCTATGTTAATATGACATGTTAGGATTGATTTAATTAACTTTGGTCGAAGTAATCATTCTGTTATGAGTTTTAAAAAAATCAACTATTGAATAGTGTCAAAATTGACATAAAATCGTTTTTAAAACAAATATTATATTATTGTTTGTTATTTTATTCCTAAAAATATAAGGGTTGGAAAATATGCTTATATCATGATAGGTGTATCATTAATGGACCACTTGGGGGTCTCTTGGATGTATATGGTAAGTTTATTAACTATATAATATAAAAATTCAAAGTTACATGGTAAATGTCAATCTAATTAACTAAGAGTTAAAACTAAACGATAAGGTTAATATAATGACCTAAACTTGTCTAAATTCTATTGTATGGGAGGATTTCTACCCATCCCCACATTAGCTTCTAAATAACTCAATTTGGAGCTATTAAAAACCGAATATGACTTTATAATAAAATAATATTTTTATTTATTCCAAAGGTGCCCCTCTCCTCCCTTATAAAAGGGAACCTCCTCCCTCTCTTCCTCACACCACTTTGAGCCTTCAAGCTCGTCCAGCCCCTACCAAATTCCCTTCTACACTTCCCTAGAAACATCCTATATGTCCTGGTCTTCTTCAAAGACTAATTTTAGTGCCCTAAGTGGAAGACTCAAAGAGGCGCTTCAAAGAAGAGGTAATGTCCGTTACCGATTCTTTCATCTTTATTTCTTCTTCCACTTCTTCTTCTTAGGTTTTTTCATTATGAATTAATAACATCAGTATCACTCATATAATTATATGTTATTATAATTATTAAACAACCTTATTTTACCATCTATCCATCCTACGGAAAACGAAATCACCACGCGTGCGTACGTACGGAATACCGTGTCCACGTCGTGGTGTAATCTATTTTCCACCACCACCTTACTTGGATGGGTATAATGGTGTACATAATAACTATATATGATTATTGTAATGTGATATTGATTCTGAAATATTATAGATACACTCCAATACAATTCTACGATCAGGAGAATGATATCATCGCTCGTGCATACGTACGGACTACCGTTTCCACGACACGATGAGATTCATTCTCCACGTTAACCATTCATGAATGATTATAAAGTATATATAATAATTAATCATGAAATATATGACATAGTAATGATACTGGATTTATGTGTACATATATGTATTTCATCTACTTAATTCCATTCAACTCAATAAGGAAAAGAAAACATCGTTCATGCGTACGTACGGTCTACCGTCTCCATGAACGGTGTATTTCTTTCCATTTACTGATCTATTATATATATATATATTCTGAATATATATTATATATAAATCATGTTTTATATTCTGTAATTAAGTAATCATGATCTATGTAATCATATGAATAATTACAAGTCAAGACACGGACGACAAATGAAACGATTTTACCCAAAAAGCTCTTTCACATGGAATTTACAAAAGAACGGGTAATATAAAGCCATAAGTGAACCATATATGATATCATTACAATGATTATGATTTTGGAATAAGTCAATGATATTATTTAAATCATTATACAGGAGGTTCGGACACTTATGAAGCAAATCAGACCTAAGGTAAGGGAAATATCACAATCTCATTTCTATCCGAGATTGTCTATACTTCAGAAATTATTGGGGTGTATTTTATCATCCACATCCATGTTTCCTAAATATGTAATATTATTTCCATCCACCTACAATTTTTTAAATCCAATTTTACCCTTTGGTGAGTTTTTAGTAAAAGATATTATAACGACCCATACTTTACATACATTATTAATACTTCAAAATTGAAGCATACTTATTACAACATATAACAAAACCATGAAAGGACCGTATAGGTATAGTGTCTTTAGAAACTGGGAAACAGAAACAACAGGTTCATAAATCATCTACACTGTCTCCGATTTATTTCATCATATCTATAGTCCCTTTTGGAATATTTTACTTAATAACCTTCCTCCTGACCTGGGGAAAGAAAACATACAAAAGGGTGAGCTCAAATGCTCAGTAAGGGTAAACAAAAGAAATATCAATCACATCATATTCATAAGAACATAACTTTTGGAAATCTTAACCTGCAAAAGAGAGCATAATATCATAACATGGGATAAATCATAGTAGTGAAATGGAATCCCAATAATCATAACATAAAACATGAAACTTTGTGGCATACACACATAATCATAGAAAATCATTTCTTATTAGTCAAGACTCATTTCCAAGACTATCTTAGTGGACAAAGTCCATTTTTGAACCGAGTTCACTCCTCGTTTCAGTCCTATTTCACTGAACCGGTATAACCTACCATTCCAGCCATGTCTATCTCATGAGATATAAAATCTTTACCCAATGCATTGGAGGGAGATATAGGTCCCACCCATCTCATAATGATACCATTCTTATGTGTGCCACAAAATCATAAACCATACATCATAGCATAACCCATGTAATAAAAATGGGAATCTTTAAACATCGTGACATCATAAAACAATTCATATAAGATAAAATAATTCGTAAAAAATATTTCCATCACAATATAATCAAATCCATGTAATAATAGGGATATAAACAGATCCATATATTATCTTAGGTGGAAAATAATTTTGATAAAACTCTTGAACTCCATTCTTGAGGAAAATATCCTTTCTACTTCAAAAACATTTTTCCTTTCTTAACATGTCATACAATTTTAAACTAAAAGAAGTTGATTAAAAATAAACTTTAAAACTTGTAAAGGAAGCTTCTTGTAAATAATGTTTTAAAAATCCATTCATGTTGTATAAGTTAAAAAAGCATTCTTCGTACTTTTGTCGGAAAAGTCAAAAAGTACCTCGTACGAAAAACGACAAAATATTCCTTTCGTATCCTTTACTAAAAACTCACCGAAGGGTAAAATTGGATTTAAACAATTTTAGTTGGATATAAATAATATTAAATATTGAGGAAACATGGATGTGGATGATAAAATACACCCCAGTAAATTTCAAAGTATAAACAATCTCAGATAAAAATGAGATTGTGATATTTCCCTTACCTTAGGTCTGTTTTTCTTTGTAAGTGTCTGAACCTCCTGTATAATGATTAAAATAAGGTTATTGACTTATTCCAGAATCATAATTATTGTTATGATATCATATATGGTCACATTCTTAGCTTCTTATTAGTAATATTTCATTATTACTTGTTATTCGGGTGTTTATTACTTTTTGTTCTTATGCGTGTTTTGTCGAATAAATTCTTATTCTTATCTTTAGGTTATAGATACCTCATTTTCATAATGTTATTAGTGTAATATATATCATATTCATTCATTAAATTCATTTATATAGTCATTATGAAATGAAGATCATGTAGAACGAGTCGCATCACATCGTGGAGACGGTATTCCGTATGTACGCACGAGTGATGATATCGTTCCTATGATCGTGGAATTGAATTGGAGTGTATGTATACTATTTAAGAATAAATATCACTTTATAATAGTCATATATAGTCATTATTTATACCATTATACCCATCCAAGTAAGGTGGTGGTGGAAAATAGATTACACCACGGCGTGGAAACGGTATTCTGTACGTACGCACGCGCGGTGATTTATTTTTCCGTAGGATGGATAGATGGTGAAATAGAGTTGTTTCATAATTATAATAACATATCAGTATATTAGTGATATTTATGTTATTACTTCATAATGAAACAACTAAAGAAGAAGAAGTGGAAGAAGAAATAAA
Source organism: Viscum album (assembly GCA_963277665.1). Classification (NCBI taxonomy): domain Eukaryota; kingdom Viridiplantae; phylum Streptophyta; class Magnoliopsida; order Santalales; family Viscaceae; genus Viscum; species Viscum album. The sequence goes on along the minus strand of OY728156.1, from coordinate 188,269,630 downwards.
GATGAAAGAATCGGTAACGGACATTACCTCTTCTTTGAAGTGCTTCTTTGAGACCTTCTTTTAGGGCACTAAAATTGGTCTTTGAAGAAGACCAGGACCTCTATAATGTCTCTAGGGAAGTGGAGAGGAGCAATTGTCAGGGGTTGGCTGAGATTGAAGGCTCAAAGTGGTGCGAGGAAGAGGGGGAGGAGGTGCCCTTTTATAAGGGAGGAGAGGGGCACCTTTGGAATAACTAAAAATATTATTTTATTATAAAGTCAAGTTAGGTTTTAAATAGCCCAAAATTGATTTATTTCGAGGCTAAGGTAGGGATGGGTCGAAATCATCTCATCCAATAGAATTTAGACAAGTTTAGGTTCCGGTTTTAACCTTATCATGTAGATTTAACCTTAAGTTAAATAATTATACTTTTACCGTGTCTTCTTGTGTTCTTATACGATAAGGTTAATAAACATACTATATCAAGCCAAACGAACCCCAAGTTGTTTATTATTAATATATATAAACTTATCAAAGTCATTTGGGTGAAACTTAGATTTTTAGGAATAAAATAACAATTAATAATGTAATATTTGTTTTAAAAACTATTGTATGTCAATTTTGACACAATTTATTAATTGATTTTTGTGAATATAAGGTGTTTATGGGTCGAAATCCTCTCATACAATAGAATTTATACAAGTTTATGTTCCTATTTCAACCTTATCATTTAGATTTAACATTAAGTAAAATAATTTTACTTTTACCATGTCTTCTTGTGTTCTTATACTATAAGGTTAATAAACATACTATAAGCAGCCAAACGAACCCCAAGTTGTTTATTATTAATATATATAACCTTATCTAAGTCATTTTTACGAACCTTATATTTTTAGGAATAAAATAACAATTACTAATATAATATTTGTTTTAAAAACTATTTTATGTCAATTTTGACACTATTTAGTAATTTATTTTTGTAAAAATCATAAAAAAATTATTAGTTCAAACCAAGTTACTTAAATCAATACTAACATGTCATATTAACCTATAAAATTGGTGTAATTCATAAAAAGTATAAAATTACATTTATTTGGGTATTTATAACATCAATTATGTCAATATTTCATTAATAAGATAATTACTGCATCATCATTGTGTCATAAATAAATTAAATTATTTAATGTCTAAAAATTACAAATAAAATACCATTATGTAGGAAATATTTTTATCTTTCTAATGAATATTTATAGTTGAATTTATCTTATGTATAACCCCATATTAAAAATGATTTACTTATTAAACATTGATTTTAACTATTTTAACCCTTCTTTAAATAAATTAATAATAAATGTCCTAATCTAATCCATGTGGGCCTAAATGATCATAATTTATTCATAAGGTTGTTTTTGGTTGAATTACACTTGTCCAATAGAATTAGGACATGTTTTAGGGTAATAATATTATTATTTTTACCCTTAATTACCCTATTTACTTTTAACCGTGGTAAAAAAAAGTAAACAGTTACTATTCACCAAAAATTAATTTCATCTCATTGAACCACATTTTACATACTGACATCAACCGTGTCTCTCGGATTTTCGAAATTCCAATCACAGAAGTGGTAAAATTAAGTTTTATGAAAAATTTAGTTTTTTAACTACCACTTAGTGGTTTCACTATTCATCAAAAATTGAAAGTTTTCAGAAAAATACCAAAATTTCACCCTAGGCTAATTTCGATATTCCGAATCCAAAAATGAGTTCCATTTTGAAAAATAAAATTTATTAAATTTCAAAAAGTGGTTATTACTATTCATAACGGCTAGTTTTAATAATTTTTTATTAGCATATCATTGTTTAGTGAAACTTGGTATTGCGTACGACGCAAGCTATCGAGGAAGGTCTCGATTTCGCGTAAAGCAATCCAAGCAAGTGTTGTGTGTAGAAAAAGATTCCTTTGATGATTTATATAACATAAAAGTATCGGGTGTTACATTTTACCCCCCTTAAAATGAATTTCGCCCTCGAAATTCGTCACTTTGTAACAAACAGATGAGGATACCTCTCCCTCATCATATCCTCAAGCTCCCATGTAGCTTCTTCTAATTGGTGGTTCCTCCATAAAACTTTCACCGATCGAGTGGTCTTGTTTCATAAGACTTTTTCTCTACGATCCAGAATCTTTATCAGCTGTTCTTCATAAGAAAGATCTTGCTCTAGTGGTACAACTTCTGAGCTAAGTACATGTGAAGGATCAGGTATGTACTTTCTCAGGAGAGATACATGGAACACATTGTGAACTTGAGAGAGATTTGGTGGAAGCGCCAATCGGTATGCTACCTTCCCAACACGATCCAGTATTTCGAAAGGACCGATATATCTAGGGCTCAACTTTCCCTTCTTTCCAAATCTCATGACCCTCTTCCAGGGAGATATTCGTAAGAACACTTTATCACCCACTTAAAACTCTAGGTCTTTTCTTCGGTTGTCGGCATAACTTTTCTGTCAACTCTGAGCTTCTCTTATGTGTTGTTGAATAGATCTGACCTTTTCTGCCATTTCATCAACGAGATTAGGTCCTAATACCTTTCTTTCCCCAACTTCATCCCAACAAGTTGGAGTCCTGCATTTCTTTCCATAGAGAACTTCATAAGGAGCCATCTGAATACTGGAGTGAAAGCTATTATTATAAGAAAATTACACCAAAGGTAGGTGTTGATCCCAACCACCTTTGAAATCCATAGAGCAAGCTCTCAACATATCTTCTAGAGTTTGAATTGTTCTCTCAGACTGACTGTCTGTCTGAGGATGATAAGCAGTGCTGAAACGCAACTCTGTATCCAGAGTTTGCTGAAGACTTCTCCAGAACTTCGAGGTAAATCTCGGATCCCGATCTTATATAATAGAAAGTGGTACTCCATGAAATCTTACCACTTCCTTTACATATATCCTGGAAAGCTAATCCAGAGAGAAATCATCTCTAATAGCAATGAAGTGTGCAGACTTGGTAAGACGATCAACTATGACCCAGATAGCATTATTGCCTTTGGATGTTTTAGGAAGTCCTGTGACAAAGTCCATAGTGATGTTTTCCCATTTCCATTCGGGTATGGGTAATGGTTGTAACATCCCCTTAGACTTCTGTCTCTCAGCTTTAACTTGCTAACAAACCAAGCATCGAGAGACATATTCAGCAACATCTCTTTTCATTCCATCCCACCAGAAGTACTCTTTCAGGTCCCTATACATCTTCGTGCTTCCAGGATGAATAGAGAATGAAGAACTATGAGCCTCATCCAACAGATCCTTCTTTAATTCTGGGATGGGAGGAACACAAACCCGATTCCTGAACTTTATTATCCCATCACAATCAAGGTTGAATTCAGGAACATTTCTCACCTTCTTTTGTAACTCGAAATCTTCTTTTTGTGCCTTTTTAATCTTCACATGTATATATGGTTGAACATTCATTTGATAAAGATAAGATTTTTCCCATTCCATTATAATTCCAAGATCCATCCTTTGTAAATCCATAAATATTGGATCTTTTGTGATCCTCATCATGGATAAACTGGCACTGTCTTGTCGACTTAATGCATCTGCCACCTTGTTTTCTTTCCCAGGGTGGTAATGGATTGAGCAGTCATAATCCTTAATCAGCTCCAACCATCTTCTTTGATGCATATTCATCTCCTTTTGTGTGAAAATATACTTTAAACTTTTATGATCAGTATAAATGTCACACCTTTCTCCATAAAGATAATGCCTCCAAATCTTTAATGCAAAGATTACTGCAGCTAACTCCAAATCATGAGTTGGGTAGTTTTGCTCATGGATTTTCAACTGTTGTGAGGCATAAGCTATCACCATATCATTTTGCATAAGAACACACCCCAATCCCTTCTTGGATGCATCACTATAGATCACAAACGTTTCTCCACTACAAGGCAGTGTGAGCACAGGTGCACTGGATAACCTTCTTTTCAACTCCTTGAAATTCTCTTCACATTCTTCCGTACAAACAAACTTAACTCCTTTCCGAGTCAACTTTGTGAGTGGATTAGATAATCGTGAAAATTATTTCACAAAACGTCGATAATATCCAGACAAACCAAGAAAACTTCGGATCTCAGTTACTATTGTTGGTCTCAACCATCTTTCGATAACCTCTGTTTTTGCTGGATCCACAGATATCCTCTCTTTTGAGATTATGTGACCCAAAAATGAAACTTTTTGAAGCCAAAATTCACACTTGGTAAATTTGGCATAAAGATTCTCCTTTCTCAGGGTCTTCAATATAATTCTCAAGTGAACTTCATGTTCTTCATTTCTCTTTGAATAGACAAGAATATCATCTATAAAGACTACCACAAATTGATCAAGATAGTCTCTAAAGACTCTATTCATCAGATCCATGAAGATAGCATGGGCATTAGTAAGACCAAATGGCATCACTATAAATTCATAGTGTTTATACCTTGTACGGAAAGTCATCTTTGGTATATCCTCCCTTTTGACCCTTAATTGATGATACCCTGAATGAAGATCAATCTTGGAAAAGTATTGAGCTCCGTGTAGTTGGTCAAATAATTCATCAATGCGTGGGAGAGGATATTTGTTCTTGATAGTGATCTTGTTAAGTTCTCGATAATCAATGCAGAGTCTCATTGATCCATCTTTCTTCTTAACAAATAGAATAGGTTCTCCCCAAGGTGACGCACTAGGGTGTATTAATCCCTTATCAAGATTCTCTTGGAGTTGCTTATTCAATTCCTACAACTCAATTGGGGCCATTCTATAAGGTGTCTTTGAAATAGGCAAATCACCCGGTACGAGTTCTATTGAAAACTCAACTTCGCGATTTGGTGGAAGTCCCAGTAATTTGTAAAGACCCATAAATTTCAAGGAAATTTTTTTTCTTAATTTTCTTTAGAATTTTACAAGAGCGCAGTTTCTGACGGCACTTGATTCCGAGGCCCGGTGTGCCTGGAATCATTTTCCGAAGTTTGGCTTGGGTACGTTCAGTGAACGGATGAGCGGGTTTTTCTAAATTTTGAACCGGTGCTCGGAATCGAATTCTGAGGGCACCGATGGAATCGCAGCGCCGGTACTTGCTTAGAAATGCCTCTTCCGGAGTTTGCGTTTTCTCGGGTGTGGTTTTTAATTTTCGGGCTTAAAGTTAAGAAATAAAATAATTGTACGACAAACTTTATTTTATTTCACTTAAGCCACTTGGAAGCCACTTGAAGCCACTTAAAGAGGATTAAACTGAGTTGATCCGGATAGGGTGCTATCCAAAATATCCTACCCTCTTGGTAGGATATTTGTGGGGTGGGGTCCGCACGAGCCCCGCCGTTTCTTTTCTGCTAAGTAACGCACCCGCGAAAACCCGTCATTATGAAAGTCAACTGACGCGTTTTCTTAATATCTTAATGCACAAATTAATTGGGTGGTTTTCTTCTTTGAATTAATTGGGTGGTTTATTTCGTTGAATTAATTCTACAAATCAATGGGTCTTTACTTATCTCTTTTTCGTTTATTAACCGGTTTGAAATCCATTGGCGTAGTAATAAAATAAGACCAACACCACATCTTGAAGATTACACGTTGGGAGGCTTTTGACAGAATTCTTGTGCCTTCACCCTTCTTCGCGAAGAACATGAAGAACGCGAAGAAAGTGAAGAATGCGAAGAACGCCGACCTCCAATGAAGAACGTCGAAACCGCGGAAATCGACGATGCGACGCCGTGTGCCGCGACACCGACGTTTCCTCCTCCGCAACGTTCTTCTGCGACATTCCTTCGTCCGCAACAAAATCTTAGATCTTCTGTTTGAGGTAAGAGATTTCGGGTTTCTTTTAAAACTCCTTTGTGGTTTTTAAAAACGCACGGAATTAATTATTAAAATTAAATCTGTTGTTCTTGAACCTCGGAGTTCGTCGACGCGCACCGTATTCTGCAACGACGCGACGCCCTTCCACGACGACGCGACGCGACGATCACCCCCTTCTGCGGCGATCAAATCCGCAAAGAACTCGCGTGCGATGACTTGACGAGGTTGGGGTTGTTGTGAGTATTTTATTTTTCCCGTGAACGTTACTTTTAAATTAAAGAACCGGTTTCATAAGAACAATTTTAATTTATTAAAATTGTTGTTTCATGTGTTGAATAAATTCTCCCGACTGTTATTATCTAACGCGGAGGGTGCGGGCCAAACGAACATGGCCCGACAACCCTTTGTTGTTCTTCGTGGTTGTGCGGATTTGGCGGGCTACGGAAAAACGTGACGCAAGGGCGATTTGATGATCCCGCAGTGAAGAACGGAAACCGGGAGGAACAGCGGCGTAGACGGGAAGGAAAACAGACCACCGGAGCAACTCCGGTGGCACGCGGAAGCTACCAGCGGCGCGGACCGCCGGCGCACCGCCGGAAAGGGCCACCGTGGCTTTAGTCGCGGCAGCGGAAGCCAACAGACCCGCGACCACGCGGGTCTGGCTCGCACGCACGGTATGCGGCGACATGCCGCATCCGTTGATCCATCGCGGCCCCGTGAGGGGCCGCGACACCTCCAACCTGCGGGGGAAGCGCCCCGCGGCTTCTGCCACGCTCGGCCGCTCGGCCGGGCCGCGCCCTGGCCGGACCGGACCGGGTCCAGCCGGGTCGGACCGGGTCGACCCGGTGCGGCCGACCCAGGGGGGGTCGGGCCGGGTCGGCCCGGGCCCGGACCCCCCGTCTTCGGGCCGTTTTTGGGTTTTTGCCCGTAACATGAGCTACAGGCCTACGAACGACGCGCCGTCAGCGGAAACGCGATCCTTGGATAGAGACGATCATTTCGGTATATTTCACTCAAGGTTTCGGAATACTTTGGGTTCGGCCGGGTTGGTTCGTACACGAAACCAACCGGGCCCTCGGAGCGAAAACGCCCATATCTTGAGCTCGGGACGTCTGATTGACGTGTCGTCGACTTCGTTGAATTCCTCTAAGTGGGACAGATCTTTTGGCTCACTCCGCCCGAGGTTTAGACGTAGGTGGAGTACGGTCGGGTTGGTTTTGCCTTAAAAACCAACCGGGGCCCTGGGACGAAAAAGCCAATAACTCTCAGACCGGGCGTCCGATTGACTCGCCGTCTGCGACGTTGAGTTCCTGTTGACGATACGGAACTTTTGGATACATCAAGTTCGGACTTTGTTTCAGTTGATGTATCAGCCTCTCGGCTCATGGAGCGGACCCTCCTGAACGAGCTTGTTGTGTGCGGGAACCCTAGAGATGGCTGCAACTGCTGCTGTGACAACGACGACTGTACAGAGATCCTCAGTGGATTCGACTGCGACGATGATGAAAAACGGTACGGGAATCCTCTGTGTTTTCGGCGGTGATCACTATGGTACATCTTGGGATACGTCAACTCCGGACTACATGTCAGTTGATGCATCGACCTCTTAGCTCGTGGAGTGGACCCTCCCGGAACGAGCATGCCATGGGTGGAAACCCTAGAGACGGTTGAGACTTGACGACTGCTGATCGAACGACGGAGGTGCGCTTGGTTGTAGCAGCATAGGGGAGAGCTGGGTTGTAGCGGCAGACCCACGACGGAGGTACGCTTGGTTGTAGCGGCACAGGGGAGCGCTTGGTTGTAGGGGCAGACCCACGACAGAGATGCGCTTGGTTATAGCGGCACAGGGGAGCGCTTGGTTGTAGCGGCAGACCCACGACAGAGGTGCGCTTGGTTGTAGCGGCACAAGGGAGCACTTGGTTGTAGCGGCAGACCCACGACGGAGGAGCGCTTGGTTGTAGCGGCACGGGGGAGCGCTTGGTTGTAGCAGCAGGCCCACAGTACCCGATAGGTGGAGAACTACAGCAGTCCAAGGTAAGAGGGAAGCGCTTAGTTGTAGCGGCATAACCACTATACTTGATGGAGAAGGAGTTTCCCAATAGCTTTGGGTTCAACTTCCTGATCGGTCATGTGTAGGTCATTGTGGGGGTTAGTACCTACCGATCTTTTGTGGGTCCGACGGCATAGATGAATCAGTGGCTACATCTGATCATCCCTATCGTCATTTGAAGAGGTATACCTGTGTGAGCTGAATCCTGTTTTGCTTTCCTTTGTGGATTGTGTTGTGCTATCCTGTGTGGATTTATGTTTTGCTTTCCTGTGTGGATTGGGGTTGTTCTTGGGCTCGGATGTTGGAGCCAGATGGAAATTTATGACTTAGGTATATGTATGGGCATATACCTAAGCAGTTTCGGATGTTACTTCATGATTGTATCTTTCCTTTGTGGTTTATCCTTTGTGGATTCTGGGAGAGATTCGGGGGTCTCGGAGTCCCTATTGAGTAGATTATACCCACCCCTTCACGGGCTATACCCACACTACGTTGTGTTGGTTGCAGACGACGGACAACGCTGATCGTGGTGGAGTCTTGCGGAGCAGGACGATACCTGGAGGTGGACCACTGGGCGGGGTGTACTCAGAGCGGACGGCTGGACCAAGGAGTTGTGGAGGCTATCTGTACCCACCCTTCAGGTGGGAATTCAAGAGGACGGCTCGACTCTGCGGCTATTCTTTTCAGTTGCTGTTTTTCCCTTCAGTTGTACTTTATAGTTGGGCTTGTATTTCCGGTCCCTTTCCTTTCAGCACAGCTTGTTACAGTTTTTACTTAGTGTTTACTTTTCCGCTTGCTTACTCTGTGGTGCTTGTTTACTTTACAAATGCAATGCCTTACCTATTTATCGGGATCTACTCCTTGGTGCTAGTCGCTAGCCCCTGGCCTATGGAAGGCGGGCTTGGGGTAGTCACGGCACGGGCCCCGATGACGGGTCGTGACAAATTGGTATCAGAGCTGGTCGGTTCTACCGTAGACTCTGATCTTTCTTCTATGTGAAGAAATAGTGTTTAGCGTATTGAGTGTGGTTATCAGTCCAGGGAGTCCAGTGTTGGTGCGTTGGCCGACGTATCCATACACCAGGACCCTGACTTCTGATTTCCGACTTAATGCACGAAAACATTGATTGCATGTGTGTTTCAAGTTTCCTTTGTGATTACTTTGTGTCAGCTCACCAGGTACACTGTTCTGACCTTGGCGCACCTGTTTCCTTTTCAGGATGGCCCCACGATGGCAGCCAGCTAGGGTTTCGAGCGTTGTGCGTGGCGAGAGCCCATCGAGCGACGAGGACTCGGTACATGGCCCTTTGACAGCTGAGGCACCGGCGGTACCTATACCCGCCGAGCCACCGATGCTACCAGCCCCAGCTGCTGGCGATGCACGTCGCCTTAGTGCAATGCATGAGTTCCTGCGCCAGCGACCGCCTAGGTTCCGCGGGGAGATGGACCCTCAGGCCGCCGAGGACTGGCTGGAGGCAGTTGTACGGGTTTTCAGATTAGTGAGGACACCAGCAGACCTCATGGTGATCCTCGCAGCGAGCCTCCTGTGCGCGGCAGCAGGCAGATGGTGGAGCTTGATGCTCCAGGTGCAGGATGAGACATCTCTCCTTTGGACGGACTTTGAGAGCATCTTCCGCTCTGAGTTCGTCCCATCCACCCTCCGAGCGGTGCGCATTCAGGAGCTACTACAACTGCGTCAGGGCAGCATGACAGTGGCCCAGTACTCGGCGAGATTTACTGATCTCTCACACTACTCCATAGATATGGTACGGGACCCGTTCTTCCAGGCCCAGACCTTCGAGCAGGGACTGAGGCACGAGATCAGGGCTTCGATGATCTTCCTCAACATTCTGACACAGGCAGAGGTGTTGGAGAGAGCCCTCTTAGTGGAGAGTTTCCTTGCTGAGCAGTCTCCAGCAGCAGGACCCACCACTAGCCGGCATGCAGCAGAGTCTTCTGCGGTGGGCAGTAGACAGATGACGCAGGGGTCCAAGAGGACTAGACCTACCGGTGGTCGACAGCATGACTCTGGATCGTTTGTGCGAGACACTCGGGGTGGACAACGACTTGCCATTAGTGGACAGTGTTACTCCTACGGCGGGGTTGGTCACATGGCTCGTGACTGTCCGACCAGCCATACGGATGACCAGAAGATGAACGAAGGACCCCCCAGGTAGAGGCAGAGGTTCGATCAGGGCGGTCCGCAAGGAGCAGGCGACCATGGCAGGGCTAGAGGTGGACGACGCTTCGGGGTGTTGCCACCACCACCACCAGGAGGTCCACCCCAACCGCAGGGAGTTGGGGGACATGCGAGAGCTTAGCTTCAGACAGTTGAGGCCTTCGATCATGGAGCTCTGGGAGCAGATGGACAGGAGCGGGACTAGTGGATACGTCTTTTGTACTTCTAGTTCCTTGTTCCTATGGTGTAGTGTCTTTGTATTATGAGATGCAATAATAAAAGATGAATACCCTTGTGATGTTTTTATTCCTGTCCTCTTTTGTGTTGTTACTAAGAGGTTCCGGTTTAAACTGTTGACTTGACCCTCACTTGTGAGACATCTACTGGAGGAGACCCAGTTACCACACACTGATGCCAACAGTGTGACTCAACCCTTGGAGGCGAGAGTAATAGTTGGATCTCTTGGTAGTAGCGTCGAGGCATTACGACGTCATCCTTGGTATGGATTAGTAACAATAATGTCGGAATTGACTGTATTAGGCAAAGTAAGTGGTTCATCCAGGGGATGAGACCAGATTTTTCTTATCGGAAAAGAAGAAATCTTAACAGCTCTTGTGGGGCCGGAGATGGTCCAGGCCATGGCAGAGAAGGTCCAGGTCATCCAGGAGCGGATGAGGACAGCTCAGAGCCGGCAGAAGTCTTTTGCTGACAGGAGGCGGAGGCCACTTGAGTTCGTGGATGGCGATCACGTCTTCTTGCGTGTCTCACCTCAACGTGGATTACGGAGATTTGGATGAGGCGCCAAGTTGTCTCCATGCTTCATCGGACCCTTCCAGGTTCTCAGCAGGATTGGAGAGGCGGCTTATCGCCTGGCTCTACCACCTCAGTTGCTCCAGGTGCACGACGTCTTCCACGTATCTCAGCTGAGGAGATACGTGCACGACCCGACACACACCTTTGACCATGGGGCGACTTTTGCGGAGGTCCCAGTAGAGATCGAGGATCGACGGGAGCGGATCATACGTGGATGATCGATTCCTCTAGTGCGCATCAGATGGCAGCACGGGAACCTCCAGGAGAGCACTTGGGAGCGGGAGGCTCAGATGGGTGCTCAGTACCTCCTTTGTATCCCTAAGTTTGTGGTGAAGCTTTACTGGGACGTAAAGCCCTGTGATGGGAGTAATTTAAATACCCGTAAATTTCAAGGAAATTTTTTATCTTAGTTTTCTTTGGAATTTTACAAGAGCGCAGTTTCTGACGGCACCTGATTCCGAGGCCCGGTGTGCCCGGAATCATTTTCCGAAGTTTGGCTCGGGTACGTTCAGTGAACGGACGAGCGGGTTTTTCTAACTTTTGAACCGGTGATTGGAATCGAATTCTGAGGGCACCGATGGAATCGCAGCGCCGGTACTTGCTTAGAAACACCTCTTCTGGAGTTGCGTTTGCTCGGGTGTGGTTTTTAATTTTCATTTCTTAAGCGGTTTGAAATCCGTTGGCATAGTAATAAAATAAGACCAATGCCACATCTTGAAGATTACACATTGGGAGGCTTTTGACAGAATTCTTGTGCCTCCACCCTTATTCACGAAGAACGCGAAGAACGCCGGCCTCCGACGAAGAACGCCGAAACCGCGGAAATCGACGACGTGACGCCGTGTGCCGCGACGCCGACGTTTCCTCCTCCGCGACGTTCTTCTGCGACATTCCTTCGTCCGCAACGAAATCTTCGATCTTCTGTTTTAGGTAAGAGATTTCGGGTTTCTTTTAAAACTCCTTTGTGGTTTTTAACAACGCACAGATTTAATTATTAAAATTAAATCTGTTGTTCTTGAACCTCAGAGTTTGTCGACGCGCACCGTATTCCGCAACGACGCGACGCCCTTCCGCGACGACGCGACGCCTTCCGCGACGCGACGATCTCCCCCTTCTGTGGCGATCAAATCCGCGAAGAACCCACGTGTGACGACTTGATGAGGTAGGGGTTGTTGTGAATATTTTATTTTTCTCGTGAACGTATCTTTTAAATTAAAAAACTGGTTTCATAAGAACAATTTTAATTTATTAAAATTGTTGTTTCATGTGTTGAATAAATTCTCCGACTGTTATTATCTAACGCGGAGGGTGCGGGCCAAACGAACACGGCCCGACAACCCTCTGCTGTTCATCGTGGTTGTGCGGATTTGGCGGGCGACGGCAAAACATGACGCAAGGGCAATTTGATGATCCCGTAGTGAAGAATGGAACTCGGGAGGAACAGCGGTGCAGATGGGAAGGAAAACGGACCACCGGAGCAACTCCGGTGGCCCGCGGAAGCTAACGGCGGCAGAGGCCAACGGAACCGCGGCCGCGCGGGTCCGGATCGCACGCACGGGACGCGGCGACATGCCGCGTCCATTGATCCATCATGGCCCCGCGCGGGGCCGCGGCACCTTTAACCTATGGGGGCAGCGCCCCGCGGCTTCTGTCGCGCTCGGCCGCTCGGCCGAGCCGAGCCAGGCCAGTCCAACCGGCCGGGTCGTGCCCTGGCCGGACCGTACCGGGTCCAGTCGGGTCGGACCGGGTTGGGTCGACCCGATTCGGGTCGACCCGGTTTGGCCAACCCAGGGGGGTTCGGCCCGGGCCCGGACCCCCCGTCTTCTATCCGTTTTCGGTCTTTTTCCCGTAACTTGAGCTACGGGCCTCCGAACGATGCGCCGTCAGCGGAAACGCAATCCTTGGATCGAGACGGTCGTTTTGGTATATCGCACTTAAGGTTTTGGAATACTTTGGGTTCGGCCGGGTTGGTTCGTACACGAAACCAACCGGGCCCTCGGAGCGGAAACGCCCATTCTTGAGCTCCGGACGTTCGATCGACATGCCGTCGACTTCGTTGAATTCCTATAAGTGAGACGGATCTTTTGGCTCACTCCGCCCAAGGTTTGGACGCAGGTGGAGTACGGTCGAGTTGGTTTTACCTTAAAAACCAACCGGGCCCCTGGGACGAAAAAGCCAATAACTCTCAGACCGGGCGTCTGATTGACGCGCCGTCTGCAACGTTGAGTTCCTGTTGACGATATGGAACTTTTGGATACATCATGTCCGGACTTTGTGTCAGTTGATGTATCAGCCTCTCGGCTCGTGGAGCGGACCCTCTCGAACGAGATTGTTGTGTGCGGGAACCCAAGAGCTGGCTGCAACTGCTGCTGTGACAACGACGACTGTACAGAGATCCTCAGTGGATTCGACTGTGACGATGATGAAAAACGGTACGGGAATCCTCCGTGTTTTCGGCGGTGATCACTATGGTACATAATGGGATACGTCAACTCCGGACTACATGTCAGTTGATGCATCGACCTCTTAGCTCGTGGAGTGGACCCTCCCGGAACGAGCATGCCATGGGCGGAAACCCTAGAGACGGTTGAGACTTTACGACTGCTGATCGAACGACGGAGGTGCGCTTGGTTGTAGCAGCATAGGGGAGTGCTTTGTTGTAGCGGCAGACCCACGATGGAGGTACGCTTGGTTGTAGTGGCACAGGGGAGCGCTTGGTTGTAGCGGAAGACCCACGACGGAGGTGCGCTTGGTTATATCGGCACAGGGGAGTGCTTGGTTGTAGCAGCAGACCCACGACAGAGGTGCGCTTGGTTGTAGCAGCACAGGGGAGCGCTTGGTTTTAGCGGCAGACCCACGACGGAGGAGCGCTTGGTTGTAGCGGCACGGGGGAGCGCTTGGTTGTAGCAGCAGGCCCATAGTACCCGATAGGTGGAGAACTACAACAGTCCAAGGTAAGAGGGAAGCGCTTGGTTGTAGCGGCATAACCACTGTACTTCATGGAGAAGGAGTTTCCCAATAGCTTTGGGTTCAACTTCCTAATCGGTCCTGTGTAGGTCATTGCGGGGGTTAGTACCTACCGATCCTTTGTGGGTCCGACGGCTTAGATGAATCAGTGGCTACATCTGATCATCCCTATCGTCATTTGAAGAGGTATACCTGTGTGAGCTGAATCCTGTTTTTCTTTCCTTTGTGTATTGTGTTGTGTTATCCTGTGTGGATTTACGTTTTGCTTTCCTGTGTGTATTGGGGTTGGTCTTGGGCTCGGATGTTGGAGCCAGACGGAAATTTATGACTTAGGTATATGTATGGGCATATACCTAAGCAGTGTCGGATGTTACTTCGTGATTGTATCTTTCCTTTGTGGTTTATCCTTTGTGGATTCTGGGAGACCTTCGGGGGTCTCGGGGTCCCTACTGAGTAGCTTATACTCACCCCTGCACGGGCTATGCCCGCACTATGTTGTGTTGGTTGCAAACGATAGACAGCGCTAATCGTGGTGGAGGCTTGCGGAGCAGGACGATACCTGGAGGTGGACCGCTGGGCGGGGCGTACTCGGAGCGGATGGCTGGACCGAGGAGCTGTGGAGGCTATCTGTACCCACCCTTCAGGTGGGACTTCCAGAGGATGGCTCGACACTGCGGCTTTTCTTTTCAGTTGTTGTTTTTCCCTTCAGTTGTACTTTACAGTTGGGCTTGTATTTCTGGCCCCTTTACTTTCAGCACAACTTGTTACAGTTTTTACTTAGTGTTTACTTTTCCGCTTGCTTACTCTGTGGTGATTGTTTACTTTACAAAGGTAATGCCTTCCCTGTTTATCGGGATCTACGCCTTGGTGCTAGTCGCCAGCCCCTGGCCTATGGAAGGCGGGCTTGGGGTAGTCACGGCACGGGCCCCGAGGACGGGTCGTGACATAATTCCTCTGGAAAGACATCATCAAACTCCCGTACAATGGGAATATTCTTAATCGTGAGTTTCTAACCAACCATTTGAGATAAATGACCTTCATTTAGTGGAATCAAGACCCATAAGATGGAAGGAATTTCCACTGGAATGTTATGTTCATCCTTGCGTTGATAGACGATCATAGATTGATCTGGAATATAAAATGTGACTTCCCTTCTTTGGAAATTGATATGAGCTCCAAATAAAGAAATCCAATCCATGCCAAGAATCACATCAAATTCCACTATAGGAAGGATCAAAAGATTTGCAGGAAGAACTTTCCCACAATCTTCGATCGGAGAATAATTATGAACTTTTGATGCGACTGTTGTGCCATTAGGTGTTGTCATAGCTAACTCAACATCTCATTTTTGAGGTAATATGGTGATACCCTTAGAAAATTCTTCAAAAATAAAAGAGTGGGTGGATCCAGAATCAAATAAAAGATTTGCTACTTTAGAGTGGATGGTAAGTGTACCTTTCACCACATCGTTATCGTACTCCACATCGCTGATAGAAATTGCATGTGAATTTCCTTTGTCTTTAGCCTTAAGAGTTTGTTGACGTTGACCATCATCATCAACCCTTGGATTAGGGCATTTATTGGCATAATGTCCCATCTCCTTGCACTTGAAACATTGAAGTGTAGTAGGTTCATTCTGTGTATCCCTTCCTTTGTTTGCATCATTAGACATCTTCTTCACATCATCGCGCCATTCAAATGCCTGATGACCTTTCTTTCCACATTTGAAACATTTACTTGTCCCTTTAAGACAACTCCCTTCATGTTTCTTTCCACACTTTGAGCATAAGGGAAAGCTCATCTTCTTTTCAATGTGCTCTTTATATTTTCCATTGAATTCCATTTTCCTCTTATTATCAAACCCATATGATTGATGGGTTACTCCAATCTCCATCTCAACTTTGAGAGCACATCTAACGATTTCCTCGTATATATTGAAGTCCCTTATGGCTAAGGCCCTTCGAAGACTTGGTTTTAAGCCACTAAATAATTGATCGATCTTACTCTTAGGTTGGATAATAATACCAAAAGCGTAACTTGCAAGTCTTCTAAAATTTTCTTTATAGGTACCAACAGATTCATCATCCTTTTGCTTCAGTTCAAGAAACTCTTTCTCCATCTTTGTTCGTAGAATACGAGGGAAGTACTTATTGAAAAATAAGTTCTTGAACTCGTCCCATTACATGGACTCAATTTCATCCCTTTGCCTCGTATTCTTAATAAGATTCCACCATTGATCAGCATCACCTTCCAAACGATACACTGCTAAGATGACTTCATCATGCTCAGAACATTGAAGAACTGAAAATATCTTTTCAGTACTACTAATCCATTGTTCAGTAACTAATGGATCAGTAGACCCACTGAAAGAAGGTGGACGTTGTCTCACGAAGGGTTCAACAGAATGTTGCTCCTTCCTTTTCTCGTTTAGAAGTCCGGCATGATTCATAGCTTGAGAAAGTTGTGTGAGCGTGGCTACAAGATTTTTCATTCCAGCTCCCATAACGTTTGGTTGCTCAGGGGGACAATCATTGCATTACCCATCGCATTTCGCATTAACATGGTTCCTTCGGGTTCCAACCATTGAATAAAACCAAGAAGAATAGTGTGAGAAACACTAATTATAATAGGAAAACCACATAATCAAGAATAAAATTTCACACTTAAGGTCTTATCCTGGGTTATTCATGGACATTTCTAAAACACTAATATTGTGTTCTATGCTTAGACTTATCCTTAGGGTTCTTACTAAGGCTTTCACATCCTAGTTTCCAAAGGTTGACTATACCTTTCCTCTGATACCAACTATAATGACCCATACTTTACATACATTATTAATAATTCAAAATTGAAGCATACTTATTACAACATATAACAAAACCATGAAAGGACCGTATAGGTATAGTGTCTTTAGAAACTGGGAAACATAAACAACTGGTTCATAAATCGTCTACACTGTATCCCATTTATTTCATCATATCTATAGTACCTTTTGGAATATCTTACTTAATAACCTTATTCCTTAACTGAGGAAAGAAAACATACAAAAGGGTGAGCTCAAATGCTCAGTAAGGGTAAACAAAAGAAATATCAATCACATCATATTCATAAGAACATAACTTTTGGAAATCTTAACCTGCAAAAGAGAGCATAATTTCATAACATGGGATAAATCATAGTAGTGAAATGGAATCCCAATAATCATAACATAAAACATGAATCTTTGTGGCATACACACATAATCATAGAGAATCATTTCTTATTAGTCAAGAATCATTTACAATACTATCTTAGTGGACAAAGTCCATTTCTGGACTGAGTTCACTCCTTGTTTCAGTCCTGTTTCACTGAACTGGTATAACCTACCGTTCCAACCATGTATATCTCATGAGATATAAAATCTTTACCCAATTAATTGGAGGGAGATATAGATCCCACCCATCTCATAATGATACCATTATTATGTGTGCCACAAAATCATAAACCATACATCATAGCATAACCCATGTAATAAAAATGGGAATCTTTAAACATCGTGACATCATAAAACAATTAATATAAGATAAAATAATTCATAAAAAATATTTCCATCACAATATAATCAAATCCATGTAATAATAGGGATAGAAACAGAACCCTATATTATCTTAGATGGAAAATAATTTTGATAAAACTTTTGAACTCCATTCTTGAGGAAAATATCCTTTCTACTTCAAAAATATTTTTCCTTTCTTAACATGTCATACAATTTTAAACTAAAAGAAGTTGATTAAAAATAAACTTGAAAACTCGAAAATTAAGCTTCTTGGAAATAATGTTTTAAAAATCCATTCAAGCTGTATAAGTTAAAAAAACATTCTTCGTACTTTTTTCGGAAAAGTCAAAAAGTACCTCATACGAAAAATGACAAAAGATTCCTTTCGTATCCTTTACTAAAAACTAACTGAAGGGTAAAATTGGATTTAAAAATTTTTAGGTGGATATAAATAATATTACATATTTAGGAAACATGGATGTGGATGATAAAATACACCCCAGTAAATTTCAAAGTATAAACAATCTCGGATAAAAATGAGATTGTGATATTTCTGTTACCTTAGGTCAGTTTTGCTTCGTAAGTGTCCGAACCTCCTGTATAATGATTTAAATAATGTTATTTACTTATTCCAGAATCATACTTATTGTTATGATATCATATATGGTCATATTCTTAGCTTCTTATTAGTAATATTTCATTACTACTTGTTATTCGGGTGTTTATTACTTTTTGTTCTTATGCGTGTTTTGTCGAATAAATTCTTATTCTTCTATTTAGGTTATAGATACCTCATTTTCAGAATTTTATTAGTGTAATATATATCATATTAATTCATTAAATTCATTTATATAATCATTATGAAATGAAGATCATGTAGAACAAGTCGCATCACATCGTGGAGACGGTATTCCGTACGTACGCACGAGTGATGATATCGTTCCTATGATCGTGGAATTGTATTGGAGTGTATGTATACTATTTAAGAATCAATATCACTTTATAATAGTCATATATAGTCATTATTTACACCATTATACCCATACAAGTAAGGTGGTGGTGGAAAATAGATTACACCACGGCGTGGAGACGGTATTCCGTACGTACGCACGCGCGGTGATTTCTTTTTCCGTAGGATGGGTAGATGGTGAAATAGGGTTGTTTCATACATATAATAACATATCAGTATTGTTTCGGTGCGGATGTGCATCGGGTTACGCTGTTCCGCCAGGACGCGTTCGCGCGTGCACCCGTCAACCCGAGGGGATGGGCGCGCGGCTTGTGGTCCCGCAGTCCCGCTTTCCAAGGGCGGGCGGCATCCGTCCCTTATTCAGGGGCGTCTGCTCCTTGATCGAAACCGGGATGATGGGATGTCGGCTCCTCCTTCCTTGGACGTCTCCTCGGAACTCGTCGCCTAATCCGGGTCTCCCTCATAGACTTAAGAATGTTCGTGAATCTCGTTCCCGGCGCCATATCTTCATGGACACCGGTTAATTACGCTGCTTCCGCCCGGACGTTCCAAGGAGTCTGGGCGGGGCAGCAACCTGCGGTGAGAAGGCCGGGTGGCTCTGGGTGCTGGGGGCGTGTCGTAGCACTACGGCTCTGCACGTCTGTCTTCCGTCCCTAATAGGGCTTCTCGAAGGCATGATGGCCTGAGGCATCCCGTACTAGGTGCGGGGAACTGTGTCACCTGAGGTTTTCCTCAGCTTCCCATGTTTAACACGGGGTATGCCGCGAGTTTAACGTCCAGCGGGGACGGCATCGGACCGATCAACACGAAAAGTGGATCAGATGACAGAACCCCTTGCGGGGAACCTCCGACGCTGGGGCCAGCACATGGGCGGCTTCCCAAGTAACGTGGAGTGGAGTGAAGTGGCATGACCCCACCGGGATGTGGCGGCCCGGGTAAGGATCAGGATGGATGATGAAGTGAAGAGCTTGGACCCCAGAGGGGCTTCCTACGTACCGCGCGTTAACACGGATCAAAGTCAACGTAGTTCGGGCATACAGTTTAACGTCATGCTGGACGTCGGCAAGCCGACTCACGAAGAGGTCGAGGCCGCCGGGCGGAGGATTGAACCGAACCACCTCGCACGGAGGGGGATGGAACGGCCGGGTGGATCACAGTTTCACGTCATGCTGGACGATAAAAGGGGAAATGGAAAAGGGGGGCTGTGGGGAGGCACCGTGGAGATACACACGGGCAGTCTCCCACAGGGGCGGATTCATAGGTGAATCAACGCAAGCGTGAACCCTGGAGGGGTCCACTGATGGACGAACCGACGTAAATACGACCGCGACGACCAGGTGGTGGGCTTGGACCTCAGGGAGGCT
This sequence comes from Viscum album, assembly GCA_963277665.1. Lineage (NCBI taxonomy): Eukaryota > Viridiplantae > Streptophyta > Magnoliopsida > Santalales > Viscaceae > Viscum > Viscum album. Next base: position 188,249,940 of record OY728156.1, on the reverse strand, counting down.
TCCTACGTACCCTGTATAGAAGACAGGGATCAAAGTCCACGTAGTTCATTCTGTCAGGACTTACGCACTTGGGGCAGCCCGGATGCTGCAAAACTCAGTTGGAAGGGACTTGGACCGAAAGCAGAAGACACCTCGATCCCAGTCAGACCCTCTACTGGTTTCGGCAGTGGGGAGGCGCAATGGAGATACACATGTGCAGCCTCCCACGAGAAACTGAGGGTTTGTAATACCCTGCCCCCGTAGGGAAAAGCCACTCCCATTAAATCGTCCCTAAAGAGGGGCAATCCCGACATCCCTGCAGAGACGAGCGGGTGGGGGCCACATCCAAACCGGGGGGACCCTGCGTGTGGAGCACGGGATCAGGTTGCGGACGGTTTAGCGTCTTGCCAGACGAAGTACAGTTTAACGTCATGTGTTGAGGACGAAGCGGACGGTTTAACGTCTTGCCGGACGAAGTACAGTTTAACGTCATGTGTTGAGGACGAAGCACTTGGCAGTTTAACGTCTTGCAGCGCGGACGATGGGGGCTAGGCAGTTTAACGTCGTGCAGCTTGGACGGATGTGCAGTTTAACGTCATGCTGGACGAATAGGTAGTTTAACGTCATGCTGGACGTATGCGCAGTTTAACGTCATGCGGGACGAATGCGCAGTTTAACGTCATGCTGGGCATAGGTTGCCGGACGAATGTGCAGTTTAACGTCATGCTGGGCATAGGTTGCCGGACGAATGTGCAGTTTAACGTCATGCTGGGCATAGGTTGCCGGACGATGGGTGCATGTCACTTCGCACGAACCTGGAGGGCCGCACGGGAAGACAACGCACGGTGCGGGCACCCAGGATGAGGAGCATCGGGCGCCACGCAGGCAGGTGCCCTTAGGAGGTCAACGGGGACGACCCTGGCAGATTGCGCGCAAAAAGGAAGCTTTGCGCGCAATACTGCGGGCCGGCGCGCAATCGGGGCAGCTGGCGCGCAATTGGGCCAGTGCCTTGCGCGCGGATGCTTGAGATTGCTCACTCCGGGCTTCGGATAGCGCGCGGGGGCAACGGCTCATTCTCTAATGAATGGCCACTTGAAAGAAGGGGGGTGCGCGCAATCAGGCCGGATTGCGCGCACCCCGGGGGCAATTGCGCGCAAGCGGGTTCTTTTGCGCGCAAAGGCCTTAGGGTGAGTTTTTATTCAAATGAAAGGAGCCAGCGGGGATTGCGCGCGAAGGCGGACCCCGAGGCTTCCTTGCGCGAAAGAAAGGAGGTTACCTGAAGTTCGTCATTGCGCGCGGAAGGGGTTGAATTGCGCGCACGGGAGACGTTTCGACTTCCAGCAACCTTTGAAACGTTGGGGGTCGCCTTATATTTATAGGCAACCCCGGGCGCGGAATCCAGGGTGCGAGCGCGAAATTCTCCTCGCGGGCGCGGAATCGGGCGCGGCGCGCAAGGGAGTCGCGCGGACCCGAGGCGCGCAAAATTGCGCGCCGGACCGGCGCATTGCGCGCATCCCGGGGGGTTTGCGCGCGGAACATCACCTTTGCGCGCGGGCCTCTGAAATTCCGCGCAAGGCCTCCGGGCCCTCCGAAACATCCTTCCGACTCCAAATATGACCTCGCTTTCCGCATCCGGAGCTTCGTTTGGGAACAACGGACTTTTCCGGCGTCTACAAAAGCCCCCCCTCGGAATCTGATTGGCGAGAGGTCGCAACGATCGGGTTCCGAGGGAGACGCCGGAATGCCGAAATCCCGGGCGACGCGGGACTGTGGCGCGCAAAAATGGGTGTCGGGCGCGAAATCGGCCGCTGCGGTCGCGCAAAGCCTTTTCCGCGCAGCGCGGACCCCGGCCTCGCCTATAAATAGGGGCACTGGGTCCCTCCGGGCCGTACACTGGCCTTCCGCGCGATAAGCCTCTTTGCTCTCGTGCGCGAAATTGCCTTTTCCGGCGCGGAATTCGCTCGTCGCGCAAACCCGTCCGGACTTCGCTCTGTTTTTGCGCGAATACCCGGGGTTTTTCGCGAAGGACTTCCCGATTGCGCGCCGTCCACTAGGATTGCGCGCCGCCTCTCAAACTTTTCCACCAGCCTCGTCTGATCCCGCACACTTCATCCCTTAACCCGCACGACTCCCGAAACTTCTGAGATGGCCGCGCACAGAGGAAATGAAGGGGATGCCGCCACTCGCAGAGCTGAGATGGCGACGAACGAGGAGGTTTACGGAGCCAAGGAGATTGTTTCCAACAATCAATCCTTGTTCGACTTACTAACGCCGGCCCAGAAGACATATCCACTGTCGGACAACCTGCCGCTCTGGAACTTCGGCATCCTAGATGAGATTCTGGTGCCAGGGTTCGAGATTGATGCGCCGCGGACCTGGGTGACCCGGGAGGACGAGCTTCTCCGCTATAACATCACCAACAATGGGCATCCTGCCAGGGAGACCAGACACTTGGATGTCTATGTCCTGAACCCGAGGACGCGAACCATTGATGGGGGTGAGCCTACTGCGGAGAATTCTCCAGCCCTCTACTCGAGCATATATCGCCAGAGCGTCACGGACGACACCAAGGGCTGGCTGAAGGACTGGGACTTGCGGTCTGGGGGCAACTTTACCAGTGAATGGGCCTGGGCGTTCTGGGTACGCCACACTTGCGATCACTTCGCAGAGGAGCTGCGGTACATCGGCCTGTTCGAGGCGGTGTGGACGTCGCAGTTCCACTTCTACCAGCAGTCTGAGCTCGGGCCGGAGCTATTCACTCGCTGGTCCCCGGATACCAACACCTTCCATCTTCACCATGGGGAGGTCGGCATCGGTCTCTGGGACATCCACTGCATCGGAGGTATCCCGCTGGAGGGCTACCAGTACGATGAGTTCCTGCCACCGAAGAACATCTGGGAGGACAGGTCACGGACTCCCATTCTGACCTGGCATCTTCTTGACCTGGCTACGCAGCGACTCGGGATCCAAGACTTCCAGAAGGACATAGCCTACAAGGATTGGTTCGGCCAGTTCCTGGAGCATGACCCGGCGGTCAAGATGCCAGGCAGGGGGAAGCGGTGCCCGACCGCAGCTCAGAGGAGCCGGAACGGGTCGTACTGGCGGGTCCTGGAGACGGGCGATTACCACTCATGGGGGTACCGCGTCATCGAGGCCCGGGACCCGAACGTCCGGTACGCGGCGTTCCTGGCCGCCTTTCTGAGCGGGTGGCTCCTGCCAGTGCGGGATGCGAGGATGGGCGTCCGCCCGGCGACGCTGGCGATGGCGGGCGCCATGGCTGCCAATAAGAGGTACAACCTCGGGGTCCCAGTACTGGCGAGGTTGTATGCCATTCTGGGACGCATCTCACGAGGGGGGTCGCCACGAAGGATCTGTGGGCCCTTTCAGTTCTTCCACGGCTGGGTGGCTGCTCACCTTGGTGGGTATACGTTCCCGAATGCCATCAGTCCTCCGGGCAACGGCCTGCGACCCTCCCTGCTGAACATTGCGGGGGTCGCTCCGATGACCCTCAGTGAGGAGGGCGTGAGGGTTCGGATTGGCAATCATGCCAATTTCAACTTCAGCCCGTTCCCCACTCCCGTCGGCCAGATGATCGACAACGGACAGGGCCCGCTGGAGCAGCATGAATACTTCCTGAACATGCGGGGCGGGGTGCTCGTGACTCGGATCGACGGGAAGGTGATCTGCGAGCCTTACGTGCCGACCCGGTTCGCCAGGCAGTTCGGGTGCCTTCAACGGATGCCGAAGAGGGTATTCACCGCTGTCCGGGAGGAGACGAACCCTTGCGTCCTTCGCCAGATGTGGCTGATGTTCGTCGCCTTCGGCTCTGGCGACGTCATCACTCTCCCTCCTACCGGGATCGACGCAGGCTTGGCAACCGAGTATGCCGAACACTGGGCCATCGCGTACCCTGAGGGGCTCTTGCGGAAGCTAGTTCGGCGGCTCGAGGCTACCCGTGCGGAGACCGGGCGTCAAGGGAGGAGGCGAGGTGCCGCCACACGGGGGAGAACGGAGGCGCGCCAAGCAGCGGGGCCGGCGCGAGCAGGGACTTCGGCGGCGGGCGCATCGCAGGCTGCCGCCACGACCTCGGCGCCCAGAGAGGGGGCGCATGCGTCGGTCGGGGAGCGGCCCGGGAAGCAGGTGAGGCGTCTGCTCGAACCCTCCCACGATGCGGTCTTCCCGGCGCTGTGGTCGGCCTGGATGACCCTGCGGCAGTCACTGGGGACCGACGTCATCTGGCGAAAGATACTCAGAGAAGGAATCTATCTGCCAGAGGTCGGGCGCCTCCAGATCACCGACAGGGTGGACTTCAACCGGCAATATGCATATCTGACGGCCATGGACGAGTACGCGCGCCAACGTGGTCAGCGCGCGGAGCCATCCCTTCTGGTGAAGGTGATGCTCGGCCTCGAGCCCGCTCCGGAACAGATGCCGCCGGAAGAAGATGACAGTAACGACTCCGAGGAGGAGGAGGAGACGGGGGAGGATGAAGGCTCCGAGGGAAGGTCCCATCGGGGGAGCCCACGGGAGAGCGGCGAGGTGGCCGGCTCTGACAACGTTGATGTCACTGAGCTCCTCGAGGTCCGCTTCTATCCCTACTCAACTTGCTTCATCCATCCTCGTATGCAGCTTCTAACCTGTTTCTCCATCCTTCTCAGGAGCACACGGACGTCGGTCAGGCGTCCTCAACAGGAGTAGGAGAGGCGCCAGCAGGAGAAGGCGGGGGCCAGGCACCCATTATCGAACTGACAAGCGCTAAGGGGTCCCCTGCTGCAACTGTTCCTGCGGCGACCGGGGTAGCGGAAGATGACGCTCCGAACTCCCGTAAGTCTCCCTACTTTACTGCTGGTGTTTGCCATTGACGATACGTGACTAACCATGGCATGCCCCGCGCAGTGATCTCAACATTGGAAGCTCGTCGGGTTGCCGAACCCGGGCCATCTACGAGTGGACCAGTGGTGGACATGCCGCCTGCTCCGGAACAGGCTTCCCAAACCGAGCCGACCCCACCAACTGCTGATCAAGGGGCTGCGGACGTCGGCGGTGCTGCCACCGGAGAGAGGTTGGGGGCTGACGAGGGTGTCAGCGCCGCTGGGGAGAGAGAAGAAGGTTGCCCGGATGTTGGGGAACCTATCCCTCGTGAGGACCTCCCAGGGGCGGACCCTGCAGCAGACCTGCTGGCTGCCTTCCCTGCTTACCGGCCTGCCAACCCCGAGGAGATGGATGACTCGGACGTGGAGGAGGTCGAGGATAGCCGGGTAACGCGACGCAGGGGGTGGAAGTGCATCCAGCGCTTCCTCAAGCGAGACCCATCGGAATGGCTGGGGCGCATGGGATCACTTCAGACCTGGCTGCGCTTCCTGTGTGCCGGGGGAGCTGATGCTCAACGCCTCCATCTGACGGTCCGTGATTTCATGGCCGAGAAGATGCGCGAGAGCCGCTGGCGTGCCGACGTCGCACAAAGTCGGGACATGTCGGAGAGCACGCAGGCGCTCATCGCGGCAGAGCAGGAAGTCCGGCGCCTCGAAGGGCAGGCGGCAGAGAAGGAGGCCTTCGTCGCAGCATGTACCGAGCTTGTGGAGCAACTATCGGCACAACTGATCGACGCTCAGGTACAGCTGACGGAGGCGGGCCAGCAGATGGTCACACTCCAAGTCGAGCGGGAGTGTGCACAGGCCAGGATTGACGAACTGCGTGCTGCGACCGCCGACGAGGAGAGGGCACGCAGAGAACGAGAAGCAGCCCTGGAGGCCGCCAGCCAAAGGGTAGCGGCATTAGAAAGACTCATTCAGCACGCTAATCCCTAAGGGATGTTTTTTGCCATTCCCAGAACATTTGCTTCCGCTACTTAATATTTTGATCCACTTGTATGAATCGCCATATTTATCTGCGTCTTTTGGTTTAACATGCTCAACCACAATTCGTTGTCTTGCGGGAGTGTTAACCAAGCATCAGGCATCCATAATTGGGCCTGGGTTTCTGGAGAAAAGAGGGAGGTCATTCCTAGGAAAGGAGACCTCAGACCTAACCAATGTATCATCCCCCAACTTGTTCCAACACACGAGCGGGACAACGCTAGGGGCGTTGAGATTTTATCCGAACATAGGGAAATGAGAAAGGGTGAATCGCGTGTCCCGAATCCAGACATCCACAACGGTCGGCCTTCCAGGAAATGCCCAAGACGGTAGGCGGACAGTGGATCGACCATAACAACTGCAATAGACGGACCGAAAAAGGCCATCATTCATATTGCAGGAGGCGGACCACATGTCATCATGAATACCGCTTTGGGGTTCCTTCAGACACAAGGGTGGAAAATCCAGATCAACAGGGCATGCGAAGCGTGGGGCGAAGTGACGATTTGTTCGGACAGAATCCAACGCTCTCAAAATTGCGCCACCGTGGGGGAAGCGTATTAGGCGGATGCACTAATCTGGCCGTGAGTCACCTCAATTCTCAGACAGCACCTCTCTGACGAGGACACCGTCGCTTCCCATCCTTGCGATGGGGCATCCCGAGCTGAATCGGGGAGAATATTACGACTGCAGCACTCTACCCAAAGTCAGGCCAGACGGCCGGCGACGAGGAGGGGCGGGACTTATCGATCCCTGAGGCTGGACCCGAGTCGAAATGCCCGGGCGTTCCTACGTACTCCATCAGGCTGGAGATCAAGCCACACGTAGTTCTGTGAGTGCAGTTTAACGTCATGCAGGACGTAGAATCCCGTTTAGGGGAGATCTTAGTTTAAGGTCGTAGAGCTCGGACCATAAGGGTAGATCTTAGTTTAAGGTCTTAGAGCTCGGACCATAAGGGGAGATCTTAGTTTAAGGTCTTAGAGCTCGGACCATAAGGGCTGGATCTTAGTTTAAGGTCTTAGAGCTCGGACCATAAGGGTGGAGGATCTTAGTTTAAGGTCTTAGAGCTCGGACCATAAGGGTGGAGGATCTTAGTTTAAGGTCTTAGAGCTCGGACCATAAGGGTGGAGGATCTTAGTTTAAGGTCTTAGAGCTCGGACCATAAGGGCTAGAGGATCTTAGTTTAAGGTCTTAGAGCTCGGACCATAAGGGCTAGAGGATCTTAGTTTAAGGTCTTAGAGCTCGGACCATAAGGGCTAGAGGATCTTAGTTTAAGGTCTTAGAGCTCGGACCATAAGGGCTAGATCTTAGTTTAAGGTCTTAGAGCTCGGACCATAAGGAGAGATCTTAGTTTAAGGTCTTAGAGCTCGGACCATAAGGGTTTCAAAGTACGCCGCATCTGGTCATATCCCCTGGACATGCGAAGATGCACTGAGGGATAGTGTCAAGAGTGTCGAGTTTTCGCCTGGTCAGAATGGGAGGTGGGAAATGTGAATCATGCGGCCATTCACTCGAGGACCGGGAGCACCGGCGTGACGATATGAGAGTACTGCCGACCGTGGCGGAAAAGCAGCATCAACATCGCACTAACCGTTGGTGGAATGAGGCAGCAAACGAGCATCGACCGCTCAATCGCAGGATTCATATCGAGTTGCTGCCCGAGGCCATTGGGGGTACCGGCCCGAGTCGGTGGGAGAGCACTGAGGCATTGTTTCCGAACCGTTCACGGGGGCTCCACCCAGGGCGTAGACGATGGGTCCGAATGAAAGGGAGCACGAAGCCTGAAAAGTGGAGGAAACCTGACCAAGCGGATCCTGACCCTCCTGGCAATAAACCAGAGTACTCTTGACACCGGTGGACCACGACAAGGGGTCGGGGAACACGCCTTGAGGGTGACCTGAAGGCGGCGGATTCCCCAGAGAAGGGGGAATCTCTAAGAGGTGGGGGGCTGGACCCGAAGTTTCAAACATCCGGGCGTTCCTACGTATCCCATAAGGATGGGAATCAAGCCGCACGTAGTTCTTGAAGCGCGGTGCAACACAATCGGGCACCAGCGCGGGGAAGAGTGCGGGTCTGACCCTCGCACACAAAAGGAGCGACATTTGATATTTCTTGTTTGTCCTTAAAGATGAATGGTTTTTCTTTGTGCGGCGACATGCCTGTGATTGAGAAATCTCTGGCGTCGCCGCAATAATCAAGCCACGGAAGGCATTGATGAATGGCGTGGTTATTAACCAGCGCCCAACATGAGTGTCCCCTGAGGGGAACATCACGATGCAGTGCCGTTTTCTCGTCGGGCGGCCGAGACGATCACAGTTTACGGTCGTGTGGTAGGACCAGACAACACAGTTTAAGGTCGTGTGGTTCGGACCATGGAGGAATCCGCTTATTGCGGTACGGCGGACACGGCGGAGGTGGGAACATACCCAGCCCTGCGGTCACGCACGATTCCAGGAGAAGAGTCTTGGGATGGGGGTCTGCATATGTCCATCACCCGAGGGGCAGAGATGCTAGCCTCCAGATATACTGGGCCCAGAACGCAATTGTTCGGGCGACTCCCTCCTCCTTATGGGGACGAGGGTCCAGCTACGCATGGCCCTTAGGGAGGATATCTGCATACATCCTTGGTGCTCAGATCATGGGAGCCTCGAACGACATCATTACCCTGGTTGGTCTGCCTAACGTGTAAAGGCGTACCGGAGGTCAGTATGAAGAGAGTGTCAAGATTCCACTACAACGCACAAAGGCGGAGTGTGATGAGGACTGCGCAACCAATGTTCAGAGCCTGAGAGAGCTGACATGGCGATCAAGGACGTTGCTGACGCATTCGCAACACAACATCCGATCGCGTCAGCCTAAGACGGGGCAAGCAAACGAGCATCAACCGCTCAATCGCAGGATTCATATCGATTTGCGGCCCAAGACCCGCCGGTAAATCGACCCGGAGCGGTGGGAGAGCACTGAGGCATCGTACCCAAACCGCTAACGAGGATCCCTTTGAGTGAAGGCTCGAACAAGAGGAAGCGCGGGGCCTGACAAGCAACACAGGACTTGTCGGGATTGAATCTGACACTACGAGTCATAGACCGAAGCACCCAAAACATGTTAACAGATCTCCGGAAAGGGTCGGAGGACTCACCCTGAGAGCAACCGAAGGGGGGCAGGTCCCCGTGATCAACCAAGAGACGGGGCTGGACCTGAGACACAAGCGTCCAGGCGGTCCTACGTATCCCATAAGGATGGGAATCAAGCCATACGTAGTTCTGGAAAGGCAGTTTAACGTCATGCGGGACGATGAGGGGTGTGAGGTGGTCCCACACACGGGGGAGGCGTACGGCACGGCCAGTAGACCGACGTGAATGAGGACATAATCCCCCGCTCACGCGATACGCCTCACACAAAAAGGAGGGGAACTGGGGCCAGAGGCCCAACGCGGGATAGAGATTCCCAGGAAATGGGGCTGGGCCTGAAACATGAATGTCCAGGCGGTCCTACGTATCCCATAAGGATGGGAATCAAGCCATACGTAGTTCTTGAAGTGCAGTTTAACGTCATGCAGGACGATGAGGAAAAAGAAGGGGGGAGCAGAAGGCATCCCCAAACGTGGGGGGGGGGGCGTACAGCGTGACGAGCAAACCGACGTGAATGAGGGCATAGCCCCGCACTCACACCATACGCCGCACACCCGGGGGCAACTGGGCCAAGGGCCCGAGATGGGATGGAAATTCCCGAAGGATGGGGCTGGGCCTGAAACACGAGGGTTCAGGCGGTCCTACGTATCCCATAAGGATGGGAATCAAGCCGCACGTAGTTCTTGAGTGGCAGTTTTACGTCATGCAGGACGAATGCTGAACAGTTTAACGTCTTGTAGCTCGGACGCAGTGCAGTTTAGCGTCATGCGGGACGAAGCGCAGTTTAGCGTCATGCAGGACAAAGCACTTGGCAGTTTAACGTCTTGCAGCGCGGACGAATGCTGAACAGTTTTAACGTCTTGTAGCCTGGACGAAGTGCAGTTTAGCGTCATGCAGGACGAAGCGCAGTTTAGCGTCATGCAGGACGAACGGACACTCAGGCAAAGTATTGCTTGAGGAACCTAGCGTTGGTGGGAGGAGTGAAACGCTCACCATCCATAGTCGCTAGGGAGTACGCGCCATTGGGATAGACCTTGTGGACAACAAAAGGTCCCTCCCACTTGGGCTCCAACTTGGGCGGCTTCCTGCCGGGGATCATCGGTGCTCTTAGGGCTAGCACTAGATCACCCTGCAAGAAGGAGCGGAGGCGAACCTTCTTATTGAAAGCTCGAGCCATTCTGCTTTGATGCCTCTCCAAGTTGTGCAAAGCGCGAAGTCTATTCTCATCCAGTGCTTCCAACTCGACTAGACGGGCTTCAGCAACTCTGTCCGGCGCTTGCTGGTCGTAGACCGCAGTGCGCAAGGACGGTAACTGGATCTCGATGGGCAGGACGGCCTCAGCTCCATACACCAGGGAATAAGGGGTCATCTGGGTGGAATTGCGAGTCGTCGTCCGATAAGCCCAGAGGGCGTTGGGGAGCTTGTCCGGCCAACTCTTCTTGTTCTGACCAACCATCTTTTGCAGAATGTTAGAGAGGGTTTTGTTAAACGCCTCGATCTGTCCATTCGCCTGCGCATGATAGCGAGATGTATGGTTCGAGCGGATGTTATACTTGGCGTACAACTTCTTCAACTCGGCTGCTCGGAAATTGGTTCCGTTATCCGTGAGGATAGCGTGAGGCACTCCAAATCGATAGATGATGTCGGAGGTCACGAAGTCAGCGATCGAACAGGATTTGACCTCTCTGAGCGGAATCGCTTCTGCCCATTTGGAGAAGAAGTCAGTGGCGGTCAGAATGAACCGGCACTGGCGAGCTGTCGCCGGCGGGTAAGGTCCCACAACGTCCAGTCCCCAGACTTCAAAGGGCCAGGAATACCTTGTGGTATGGAGAGGCTCCGGCGGCCGATGCACAAAGTTCGCATGAACCTGGCACGCATGGCACCTCCTGGCGTACTCGATGCAGTCATGGACCATAGAGGGCCAGAAGTATCCCAACCTCCGAATCTGGTGGGACAGCTTCGGCCCAGTCTGGTGGGCGCCGCATGAACCAGCATGAACCTCTTGCATGACTCGTGGGATCTCGACTCCCTGAAGGCAACGGAGGAGAACACCATCAAACCCGCGCTTGTAGAGGATCTGCTCCAGACCGGGACTGCTCTGGAGGACGAACTGCGATGCGCGGCGTCGAACTCGCTCGCGCTCGGCCCGATCTGACGGAAGAATGCCATGTTGGAGGTACTCAACCAAAGGCGCCCTCCAATCACGGGCTGATTCGACTGCTATATCTGGGGTACTCGGGGCTCCGGGCATAGGGGAAACCGTGGTGAGGTTACTTACCAACGGGCCGCGATCTTCTTCCGGGATAACGGGAGCGATGAGCCTGCGGCGCGTCACGCGGACGATCAGGTTGTCCTGTTCAGGTTCCGCAAGTGACGCAGCCAGGCTGGCCAAAGCATCTGCTCGACCGTTCTGCGACCGGGGAACATGGACAATCTCCGGCCGAGAAGGGAACCGGGCCATCAGAAGAAGGGTGCACTCCAACAATGGCACAAGTTCCGGCTTCCTGACAACGTAGTCGCCATTGATCTGCTTAACGACCAGCTCGGAGTCCCCTTTCACGCACAGACGGGGCACGTCGATCTCGAGAGCTAACTCGAGGCCGGTGATGAGGGCATGGTATTCCGCCTCATTGTTGGTACAGCCCTCTGACAACAGGAAAGAGTATGGTAGCACGGCTCGCTCCGGGGTAATGAAGACGATGCCCAAGCCCACTCTATTGAGCTTAGGATTATCGAGTCTTCTACCGGTGGGGCTCCGGGAGGCACCGTCAAAGTGCATCTGCCAGCATGGATCGGCTCGATCAACCGAGAGAATGGTCTCATCAGGAAAGCCTAGATCCAGCGGCTGATCCGCGGAGGTCGGGTGAGCGGCCAGAAAGTCTGCCAATGCCTGCCCTTTGATGGCCTTCTGAGACACATACCTGATGTCGAACTGCTGGAGAATCACAGCCCACCGCGCTAGACGGCCAGTCAACATAGGTCGGCTCAGGATATATTTCAACGGGTCTACCCGAGAAACCAACTGTACCTCATGGTGCTGCAAGTAGTGCCGTAATTTCTGTACGGCAAATACGAGCGCCAGGCAGCTCTTCTCGATGGGGGAATACCTAACCTCCGCATCGAGGAGCATGTGACTGAGGTAATAGAGGCTATTCTCTGTTCCCTCGTTGTTCTTCTGGGCGAGAAGGGCACCCAGGGACCGTTCCAGGGCGGTCACATAAAGGACCAGCGGCTTTCCGGATACGGGCGGCATCAGGACCGGAGGTTGAAGCAGGTACTGCTTGATTTCCTCGAAAGCGGTCTGACACTCTTTATCCCATACATAGGTGGCACCTTTCTTCATAAGCCGAGAAAAGGGCTTACACTTGCCGGCCAGATTCGCGATGAATCGGCGTATATAGGCTAAGTGGCCTTGGAACCCTTGCAGTTCCCGGACGGTACCCGGGGGAGGCATCTGGCTAATCGCCCTGATTTTCTCTGGGTCGATCTCAATACCCCGGTATCTTACCACAAATCCAAGGAACTTTCCGGAGGTGACCCCAAAGGCACACTTCAACGGGTTCATCTTCAGGCAGTGAGACCGGAGGAAGCTGAACACTTTCTCAAGATCTTTGAGATGGTCCTGACGCTGGCGCGATTTGACAACCAAGTCGTCGACGTAGCATTCCACCAGTGTGCCGAGGATTGGCTTGAATATGAGGTGCATTGCCCGTTGATAGGTGGCACCTGCATTCTTCAGGCCGAAGGGCATGACCCGGTAGCAAAAGGTACCTTGGGGGGCCCTGAAGGCAGTGAACTCCTCATCCTCAGGGGCCATCCGAATTTGGTTGTATCCGGAGTATCCATCCATGAAGGAGAGGGCTTGGAACCCTGCCGTGGCATCAATCAACAGCTCTGTCACTGGAAGGGGAAAATCATCCTTCGGACAGTGGCGGTTGAGATCGCGGAAGTCGATACAGACTCTGATCTGCCCGTTCTTCTTCCTGACCGGCACAATGTTGGCCAGCCATTTGGGGTACTGAACTTCCCTCACGAAGTTGGCTTTGATAAGCTTGTCAACTTCGGCCTCGACCATGGCACCGTGGGATGGGTGCATCTTCCTGGGAGGCTGCTTGAACCCGCGATGGTTCGCCGGGAGACCAAGGCGGTGGACGGCTACCTGAGGATCTAGCCCCGGCATCTCGTCATAGCCCCAAGCGAACACATCACGGTGCTGCCTGAGAAAGTCCACGTACTGCTGCCGCTCCTCAGAGGGCATGGCGGCACTAACCAATGTGGGTCTTGGATCGGCCTCGGTTCCAAGGTTCACCTGTATTAACTCATCGACCGTGGCGGGGACGCCCTCCTCAAAGGCTGGGGGTGCATCTTCCACGTCCTCTCCACTTGGGGAGGGATCATCCACGGGAGAGACTGCGTTGGAAACTGCATTGGGGCCACCAGATCTTGCTGGGCCGCTGGTGCTGGCACGGGCGGTCGCGGTCATCTCATCAGGAGACTCACAGGCCGTCGAAACCATGGCTACGTCCAACCGTTGAATCGGGAGGACGTAGGCGTCATCCAAGCTGGCCCATGGATCGCTTGCAACAGCGACAGGCTCAACCTCACCTGCCAGGATCTGCTTGTCCTTGCTCTTGTAATAGTCCGCGTCCAGATAACGGGCTTCACATGAGGCAAAAGGAGAGGCATCTCCTTGAAGCACGCCCACTCGACCATTAAGGGAGTATTTGAGGCATTGGTGGTATGACGAGGGAACCGCCGCATGAAGGTGGAGCCATGGCCTGCCCATCAATGCTTTATACGCAGTGTCCTGAGAGACTACCATGAATTCGGTGTTGGCAACCAAGTCACCGAACTGGGTCTTCAAACGTATCTTGCCGACCGGGGTTTGCTCGGTACGGTCATACCCCTGGATCCTGAGGTCGGAGGGGATCAAGTCATCCTCAGACAACCCCAATCTCCGGAGCGTCCGAGTCGGAATCAGGTTAATCCCGGATCCCGTGTCGACAAGACAGCGCCGGACTTCAAGGCCGTTGAACTGACCAGTGACATACAGCGGACGAATGTGTCCCTGTATAGGAGGGTCTTCATCCTTACCAGAGAACGAGATAACTGCCTGACATTCGGCGTCCTCGATCGTTTCGGCGTGAAAGGCCTCTGCAGCCGCAACCTCTGTCTCAAACTGGAGGGGGCTCTTCAGGGCTTCAGCGAGTGCCTCGCGCATCTCAGATGACATGCGCAGAGCCTCAAGGATGGAGAGCCTTGCTGGGATGTCGGCCAAGTGCTTCAGGACATCATACTTTTTGGCCAAGCGCGAGCTCCTGGTTGCAGGAGGTTGCTCTGCGGTTGGCGGCATGACGGGCCTTACCGGTTGGATCGGCGGCCGACTGGTACTTGGTGCATCTCGCTGTTCACTGGTCGCAGTCCGGGAAATGGTCACCGTACTGGAGTCAGGAGGCCGGGATGGACTCGTGGCAGGGCGGAGCTGGTCGCGACGCGGCTGAGGCGGTTCTGCCTGGTCCCACACCACAAACAGTGGCGGAGGCGAATCCGTCATCCCCGAATGGGGGGCCTGCGCACGCTGAGCTCGATCTTGAGCCTGCTGCCTAGTCTCAGTGGCGTGCACGGCCTGGCCGGAGGTACCGACGGCTGTGCCCCGGCGACTCCTGCTGCTGCGGTTCTTCCGACGGTGGCGACGACCGGGGACACTAGGGAGGTCCACCTGGTGTTCTTCAACATCGGGAACCGAAAAGGGATTTACCAGCTCGACGGTGTTAACCGAAGCGTACCCAATACCGTCATCAGACGAATCACCCATCACCGGGCGGATCCGAGGAGGGACCCCCATCTCCGGGGGCATGAAATCGCCGAGAGTGCGGGATAGTGGCGGAACTGGCGGGGCGCGCTCTTCCTTCTTGCGCTGCCGCCGTTTGCTCCTCTTGGAAGAGGCAGGCTGGGACGACGATGCCGAAGCAGCACCCGCGGATTCTGGGGGCTCAGGCTGATTCAAGCGCGCACTGATGATTCCATGGGCGCGAATGGTCGTCTTGCGGGCCATCCAGTTATTATACTTCTGGGACCCGCGGTCGGAGACCAGCTGCCATTCTTCCTCATCGCCACCATCGTCATTTGATCCCACGAACACGCCCGCCACTTGTGCTGGAGCTGGGCCCAACCTGATTACATTGTTGTTAATCTGGTCTTGGAGCCAATCCTTAAACACATAGCACCGCTGGATGGTGTGCCCCAGGGCCCGATGGTAGGGGCAGTAGCGGGGGTTATCCGTAAGATGTGCCTCCTCTGGCTTCCAACACTCAGGCAGTCGCACAATCCTCTGCTCCAGGGCGCTCCGGAAATAACCGGGGACCTGATCCTCATGGAATGAGTAAGTCAGGTGTCGCGGGCCCCTGGGAGCGTGGTCTTGACGAGGGGCTGGAGGGGCCTGCCGAGGAGGTGGACCCTGATTATCTCGCCTAGGTTGTGGCGGTACATTACGCGGAGGGGCCGGCCGGTTCTGAGGCTGCCGTTGCTGGGCCGGGAACTGAGCCCGTGGAGGCGGATTCCTGTGAGGCTGCGGAGCTGGCCTCACCGGCAGCAGCTCCAACGGCCTGGGAGCCTCTATCTGGGCCACAGCAGCGGGCTCAGCCCTGCTGGCTCTCCTTGCAGGAATCATAGGAGGCAGCGGGTGTGCCTGGCTGGCCTGTTGCAGGGCTTCCTCAAGACGCTGAGCTTTGTCTGAGAAGTCCCTGAACCCTCCGGGGTAATTCTGAGTGATCAGGGAAGGGACCAGCTCGGTCTTGACGTTCCCGACGCACATTGTCAGCAACTTCTCCTGAGTCAATGGCATGTCAAGGGAATACGTGAGACCCTTCCATCGGGCGACGAAGTCCGCGACTCGCTCATCAGGCCTCTGCTTGCACTTGAAGAGGTCTGCGATACTCGTCTTCCGGGTCGTGGAACTGAACTGGTAGAGGAACTGTCTACGAAGGTCCTCCCAGCTGGTTACCGACCCGACGGGGAGCTGGCTGTACCAGACAAATGCTGGCCCTTCCAGTGTCTGAACAAAGCAGCGAAGCTTAGCGGCCTCCTGCTGCGCCGGAGTCCCCAACATAGGCCCGCACCTCGAGTTGAAGTGGGCTAAATGCTGTGGCGGATCTCCAGTCCCGTTGAAGGGGGCGAAAGTGGGATTCCCGAATCCCGGAGGCGCCGGCATGTCATCCACCCATGCTGGGTAGGGCTTGCCGTCCGGTGGGATCGCCACCTGCCGAGTCTCCAAGGCTTCCAAGCGGGCAATGAGTGCCGCCATCGGATCGTCCGGACATGGGTTCCAGTCCTGGCGAGGATCTCTAACCACGAGCGCATTGCATGGCCCTTCAATCGGGTCGTCGACCGGGTCGTCGAACTCGGCAGCTCGTGGGATGGCGGGCGGAGCGGCCCTTGGGGCAGCGGGAGGAATCCGAGCGGGATCTCTCAGGTAGTCACGCCGCTCGGGAGGGTGTGGCGAAACATACCGCGCCCTCTTGCCGTAGGCAATGGCCTCTCTCCTGTCGGCGAACACGGCATGATCACGGTTGCCCGGGAGAGTCTCATCAAGGAGCGGTTGTTCCGGTCCCTGTTGTCCTGGCCTGGGATTACCGTAGTCAGGCCGCCGTTCTGCAGCGCGCTCGGCGAGGAGCTGGTCAACCAGCCTCTTCTGTTCGGCGAGCTGCTGACGTAGCGTAGCCTTCTCGGGATCCTCCTCTGCCCTCTGCATGGAGGCAGATGGGTCGGCGGGCTTTATAGCCTCGCTGTGCTCTTTTCCTTTGCTGACGTTTCGGCTTAACGTCAGTGCTTCAGTGGGTGCGGGGAGCCCCAGGAGGTTTCTCTGATGACGAGTAACTCTCACTGATGGATCTGACGACGGCTTGTCTTTGGGGGGGAAGCCCCCGTCGAGAAGTTCCAAGTCGTTCCCCTCTCCCGACAGGTCAGCCATATTGACCGTTCCTGTCCCTGGGGATATACCCTCAGGGCCACCCAGCGAATCGGGCTGTCGGCGGATCACACTGAAGCGTAGGGCAGCGTACTGCCCCCATCCACAGATATACACGTGGGGAGTGGCTTCCTCGATAACTTTGCGGAGTACTTGAAAACACTCAACGCATCGTTGTTGGAGGGCCTCGTGGTGCCCAAATGACCCGGGGTGCCGGACCGCGGGGAGCGTGGCCAGGTCAATTTGACGGCACTGCTCACCAACATCCTCCAGGTGCGCTTGGCTCCCGGGGTATGGCATTTGTAGGCGGTGAAGACAGGAGCGAGTCTCCCGGAGAGTTCGGCGGAAGCATTCGAACTCATCCGGGGTGAGCGATTCGGGTGCATCAAAGCCCGGTCCTGCGACTGGCCAAAACTTCTCAGGGAAGTGGCCCTCTGCAAGGACGGTCCAGAAGCTCCACGACTCAAACTCGGGACTCAGATCTCCTTGGTCCTCTTCCATGGCTGGGAACGGACGGGAAACTGGTAGTGGTGCCGAGGCGGGCCGTCGGGCCGACGGGCTGGCCGGCGGCGAATACGGCGAGCAGGCCGATTGGCCTCCATATCCCGGGCCTCCCCCTGAGGGTGGCGGTGCCCCAGCTACCACATCACGATAGGACGGGCCGGCGAGCGAACATCCTGCCGTAGCATCGGTGCTCGCCGAGGGCGCACCAGATCGTGGTTCGACCATCGGTCCCCAGAAAAAGTCTCCGGCTTCTCTGATCGAGACGGAAGGCACTTCCGGAGGGGCCGGTACCAACCGCAAGTTTGATCCTTGGGGGTCTACCAGGCCCTCGTTACTCCGGATATACCTTCGGAGAGACGCGGGGATCACATCGATCTTGCTCTCGGGGAGCACGAGGCTGACGTGCCGCATTCCTACCCCTGCTCTTGACTGGCGGGATTGGGGAAGGGGCTCTGTCGCCGAATCGTACTCCGCCTCTGAGTCAGAGAAGCAAACCGGTCGGATCTCTGTCCGGAACTCCGTAACATTCTTCCCTCGGCGTCGACGCCTTGCCTTCCTGCCCCTGGGTGGTTCTTCGGGGCAGGGCTGATCTCTGTCCTGGCGTCCTCCGGCCGCACTGGTGCTGGGGCCAAGAGGACTGGAAACCAAGGTGCGAGGGGCACCGGGACAGATATCAAAGGGGACGCGGGGAGAGATGATTCCGGGCGGGCCTCCGGGCCGTGATCGGGAGGTGGGATGACCCATGCCTCTTGGATCGGCCACACGGAGTAGCCCCTGCCGGTGAATAGCGCTACCGCGAGGTGGTCCGCGGTGGCTACTGCCAGTGCCAGCAACCGGGAGAGTCAACCCAACCTGCCTCTGGGGCGGTCGGGGCCTCGATCCGGGTCGGGCATAGGAGTTCCCCCGCTCAGGATGCACAGGGGCCTGGCGACTGGAGCCAACGGTGGCTCGGGCCAGTGCGGCCGCTGTTGCTAGAGCCCCAAGGTGGGCATCCTCTTCCGCTCGCACCCGACGTTGGCGTCGAGACAGACGAGTCGGGATGAGCGGCGCGGGCAGGTGGAGAGCCTGTTCCTCGATTGGAGAGGCCCGGCGGCGGCGTCGCCGTGGCCTGGCGGGAGTCCTTACCGAAGATCCCTGGAGCGAATCCCGGATAGGGTGATCCCGGGCCTCTTCCACCTCATCCGCGTAGGGAAGGGAACTGTCAGAGCGCTCCGGGGATAAGCTCCCGAAGTGGTTGGACGTTGAGGTAGGCAGCGGTGCCTCCCTGCGCGGCCCTCGGGGGCGGCGGTGGTGGCGAGGCGCAGCCTCCTCAAGGTCTAGGCGAGCCATTTCCCTAGTGGGGATGACTCCCTCTTCCTCGTATCTCCGCACCAGGGTGTTGATCACCCTTCTCTGGATGACCTCCGAGGGGGAGAGAGGGCGTGGTCGTCCCGCAATTGCGGCTGCTGGGACGGCTGTGGAACGGGCGGGACCGCGCGGAGTAGCCGCGTCGGTGTTTCCCCTGTCCCTGCGCCAGTGGGCGGGCGGCGATCGGGCACTGGATCGGGCGACCTGATTTCTGAAAGCAGGGAGAATGACCCATTAACACTGACAGGAAAAAGGAATCGACAACCAACCATTAGTGCCACGACGCCTTCCGTGGGGGGAACCCAGGCCCTTGACGTTGCGAGACGGAGTGCCCGATTTCACTTCCCCATCCCCTGGCGGGTAAGACTGAATGCTTGGCCGGGCAACATGCCGGTCTTCCAACACCTCTGAAAGCCATCGGTCTTCGTATCGAGGAGAAGAGATTCACGTCGGGTTCACCATTTTTCTGTTTCGGTGCGGATGTGCGTCGGGTTACGCTGTTCCGCCAGGACGCGTTCGCGCGTGCACCTGTCAACCCGAGGGGATGGGCGCGCGGCTTGTGGTCCCGCAGTCCCGCTTTCCAAGGGCGGGCGGCATCCGTCCCTTATTCAGGGGCGTCTGCTCCTTGATCGAAACCGGGATGATGGGATGTCGGCTCCTCCTTCCTTGGACGTCTCCTCGGAACTCGTCGCCTAATCCGGGTCTCCCTCATAGACTTAAGAATGTTCGTGAATCTCGTTCCCGGCGCCATATCTTCATGGACACCGGTTAATTACGCTGCTTCCGCCCGGACGTTCCAAGGAGTCTGGGCGGGGCAGCAACCTGCGGTGAGAAGGCCGGGTGGCTCTGGGTGCTGGGGGCGTGTCGTAGCACTACGGCTTTGCACGTCTGTCTTCCGTCCCTAATAGGGCTTCTCGAAGGCATGATGGCCTGAGGCATCCCGTACTAGGTGCGGGGAACTGTGTCACCTGAGGTTTTCCTCAGCTTCCCATGTTTAACACGGGGTATGCCGCGAGTTTAACGTCCAGCGGGGACGACATCGGACCGATCAACACGAAAAGTGGATCAGATGACAGAACCCCTTGCGGGGAACCTCCGACGCTGGGGCCAGCACATGGGCGGCTTCCCAAGTAACGTGGAGTGGAGTGAAGTGGCATGACCCCATCGGGATGTGGCGGCCCGGGTAAGGATCAGGATGGATGATGAAGTGAAGAGCTTGGACCCCAGAGGGGCTTCCTACGTACCGCGCGTTAACACGGATCAAAGTCAACGTAGTTCGGGCATACAGTTTAACGTCATGCTGGACGTCGGCAAGCCGACTCACGAAGAGGTCGAGGCCGCCGGGCGGAGGATTGAACCGAACCACCTCGCACGGAGGGGGATGGAACGGCCGGGTGGATCACAGTTTCACGTCATGCTGGACGATAAAAGGGGAAATGGAAAAGGGGGGCTGTGGGGAGGCACCGTGGAGATACACACGGGCAGTCTCCCACAGGGGCGGATTCATAGGTGAATCAACGCAAGCGTGAACCCTGGAGGGGTCCACTGATGGACGAACCGACGTAAATACGACCGGGACGACCAGGTGGTGGGCTTGGACCTCAGGGAGGCTTCCTTCGTACCCTGTATAGAAGACAGGGATCAAAGTCCACGTAGTTCATTCTGTCAGGACTTACGCACTTGGGGCAGCCCAGATGCTGCAAAACTCAGTTGGAAGGGACTTGGACCGAAAGCAGAAGACACCTCGATCCCAGTCAGACCCTCTACTGGTTTCGGCAGTGGGGAGGCGCAATGGAGATACACATGTGCAGCCTCCCACGAGAAACTGAGGGTTTGTAATACCCTGCCCCCGTAGGGAAAAGCCACTCCCATTAAATCGTCCCTAAAGAGGGGAAATCCCGACATCCCTGCAGAGACGAGCGGGTGGGGGCCACATCCAAACCGGGGGGACCCTGCGTGCGGAGCACGGGATCAGGTTGCGGACGGTTTAGCGTCTTGCCAGACGAAGTACAGTTTAACGTCATGTGTTGAGGACGAAGCGGACGGTTTAACGTCTTGCCGGACGAAGTACAGTTTAACGTCATGTGTTGAGGACGAAGCACTTGGCAGTTTAACGTCTTGCAGCGCGGACGATGGGGGCTAGGCAGTTTAACGTCGTGCAGCTTGGACGGATGTGCAGTTTAACGTCATGCTGGACGAATAGGTAGTTTAACGTCATGCTGGACGTATGCGCAGTTTAACGTCATGCGGGACGAATGCGCAGTTTAACGTCATGCTGGGCATAGGTTGCCGGACGAATGTGCAGTTTAACGTCATGCTGGGCATAGGTTGCCGGACGAATGTGCAGTTTAACGTCATGCTGGGCATAGGTTGCCGGACGATGGGTGCATGTCACTTCGCACGAACCTGGAGGGCCGCACGGGAAGACAACGCACGGTGCGGGCACCCAGGATGAGGAGCATCGGGCGCCACGCAGGCAGGTTCCCTTAGGAGGTCAATGGGGACGACCCTGGCAGATTGCGCGCAAAAAGGAAGCTTTGCGCGCAATACTGCGGGCCGGCGTGCAATCGGGGCAGCTGGCGCGCAATTGGGCCAGTGCCTTGCGCGCGGATGCTTGAGATTGCTCACTCCGGGCTTCGGATAGCGCGCGGGGGCAACGACTCATTCTCTAATGAATGGCCACTTGAAAGAAGGGGGGTGCGCGCAATCAGGCCGGATTGCGCGCACCCCGGGGGCAATTGCGCGCAAGCGGGTTCTTTTGCGCGCAAAGGCCTTAGGGTGAGTTTTTATTCAAATGAAAGGAGCCAGCGGGGATTGCGCGCGAAGGCGGACCCCGAGGCTTCCTTGCGCGAAAGAAAGGAGGTTACCTGAAGTTCGTCATTGTGCGCGGAAGGGGTTGAATTGCGCGCACGGGAGACGTTTCGACTTCCAGCAACCTTTGAAACGTTGGGGGTCGCCTTATATTTATAGGCAACCCCGGGCGCGGAATCCAGGGTGCGAGCGCGAAATTCTCCTCGCGGGCGCGGAATCGGGCGCGGCGCGCAAGGGAGTCGCGCGGACCCGAGGCGCGCAAAATTGCGCGCCGGACCGGCGCATTGCGCGCATCCCGGGGGGTTTGCGCGCGGAACATCACCTTTGCGCGCGGGCCTCTGAAATTCCGCGCAAGGCCTCCGGGCCCTCCGAAACATCCTTCCGACTCCAAATATGACCTCGCTTTCCGCATCCGGAGCTTCGTTTGGGAACAACGGACTTTTCCGGCGTCTACAAGTATATGAGTGATAATGATGTTATTACTTCATAATGAAACAACTAAAGAAGAAGAAGTGGAAGAAGAAATAAAGATGAAAGAATCGGTAACGGACATTACCTCTTCTTTGAAGTGCTTCTTTGAGACCTTCTTTTAGGGCACTAAAATTGGTCTTTGAAGAAGACCATGACATATAGGATGTCTCTAGGGAAGTTTAGAGGAGAAATTGACAGGGTTTGGCCGATCTTGAAGGCTCAAAGTGGTGTGAGGAAGAGGGGGAGGAGGTTCCCTTTTATAAGGGAGGAGAGGGGCACCTTTGGAATAACTAAAACTATTATTTTATTATAAAGTAAAATTCGGTTTTAAATAGCTCCAAATTGATTTATTTCTAAGATAAGGTAGGTATGGGTCTAAATACTCTCATACAATATAATTTAGACAAGTTTAGGTTCCTATTTTAACCTTATCATTTAGATTTAACATTAAGTAAAATAATTTTACTTTTACCGTGTCTTCTTGTGTTCTTATACTATAAGGTTAATAAACTTACTATAAGCAGCCAAACGAACCCCAAGTTATTTATTATTAATATATATAACCTTATCTAAGTCATTTTCCCGAACCTTAGATTTTTAGGAATAAAATAACAATTACTAATATAATATTTGTTTTAAAAACTATTTTATGTCAATTTTGACACTATTTAGTAATTGATATTTTTGAAAATCATAACAGAATTATTAGTTCGAAAAAAGTTACTTAAATAAATACTAACATGTCATATTAACTTATAAAATTAGTTTAATTCATAAAAAGTCTAAAATTACATTTATTTGGGTATTTATAACATCAATTATGCCAATATTTCATTAATAAGATAATTACTGCATCATCATTGTGTCATAAATAAATTAAATTATTTAATGTCTAAAAATTACAAATAAAATACCATTATGTAGGAAATCTTTTTATCTTTATAATTAATATTTATAGTCGAATTTATCTTATGTATAACCCCATATTAAAAATTATTTACTTATTAAACATTGATTTTAACTATTTTAACCCTTCTTTAAATAAATTAATAATAGTTGTCCTAATCTAATCCAAGTGGGCCTAAATGATCATATTTTATTCCTAAGGTTGTTTATTGTCGAATTAAACTTTTCCAATAGAATTAGGACATGTGTTAGGGTAATAATAATATCATTTTTACCCTTAATTACCCTATTTACTTTTAACCGTGGTAAAAAAAAGTAAAAAGTTATTATTCACCAAAAATTATTTTCATCTCATTGAACCACATTTTACTTACTGACATCAACCGTGTCTCTGGGATTTTCTAAATTCCACTCACAGAAGTGGTAAAATTAAGTGTTATGAAAAATTCTGTTTTTTAACTACCACTTAGTGGTTTCACTATTCATCAAAAATTGAAAGTTTCAGAAAAATACCAAAATTTCACCCTAGGCTAATTTTGATATTCCGAATCCAAAAATAAATTCCATTTTGAAAAATAAAATTTATAAAATTTTAAAAAGTGGTTATTACTATTCATAACGGCTAGTTTTAATAATATTTTATTAGCATATCATTGTTTAGTGAAACTCGGTATTGCGTACGACGCAAGCTATCGAGGAAGGTTGTGATTTCGTGTAAAGAAATCCAAGCAAGTGTTGTGTGTAGAAAAATATTCCTTTGATGATTTATATAACATAAAAGTGTCGGGTGTTACAGATATGAAAGGACTATTTTGTCGTTTTTCGTACGAGGTACTTTTTGACTTTTCCGACAAAAGTACGAGAAGAATGTTTTTTTTAACTTATACGGCATGAAAGGATTTTTACGGTTTTATAAAGCCATGTTTTCATGAAGCTTACTCAAAAATATTTCATGACTATTTTCAAGAAAATCATTTTCTTTTAAAAATGCATTCCATTTTGTGAAAAGAAAATGATTTTAAAGAAGAATGGATATTTCCCTCAAGAATTCATTTCAAGTGTTTTATCAAAACCATTTTCCATCTAAAATGAAATTATTTCATATGTCTATGTTTTAAGTATAATGTCTCTATGATTTACATGGTTTAACTTTTCTTATTATGAAATGATTTCCATTTCTTTTATATGGATTATTTTATGATGGGATGATGTTTATGAAACCCATTTTATTCGTTGGGTTATTATGAATGATGTATGTTTATTTTGTGGTACAAGTAAGAATGATTTCATTATGAGATGGGTGGGACCTATATCTCCCTCCAATGCATTGGGTAAAGATTTATATCTCATGAGATAGACATGGATGGAACGGAAAGTTAAACCAGTTCAGTAATACAGGACTAGAACGAGGAGTGAACTCGATTCAGAAAGGGACTTTGTCCACTAAGATGGTCTTGGAAACAATGCCTTGGCTAATATGGAAATCATATCATGTGCTTAATGGATTCCACAATTACATGTTTTATTCCCATGCTATTTTATCATTCTTAATGTTTCATTATGATCTATGCCTTGCGTAATTCCATGTTTTATGTCATTGCTCAAGCTTTTGATGTTTAAACATTATGTTCATGTTTTTAAGTTCAAATGTATATGGTATGTTTTATTTTATCCATGCTTACCCTTACTGAGAATTTGAGCTCACCCTTTTTGTGTTTTCTTTTCCCCAGGATATAAAGAAAGGTTTTAGGTAAGAAAAAAAGGGAAGATCTTTATGGGAGATGTTGAAGATCTTTCACCACGATTAGAAGATTACGTTCCAAGTTTCCAAAGACACTAAACTATTACGGTCCTTATGTGTCTGTTTTTGTTATGTATTAAATATTATGCTAAAGTAATGTAATGTCCATGTACGTTAATATTCGGGTCTCTACATACATGGTGTCCAGGGGGTGGGCTGTCCAAGGAGGTGAGCGGGTTGTCCGGGGGGGTACAGGGTGTCCAAGGGGGGTGCGGGGTGTCCAGGGGGTGGGAGGGCTGTCCAAGGAGGTGAGCGGGGTGTCCAGGGGGTGGGTGGGGCTGTCCGGGGGGGGTACAGGGTGTCCAGGGGGTGGGCTGTCCAAGTAGGTGAGCGGGCTGTCCGGGTGGGGTGGGCTGTCCAAGGAGGTGAGCGGGCTATCCAGGGGGGTATAGGGTCTCCAAGGGGGGTGAGGGGTGTCCAGGGGGTGGGCGGGCAGTCCAAGGAGGTGAGTGGGGTGTCCAGTGGGTGGGTGGGGCTGTTCGGGGGGGGGGGGGTACAGGGTGTACAGGGGTGGGCAGTCCAAGGAGGTGAGCGGGCTGTCCGGGGGTGGGCGGGCTATCCAAGGAGGTGAGCGGGCTGTCCGGGGGTAGTACAGGGTGTCCAAGGGGGTGCGGGGTGTCCAGGGGTTGCAGGGTGTCTAGGGGGTGGTGGGGCCGTCCGGGGGGTTGGAGGTGTCCAGGGGGTCGGGGGGTGTCTAGGGGGGTCGGGGTGTCCAGGTGGGCGGGCTGTCCGTGGGGGTGGTCAGGCTGTCCAATGGGGAGGGGGAGTCTAGGGGGTGGGAGGGCTGTCCAAGAAGGTGAGAGGGGTGTCCAGGGGGTAGGTGGGGCTGTCTAGGGGGGTACAGGGTGTCCAGGGGTGGGTGGGCTGCCCATGGGGGGTACGGGGTGTCCAGGGGGTGGGCGGGCAGCCCATGTGGTTGGCGGGGCTATCTAGGGGGGTGGGCGGGCTGTCCAGGGGGTGGGTGGTCTGTCCACAGGGGGTGGTCGGGCTGTCCACGGGGGTGGCGGCACTGTCCAGTGGGGTCGAGGGTGTCAAGGGGGTGGGGGGCTTTCCAGGGGGTGGGGGGGCTGTCCACGGGGGGTGGTCGGGCTGTCCACGGTTGATTCATTTGATGACATAGTATAGGTATATTTATATGAAAATAATACCCCCACAATAATCATGGAGCCCTGTCATTAGTCTAAACCCCTAGAACACATAAAAGAAGCTATTATGGACATTTACTAAAATATTTAACACCATAAGAATAAAAATACACTCTAAATATAGTTTGAGAGTATATAATGGTGTCTGTGAAAAAAATGATATTAAATCAATTTAAATGAATATGGAACAAATGAGGGTTTACAATACACTAAGAGTACCTCAAACAATCCAAAACCAATATAGCGCCACATATTTAACTTCATGAAACAGGACCTGGAAATCTTACCTATGCCTTTACTGATGACCACCTAATTGAAACACTATTTATGGTTCTTGAACACAAGGAAAAAACTATGTTTGGTCTCTACCAAATCAATCACCCCCTTGTAGATCATAATCTTGTTTCCCCTTATACTAAAATGGTCTCACTGGAAGCTACTTCTAATGCTGGTCCTAAACCATTCATTCTCCACAAAACAATGATCAAAGAATCATTGGACACATCTTAATGAAGATACAAGCTCATCACATAAACACATCAAAACAGAAACAAAAACATATAGGATGGGTCTAAATAAAAAACATAATTAGATAAATTTCAATAAAAAATAAGGTACCAGTTAATAAGATACCTTAAAAACATCAAAATAAAAACATAAACATAAACAAATCAAAATAAAAAACACAGAAACAAAAACATATAGGATGGGTCTAAATCAAAAACATATAGGTTAAATAAAAACAAAAACAAAAACATAAACACATCAAAATCAAATCTAAAAAATGAAATGTTAGATAAATTTCAATAAAAATAAGGTGTCGGTTAATAAAATTACAAATTTATGATGGGTCTTATGAGATTCAGAATTAGATTCAACACCTTGGATGGGATGGAAGAAGAGGAACCTGAAGGAGCTCGAAGATCCAAACTGGTCCGGCAGAAGGAGCTCCAAAATCGCATGTTGCTCCCGTTTAGGGTTCTGTATCGTGAATGGGGAAGAGGACGGGCCACTACTAATTTGGGGGAAAGTTGTGCCAACGGTTTTTAAAAACTGTTGGTATATACGTTTGGGGCACACCTATACCAACGGTTCTAAAGAACCATTGGGAAAAACCTTTCCCAACCACACCTATACCAACGGTTCATTATAACCGTTGGGAAAAACCTCCCCCAACCACATTTTTACCAACGGTTCAATGAGAACTGTTGGTAAAAATCCCCTAAACACATCAATACCAACGGTTTACTAGAACCGTTGGTAAAACCTTGCCTAAACCATCCTTTACCAACAGTTCTATGAAACCGTTAGTATGTAAGTGTAGGGGAAAACCCACATTTCAGTAGTGTATATATTGTTATTATAATTTTTATACCTACACATATATAAACTTCCATCAAATTTTTAATGAACTTATCTTTCGTGCGTATAGAGGACTACAACCTCGTGAAATGATGTCGTCTATTTTTCCTTTACCACCTCTCATGGTTGGGAATTATGATGGAAAAACTATTTTTATATAATATATATTATATTTATGTTTCCTATTATTTTTTAATTATTACATAAAACAAACCTTTAAGCTTTCTAGTTTTTTAATTACAAAAACTTCATTTATGGACGTGTGGACTATGACCTCCTCAATGTGATGTGACTCATTCACACTTTACACGGAATGTATTGAGGATGGGTTTTAGTAAAATTATATGAAATATATGAAATAATAATTCTACTAGAATTATAATATATATATATACATACATACATATATGTCATTTAGTTTTTTTCCTTCAATACAAAAACAAAATAGTGTTCATGCATATGATCCTCAGCCCAATTGGTGAGGACTCCTTAAATGCATCCAAGAGACCCAGGATCAGTAGACTGTAGCAGGTACTATAGTAGTACTAAAGTAGGGACTGTAGCAGGTATTGTAGTAGGTACTGTAGCAGGTATTGTAGCAGGAACTGTGCAGAACTATAGCATGTACTATAGCGGGAACTGTAGCAGGAACTGTTTGGCACTATAGCAGCCGAGAATATTCCCCTATTTGGGCCTTTGGGCCACAAATTTGGTCCCCAAGTCCTTTAAGACCTTCATTCCACCCATTACTTCAAGTTAGTAAGTCCTTCGGGCCACCTCAAGGCCTTCGGGCCACCTTAAAGTGCAAATAGAAACCAGATTACCTACAAGGAACAAGCTTTAGAAGGATGAGGAGCAATGAGTATTCACCATAGCAGAAGTTAAACGAATTTTAAGAATAAGAGGGTATGAAACCTGCCATTGGGACAAGCATGTGCATGCATGGTAAATCCTAGCCGAAAATCCATGCAAAGGTGGAGAGCTAATTTCACGATAAAGATGTTGGGGAGGAGCAGTTCCAAGTAGTTAATCTGGATTGTATGTCATGTTTGAGGCTTATGGGTAATGAATTCCTCTTAGGAATTTGGGACATGTAATACTTATTCCTATGGGTATTTTAAGGGTTCCACCTCACCCCTTTAAAGATTGATTATCAAAAATCAATAAAAAATGAAGGCATTCGGGCCATTGGAGGAAATAGTGTTCATGAGTACGTACGACCTACCGTCTCCACGAACGGTGTATTCCATTTCATATTATATGTTTTATATATTATTATAAATATTTATATGATGAATATATATTATATTTACATTATATTTAACATTAATTCCATAATTAAATAATAATTTAAGTAAGAGAATCAATAATAACAAGTCAAAATATATACGAAAAACAAAGTGAAAATTACCCAAAACGTAACATTAACATGAAATTTATAATAAAATGAGTAATATAAAGTAAAAATAAAATAATATATGGTATGATATATGATAATATTTTTTTCTATATAAGATTTATAATAAAATTATAATTATTATACAAGAGGTTTGAAAGTGTACAAAAAAATTAAAGACTTAAGGTTAGGGTTTTTCTCGCCTCACTTTTATTCCTATGAGACTTATGCCTTATTCACCACTAAATTATTTTTTGTGGTGTTTATAATAGCCATGAATGTATTATAATATTATTATAATTAAATTTATTATTATTTACATATCCCTTTTATGATATTTATTTCATGGGGTTTATGGTTCAAAAGTTTCCAAATCGGTAAAGTAATTTTTTCTCAATTTGTCTTCTTTGAGACACATTCCATGTTATGTAGCTGTATTTTTCTATGAGTTGTATATACTACCTTTTGAAATGTTATGTAATGAATAAAATTATTTTAATTATATTTTAATTATATTTTAATCTATATTTAATGTCATTATTTCTATAGTATTATGATCCAAAGTTACCAAAGTGGTTATAGTTTATTACTATAATCTCATAATTTATCGAAATTATTTATGATTAATCTTCTAATAATGAAATATTACGATCAATATCTCAATAAAATTCATTAAATTTCCTATAATCTGGTTATAAAAAATATATCCATTTATTGGTACCATTTTTTTATTCTTTTTTAATTATGTTAATTAAGAAATTTTTTCTAAGAAAATTCGATGTTATTTCTCTCTTTGGTCGATTTTTTTTTTCACAAAGCCATGATTTATAAGACTATTTTCAACAATGTTTTAATATTATGTGTAATAGAAATTTTACCCATTTTTTAAATTTTTAATAAAACATTTTAAAAGGAATCGCCTTGTCATTTTCTGATCAAGACACTTTTCTAAAATTTTTACGGTGCAAAACAGAATGTTCGTCATGTAAAAATTTACCCATCGTCATTTCCTTGAAGATTCCTTTTAATGTTTACAAGTTTTTTAAAAATAAATTTTTTTCTATTATTCTATAAATTATTTTTTTAATGTTTTATTTAATGAAAACGGACTTTAATAATGTTTTATATTTCAGAAAGTGTTTAAAATAGTTTTCAAAGATTCCTTTATATGATTTCAAGGTTATTTTCAAAGGAGGTTTATTTCAAAAAATTTATATTTAAAAAATATATTTTTAAAAGAAAAAAAGGATATTTTCCTCAATAAATTTTTTAAATTATTTTTTATTATTCCAATATATTTTTTAAAGTGGTTTTAAAGAAAAGTATTCCAAAAATATTATATGTTTGAAAAAGTGATTTTTCCATAAAAGTTATGTTCAAAGTGATATTACAAAATACTTCTCCATATATGATAATATCCATTGAAATAGTTTATGATTTAATATTATTATGATCCAAGGACACCATTATAATTATTATTTTTGAATGGCTTACGATTGAGATGAAAAGTTTTTTTTGAAACCAGTTTCTCTTACACAGGTTATACCCTGATAAAATTCTTATGAAACCCACTTCACTTAATAGGTTATTCTATGCTGAAATTATTTTTAAACCTATATATTTTCCATACGTTATGATATGATGAAATTTTTATGATACCCATTTAATTTCATGGGTTATGATATGGTGTTTATGAAACCCATATTTTTTAAGGTTTATTAAATGATGAATGTTTTATTATCTTGTGGAACATGTATGTATGATTTAATTATGAGATAGGTGGGACGCATATATCCCTCCAATGCATTAGGTAAAGATTTATATATCTCATGAGATAGATAGGGCTATATTGACAAGTGAACTCGGTTTAATAATACTAGGATAGAATGGGAGGTGAACCTGGTTCAATAATACAGATTTAGAATAAGAATTGAACTCGGTTCAGTAATATAGGGTTGGAAAGGGAGGTGAACCTTGTTCAATAATTCAGGGATGGAATGGGAGTAAAACTCGGTTCAGTAATATAGGGATGGAATGGGGATTGAACCTATTTCTCTAAAGGACTTTTTCTACCAATATGGTCTTTATAGTGAACCTTGACTACTAAGATGGTTTGGGGAGTGAACCCATTATACTAAGATGGCCTTGGAACTAAGACTTGACTATCATATAAATCATTTTATATGTTTATATGTCGGCCAAAATCACATTTATTATGCTTATTTAATGATATCATGGATTATTATATGGATTTCCTGGTGATTCATGTCTTATGATCTACCAATATTTATGCCATGACTCTTGATTATGATCTTCGATATGCAGGGTATGATCTTATAATGTTGAGTTAATGTTCCCATACCCTTATGATCATGTTATGCTTATATATCTCCCTTATTTACCATTACTGAGCATCTGAGATCACTACTTTCTTATATCTATTTCCCAAGGTTTTGAAGAAAGGTTTTAAGTAGGATCCCTAAAAGGTAATATATTTAAAGGATATGTTGAAGATATTTTACCATGTTAGGATATTATGTTTCCAAGTTTCCATATACACTATGCTATTATGTTCCTCGGGAATTTATTTTTTGTAATGTTCTGAATATTAATCTAAAATGATATAAAATCTATGTATGTTATTTCTAGGTCGCTATAATTTTTATCAAAGGAAAGGTTTAGTCAACCATTAAAAACTAGGATCAGAAAACCTTAGGGAAATCCCTAGGTATATTTGTAAGGATATTTCAAGTTATTTCTCTAAGAATAAGTTGAAGGTGCCATAAAATTAAAAGTAGGTGTCATGATTTAGAAATACTATAAATAATTTTTCATGATTATTTGGTTTCCTACTATGATAAGTGTTTCTCACCCTATAACTTCTTGTTTTAGCTGACGGCGAGAGCTAGAAGAAACTAGGTTAACATTTTATGTTTCAAATGTGGAAATTATGGGCATTATAAAAATCAATTTCCTATGTGGAAATCTCATGAAGATAATAAAGAAGGTGGTATGAGTATTGGTTTTACTACTGAAGATAAAGAGACTACAAACTACAAGTGAAAAGTATGGTATGTTTTAACAATATTAATTATATTAAATGTAAGAATCATGATTAGATTTAGGTTGAGGAACCATAAGATGTGATTAAAATTTCATATTATATGAAAGGGGTATTAAGGAATAAGATGATGAAGCATGGGTACTGGTTTAAGAAAAAAGTTGGATGATTGAAGTATATATGTTTTTGAATTCAATGATTATGTTATATGAATCATTAAATATATAAGTATTTTTAGTATAATTTATTCATTAAGGATTTTAAAGGATATATTTAATCGTGATGATGACTTAGAAAAATAATTTAATTGAAATATGGTATTTTTATTAAGGTAAGGTAACCCTTAATGTGTTCTTAATGATGAGATAATGATGTTTGGATAAAGATATAATGGATATGAATAATAAAATTGGACAGTACTAGTTACCATGGAAATGATTCACTACTAGAAAATAAGGTTATACCAATGGTTTTAAACCGTTGGTATAGGCTGGAAAACCATTGGTATATCCTATACCAACGGTTTTCCAAACCTTCAGGTAGTAAGCTATGAGGAAATCCCTATACCAATGGTTTTATCTAAACCGTTGGTATAGCCCACTATATTTATTGATATACCAACAGTTCTAGGCTAACTGTTGGTATATGTTTGTATAACATTTTTACCAATGGTTTCCAAAAAACTATTTCTATATATTAAAGACTAAAAACTATACCAATGGTTTTAAAACCGTTGTTATAGTTTTTAAATTACTCTCAAATTATACCAACGGTTTAAAACCGTTGGTATTGCGTTTTTTTAGAATTATTATACCAACAGTTTAAAATCGTTGGTACTGTGTTTTTCCAAAACTATTGCAAAACAACCCTCCAGTAGCCCCTTCAATATACACCTACATAAAAAATATCACAAAAACCACATACAGACATAAAACAGTATAAAAACACCTAAAATTGCACAAAAAACACATAAAACTGTAAAACTCTTCCAACCATGTCATGTACTATAATTCCCTATTTCTATATTCATATGACAACAATCATCTAGTAGTAATTCACCTCACCCCTGCACAACCCCCCAACCAGCACAGCCCCCCCCCCCACCTACCCATCAAATTCTAACAGGCAGAATAGTCCAATAAATACTTATTAGAGTTGAATAAGAGTTTGAAATTGGCTCAAATCCCACTTTTTTTATGATCCTATATTTGGTTATGTAATGATTTGTGATGATTTTTCCATTGAACATGTATTTTTTATAATATATGGTGAAAAGGTATTTTCTTAGGAGTCTCGTCACTTATGACCCCATGAGTGAAACTACCCAAATCATGAAAAAGAGTTTGCGACTATCGTTGATGAGTGTAAATTTCATCTGTTTTATTCACTTAAAATAATGTCCTTTTGAAACAAAAGAGGGAAATTTTGAGTGGTGCCAGCCCCACCATGCCTCTGATTAAGGCAGGGTTAACTCGTACATTTCACAAATGACCCATGGATTGTTTTACTAAAGTATCAACACAATATGAATGTATTTGGTTGGTTCTCCATATGCCGGTTGTTTTTACTTAAAAGCGTATCCATTTTAATCAAAAGAAAGACACTTTGAGTGGTATCGGCCACATTGTGCATCTAATTGAGGTAGGGTTGACTCGTACACATCACAAATGACCCATGGATACTTTTCCTAAAGTATCAATAGAATATGAATGTGTTTGGTCCATTTTCCGTATGTCAGTTGTTGTTTTCACTTAAAATGTTGTCCATTTCAAAGAAAAGTGAGACACTTTTTGAGGTGACGGACACAACACACATTGGATTGAGGCGAGGTTGACTCGTACATGTCAAAAATGACCCATGGATCATTTTACTAAATTTTAAATAGAATCTGAACACATTTGGTTAGTTTTTTGTATGTCAGTTGTTCTTTTCAATTAAAATGATGTCCATTTTAAACAACAGAGTGACATTTTGAGTGGTGTTGGCCACACCGCACCTTAGATTGAGGCAAGGTTGACTCGTACATGTCAAAAATGACCCATGGATCATTTTCTTAAAATATCAACACAATCCAAATGCGTTTTGTCGGTTTTAAGTATGCCAGTTGTTGTTTTCACTTAAAATATTGTCCATTTCAAACAAAAGTGAAACACTTTGAGTGGTTCTGGATACAATGGCCCTTGTATTGAGGCAGGGTTAACTTTTACACATCATATATGACCCATAGATCATTTTCTTAAATACTAAACATAATCTGAATGCCTTTGGTCAATTTTCTGTATGTCAGTTGTTGTATTCACTTAAAATGATGTTCTTTTGAAACAAAAGAGAGTCACTTTGAGTGGTGCTGACCACACCGCTCCGTGGATTGAGGTGGGGTGGACTCTTACATGTCAAAAATGACTCATGTATCGTTTTACTAAAGTATCAACACAATCTGAATGTGTTTTGTTAGTTTTTTGTATGTCGGGTTTTTTTACTTAAAAGAGTATCCATTTTAAACAAAAGAAAGACACTTTGAGTGGTACTAGTCACACCGGCCCTCATATTGAGGTGGTGTTGACTCGTACATGTCACATATGATCCATGGATCTTTTTCCTAAAGTTTTAACAGAATCCAAATGTGTTTGGTCAGTTTTCCATATGTTATTTGTTGTTTACACTTAAAATCCTGTCCATTTCAAATAAAAGTGAGACACTTCGAGTGATACCGGTCACACTGTGCCTCATATTAAGGAGGTGTTGACTCATACACGTTACATATGACCCTTGGTTATTTTTCCTAAAGTTTAAATAGAATTATAATTCATTTGGTTGGTTTTTAGTATTGTCAGTTGTTGTATTCACTTAAAATGATGTCCTTTTGAAACAAAAGAGAGACACTTTGAGTGGTGTCGGCCACACCGTGGCTTGGATTGAGGTGGGGATGACTCTTACACGTCAAAAATGACCCATGGATTGTTTTCTTAAAATATCACCACAATACAAATCCGTTTGGTTAGTTTTAAGTATGCTAGTTGTTGTTTTCACTTAAAATCTTGTCCATTTCAAACAAAAGAGAAATACATTGAGTGTTGTTAGACACACAGACCCTTGTATTGAGGTGGGGTTGACTTGTACACATCACATATGACCCATGGATCGTTTTCCTAAAGTTTCAATAGAATCTCAATGCCTTTGGATGCTTTTATGTATGTCAGTTGTTGTATTCACTTAAAATGATGTCCTTTTGAAACAAAAGAGAGACACTTTGAGTGGTGTCGGCTACACTGCACCTCAGATTGAGGCAGGGATGACTTTTACACATCAAAAATGACCCATGTATCATTTTCCTAAAGTATCAACACAATTTTAATGTGTTTTGTCAGTTTTCCGTATGCCGGTTGTTTTTACTTAAAAGCATATCCATTTTAAACAAAAGAAAGAAACTTTGAGTGGTACCGGCCACACCGTGCCTCGGATTGAGGTGGGGTTGACTCATACACATCTCAAATGACCCATGGATACTTTTCCAAAAGTATCAACAGAATATGAATGAGTTTGGTTGGCTTTCTGTATGCCAGTTGTTGTTTTCACTTAAAATGTTGTCCATTTCAAAGAAAAGTGAGACACTTTGAGTGGTTTCGGCCGCACCATGCCTTGTATTCAGGCTAGGTTGACTCATACACATTAAAAATGATTGATGGATCATTTTTTTGCAGTATCAATACAATAAAAATGTGTTTGGTTAGTTTTCTGTATGCCAGTTGTTGTTTTCACTTAAAATCATGTCCATTTCAAATAAAAGTGAGACATTTCGAGTGGTTCCGGACACACCGACCCTTTCATTGAGGCGGGGTTGACTCTTACACGTCACATATGACCCATGTATTGTTTTTCTAAAGTTTCAATAGAATAAGAATGTGTTTGTTCAGTTTTCTATATGCCAGTTGTTGTTTTCACTTAAAATCGTGTCCATTTCAAATAAAAGTGAGACACTTCAAGTGATATCGGCCACACCGTGCCTCGGATTGAGGCGAGGTTGACTCATACACATCACATATGACCCATGGATCCTTTCTCTAAAGTATCAATAGAATCCTAATGCGTTTGGTTGGTTTTCTATATAGTATTTGTTGTTTTCACTTAAAAGGTTGTCTATTTCAAAGAAAATTGAGACACTTTGAGTGGTGTCGGCTACACCGTGCCTTGGATTGAGGTGAGGTTGAATCATACACGTCAAAAATGACCCATGGATCATTGTGTTGCTGTATCAACCCAATCCAAATGCGTTTGGTTGGTTTTCCGTATGTTAGTTATTGTTTTCACTTAAAATCCTGTCTATTTCAAATAAAAGTGAGACATTTAGAGTGGTTCCAGCCACACTGGCCCTTGGATTGAAACAGGATTGACTCGTACATGTCACATATGACCCATGGATCGTTTTACTAAAGTTTCAATAGAATCCGAATGTGTTTCGTCAGTTTTATGTATGCTAGTTGTTGTTTTCACTTAAAATGATGTCCATTTCAAATATAAGTGAGACACTTCGAGTGATACCATCCACAATGTGCCTCAGATTGAGACGGGGTTGACTCTTACATGTGACATATGACCCATGTATATTTTTCATAAATTTTCAACAGAATTAGAATGCCTTTGGTTGGTTTTCTGTATGTCAGTTGTTGTATTCACTTAAAACAATGTCCTTTTGAAACAAAAGAGAGACACTTTGAGTGGTGCCGGCCACACCACACCTCGGATTGAGGCGGGGTTGACTCATACACATCAAAAATTACCCATGGATAGTTTTCCTAAAATATTAACACAATCCGAATGCATTTGGTCAGTTTTAAGTTTTCCAGTTTTTGTTTTCACTTAAAATCTTGTCCATTTCAAACAAAAGAGAAACACTTTTAGTGGTGATCGCCACACCGGCCCTCATATTGAGGTTGAGTTGACTCGTAAACGTCACATATGACCCATGGATCATTTTCCTAAAGTTTCAACAAAATCATAATTCCTTTGGTCAATTTTCCGTATGTCAGTTATTGTATTCAATTAAAATGATGTCCTTTAAAAACAAAAGAGAGACACTTTGAGTGGTGCCGGCCACACCGCACCTAGGATTGAGGTGGGGTTGACTCTTACACATCAAAAATTACCTATGGATCATTTTACTAAAGTATCAACACAATAAGAATTAGTTTGGTTAGTTTTCCATTTGTCGGTTGTTTTTACTTAAAAGCATATCCATTTTAAAAAATAGAAAGACACTTTGACTGGTACCGACCACACCGTGACTCGGATTGAGGTGGGGTTTACTTGTACACATCAGAAATGACCCATGTATCCTTTTCCTAAAGTATCAACAGAATCCAAATGAGTTTGGTTAGTTTTTTGTATTCCAGTTGTTGTTTTCACTTAAAATGTTGTCCATTTCAAAGAAAAGTGAGACACTTTGAGTGGTGTCGGCCGCACCGCACCTCATATTGATGCGAGGTTGACTCTTACATGTCAAAAATGACCCATGGATCTTTGTGTTGTAGTATCAACACAATTTGAATGCATTTTGTCAGTTTTCCGCATACGAGTTGCTGTTTTCACTTAAAATCATGTCCATTTCAAATAAAAGTGAGACATTTTGAGTGGTGCCAGCCACACCAGCCCTCGGATTGAGGCTGGGTTGACTCGTACATGTCACATATGACCGGGGTCCAAGGAGGAGGGAGGTGGATGTCTAGGGGGATTTCTGTGGGCTATCGTGGGCTGTCCAGGGTCCAGGGAGGAGGGTGGGGGCTGTCCGGGGGGCTGTTCGGGGGGTTGTCCGGGGTCTAGGGAGGAGGGTGGGGGGTTGTCCGGGGGGATGTCCAGGGTATTAGAAGGAGGGTGGGGGGATGTCTGGGGGGATTTTAGGGGTCTAGGGAGGAGGGTGGGGGTTTTTCTGGGGTCCAGGGAGGAGGGTGGGTATTGTATCTAAAACTCTATCTAGGTATCATACATCGAATTCTGACAGGACCGCAAACAATTGCCAGGTGTCATCCTGGAGCAGGTCCAAATCACGGCATTACCATGGCGTGAAAGTGGCGTGACCAAAACATGATAGTGGCATGACCGCAGCGTGACCGCGGCATGTTGGCCTAGTCTAGCGACATCTGCGGGGAAACATCTTCCGACTAGGATTCCAAATAAATCCTATGTAGTTGTCCTTCACATTATAGAAACTGATCTTATATTATAAAAAATATACTATTGATTTGGGATTGTGGTATGATAAAGATATATATTTTATATTAATTGTTTATAAAAGTGGTACTAGGTTGTTGAAACTACTGATTGAGAGTCAAATTATCACACCCTAAACTATCACTGTGAGTTTTCGTAGATAGCGCACCTCCATTGGAGGGGTTTTATTATAAAAGCATGATTTTATTTATCAAATGAAACAATTATATTAAATAAAAATTATTCAAGATATTCAATTCAATATAATTAAGCATAATTAAGAAAGAATCTAAATTAAATTTAAAGCATTCTTAAATTAAAGAGGCTACGAGAGGGACTCTACCTCAAGGGGTGTCTCCCATGGGTGTCTTGGGGTGTGTAGTGTCAATCTATGATTTGTTTGGTGCTTCCATATTGTGGGAAATGTGTAGTGCATGGTAAGTTTAATAACTACATTAGTCAATTAGAAAATATACCCATATTCAATATAGATATACCCACTTTTGATAGATAATACCATCCAAATAACCAACTCGAAAATCCAAGACCAGAATTTTACTTTACCAATTCCAATTACATAATATATGCAGCACCAACTTATGTTTTATGAACCAATCAATTAAAGGGAAAGAAACTCCTCACAATAACCCATAAAATCTCATATAGCATCACTCACCTCTAAATCATTATAACATCATTAGGCTTCCACATTTGGTCAAAAATAAAGAGTTATAATGAATTCAAAAATATCCATACCAAAGTGAAAACCAGGTTCAAAAAATAAAGAGTTATACAGAATTCAAAAATGTAATGGATTAATCTTCCCATAATCACCATCACCATCACCACTGTCATCATCGGCCTCATCCTCATTGCCATCTCTATCCTCATCATCATCCTCGTCATCGTCCCCATGCTCATTGTCAGCCCCATCCTCACCCTCGGCCCCATCCTCGCCCTCGGCCCCATCCTCGCCCTTGTCCTTATCCTCATCATCGCCCTCATCCTCTTCAGCATCCTCGCCATCACCAGGAATTTCATCATATCAACCTCCACTAGAACTACCACCCGGTTCATTGGATAATGCACCATCGACGACATATATGTCTGACACGCCGCGTTGTCCTATGGTGGAAGTGATAAAGATAAATCTTTGATCAGTTTCATAAATTATTTCTCCCTTGTTTGAACATGTTCTTCCAACTCTGTGACCCTTTTATCAGAATCTATTTCATTCTCCTTGACCTTTTCCAAATCAGTGGTACTAGAATGGATACTTGGAGAGGACTAATACCTCGTGGGGACTATATTCTTACCAGGTCAGTAGCGTACTCGACCAGAGTGCTCATCTCCCAAAAACTGATATAATTGATCGTGTGGCCCTAAATTTTCAGGCTCATGGGCATCAAGATCCTCTAAAGCATCCTTTTAAAAATATAGATTATTAAATTTCAAAATATATATTAAAATTTGAAATAAACAAATTAAAACTTACAATCTTTTCGTGTGTCAGTTCATTAACCACAGTTCCATATTGTTTCCTTCTACTCGAGAAAAACAATTTTTCTCGAGGGATACGTCCTTTAATATTCAATTTTGTGCTTCTATAATGGCATTGAAACAATATAAAGTTCATTTATAATCATATATTCAATATTAAATAAATCACATAATTTAAGTCGGAAATAATAAAAAGGGAAATTCCTAAAGAAAATTTATAAACAACTATATCGTACCAGTTACCTCTCATGATCTGACATAGTTGTGCGCCCCAAAGTGTGGAGGTATTACTTTGAATCAATGATTTTTTTTTGTTTTTTTCTAAATATTACTAAATAATTTTTAATAATAAATAAGATAATATTAATTCAAAATATGAAAACTATCATTTAAATATATCAAATGGGATTAATACCTTAAATTTGGCAGTCACCCAATGGGTAATCATTTGATGATATTTCTCTATCAAGAAATCATCCACGATAGGTAATGTCTCCAACTCGGTGCCCACTCTATCACACCAACCAATATACAGATCATTCTTTTAATCTCTCCAAAGCTCTTCTAGCTCCTTTAAATGTGTTGATCGTGTAGCTTCACCATCAGGGAAGTTAAACTGAACCTGACAGCCAATAGATTAATTCATATAAATAAAAAATATACTACATTAAATCCAATAAATTTTTTACCCATATTTTTGCCCACGCATTATCCTTGACTTTGTGTGGCAGATGCCTCCAAGAGAGAGGGCTGACTGGAATGATGTCGGAGTATTTGGCTAGCATCGCCAAAAAACCCTGACATTCCTACCAAAATTTATCAATCATTTGTCCATCATCATTTTATTCAACCATAAATTATGTCTGGTGGTTCCATACCACACGCAAGCGAGTACACCCCCTCCCCCGCCTCCTATCAGTAAAATAATCTGTTATTAAAGAAAAAAATATCAGTACAAGTTATAATAAAAAAATTACTATATATATAAATATACCTATGGTAGTCGGATCAAAGGGTGTCACTAGATGTAGGGAAGCTGAAGGAATATCTTGTATAGGTGGAGTGTCCCTCATTGTAAGCTACTCAACCACATACTATGTCAGAGCAGGAGTCGAAGAAGGTGGAATATAATAGCTCGGAGATATTGAACCATAAGAAAAAGATGATGGAAACGATTTCTGTCCAACTGGTAGTGTAAACATCAGAGGCCTAAATATCCCATGTGTCCCTAATGACATAGAAGGGTCAAAATGAGGCATAGAAGATACGTTTGTGGTAGGGTCATAGTCCAATCAGGTATGACCATTGGATCATCTAACTCTCGCACCACGAGCCCTCGTACCACCTTCCTCAGTACCGGGACCACCACATGGTCGTATAACTCTGACACCACCCCCCTCCTACCACCAGCCTCTGTACTGGGCGATATATCAGGCTCCTCGTCAGATATCTCTCGTCTAGGGGGTGGATCCAGAAATAAAATTTAACACAAAAGTAAACACATGATATTATAAGTCATTGAAATATATATATTTGAAAAAAATAGTCATAATAGGGAGGAGTGGAGTAATTCCCATCTGTGTCATGCTAAGATTATTTTCTGTCATCTTTTTCTGCCGCCTCTCTTCAATGGGTGTCATTTCCTTCACTGAAAACAAATATGGAAGTAATTAGAAACAGATAATTAATGTGTATCCTAAAAAATAAAATATAGAAAAACCATTTTGATAAAAAAAAATAAAGAAACAGAATGTTTATGGTGGTTTTAAGGTAAGTACTAGGATACACACTCTGAATGATGAAGGTGAAACATGTAGTTGAGAACACGACTTTATGATTCTATATATTTCCCACCACAAATTTGGGTTCACAATCAACTCTGAAAATTGAGCTATGAGATTCATCATAAGTAATAAAAGGATTGCTTCCAATTACAGTAGGGATAGTGTCAACTTCATCATCACCATCATCAAAAACATGTCTGGGATTTACTTCAATAATTACACCAAATTTAGGTTGACGATGATCTTTGACAAAAAAAAAACTTGTTTCACCATTGATGCTAATACATATGTTTCATTAGTGGAAAGAGTGTGAGTCAAGTCAATAACTCAAAATCCACAATCATAAATAAAGGTTCCTTTCCTTGTCATTGAATCAAACCATTGACATTTCATCATCATGACTCGACCATGTGAGTAATAATCCAAAATTATTATTTTCTCTACGACTCCATAATAAGCTACATTTTCAAAACGAGGTCTATTATCCGATGAACTAGCATAACAGTCTTTCGTGGTAGTTATCATAAGACCATCATGTTTTGTTCACATGTATCTTACTTGTTTAGTGATAATAAATTTGTATCCATTGATCAAAAGTGAATTACAAACACGAACCATGGTATTAGGACCAAAAACCAAAGCTCTTATTTCCTCATAAATAGAGTCTGTAGGAAAACTCAATACATGAAATATAAACAAATAGTAAACTTAATTAAATATTATTTTTATTTAGTTATTACAGAAATATTTTTACCTTCAATTTCAACCAAGCAGAAAACCATTTTCTATGCAAAGTATCTTTCCTTCTCAAAGATAAATAATGATGCTTTCTATATATCAATTCTTTATGTTCCCTGTAGATAAAAATAATAATATTTTAACAAATATTTAAAATTACAAGAAATAATATAATATATACATGTACAATTTACTTACTTGATATACTCATTGAACAAATCACAATATAAAACACTGTGTGATGTGCCATCTCTCGCTCTTCAAGGCTTAATGTCGTCAATGTATATGATCCTGAAATTTCTCCTGTCTGAGGAAGTGATGGAAAAATGGGATCAATTTTCCCATACTGTTCTACTTCATTTCGTGTTGTTCTGTTTATTCTCGTAGTAGGATCAGACAAATACATTGACCAGAAATCCATACATTCTTGATCCAAGTAACAATTCACAATAGAACAATCGTGATAATTCATGTTCTAAACATATGATTTCAATGTGCACATGTTTCTTTCACTTGGATACTTCCAAAGGAAAGCAACGGGTCCTCCAAGAAGTATTTCGGATGGATGATGGATAGTCAGATGCAACATTCATGTAAAAGATGATGGAGGGAATATTTTCTCTAACTCGCTCAAAATTAATGGTGTCTCTACCAACAGTTTTTGCAATAATGATTTGGATAACCTCTTAGCACAAAGATCTCTAAACAAATAGCACAAACGAATAACTAAGACTCTTACATTATTGGATAAGAGATGATGGACTTCTATTGGAATCAACTCATGAAAAAAGACATGATAATCATGAGTCTTCACAGATTTCAACTTCAACTCTTTTCTGTTGACCCATTATGATATATTTCTTGAATTTTCATCAGGGACTTTAATAGTCTCTAGCACTTCCAGAAATTGATTTTTTTCAGCAGGTTTCATCACATAGGAAGCACATGGAACTTGCCATTTATTTTCACTGATATAGAGAGGATGCAATTATGGTCTAATCACCCAATCTACCAAGTCACTCTGAGATTGTAAATAATCTTTTTTACTTCCCCTTAACATTTAGAAGAATCAAAAGCAACATTTCACATATATTATTTTCAATGTGAATTACGTCTAAGAAATGAAGTAACAATTTGGTTGACCAATATGACAACTCAAAGAATATACTCTTCTTCTTCTAATTGTAATAGGTATCATTGGAAAAAAATTTCCTCTTTCTAGATTTCATTTCACCCTTCCCAAATGAATAACTGAAATCTTTCAATTCATTAAGCACATCAGTTCCAGACATATGCTGAGGTGGATCCTCAGTCTCCATGGTATTCTCAAATCTTTGACGATTATTTCTATATGGATGGTTCATTGGAAAGAATATTCGATGTCCCATAAAACTAAAAATATGATGATATTTCAGTCTTCTCGGTCGAGTATTCTTCATACAAACAGGACATGAAAATTTTCCTTTTGTTCTCTATCCAGACATCAGTGCATAAGCAGGAAAATCACTGATCGTCTACATAAGCGCAGCACGCATCTGAAATATGTCTTTCGAACGTGCATCGTATGTGGGCACACCCACATCCCAAAGAAGTTTCAACTATTTTATTAAAGGTTGAATGTATACATCTATATCATTTTCAAGATCAGAAGGGCCAGATATCAGTATACTCAAGAAATTGTAAGGCTTTTTCATACACAACCATGGGGGAAGGTTATAAATTTGTATGAAAACCAGCCATGTGTTGTGCAAAGTAAGAGTCTTCCCAAATGGATTAAAACCTTCACATGAAAGACCTAGTCCCACATTACGCTCATCGGCTACAAATTCAGGATATCGAGCATCAAATCTCTTCCATGAAAATCCATTTTCAGGGTGAACCAACTCTTCATTATTCTTTTTTTTCAGCATTATGCCATTTAATTTTTAATGATATTTAATCAGACATGAAAAGGTTATGTAATCTGGGGATCAATGGAAAGTTCCACATTACTTTTTGTGGCAAATGAGATGGTGTTTCATCATCTTTTGGCTTCCATAGGGAGGTTCCACATTTGATACAATCATTTCTTTCAGCAGTTCCCTCCCAAAATAAGCTACAATCATTTGGTCAATCCTGATTTTTTTTGAGAATCCAAGCTCATCAACTAACTTCCATGCAATATAGTGGTTTGAGGGAATATCTACATCATCTGGAAGTAAGTCCTTCAAGAAGGTAAAAATGTAATCAATTGTTGTATTTGAAATCCCATACATAGTTTTCCCATGAAACAATTAGATTAAAAATTCCAACATTTTCATTTTATCACATTGCCGATATACTGGATTCGTCGTAGCATCATTAAATTTTTTCCCCCTATCAACATCATCAGTTTCATTGGACGCATCATGTGTTCTTATATCCAAATCTTGTTGGATGGACATCCTTTCCTTCTGATGATGCTGAATAAATGGAAACTGATCATATATCAAACTCTCCAATTCAGTCCTATCATTTTGATCATCAACATTTTGAGATTCCATTTTCTCTCCGTTGTGATACCACACTTAGTAGTTTGTTTAGAAACCATATTTGTTTATATGATAGCTAACTGCTTCACGACTCAACCAAGGTCTTCCAACACAATTAGAACATGGGCAGTGTATGCGACCACTATCTAAAGCCTTGTCAAATTCAAAATCTTGAAATCTGTTCAAATTATTTTGAAAATCGGTTGAAATCCGATCAGTTTCGTACATCCAACTTCTATCCATTCTGTAAAAAAATTGAAATAAGTCATTTCAAATCAATTCAATAATATTGAAGTTCAATCAAAAAAATATTTAGGTAAATGAAAATTGTTTACTTTAAATAAAAGCATAACTGACACATT
The DNA here is from genome assembly GCA_963277665.1 of Viscum album. Lineage (NCBI taxonomy): Eukaryota > Viridiplantae > Streptophyta > Magnoliopsida > Santalales > Viscaceae > Viscum > Viscum album. The sequence continues at coordinate 188,205,107 of OY728156.1, read as the reverse complement.
ACTCTATATGAAAATCATATTAAGAAACACAAAAAAATATAGTGTATATAAGAAAATAAGATACAGAATTTCTATTGCTTATATTCAAGGATTTCCCAGTAAGATATTCGAAGTGGATCAGGGATCACATAATCCTTTAGGGTCTTGTTGGGAGTAAATGAGTTTTATACTTTAACTTCTTAAGGGAGATCAGGATGAGGAGTACGATGAGGATCAGGGGAGTGGTGGGGCTGTCGAAGGGGGTGCTGGGTGTCCAGGGGGTGCGGGGTGTCCAGGGGGTGGTGGGGCCATCCGGGGGTTCGGAGGTGTCCAGGGGGTGGGGGCTGTCTAGGGGGTCGGGGTGTCTAGGTGGGCGGGTTGTCCGAGAAGGTGAGCGGGGTGTCCAGGGGGTGGGTGGGGCTACCCGGGGGGTACGGGGTGTCTAGGGGGGTGGTTGGGATGCCCATGGATGTCGAGGGGTTGTCCAGAGGGTCTAGGATGTCTAAGGGGGTGGTCGGACTATCCAGGGGTGGGTGGATTGTCCATGGGGGGTGGTTGGGATGTCAATGGGGGTGGCGGTGTTGTCCAGTGGGGTTGGGGGTGTCAAGGGGGGTGGGGGGCTTTTCAGAGGGTGGGGTGTCCGGGGGATGGGGATGTCCAAGGGGTGGTGGGAGGGTTTCTGGGGGTGGGGTGGGCGGGCTATCAACAAGGGCGGGGGGGAGGGTTATCCATGGGGTACGGGCTGTCCAAGGGGTGGTGGGCTGTCCACGGGGGTGGCGGGGCTGTCCAGGTGGGTCGGGGGTGTCCATGGTGTGGGGGGATTTCTAGGGGTGGGGGTTGTCTAGGGGGTACGAGGTGTCCAGGGGGGTGGCGGGGGTGGCGGTCCTTTCTAGGGGGTACAAGGTGTCTAGGGGGTGGGTGGTATGTCCCTAGGGGTGGGGGTACTCCACGGGGGGAGGGGGTGGGTGGCGCTGTCCAAGGGGGTACGGGGTGGGTGGGTGGGCTGTCCATAAGGGTGGTAGGTATGTCCAGGCGTATGGGGTGTCCAGGGGTGGGCGGGCTGTCCACGGGGGTGGGGGTTGTCCAAGGGGTATGGGGTGTCCAAGGGGTGGGCGGGTTGTCCACGGGGGTGGCAGGGTAGTCCAGGAGGTCAGTGGGTCCAGGGGTGGGGGGCTTTCCATGAGTGGGGGGGCTTTCCAGGGGGTACGAGGTGTCCAGGACAGGCCACCCCCCGCCCCCTTGGACACCCCACCCCCCCCCCCCCCCCCATATGGATAGCCCACCCCCCACTAAAATAAATATAAAACAAACCCTTTACCCCCTTCACTAAACAAACCCCACTAAAAAGGCCATTTACCATGTATGAAGTGTAGAACAAAAAAACATAAAACAAACAAATAGTTCGGTACTCCAACAACAATAACTCTAATTTAACCGAAATAAAAACATAAAACATAAAATAAAAATAGGAAGAACACTAAAACTATGAAAAAAAATACTAATTTGAAGTGTAGAAATAAATATTTGTCTAATTAAAGAAGGATCTTTGGTTGGAAGGTATTTCGTGGCTGAGAATACGTCGGGAGGAGGTCTAGATTACGTCTGCAATCGGACCTACTGAGATTTGAGGTGCTGGGTATTTTTTGGAAAACATTCCCAAGTCAAGCGCACCCCATGGGTGGATAATGTTCAGGATTTTACACTAATAGGTTGTTTATGGATTGTAAAGAGGTTTAATTTCATAAAGTATAGACAGAAACATTTATTTTTAAATTTGAGATTCATAATAAAGTATGTCAATAATACTATACACATCACAAAGAACACAAAATAGTGATAATTTTAAGGGATGGTTTATAAACCATATTCTATATACTCACAGACATCTACCAATCTTCTATTATTCATTGATTCAGTATCGAATAGTGTGAATCATAAAATTTTCCAAAATCCCTAAAATATAAAAAAATGACTTGATCTTTCTAAATATTGAAATAAATGTTGAAATCAGAGGAAGATGTATTCTATGTTTGTATTTGGGAAGAGGTTTAAAGAGTCTAACCTGGATGGGGGAGTTGCAGCTGATCGGATGGAAGAACTAGGTTTAGGCTTCACCTGCACGTCAGGGCTTCTGGAAATTGGGGAAAATGAGTTTTGTGATGTGCTGCGGGGGCTTCTAGAAATCAGGAGTATTTTAGAATACCTTTCCCAAAGGTTTGTAAAAACCGTTGGGAAATCAAGACTTTTCCCAATGGTTTTTAAAAACCGTTAGAAAAAATAGCATTTACCAACTGTTTTCTACAAATCATTGGTAAAGGGTGAAAACATTTTGTATTTCCCAATGGTTTCATCAAAACATTGGGAAAGCCTTCACGAAACCAAGATTTACCAATGGTTTTTACATACCATTGGTAAAAAAACTTATACCAACGGTTCTAGAGAACCCTTGGTATACAAGTGTTGGGAAAACCCAACTTTCCAGTAGTGATTAAGGATTTATTGACAAACTGGTTTAGGCTATCATTGATGATGTTTATAACTTTTTATATTTAAGGAAGTATATCAAATAAACTTTGGAATAAAAAAACATGCTTGATTTAAATAATGATTTATAGTAATATAGTCTTTTATAATGTTTCAAGATAATACATGATTAAGGTATTCACATGATTGGTTTGTAAAAACTAAGAGATACTTTATGATATATGGGGGAATAATGGTAAATTATTTTCGATAAATTTAGTGAAATTATTTCTAAAGTTTTTCATTTTCATCATTTGGAAGGGTTTCAAGGTCGACCATTTATGGAATGGTTTAACTTAAACTTCATATGAGGTCACTAATGAAAAAAATCCTACACCAATGATTTTGAACCATTTTTGTAATCCCCCAAACCATTTGTATAGGCTATAAGAATGGTTTGGAGGACCGTTGGACAATATTCTGTCAGTATAGACCTATACCAATTATTTTGAGAAACAATCAGTATAGTTATATACCAAAAGTTTTACAAATAATGTGTATATGTAATGTAAAATAAACAATATTGGTTTTATTTGATTCTAGAACCTCTGGATTATATCTTAATAACATAACCACTAAACTACAATAAATTTTGTGAACATAATATGTTAAATATGTGTGTGTGTGTGTAAGTCTTGAAAATTCATTTTAATTTTAATTTATTCAATGTTATTTGATAAAATAATACATAAAAAAGTTTAATACCTATAAAAATGGTTTTTGAAACCATTGGTATATTTATTTTGTAATTTCGGGACATATACCAATGGTTTTTCCAAAACCATTGGTATAGGTGCTCACTATGAAAGTTATACTAACAATTTTTTACAAAACATTGGTATATATTTGACCTATACCAATGGTTTTTTCAAAACTACTGGTATAGGGGATTATTATGGAAGTTATATCAATCATTTTGGAAAAAACCATTGTAACAGCTATGAATTATACAAGTTTTTTTCAAAATCGTTAGTATATGGTCTTATTATGGAAGTTATAATAATGGTTTGGGATAAAACTTTGGTATAGATATGACATATACCACTGGTTTTTTTAAAAACGATAGTTTAGTGTATCTTTATGATACCTATAACAATGGTTTTGGTTAAACCATTGGTACAGGTCCATTGGTATAGGTTGAATTTATAGTAGTGGGTTTTAGAGAATAAAGTATTATCTCTATGTAAGGGTATTTATTCATATTGGATAAACAATGATAAGAATTTTGTTATGATACTAATTAAATACATATATAATTATTTATCAATCTACCTCATGATCTATTATTACTTCAAGGAAGACAAATTTATGTTCATTTCTTAGAATAAGAGGTAAAGTATAAGCTAAGCAAGGAACAATCAAAGGGTGAGATTGTGCATATGAAAAAGGATTAAAATCAAGTAATTATATTTCCTTATATTCTCAAATGGTAAAATAATTCTTCAACTTGAGGAAAAAGTGTTACCCTGATACCATTATATCGGTTGAACTAATGGTCTTCTAAATCATCACAGATTTAGGGTTTTGAGGCCCTTAACTTTCCATTAATCTTTCACTTACTAGTGATCAATGATATTTATCACTCTGTATAATTATTTATGCTTTTCCTCATATGTTCTTAACTCCCAACCCTCCTACTTGGAAACCTAGTTATGATTTTATTTGGGTAACCGTTACGGTTCAAACATTCCATTTATAAAGGAAGTTTTATTATCGATTTTTATGATGTGGGTTTCAAAGAAATGAACTTTCAATTATTAAACCTTTGATAACCCAGTGGAATTTTGAGGGAAAATCATTTTAAGGGTGGTAGAATGTAACACCCTATGATTTTTTTGAAATATTTATTTCGAATTAATTTAATCTTTTTGATATTTTTCATTTCACACAATAATGAATATTTTTTATATGAAAACACTAAGTTTGGCATGCATTATATGAAATACCATGTTAAGATTATGCTATATGCAACACTTAGATTAACTTTTGGTATAGGAAACACTATTTTGGGCTTGTTTTACACAGAATGTTGAGTTCTTTCGATATATTTCCTTACATGAAAGGCCATGTTTTACCAAACTATAATATACTCTTAATATTTTTATTAAAATATTATTATTATTACCACCTAGACGTTGGAAAGGAAGTAATGAATAATATTTACTAAATTGTGAAAATATGATTTATACATGTATATAAAATGAATCCTTTGGTTATCAATTAGTTATAAATTAATTATAAATTAATTTAAGAACTATTTAAAAATAAATAAATAAATTTTCTATGAAAACTATTTTTCTATGTACGAACACAATTTATCTCAATAAATTAAAAAACCACTTTTGATGAATTTTTTCACAAAAATTTATATATTATATACATAATAAATATTTTCTATACTCTTACAATATATTTTATAGGTATAAGAAAATAATAAATCCAATTTTATGAATAAAAAGATGTATTTTTCTAAAAGTTAATTTTACAACCATTTAATGGTGAACTTTTAAATATAATTTTTAAAAATTTTATAATTTTTATAATTTTTATAATTTTTATTTGAAGAAATAAACTTCATTTTTTATATAATAATATCAAAATTTACATTGGGTGAATTTTCGGTATTTTTCTAAGAGGTTTCATTTTTTGATGAATAGTGAAAAATATTGAATTTTAATTCAAAATTTCTTTTTCATCTAACTTATTTTTTCGTTAAATTGTATATTAATTTGTTTTTAAAGTATAATTTGGTAAATTATACATAAATTAATCGAATTTAGGTAATTTGAACAAATTTCACATTGAAATTAGATATAAAAACATTTTAAACTTTTATTTTTTGGCTTTAAAAACTCACATTCACGACACATCTGTGAGATTAATTTTAAATTAATTTATGTCATTATTTGTTTATAATTTGTAAAAATGGAACAATTATTTTAAATCATAAAAATTTATAATATATATTAAGTTCAACTTATTTTTTGACCCAAAATATTAGTGAAAGTAATTAAAATTAATTATAGTGATTAAGGTAAAAATGACTTTATTTAGTGGTTAAAATTAAACTTAAGGGGGGAAATACCCTAGACACATGTTAAAAATACATTTTATGTTAATATATAGATCATATCCTATATTTAATATAAAATTTTATATTATTTTAGGAACATTATTTAAGTCATACCTCTCAATAGTGTTTACCTTTTTATATTTATAAGAATGTTACTCCTCCTCTGCTATAAAAGGGCACTAACCCCGCTCACTTCCTAACACATCTCAATAAACTTTGTATCTTCTAATCCCAGACCAAATAATATCTCAAATTCCCTCCTATAAATCTAGAATCCTCACTTTTGGAATAAATAAAACCAAGTTAGGTATTTGGTGCAAACCAAAAGGAATTACCCAAAGAAGAGGTAACATCCTTCCACAAGCTCTTTTGTTTTAGTTTCATTCTACACCCCATAATTTATTCTTATTAAATTATTATATAATTTAATAGGTATAGTTAATATACTGATATGTTTTTATTCTAATATTTCTACCTACACTGACACATAATTCCATCAAATAGGTAACGAACTTACCGTTCATGTGTACTGAGGACTATCACCTCGCGAAATAATGTCATTTTTCATTTACAACCACTCATGGTGAGAAAGTATATTGAACACACTATATTTATATGATATATATTATTATTTTTAATTATTATATAAAAAATATCTCTGTTCTTTTAATTTTTTGTAAATACAGTAACTTCATTTGTAGACGTATGGACTACCACCCCCACAAAGCGATGTGATTCATTTACACTTTACATGGAATGTATTAAGGTTATGTTTAGAAAAATTATATGAGATATATAAAATAATAGTGATATAGGAATTATAATATATATAAAATATATGTATGTATTTCATTTACTTTCTTTCTTTAAATACGATGACAAAACAGAAATACTGGTCATGCTTACGTACGACCTACTGTCTCTATGAATGATGTATTGAATTTCATAGTTATATATTTTATAGATAATTATAGATATTTATATAGTAAATATATAATATATCTAAATCATTTTTTACATTTTGTAAAAAAATTAAATAATGGTCTTAGTATGAGTATCAAGAATAACAAGTCAAAACATATATGAAAAACAAGGCGTACATTACCCGAAACATAACATTAACCTGAGATTGTTAATAAAATGGGTCATATAAAGTCATAAAAAATAATATATGGGATTATATATGAGAAAATACTTATGTTTTATATTTATACTAAACTTATACATATTATACAGGTGTTCTGAGTGAGTATGAAGAAAGTTAAGACTTAAGGTAAGGGTTTTTCTCATCTCACTTTTATTCCTATGAGACTTATGCCTTATTCTCCACTCATTTATTTTTTTGGTGTATATATAGACCATAAATGTATTATATGATTATTATAATTAAATTTATTAGTATTTTCATATCCCTTTGATGGTCCAAATTCAGAGGGTTTATTGTTCAAAAGTTAATAAATCGGTAAAGTAATTTTGTCTCAATTTTCCTTCTTTAAGGAACATGCCATGTTATGCACTTATATTATTCTATGAGGTGTATATACTAAATTTTGAAATGTTATATCATGAGTCTCATTATTTTAATGATATTTTAATCTTCATGTAAATTTATTCTTTTCATATTATTATGATTCAAAGTTACCAAAGTGGTAATGTTTTATTGATACAATCTCATTGTTTATTGAGATTGTTTATGACAATGCTTACATTGATGAAATAATATGATCCATATCTCAATAACTGTCCAAAAACTTATTATACTATATTAATCCATGATAAATCCCTGTATTGGTACCATTTATCCACTCTTTGGTACTTAAGATAATTAAGAAAGTGTTTTAAACAAAATTTAACTTTATTTATCTCTTAGTTTAGAAATTTATTTTATTCACTAAAAGATGATTTATAAATAAAATTTCAAAATGTTTTGTTATGATGTGTAAGAGAAATATTTACCCATGTTATACCTTTTTTTTAAAAAAGTTTTAGATGGAATTTACTTGTCATTTTCGGATCAGGGAACTTTTATAAACTTTTTATGATGAAAAAGGAATGTTTGACATGTATGGATTTAAACATCATGATTTACTTGAATCTTACTTTGAAAGTTTAAAAGGTTGTTTTTAAAAGAATTTTTTTTCTTAATATTCTTCAAATTCTTTTTTTTAAAGTTGTTTTTGAAGAAGAATGTTTTCAAAAATATTTTATATTTTAAATTTTTTTTAAAATGTTTTTCAAAGCATCCATTATATTTTTTCAAGGTTATTTTCAAAGGTTATTTTTTTTAAAATGTTTATGATTCAAATGTATTTTTTTTAAATTAGAAAATATATTTTCCTTAAGATATGTTTTAAATGGTCTTTCATTATTCTTACATATATTTTCAAAGTGGATTTAAATAAAATTATTTTGAAAATTTTATATGTTTTAAAAAGTGATATTCCAAAAAAAGTTTTGTTCCAAGTGATTTTTAAAAATCCTTTTCTATATAAGATGATTTCCTTTGATATAGTTTATCCTTAAGTATTTCTATGATACAAGGAAACCATTTTTATGCTATCTTTGAATGGTTTATGATTAATATGACATTTTTTTTATGAAACTCATTTCTCTTCCATGAGTTATACCATGATAAAACACTTATGAAACACGATTCCTTTCACTGGTTATTCCATGAGAAATAATTATAAAACCTATCACATTTTTATAGTTTATAATATGAGGAAATGTTTATGATACCTAATTCATTTCATGGGTTATGATATGATATTTATGAAACCCATCATTTTTATTGGTCATGAAATGATGAATGTTTTATTATTTTATGGAACATGTATGTTTCATTTCATTATGGGATGGGTGGGACCTATATATCCCTCCAATTAATTGGGTGAAGTTTTATATATCTCGTGATATAGATAATTCTATAATGAGTAGTGAACATGGTTTAGTAATATAGGTCTGTAATGGGAGGTGAACCCGATTAAGTAATACATGGCTGGAATGAGGAGTGAACTCAGTTCAGAAACACAATGCTGGAATGGGAACTTAACTTGGTTTAGTAATATAAGTCTAGAAAAGGAGATGAACCCAATTCAGAAATATAGGGATGGAACAGGGCGTGAACCTAGTTTACTAAAGGAGTTTGTCTACTAAGATGGACTTGGGAGTGAACCTTGACTACTAAGATAGTTTGGGGAGTGTACCCATTCCACTAAGATGGTATTGGAATTAAGCCTCAACTACCATAGAAATCATTTGATATGTGTATGTTTCTTCAATAATCACACGTATTATTATTATGTTATTATCTCATAGATTATGATCTTGATTTCCTTATGATTCATGACTTATTAACTACCAGTATTTATTCCATAGCTCTTTATTATGATCTTTGATATGTAGGGAATGATATTCTAATGCTAAGAACATGTTATCATACCCTTATTCTCATTTTATTCTTACATATATCCCTTATTTACCCTTACTGAGTAACTGATCTCATCCATTTATTATGTTTCCTTTCCCTAGGTTATGAAGAAAGGTTTTAATTAGGATTACTATATGGGAATATCTTTAAGGGAGATGTTGGATATTTTTCACCAAGTTCAAAGATTATGTTTCCAAGTTTCCAAAGATACTAAAATATTATGGTACTTTGGAATTTATTTTTATAATTTCCTGAATATTCATCAAAAATGATGTAATATCCATGTATGTTAAGCCTGTTTCACTGTACTATGTGTGCAGTTGATCAATTTTTCTTACCGTTTCTTAGTAAAATATTGTGGTTAATTGAGTTTTTCATTTGGTTGATTAAATTTTATATAAATTCTCCAGGGTTAATAAGATTCTAGGGTGGTTGATTTTATATACCATGAACTTGATTCTATACATAGAAAAATTTCAATTTTTTTCTATAAAATGAATTTACTTTCATAAAATATAAAACAGAATAGAAATAAAATAAACATGATTTTTTATTATTGAAATAAATAATTTCTAGAATAATCAACCAATATCCCCCTTTTTATGATCAAAAATCAAGGCATAAATATTTATTTAAATAATTAAATATTATAAATCAAAGAGTATAATCTGTTGTATCAATCAATTAGAAATAATGACTATCATTATTATTTTAAAAAAATCCATTTTCACTCATATTGAATAATTTATTCCCCATTTATTTATGACTTATATTTTAGTCCCCCTTTGAGATTATGAAAAATAATTCATAAATGTTTAAAGATTAATGATGAAATAAACAAAAATAATATAGACTAAAAAAGAACATACACATAAATAAGAAGAAAGATATTCCATTAATTGTTCAAAAAATTGCATAAGTCCTATCAGAGTCTAATCAGAATTAGTATCCACAATATTTGGAAGGTTAAACGGGTCAAAGGGGTCCTTTACTTTTCCAAAAATAGGAATAGGATCAAGAGTAACACTTTGATAAATTACAAGAGAGTTAAGAATAAATATTCCTTTGGATATTATTCAGATCTATCTAGGGGCATGAGAGATAGGGAGACAAAAATATCTTGTATGAGTTATAGGTGACGTATTTTTTGGAATAGATTTAGTGGAAGTAACTAGATGTAATGTTTGGGATTTATAAAGATAGGTAGATATGTGAGTTATTATAAGATTATGAGGTTCTAGAATAGGTAAATTATCAACATACATATACATCTCAATATTCTTGTGATGTTATCTATATCTCTAGTCCTATGTTACAGAACATGGAATAACTCATATTTATTTGACATTATCTAATTGAGTATAAAATTTTTCACTAATAACTTCTCTACAATAGCTTTTAATGAAACAATGAGAGGTTTCATCTTCAAATATATACCCATTGACAGGAAGTTAGCCTTCAGATCTACCTTAGTGTAAATACTATTGAGATAATACTTAATTAAACCCTTGATTTAAACTTTATCTTTGGTGATCTTAATTGATTATTATTTAAAAAAATCATTCTACTTTTCTCCATGAGTAGAAATTTTTATTTTCACTTGATTTCTAATATTAGTCACACTGTCAATGAAAGTATGAATTTCTTCATGAATGAATATTTAAATCAAGACCTCATCAATAAAAAATGAAGGAGTATAATGAGGTGATAATGAAGAGATTTAAGTTCTATAAGGACTATTCATCACTGATATATATCTTCTATCTATGGTAGCAAGTATATCTATTATATCAGTTTGCATGGATCCAATGTGGAATCTAAAATTTTCCATTTCTCTTAAAAAATACCAAATATCATGAAGTAGATGGTTTTTTTAAACAATGGTTGGATATTTTAAACAATACATTCAATAGTGATGAAATTTCTTCATCTCATTCATAAGTATTATCCCAATTTACAGTCAAAATATCTTATTTTAAAACATACAAATGGTCATTCTTGAACTAAATTAATGCTACAAAAGTTATTGTTGTAGTTTGAGAAAATGAGGGTACATATTCTTAATATGGATCATCTTGAGATTTAGAAGAATTATCCTCATAAGAGAAAGCATCATATAGATTATAATAATGATAACTTTACTTAGGTGTCTCTCTCTAAGATTCTTCTTTAAAAGAGAAAATACCAGGAAGAGGAGAAATATCTCTAAGAAAGGCCTAAATTTCTTCTTCATAATCTTCTATGGACATAACTTTTATTCTATGAGAATAAAAATAAATAATTTCATCTTGAGAGAGATTTTTAGTAACATATCTCAAAGAAGGTGGATTGGTAAACATCTTCAACGTGTATATGTGTGTGTGTGTGTGTGTTTGTATGTATTAAAAAATACCAAAAATAAGACTAAAAATAATATTATAAGAGATCTAAAAACATTTTAACGAAATTAATCATACTTAATTAATGTATAATCTAACTTAATATTTCATTATTCAAATACTTTGTAAAAATTTCATCAAGTTGATTTTCTATACTAATGAATTTGAGACTGGCATCTCCTTTTTGAAAATGATCTCTCAAAAAGTGATGTTTTATAAAAATATTCATCTTTATTTATTGATATATATAGTTTTTATAAATTTTAATAGCACTTGTATTATCCAAATTTATTGGGACATGCCTGAATTGATATTCATAGTCCAATAACATTTTTTTCATCTAAAGAATATATGAATAAAAACTACCTTTGACAATGTACTCAGATTAAGTATTAAATAATGAAACAAAATTTTTTCTTACTAAACCATGAAACTAAATATATTCCTATAAGTTTTCATGTTCTTGAGTTTCTCTTTATATCTAACTTACAACCACTAAAATCATCATCTGAATAATTAATTAATTCAAATGAATGTTCTTTACGGTAAAACAATCCAAACATGGTTTCATTATTAAGTTATTTATAAATTATTTTGATAAAATTTAAATGAGACTCCATAGGTTTATCTTGAAAACATTCACACAATAAAAATAATATATGTTTGACTAGAAGTTACGTATAATAAACATCTAATCATACCTTTTTAAGTATATTAATCTACTAACTTTCCATCTTCATCAAGATCAACCTTACAACTTGTACTCATGGTAGTGTCATTACTTTTGGGGTTATCGAAGCCAATTTTTTTTAAAGATCCTTCATGTATTTTATTTTATTTAAAATAATTCCTTCTCCATTTTAAAAAATTTTAAATAGAAGAAAGTATTTCAACTAACTAATTAAAATCATTTCAAATTCATTTTATATAATTTTTGGAAAATTCAATACACAAAAGTGTTTTTATATGATCCTGAAATAATATCATCAATATATATTTTTACTACTAAAATATCCTTTGAAATTATTTTCATAAATAAAGTATGATCCACAACACATTTTTTAAAACCATTTGAAATAAAGTAAATTGTTGAGCCTATCATTCCATGATCTATGATATTTTTTTAACTATAAAAATATATTGTTAATTTAAATAAATTATTTAGTAAATAAGGGTTTTGAAATCTAGGGGTTGTTATAGAAAAACATACTCTATTATATAACAATTTAGGAATACACTCTTAACATAAATTTGATATTATTTGAAATTAAAACGTGCTACATAGTAAAGAAATATTATGATAGGTTCAATTCTACCTATTGGAGAAAATATTTCCTCATTGTCAATTAATTCCTCTTGATTCTACCATTGTGAAGCTCGTCTTGATTTATTTTTAATTATTGTGTCTAAATTATCTTCCTTTTTTATATATACCCACTTATTTACAATGGTTAGTAATTATTTAGGTATTTATACTAGTTCCCAAACTCTATTCCTTTTACAATATCTCAATTATTCTTTCATTTCCATTACCCAAAATTCATCATCTATTACTTTAGTTATGTTCTTAAGCTTAACCTATGACAAGAAAGATTTAATTTCAACCTGATTTATATGTGAAGATATAGTTTGTAATCCTCTATCTAAATGTCTAACTCTAGAATCTAAGGGATGGTATATGTGAGTCCTAATAGTTATAGGGATATAAGTATTTGATACATCATTTTCATCTAAATATTTTGGTTCAAATAGTTCCTTGGAACTGGGTGATTTATCTATAACAGGTTTTACATAATGATCATTAGGCTTGGATCAAGAAATTATAATAAAATTATAAAGATCATCCCCATGTTTTTATAATGGGGTTTTAGGTTCATGTGGATCTATTCCACTGAATTTCACATGTGTAGATTCTTCCACTAGTTTAGTTATTTTATAAAATACTCTATATTATTTATTTTATGTAGAATAACCAAGAAATATTCCTTTATCACTTTTGGATACAAATTTTTATAAATACTCTTTGGTATTGACAATAAAGACTTTTCATCCCAAAAATCTCCATTAACTAACCCTTAGTTTTCTCTCATTCCATAGATCATATGGAGTTTTCTTTAAAATATTTCTAATAAGAACTATAATAACAATATATCAAGATGTATTCATGTCCTCTTCCAAAAAGTAAATAGGTAAATTATATTCATTAATCATGGTCTTGGAAATATTTTGAAGAGTTTTGTTTATAATTTCTACTACACCACTCTATTATAGGATCTTAGGAGCATAGATTTTGTGATTTTATCCATGTTTTGATCATAGATATTCAAAATCATGGTTTTCAAACTCATGGCTATGATCACTTCATAAGGTCATAATAAAAATTCAACTATGGTTTTCTACATATTTTTTTATATTTTCAAAAATAGAAATAAGCTTCACTTCTGTGTGTGAAAAATAAAACTGAGGTGTATGTAGAAAATTCATATATTATAACATAATCATAGCGCTTACCATTAAATTAAGAAACTCTAGAGGGTCTAAAAAATTCCATGTGATTCATTTATAAGGTTTAATAAGTTGACACTTATTTATTTGGTTTGAAATAGATATTATGTTGCTTCCTCTTTTCAAATGGGTTATATAATTTTTCTATTAAGAAGTATATTTTAGAAATATCCTTGACTAATACATTCCTAGTTAGATTCCTAAGTGAGTAAAGGTTGTAGTGATATAGTCTCGTATTACAAAGATGATTGTTGACACCTAAATTCAGAGAGGGTCAAAATCGGGATGATAAAGAGAAAAAAATGAATCTGGAAGGGAAAGAAAAGATTCCGCGACCCGGGAGGTAGGTGCGTGCAAGATTAAGAGGATGCATGAAAATGGCCCACTGGTTCACAAAATCTTGTGCGCCCAATGCGACGTCAAAGGGAGGCCTCCGTGGAAACCCCTCCGAACCCGCCAATGGCACCAGCATGCAAGAGATCCTAAGTTGCACACAGCTCTCCTCCCAACGTGAAAAATCTTGAGCACCCAATGCGATGTCAAAGGGGCCCTTATGCATAGGTGTGTTCGAAAATCAGTCAAGGCCCGAGCATGAAGGAACCTATCGGTGTGAAAAATCTTACGCGCCCAATGCAACGTCAAAGGGGCCCTTATGTGCCAATGTGTTCAAAAATAAATCAATGCCCGAGAGCGAAGGAACCCATCGGCGTGAAAACCCTTGCATTCCCAATGTGACACTAAAGGTAGTCTCCCATGGTGATCCCCCAGAACCCACCAAAATGTGCGGGCATGAAAAGGTCTGGGAGGGTCACAAACTCTTGCATTCCCAATGCAACGTCAACCGATCATTTCCGCACAGCACCCCTTGCATAACACCTCTGAGGAATTCATCTATAAAACTAATGTTACCCTCTGCCCTTCATAAACATTAATAGGAGATGAAGAGACTCTTTGTTGTGAGAAGGACACCTCTTTCACGACCACGTGAAAAACACCATGGCCTCCGGGTATTGGATCTTGCACGAAAAGTCCCCCAAGGGTCCTCCTTCTGGTGGGCATTCATGGGAATGATCCTCATACATTTCCTTTTACCCAAAGTCATTTGTGCACAAAAGATCCTTCTTACAAGAAATTTAATTTTTCATCGGACCTCTTTTGTGCACAGTCATTCTATCCTGCGTGCAGCCTCTCATTTTGCGCCCACCTTTCATCTTGTGTGAAGCCTCTAATCTTGTACACCACCCTCCTTGTGTGATCCATGTTTCATCCTTACCTTAAGGAACCATCTTTGAGACCATCTTATGAGAAAAACATTGGTGTCACGCACCCTTTTCCCATGCCACCCTCCATGTTTGCATGAGGTAATTTCAGGATCCATTGGGTGGTTCTCCCTATTGCATTGCTTCGCCTCATGCTTCTTCGCATGGGCACACTAAAGGCTAATGATTATTTTCATAGCCATACTAACATGGACCCCTCAATGGATCACTCCATAAAACCCCCTCACCACGTCATTACTGATGCCTTACCTCCACCACGGGTGGGCGGGTATCAGTTATGTAAGTCCTAGGGGTGCGAAGTGAACCTTCCTCGTTCAAGCTGCAGGACTTTAAACTGCCAAGTGCCATTATCATCCACACATGATGTTAAACTATGGAATATCACTATGCATCATACATGGGGTGCCCTAGCTCTGATATTCTCTATGCTCTCTCATATCCATAGTAGTTATATCCTTCCATACCTGGAATGATACCCTCTTTGCTGGACCATCGCCTGTCTGCGGGGAAGGGAAACCATATTGGTGTAAGCCCCTAGCCTTACTTGTGGGAGGAAGACTTCCTGCTCCCCCTACTTTCTTTGATTCCAAATATCCGAAAGGGGGGATGGACACTAGAACCCTCCTCTCTTCCATGCCAAATCCATCCCCCTTTGGTCTTTGTCTCCATCAGGCCTCCATCCTGGAAAAAGTCCCAACCTTCATCCCTTGGGCTGTTAACCACGCCTAAGCCCATGTTTTCTCTTTAGGCCACTCCATGCATAAGCAACTATTTACTATTTGGTATGCTCCCTGCATAATCCCATGTTTCCTCATTGGTTTGCTAACCATGCGTAAGCCCCACTCCACTTCCTACAGATGCACCATTCACGACGTGATCGTCAGGTTTATGTTGCCTCTTGTTTCTCACACCGAGCATGACTCATGTTGGCTTAGAGTAAGCATCGAACATGAAATCCTTGTTGGGTCACCTTAGTGTATAAGCCCCAACCCATCATGAACTACATGGACTTTTATCCCTGCAAATTCAGGGTACATATGAATCCTCCCTAAGGTTCAAGACCCTTATCCATTGGTCCCAACCATCTTCACGTCGATTCCCACCACCATGAACTATGTGGCCTTTGATCCTTGCTAAGGCAGGGTACGTAGGAATCCTCCCTAAGGTTCAATACCATCATCCATTGGTCCCAACCATCTTCACATTAGTTCCCACCATCCTAAACTACGTGGAATTTGATCCTTGCTAAGGTTGGGTGGATAGGAAGCCTCCCTAAGGTTCAAGACCATCATCCATTGGTCCTGGCCATCTTCACATCGGTTCCCACCATCATGAACTATGTGGCCTTTGATCATTGCTAAGGTGGGGTAAGTAAGAAACCTCCCTAAGGTTCAAGACCATCATCCATTGGTCCCGACCATCTTCACATCAGTTCCCACCATCCTAAACTACATGGACTTTGATCTTTTCTAAGGCAAGGTATGTAGGAATCCTCCATGGGGTTCAATCCCAACACCCATCGGTTCCGACCACTTCATGTCGGTTCACCAAATCCTGCATGGTGTTAAACTGTAAGCCCAAATTAGTGGTAAACTATTGTACCCTAAGCAGCACTAAGTCGTTGTGCCCCCGAAAGTGTTAAGTCATCGTGTTTCCCAATCAGCAGTAAGTCATTGTGTTCTATGATCAGTAGTAGGCTGTTGTAGTCTCCCTTGCCGGGACCCACATCTATGGTCCTTCCTAGAGGCATTTGTCCAATCTGGGCTGATAACCACATGTAATCCCCTACATACTATCAGTTTATTGTCTTATGTGTAGACCCCAATTTAATTCCCTCACCCTGAACTACGTGGAATTTGATTCCATACCATGAGGATACATAGGAAGTCTCTTTGAGGCTCAAGCCCAATATCATCATCATCCTCGTGACGATTCCATCTCATTTCTCATCTACTTCACTCAACACTCCATCATCCATCGTGATTCTTATTTGGGAGGCCACATCCCGGTGAGATCATGTCACCTACCCTCTCGTGGCTCTTGGAAGAAATCGGGTAACTAACTATGAGTTATCCTCAACATTGTCGTTCTCTTTGGTGATTTCACCTATCTGATCCACTCCTGCCAGTGTTTTGATCAGTCTTATCTATCTTCAATGGACGTTAAACTTGCGGCATACCCTATGTTAAACATAGTAAGTTGATGAAATACTTAGAGACATGCTTATGTCATATAATTCCTCACATTCAACGTGGGATTCCTTGGGCTTCTGCGCCCTCCAGAATCCCTATAATAAGTGTAGGAAGACAAACATGCTAGTGTTCCAGCATCCTGACACACCAGTAATGTCCAACATGACTACTCCCCTGACCGAAGGTTTCTGACCTAACTTGACCCCTTGGAATGTCCTGACAGAAGCAATGTAATTAACCGGCATCCATGAAGACATGGAACTGGGAAGAGTTTCACAAACAATGTCTTAATCTATGAGGGAGACCTGGACTAGGTGACAAGTTCTTAGGAGGAATCCACAGAAGGAGGAACCAATATCCCATCATATAGTTTTGATTAAGGATGAAACATCCATGAATAAGTGACGAATGTCACCTGCCTTGGGAATGTAGGTATGTGGGGAAATAGTAAGTGTGTCCTCAACGGATGGATGTGTGCCCCAAAAAAAGTGTCATAAATAGAAATGGTGAACCCGACGTGAAATATTCTCTTCAATGTGGAGATTATTAGTGTCTGATACATCAGTAGACTAGCATGTCACCAGACCCAGTTATCCTATGCCAGGTCCCACCAAGAAAATAGTAGGTATGGTGTGAAACTCACCAGAAGTTGGGGAAGTTAAAGCATTGGACATCTAGATTTGTGATGTTTTCATCATAGATCCCTCTTACTAGCCATGGAAGATGGAATGGCACTAGTCGTCGATTCCTTTTCTTTCAACACTAATGGGTTAATCTCCATGCTTTCCAAGAACCAAGCTGTTGCATCAGAAATTCGATCACCAACCATCCATCGATGTAGGGACAGGGGTAATGCCAATGCATTAGTACCGTGTGGCTCCACCGTTTCTGCGACAGTATCCACATCCACAATCGTTTGGCTCCCACACCCCATATCCTCATCTGATTTCATTCAGCGAAGGGTGATCAACAACCTTGTTTGATGGTACGAGGATGAGGAGATTATCCTGAATCAAGATAAGGCCTGCCAGGGTCTAGAGGCATCTACACCTCATCGCCATCACTGCCCCTAAGGTCTGCGCAGGGATCCACTACTTGCCACTATAATGCATAACCGTTTCGAGAGCCTATCCTCAGAACGCTTTGATGACTCCCTCCCCTATTTCGACGAGATAGGGGATGTTCAGGTCAGCCCGGTCGGGATCCCACTAGTCCGTGCCAGTACCTCCACCTATCTCCATTGGCCAAGGAGTAGGTAAGTTATGTGCCTGCACCACCAGGACCGGTCCGTCTGACTCAACACCATCATAGGGAATAGACTGAGGAGGATGTCGGCCAAGGGGCGTCATCATCCAAGAAAACTATGGATCGTGCCACCACTGATGTGTATCATTAGTTCCCTGTCTATTATGAGTAGAGGAATCCAAAAATTTGGCCCGGATCGAGGCCCCAACCACCCCACAAGTATACTGGGTCGACTCTCCTGGCTGCAGGCACGGGTAGTATCCACCGTGGGCCGACCCGCGGTAATGACACTCAGTATGGAGGTCCTCCCTATACCACCACCATTAAGAACGCAGGCCTTCCCCGCTCCCAAGCTAGGCATAGAGGTCAGTCCCATGCCACCTTCAATCTGAATGAGGGTCCTCCCCATGGAAGCGACACTTAGTACGGGAGTCTCTCTCATGATCATTACTTTGGGTATGGAGTTGTTCCTCCTGTCGCAGTCTGTCGGTGTGAAGATGTTACACGTTCGGTCAACCTCCAGTATGGGGGGGCTCCCATGTCCTTACAGCTTCTAGCGAAGGTCCTCCTCACCCCAGTGATCAGAGAAGTGATATCAACTTCTCTTTATCGGCACCCATCACGGAGGTCCTACCCGTGTTTATCTTGAGCAGTATGAGGACCCTCCTCATGTTGATATTGCCCAGGGAAACAATCATGGAGGCTCTACCCATGCCCCCACTAGCTCCGACAGAGGTCCTAACCACTCCAAAACTCCCCACATTGATTCCCTCCACACATTTGCTAGCATACATAGAGGGCCTCCCTGTGTTCCTTTTAATATCTGTCTAGGTGCTCCTCCAACCCCAGCTTACTCAGGTGGAATCCCTCTCCATCCGAGTACCAGTTCGGTCAAGGGTCCTCCTCGCACCAGAAATCTACCCCGTCTCGAAGAGTCGTTCTAGGTTAGGAGGGTGGGTCATTGTCGCCATAAGAATAATGATAGGAAGGTTTAGATAGAGATTAAACATGTCCTCTTCTCATATTCCGAATTGGAATATGACTCAGCAATAGAGCCCTCACCTCGATCCTCTGTTCCCAAGGGAAAGAGTAAAAATAAGGTGTATCATCTGCATACTTCCAGAATGTGAGGTCTACCAGATCCCTTCCCACCTTCATAGATACATGTAGGAGGATTAAGATTTGGCATCTCCCTAGGGTCCCGCCATTCAATTTCCACCATCATCACTAGAAGCACCCTCCACCTCAACTAGAGATTGCGGATAATTTTTTTTGGGGATCAATGGTAGATGAGAAATAGTAGCATGATCCAATGCTAGAAGTTGTAGTCATTGTGTTGGAAACCCTGGTCACCAGCCTGTATTATTGTGATGTATCAATCAGGTTACTACACTCTTCAGAGGATAGTCCATGATGTGGCGGCTTGTCATCCCACTCGCCGTATTCTCCACCGGCCGGCCAACCATCCCAGCGGTCTGCTTCAATACCGCTACCAGTTCCTCAGCCACCACTAGTTGATGAATGGGGCAATAAATGGCCAAACCCTAAATCCATTCCGAGCATCTTGTGGGATATCCTCAAAGCAGACCACTTCCCTGGGATGTTTTGGCCGGTTGTAGCACCGAATTTCAGTGCACTAAAATCCCTCACCCAAGAGGAAGTCGAGTGTTTCCGCCAAACCCTTTGGGTAATTCACTTTTGCCTTCGTCACCAACGAGTGGCTTACCACATGAGCCAAGTGCATTTCAAAGATATTGTTGAAAAATGAAGTCTATTTGATTTCGATGTACTCCCTGTAGCCCAGTGCCCTGAGTCACCAGGTTGTTGTATGACCCTCCATTAATGATGCATTCAGTGTTTCAATGTGCTCTGTAGAATTATCAAGGAGGATTCCCCCCACGTAGAAATCTATAGCTAGGGCAGTATGATGCACTCCTCTTCAGTTCTATCTGAAACCAGCCTGACTTGCCAGGTGATATTAAGGAAATTCCCCCAAGTAGAGTCATTTCCAATATGATCAACCTATCAGAAGGGGAGAATGAGCTGGAGCTCCTTGACGGGGACCTACCCCCTGAGGGTGTGCCACAACTATTGGATCCATTGGGAAGGGTTACTCGCCAACATAGGAATCTTATGGGTCTCCCTATTCCCACCAAGGCATTAGTTGTAAGTTGGAATCCCAGTAAGGGTAAAGATAATATCAGAGCTGCCAAACACTCTGACCCATCTAGCTTAGTACAGAAGACAGAGGAAGACCTGGAAAAAGTTGTGTTGTGTCAATAGCTTGCAAATCACAAGAAGATGTTTGATGAAATCCTTGCTGAATTTTCTACCGAGCGATGACCAAATTACTGAGATTCATGACCGGTACAGTAGGGGAAGGTAGAACTTTCCCCGGTGAGTTGCCTTTGCGTGACCCTGACCATCCTACCCATGTAGATAGGGTAGAGTTCAGAGCTTACAGAAAGAGAGCATGGTATGGGTCTCCAAATCCACCTGAGTAGTGTGGAAATCCTTAGGACCAAGCTCAGGTTCCCCCAACCACTCCGTAGGCCACCCCACTAGATGCTCCATGAGCTGTTGGGCCTGAATATCACATTGAAGAACTCACCAATGCACTGGTGGTCAAGGATACCCATAAAAACAAGAACCCTCATCCAGATGATCCCATGGCGGCGCTCATCACCCACCTCAAGGAATTAGAAATGCAACAGGTGGCACTCCCGCCTGATGGAAAGACATATCTGGCATGGATAGATGATATTCCAGCAACCCTGGGTTACGGAAATCCCACCTTAACTACATTTAATGGGACGGGTGACCTGCCGCAGCATCTGGCCAACTTTATTTCAAGGTGTGGACCCATATTGGGAACTCCAGCACAGCAAGAGGCCGCCAAACTCTGGTGTTTTGTACAGACATTGGAAGGGCATTCATTCGTCTGGTACAACTAGCAACTCATCGGGTCAGTAGCTGGAAGGGAGGATCTTCACAGGCAATTTTTATACCAGTTCAGTTCCACCACTCGAAAGACAAGTATTAAAGACCTCTTCAAGTGAAAGAAGAGGCATGATGAGTGCATCGCAGACTTTGTCTCCTGGTGGAAGGGGCTCACATACTCCCTTGACATGCCACTGACTTAGGAGAAACTACTAATGATGTGTGTAGGGAATTTCAAGACAGAATTGGTCCCCTCTCTGATCACTCAGAACTACCCAAGGGGATTTTTAGACTTCTCCGATAAGGCCCAACACCTATAAGATGCCTTCTAACAGGCTAGCCCGGCACGTCTGTTGCCTACCGAAGTCTCCATGAGGAGGTCCTCTAGAGCCGATGCCATTGTGGTGGCCCAAATAGAGGCCCCCATGCAACTATAATTATTACCAGTGGATCCGTCTCCATAGATTCATAGAGGCCCTCCATCATAGGTGCAGACTCCAACCCAGCAGTGCCCACCTCAGAATCGGCAGGCACCCCCACATAACGCACCACCACTACTTAGGTGGGATAATCAGGCTTCGCCTCCTATACAGGCTCCTCCAACCCCTTGTCAGAATCAGGATCCCATGGCCTCCTTCTGGCATAGAATAAACTGGACCTACTCGTTCAACGATTCTCAGGTTCCCATCTATTTTCGAAGCACCTTGGAACATGGGATTGTATGTTTACCTGAATGCTGGAGGCCAGAAGAGGTGAACCTCACCGATCACCCCAATTACATCCCTTATCACTAGATTCTGGGGTATACCCTCAAACCGTGCAATGTGTTCAAGGACTAGATCCAAGACCAGGACGACAACAACATTGTTAGGTTGGGCCCAGTCCCGACATAAGTGGCTTGTGTACTTGTGAATCCTGATAGTGACAATGATAGTGAAGGTGAGTGGAAGCAGGTCCCCAACTGCAGGACCCAGAAGTATTATGACTGGATAGACTATAAGGCAGTCGCCCATTCCCATGGTATTATTTGTGCATGCCTAAATCAACTCGATCCTTCATAAGCTGCTATGTCATCCATAGCCACTAATTATACATCTTCATCTCTATCGTCCTATTCTCAGAAGAGAAAGCATCGATGGAGCAAGGGAAAAAAAGACCCCCACCAATGCCTTCGGCATCCTGTACTCTCAGCGACTTCATGCCCCTAGAGATGTGATTCATCCCATAATCTGCCCAGTAGTGGATGAATCTTCAAGTAATAGTCAAGGGTACTCTTTGATTAACACTGTGGAGTCGGTACGACCCTATATGATTCCCGAAGATGGAGAGCACCAGACGGATCTTCCCAACGTCCCTAGACGATGCCAGAGTCGGTAGAGTTGTGACTATATAGGTCGTCAGAGTGCCCCATATATCACTTCTATTTAGGCCGTGCATGCCACCAAAACAAGAAAGCAGGGCCAGCATAGATATCAGCACAAAAAACCTCCTCATCTGATGCCATCAGGCCCACCTTCAACACCATTTGTGCTACTGTATTAGGAAGAGCCGCCCGAACCTCACTGTGATCATCCACACTTCACTGCGGACCGGTATCAGTCAGTTGGCCCTCATATGGTAGTTGCTCCACATGCTTTGACTATTCAGCAGCGGGACATTCCCAGCACTAGTCAATCACCGGTCTATCCAGCAGGGCCTACCATACCTCCTATCACAGAGCGACCTCCTATATGTAGAAGATCATGCCTCGCACAGAATTATGATTTCCTAAAGAATCTCTCCAGCATTCCATCAAGGCTCTCTATCCTCAAGGGGCTTCGCCTATCGAAAGATATGCATGAAGCCCTCATCGAGGCTTTAAGAAGACCCCTCCAATTTGAGATGTAGTTAGCAGCTAGAGAGGCGTTTCATGCTCAGGTAGCCAAGAATAATGAATGCCAGACCATTATCTATGTCTTCAGTGAAGATTAAGGTTCTCCTATATAGGGGAACATTCTCCCACTGTACATCACTGGCCACTTCAATGGTGTAGAGATCCGACGCTGCCTCTTCGACACAGGCTCTAGGATTAACCTTATCCCGACATGGACACTCCTTAAGATGGGGTTATCCGAGGATGATCTCAGTCCCTCTGACCTGAAAATCCAATGTTAGGACAGGATGGGATAGACAAAAGTTAGCAAGATCTGCCAAAAAACCTAGTTTGGCAGTCTGGTAGCCAGCACTGAGTTCATGGTTGTTTCACAGGACATTGCTTACAATGCATTGATTGGAAGACCATGGCTCCACCTGCACACGGCGGTCCCTTCATTGTATAACCAGCGCCTCAAGTACTCCCTTAATGGTCGAGTGGGCGTACTCCAAGGTGAAACATATTCCTTTTTCTCTTGTGAAGCCCGCCATCTAGATGACGACTATTACAAGATAAAAGACAAACAGATTCAGGCCAGCGAAGTCGAACCCGTTGTAGTTGCAACTGACTCGTGGGCAGGCCTAGATGACGCCTACGTCTTTCTGATCCATTGATTGGAGGCCACAAATCCTGATTTTTGGAAATGTTTTGTTGTCTTTGGGACAAGGGGGAACCACATTACCAAGTACAAGTGACCCCGGGAGATCACCTCGTATTCTTATACGAATCAGGCCTCAGTGATCCCTGAGCCCCCTACTACAATGAGGTATCAGGATGTCCGCCCCATGGAAACAGCAATACGGAACACCTTCTTGTTCTGCCAGGATGGGATACATCAGCTCAAGACGATGCGCCACTAATTCTTTTATATCATCAAGCATGGCCCTTTGGGCTAGAGATCATATGGGAACAGATTGATAGCCTTCATTGCTATGGTTTTGGCATCACATGAGTCCTCCGATGCACTGCCTACCACTGCTCAGGAAAACACTAGTCTCTTATAAGGATTTGTTGCC
The DNA here is from genome assembly GCA_963277665.1 of Viscum album. Taxonomy (NCBI): domain Eukaryota; kingdom Viridiplantae; phylum Streptophyta; class Magnoliopsida; order Santalales; family Viscaceae; genus Viscum; species Viscum album. The sequence continues at coordinate 188,180,634 of OY728156.1, read as the reverse complement.
TTAGAGGAACCTCCTCTCACTGAGGATCCCTCCTTTATAAGTAAAGAAGAGGATTTAGAGGATAACCATCATGCCTTCGAAGATGGTGTTTCTACCATGGTTGATGAAGTGGTGTAGGTGTATCTCGGTGGTGAGATAGATCTGAAACCTACATTGATCAGTGCTTCTATGAATCTCGAAGAGCAGAAACTATACATGGACTTCCTAAAGTAGCTTTGAGATGTATTCTCCTAGAGTTACAACAATATTCCAGGGCTAGATCCCCAGGTAGTCGTCCACAGCCTCCATCTCCCAGCAAATCATCGCGGGTTCAAATAGCATCCCAGAAAGATGGATCCTTCCAATGGTGCCAGGGATGAGGCAAAATTCAATAAGCTCATCATGGACAATTTTGTTATGGAGTTCTAGTACCCTATGTGGCTAGGCAACATCATTCCATTCAAATAGAAGAAATGACAGATAAGAGTCTACATCGACTTATGAGATCTCAACCATCATTGTCCAAAGGATGATTTTTACTTCCTATAATGGAGTTGTTTGTCACAACTCGACCCTACCCAGGCTCGAGCCACAAATACTCTAAGCCCACCTCCATAGGTCAGGGGTTGGTGACTAATGCCGAAATCTAAACAACTTGGGGAGGCATTTTCCTAAGTACTTGTACACACACACGCAGCCCACTAAATGAAAAAGTGCAGAGTAAAAGGAAAATTAAAGTACTAAATGCTATCAACAAATAAACAAGGTGCATCGACCTCTAAACAGTACAAAGTGAGTGCTGAAGGTAAACTGAAAAAAGGGAAAAACACGTGCACAACCAGAAAAGTTCCATAACCTGGCAACAGGTAAAAAAAGTAAAACAACTGGGAGAGTCCCACACCTAGAACCCGACTACGACCACTGCACGCGGTCCAAGCTCCTAAACTCCTAAGCTCCTCTATAGTCACGAGAAACTTGTCTGTCATATGCAAGGGAACACCAAGTGCGGGCAAAGCCCAAGTAGGGGTGAGTATAAAAATACTTAGTAGGATACCCCAAAGGCTCGAGGGAGAAACAAAGGAGGTACCGAAGAATGAGAAGTATATCAAACATAGAATATTAAAGGAGTACAATAGAGATTACAGTAAAGAGTACAACTCAACCCAACAAGAGGAAGGAAGTAGACTCATCCTAACACAAGGATATAGAAACTGTGAGAAGATGAAATTCTCGTCGAGCCTTAGCTACCTATAGCATGAGAGTAGACTCGTCCAAACATGAGGAGCTAGACATGGAAATCACGTGGCATACCCCACGTCTCTTCGCCTCTCCTGGAAGGAGAGTAACCAAAACCCAATAAGTGGGTACTAGAACAAGGTATATACGTATCCATATGGTCAACAAGAAACCCAAACAAGATCATAAGAGGATCTCCTCTCATAGCTCAGCCCAAGAAAGTGAGTCGTCAACAGTCCCAGAAGTAAACACCATCGATGCCCAGTATCCCGCACATCTGCCCCGAACTACAAGTAAAGGGGCTCAAATCACCACACCTTGACACTATCCTCTTTGGGAGGTACTGACTCACCTTCATGGTTTTAGGTAACGTCACAAGGATGCATATCAGTGGGGAAAGTGACCCTCATTCTTGAGAGTTCTGGGGAAATTCAGACCACACCTCGTCACTATCACACAGTCAAGAGGTCTTCTCAAAGTCAAAGCTATCACATCACTGAACAGTGCAACCAAGGGTCCCACTCTGGTATTCACAATGAAAAGCCACAGACTAGACTAGTAGAAAGGACTGAGTCTGAGAGAAGTCATCGGGTAACCCGCTGCCCAGCCCAGCTGGAGGGTAAACCCTAAGAGGTTGTCGGGTAACCCACTGCCCAACCCTGCTGGAGGTTAAACCCTAAGAGGTCGTCGGGTAACCCACTGCCCAACCCCGCTGGAGGTTAAACCCTAAGAGTTCGTCGGGTAACCCACTGCCCAACCCCGCTGGAGGGTAAACCCTAAGAGGTCGTCGGGTAACCCACTGCCCAGCCCCACTGGAGGGTAAACCCTAAGACGCCATCGGGTAACCCACTGCCCAGCCCTACTAGAGGGTAAACCCTAAGAGGTCATCGAGTAACCCACTACCCGGGCCCACTGGAGGGTAAACCCTAAACTGATCTGGCCATCCCTACTGGATGGTACAACACTGTCCAAAGAAACACTGAGTGGTTATCGTGCAATGACCCGACTCTGGAACAACTCACCGAGCAGGGGTTTAGTGCTCGTGTAGGGTGGGTCACACCGATACCTGGAACACTACCTAGGGAAACACGTCATGGTAGATCACAGAATGAAGATATGATCTCAATACTCGGCTAGGGAGTTTGCACCCAGGGCTCACTGGGCTCTACACCCTATTGGAGACAACCTCCTAGGTAGAGGATCGGTGCCCGCGTAAAGTATTGATCACACTGAATCCACAATAACCCTACCAGGGAACATGAGGGTACATGATACTAAAAGCCCACACGGATAAAGGAGTAGGAGAACCCAAAAAAATCCACTGATCAAACCATCGAGAATAGAACCAAGGGAAACCACTCCACCCTACTGGTCTAAACCATCGTTAACAGAAGGACCCTCTACGTTACGAGAGTTCAAAGGTACTTAATGTAGAACACGGTACTCACATGCGGTCCTCACGACGTGTGGCCTTATCTCATCTCCAAACCATGTACACAAACATTTTTGGGTACATACTACAACATGTACCTCCAGGAAAACCCGTATACTTCTAGATTATACCACATTTCTAGTTCAAAGGCTATCGTGCACACGATATCCAACGTCAACTCAAAAAGTTAAAAAAAATAAGTTCTCCAACATGTATCCACCCCGGACCTATCACGGCCAACCACACCTCTTCAAACATTTACTTCACTCACACAGGAGTGCTCACGATCACATCCCAAGAGTTCTCTGCAAACATCATGGGAAGAACCTCCACTTGTACACCTTTCATGCATCCACATTTAATGAGATCTCAAAAGAGGATCTGCACATCCGAACAAATTTTACCATTGTAATCCTCATGGAAAACATGTAATATAGACTATATACTCACCTCAAATGGATATCTAATGAAAAATTTGTCCAATACCGCTTTACGCCTGAAAGGCATCCCGTGGTCCCGAACCTCGGTCTCGAAAACAGTCGGGCACATCGCACCATTTGGATGCCCTCGGAAAAACACATAAAATTGACCGCTTACATGTGTGGAATGGATATCCGGAGAAAAAGATACATTTATCCGCACTACACAAAAGCGGTGCTACATGAGACCCACATCACGGTCCTGAAACGCAACATACGGATCACACTATTGCGATCCTCTCGGAAAAAGTACAAAATATTGACTAATCATTTGTCCAAAATGGACACCAGGTGATAAAGATGTAATTCACCATTGATGCCAAAAACAACCCTCATGGGGCCTACAACATCATGTTGAATTAAAGTGGGAAGATTGATCCATTGAAATTCCCTCAAAAAAACACCCATGATCGACTGCGCGCACGCCCCGAACGGATGTCCGATGAAAAAGCTGCAAATTGCTGCATACAGCTCGAAAGATGGGTCATGGGGCCCATGCCTGAACTCCAGATTTAACACCTGAAGCTTCCCTAAAAAACACAGTCTCGACGCCAGGGTCCCAAATCCACTAACGGTTCCCAAATCAGACTTCGGATGTGCCCGCACCGACCAAAAGAAGAATCTCGGAACGAAAATGCTAAACTACTTAATGGACGTGCCGCGCCACCAAGCCCCCCCCCCCCCCCCCCGTCTCAAGAATTAAAAATTCCATAGACCATCTCAAAACGTTCTTCTTGATCCAAGGAATGTTTCTCCATAAATGGTATGCGAATCTGACACCCAGTGTAAGATTTACGCTAGTTTAAACGTCATCAGACGCAAGTGGGGGTGGACCGGACCAGTCTGGCCGGTCCGCACGCCCTGGACCGACCCCAGCCGTCTGAGCCGCCGCGGACCGCAGCTCGCCCATGCAGACCGCAGTCCATCGATCTGGACTAGCCCAGAGTCCGGTCTTCCTTCAATGCTGGGACCCGCAAAGGGTGGGTCTTTTGTCCGCCGGCCAGGGTCGCTGACCCCAGTCTTCCTCGCCGACCGGCCGGCAGCTGGTCGGTCTTCACGATTGACCACACTCACCCATGGCCATGAACCTCCATCCCGAACTGCCCGTCGCCAGCCGCCTTGCTGAAGCCACTGCCGACACCACTCTGATCCCCCGTCCGTTGTCACGCTGCCTGAGCCGAGCCGTCACCAGACCGGCCAGAACCGCCGGAAAACCACCCGAAAACCCTCATAACTTCATCGGACCATTGCGGTCGCCTTGGGACTTGGATTTTGAATCCAAAAAATGAATCAGAAAGCATAGAACAAATCCTAAATATCTATTGGATTCCCTTGACAAGATAACTACAATTCAATTCATATATATGACTTCAAAGAAGGTGCATAAGTTTAAAACCAAATACGCACGATTCGACCTTGTTGGGCGTAGATCGTCGCTTCACGAGGGATCCACCGTCATTGTAGACAAGATCTCCTTGATTGGAGAGGCAGTATGAGGTCTTGAGATTCCCTTGAGAGGGTTTCTCCAGAGGAAGTGAAATGTTTAAGAAGGGTGGAGTGGGTTATGGCTTAAGTAAGGAAATAAAATCAACTTTTATTAAATTTTTTAATTCCCACTAGAAGTCTCTTACCCGAAATCTCGGCGGGGTCGAGGTTAAGCCTCCCCTAGGGTAAACACCACCTTCTGAGAACAAAAGAAGTCTTGGAATTTCAATTCAAGGATCCATTTTAATGTTATAAATTCAATTCTTGAGTTCGCTAAATTACAAAAAGGCCCATGGGGGCGTTTTTCACAGTTGGCCCACGCCTACGAAAATTTCACCTCTCCTAAGGTAAACAGCATGCTCCAAACTCAACAGTTCCTTCGGTTTTCCAATCTGAGCTACCGTTTAGGAGTTATTCTATTTATTTGGTGTGTCGATTGTGAACACACTGAAAATTTAATTCTGGCCACATCGGGGCTCGGAATCGTACGATTTCTGAAGGCGCTGCTCCGGAATTACGTTAAGAAAATTTCAAAGTCTTTTATATCGAAAACCAGGTTCTTAAAATGTTGATCGATGATACTGCTAGATTCTAGGCCCTCTCCTTCATGTATGGGTATTCCAGATATAATCAGATCTGAATATCCCCTGATGATGAGGTGTTTAAGGCCTTCAAGGAACCATAAGGTACTTTTTTGTTACCAATTCATTCCCTTTGGTATAATTAATGCAGGTTCCACCTATCATTGGGATATACATCACATATTTACGCTGATACTCAGTACATTGGTGGAATGTAATGTGGATGATCTGGTGGTCAAATCTTTCTAGAACCAGGACCATCTCAAGGATGTGGAGAAAGTGTTCGGCTTCCTCCGTTCCCATCACCTGAAGATGAACCCATTGAAGTGTGCCATCAGGGTCACCTCTAGAAAGTTCCTTGTCTTCGTTGTCAGATACAGGGGCATTGATATTGACCTAGATAAGATCAAGTCCATTAGCTAGATGTCTCCCCTAAGAAATATTCAGGAGCTTCAAGGCTTCTAAGGCCACTTGGCCTACATACTCCATTTCATTGCAAATTTAGCTAGAAAGTGTAAGCCCTTTTCTAAGCTCATGAAGAAAGTCATTGTTTACTAGTAGGATGAAGAATTTCATAATGAGTCTGAGGAAATCAAGTAGTATCTACTCCAGCCTTTGGTATTGATTCCACCCATTTCCAAAAAACTAATGGTCCTTTATGTGACTTCCCTAGAACGATCCCTCGGTTCCCTTCTCTCCTAGAAGAATAATGAGGGAACTGATAATAGTGTTTACTACCTAAAACACATGCTCCTTGATACAGACACCAGATATTGCCCTATCAAGAAATGATTCCTTGCACAGATATTCACAGTATAGAAATTTTGACATTACTTGTAGCACCATGAGGTACAGCTTGTGTCCTGAGTAGATCCACTGAAGTAGATCATGAACCGCCCCATGTTGATCGGCCGTCTAGCTTGGTGGGTAGTGATTCTCCAGAAGTTCAACATCAAGTTTGTTCCCTAGAAGGATATTAAGGGGAAAGCATTGGCAGACTTCCTTGCTTCCCATCCAAACCCGCAAACCTGTCTCTAGACCTTGATTTTTCTAATGAGGAAATCCACTCGGTAGACCAAACCATCTCATGTTGGAAAATTAACTTCGATGGTGCTTCCCAGAGCCCCATTAGATGAAGGTTCAATGACCCCAGACTCAACAGAGTAGGCATGGGTATCGTCTTCATTACTCTAGCACAAGTCATTTTGTCGTATTCATTCCTGTTATCAGAAGGATGCACCAAAAATGAGGCAGAGTACCAGGATATCATCACTGGCATTGAGCTGGCCCTTAATATTGATGTTCCCCACTTGCTTGTGAAAGGGGAATCTGGACTAGTCATCAAGAAATAAATGGTTACTATGTCGTCAGGAAGACAGTGTTCGTACCACTATTGGAATGTACCTGCCAGTTGATGTCATAGTTCCCATCTCGTCCAGAGGTTACCCATGTCCCTCAGTCACATAATAGTAGAGAATACACCTTGTATAGCCTATCTGAATCGCTTGTAGATCATGAACATGATGATTTGATTATCTACGTGGTACATCGGAGATTCATCTCCCTCGTCACTCTAGATGATGATGATAGCCCGCCAGTAAGCCACCTTACTACTAGAGCCACCACATCAGGGCCCCCAGGTCCCCCTACCCCATCGCTGTAATCAACTCCCGGCTGGAGTATATCCTTGGTTGAGTACCCTCAAAATGGTAATCTTCTAATGGATCGGGACAAGCGCAAGAGAATCTGACACCACACATTACAGTTTACCCTCTAGAGTGGTCCCAGTCTTGAGAAGATTCTCTATAAGCACAAGTTTGATGGTGTTATCCTCTATTGCATTCAAGGAGTTGAGATTTCTTAGGTCATGTGGGAGGTTCATGCTGGTTCCTGTAGGGCCCATCAGACCGGGCCGAATTTATCTCACCATATCAAGATACTGGGGTATTTTTATCCCTCTATGATTCGTGACTACATCTAGTTTTACAAGATGTTCCATGCACTCCAAATTCATTCCAAATTAGTGCATCGGCCACCAGAGCCTCTCCACACTACCATGTACTCTTGGCCCTTTGTATTCTGGGGACTTGATGTCATGGGACCATATCCTCCGGAGTCATCTAACTAGTGTTAGTCCATCCTAACCACTATAGATTTCTGTTCCAAGTGGGAAGAAGTGGTTCCTCGCATGGAGGTCTAGGCATGTTCTATCTTTGACTTTGTGATATCCAAAATCATCTACCGATTTGGATTCCCTCATGCCATCCTCACCGATAATGGCACTAACTTTCGGGCAGCCGAGTTGAAGAAATTTTGCGCCAAATACAAAATCAGTTCTAACCATACCTCTTGCTACCACGCACAAGAAAATGTGAAGATTGAGGTCTTCAACAAAATCCTCTATAATATTTTACAGAAAATGGTTTGTCAGAACAAAAAGAGTTTGTTGGACAAGATCCCCAACGCCCTAGGGGATTATTAGATGATGAATCTCAATTCCACACAGGTGACCCCATACTCCCTGGTGTATGGAATAGAGGTCGTCCTACCCATTGAGATGCAATTTCCATTATTATGTACAACTATATATGATCAGAAAGCACTAGATAAGGTAGCTAAAATTCATCTGGATGAATTGGAAGCACTCGACGAGAATAGACTTCTCACCCTGCACAATTCCAAAGGCATGAGAATAGGATACCTAGAGCTATAAATTTCACCTCTCCTATTTCTTTCAAGGAATTTTTTTTGGCCTTGAGAACACCAATGATACATGGATGGAAGCCACCAAAACTAGAACCCAAATGGGAAGGAACTTACATAATTTACAAGGTTTACCCCAATGGTGCATATTCTCTAGTTACTGTGGACAGTGAGCCTATAACTCCTCCCACCAATTCCATTTTCCTCAATCAATACTTTTCATAAGAAAATTTGGTCCTACATGACCTTAAACTACTTTTTCCCCAATAACATTAAACTATATGTCATCCCATGGGACGTTAACCAATATATGGTCCCACACGACCTTAAAATGCCTCATCCTGCACGATGTTAAACTGTAGATGGTCATGCATGACCTTAAACTATTGGTTCTTATATGACCTTAAACTGCTATGTCCCTTATGATATTAAATTGTATGTCATTAGGTATGAAGTTAAACTATAATTTCATGACCCCCTTCCACCAAAGATGCCCCTCCTGAGCTGGAAATGGTGAAAGGGAGATAATGACCCCCGAGTCCCACCTCTGGTAGGCCCTGGGGTGGCGACTAGCACCAAGGGTATGAGTTTTCACAAATATGGGAGGCATTACCCTTTTTATTATTTAAGATTGGAAGATAGGACAAGTCAACCACAAAAAGGAAAAGAACAAGTGTATAGAAATAAACCCAAACCAATCCCACATGCAAGTTTAAATAGTTCTGAAACAAGGTACAAAAACAAGAAAGATCAAAAAGTACAATACCAAAAGAAACAAGTACAAAAAACTATAGCAACTCCAACTGTCCCGACTAGTAGGGTCCCGCATGGCCCTGGTAGTCCTCCTAGAAACCTGAAAGTAAACGTAGGGTGAGAATACAATTATACTTAGTAGGGAAACCTAAAGCTCTCGTGCACAAGTGGGGAGACATCCTAATGTCCCGTAAGAACAACAGAAGAAACCTAGCAAGGAATTATATCCACCCAACCTCACCAGCCACACTCACCAAAACACAATAACAATAGGTGTTAGTATATAAGAACAAGATAATTGGGTACCCCACACCATTTTCCCCCACTAGCTAGCTGATCTTCCTAACGGCGAACGTCCTGAAGCTACCACACTCTTCCCGCCCGCACACACCTGGGCCTCACAACCACTTATCCCTCCCTCACACACCTGGGCCTCACAACCACGTATCCCACCCGCACACACCTGGGCCTCACAACCACGTATCCCGCCCGCACACACCTGGGCCTCACAACCATGTATCCCGCCCACACACACCTGGGCCTCAAAACCGTGTATCCCGCCCGCACACACCTGGGCCTCATCCTGAAGGTTCTTGGGAAATAGTAAAACCTGCCCGAAGAGTCTTCGTCTAAACCACCCCAATCGAAACCTACCCGAATAGTCCTGGGTGTAAGGTCGCCTCAAGCCATCACAGCCTAGGGAATAAGGAGCAAGAAGGTGCTAGTAACTAAGGGGAAAAAACCCTCCCATGAAATGGGAGTGTTCAGAACTAAGTGCTCAACATGGGTGGGGTGTGATAAAACACAAATATATAGATATATATATATATACATCAAACACTCATCCCAACCTATGGCTTCTAATCAGAGAACTGAGCACGTGCCTCGGCACTGCTACTACGAAGCATGCATACAACAAACAACCCCAACCCCATTTAGGTTTTCATGTTTCAACAGAATTAGTTTTTTAGTTCCTTAACTAATGGGAAACTATCCACAACCAACCACATCGATCATTCGTAAAACATATCCCTGCCATCCACAAATCAAGTTAGGAAAACACAAGCAACACAACCAAGTCTTTTTTACTAACCAACTAACCCCATTAACTATTATTCCAATTCTACTATCATGCCCCACCATTCATTAACTCTTCCACTTTTATTTATTAAACACAACCCATAGTTCATTCACATTCAAACCCATCCCTACAGCCCCGGTGCCAACCACCATAACCAAAACCACACCGTACATCATCATCCCTTGATACCGTTCATCACAGCCCCGCTGCCCATCACTAACATAGCATTCACACCAACCCACAACCAAGGAAACCGCAGAACCGCTGCTCACTCGATCCACAACAACCCACAAAAACACCCCCTTTACATAAATTAACCCCAACAACACCCACATGTTTATTATTCCAATTTAGTTCAACCGGGGTGATCACAGAAGGGTTCCAGATTTTCATTTAATCAGCCAACTTTACGCGATTATCCAATTTCCACATTCCATGAAGCTTCCATCCATAAATGGTCTATAAAGATAGGGCAGAATTTAATTGCATAAGAAAAGGCCCCCAACGACCATGATTTTAAGTAGGCATAAGCCTATTCAATTCACAAAATAATATCACAGGAAATAAATAAAAAGGCAACTGCATTCACAAATTCCCATCCCCGTTATATAAGAAAATTATTATCTTTATTAAAATGGTTCAAAAGTGTTTCACATAAACAAGAGGACACCCACCCCGTATGTTGCACAAATTAGAGAGACAAAGGTAATATCCCTACCTCAACAGGTTCTGATCACAACGCTCCCTCAGATCAACTTTAGAAGACGTCTGTCGGCATCCGTCACATCTATAAAAACCCGGAAAAAACATCCTCGGGTGGAAGCTGGGTAGGAAAGGACAACGGATCCAAGCTCAGAAGTTCCGCCTTGTCGTTATGATCCCGTGGCCACTGACAGATTGTAAATCGGAGCTCGGACAAAGAAATTACTGAAGAAAAAGAGCCTTCAAGTCTCTTGGGAGAGCTCTGCTCAGAGGAAAGGGTAGGAGAGGGGTGTGTTGAAAAGGATGATGGGATCGCTCCTTTTATGGGTGTGAAAAACAAAAGTACACGCCATGTACTTTATGGTACACAGTGTGTACTTGGCCATTTCACACGACCACCACGTGGCTTGCAACACAACCTTCAACGCGGCACGTGGCCGTTGACTGGTCAACACATGGTTTGAAGGTAACACGTACGCGGGGAGGGACTACGCGGCGTGTAGTATTGGGTGCACAGCGTGTACCCATTTATTTCACATGGAAAGGACATGGCTCCAACACGGCACACGGCTGTTGACTGGTCAACACACGGTTTGAGGGTAACGCGTACATGGGGAGGGACTACACGATGTGTAGTATTGGGTAGACGACGTGTACCCATTTATTTCACACGGCAAGGACATGGACTTCAACACGGGGTATACCCGGCAAGGGGGTACATGGCGTGTACTCACACTACACGGTGTGTACTTAAAAAATTCTGAAAATTATGGGAAAAGTCCATTTTACCCTCCATAGTACTTCGTGACCTTCTTTCTGACAAAGGAATGGGCCGAAGAGGTCCGGTCCATTACATCAGATACCTATTAAAACATTCTCATCCCCGAGAATTCAAAATCCAACCCAGAAGAACCCAACAAGATACCTCTTAGGGACCTTGTTATAATAGAAACCCAACCATCAACCCTAATTATAGGTGTTAGGAATTCTTTCTCCTATGTCGATATATTATCCGCTTTGTCCGGCACTGACTCACCTGCATGGGTTTAATCGCATCCTCATTAATGCGCCTCGATTAAGAATCAGGTCTTCCCACTTCCATACATTACGATTTTTCAACTTGTACTGCCCCCTAACACCGCACAACCCACACACAGCCCGAACATGTGGTTTGGGGAAATTCCTTCTCCCATGTCGAGATATTATCTGCTTTAGGTGGCACTGACTCGCCCACATGGGTTCAATCGCATCGACATTAATGCGTCTCGATTAAGTATCAGGTTTTTTTCTTATTCCCATGCATCTGGACATGCTACACACTTCCAGAGAACAAGAAAACAAAAGGTCTCATAACTGACAAGTCGATCATTCCATATATCAAAAGTACAGAGTATAACATCAAAACAAGGCTCATAAGAACAAGGAAAACAAAAGTCAAAACAACTCCGGGTACTAAGCGTGCATCTGGGTCTCCCACTCCCAAGTGCTCTCCTCGAGGCCGCCATGCCTCCACAATACACGAACCAAGGGAATGGTTCATCCACGGAGCACCTTCTCTTTACAATCCTCGATTCTAACTGGTCATTCCTCGAAGGTCGCGTCATCTCCCATATCTAACTATCCCCAATCGACAAAGTGAGAATCTTTGTGTAAGTATCGATGAATATAGGAGACGTGGAAGACGTCATGAACCTTCTCCAACTGAGGTGGCAAGGCTAGCTGATATTCCACCTTGCTGACTCGCCTCAGCACCTCAAAAGGTCCGATGAACCTAGGGGAGAGCTTGCTTCCTTTCCCAAACCTCCTCTACCCCTGCCGAGGGGAAAACTTCAAGAACACGTGATCTCCCACCTCGAACTCCAAGGGCCTCCTCCGACAATCAGCATAAGACTTCTGTCGGTCCTGATCCACTTTCATCCTCTCACATACAAGCTGGACTTTCTCTGTGGTGCTCTGCACTCCCTCTAGCCCAAGAGCATCTGTCTCACCAACCTCTGACCAACAAATGGGTGAACGACATGGTCTTCCATACAAAGCCTCAAATGGTGCCATGCCAATAGTAGAGTGGAATCTGTTGTTGTAGTAAAACTCTACTGAAGGCAAGTGTCGTACCCATGATCCTCTGAAATCCAGAACGCATGCTCGCAGCATGTCCTCCAACATCTGGATAGTCCGCTCTGTCTTCCTGTCAGTCTGGGGGGTGGAAATCAGTGCTAAGGCGTATTTGGGTGCCAAAAGCATGTTGTAACCCCCTCTAGAATCATGAGGTAAACCGAGTATCCCGGTCTGAGATGATAGTATTTGGAACTCCATGTAAAAGCACCACCTCATCTACGCACCTCTGTGCTAAGGTACTCACCGGGACTGACTCCTTAATTTCTAAGAAATGAGCTGATTTCATCAGATGATCCACCACTACCCAGATAGAATCATAACCTCCCTGAGCTCTGGGTAGTCCTGTGATGAAGTCCATCGAGATATCATCTCACTTCCACTCGGGAACATCTAAAGGATGCAACAAACCACTGGGAACACAGTGTTCAGCCTTCACTTGCTGACACACTAGCCATTTAGCCACAAACTCCGCCACTGCCCGTTTAACCCTGGGCCACCAAAATTTTTCCCTCAGGCCTCGGTACATTTTTGAAACTCTCGGATGTACTTCCAAGACTGAGCTATGGAACTCACGGAGAACTCCCTCACACATCACCTATGGAACAAAAAAAAATTCCATAGAAAAGCATCCAATGTCGGCTGTCCTATGACCATCCTTCTGGAGCGTTTCCCTGATCGACACGATCCCGCATCACTTCCACCTCAGAGTCCCCCCACTGAGACTCTTCCACCTGCTGCAACAAGGACTGCACCGTCATCTGAAACAAACAGCCTCTAACACCCTCTACCCTTGCATCCAAGTGCAAGGCAGCCAACTCTACCATCGCTTTCCAAGCATCAGTGGATTCCAGAACCACTTCCTTATGTTACTTCCTGCTCAGGGCAAGAGCCACAATGTTTCCCTTACATTCAGTGTAAGAGATCTCGAATTCATAGTCTTGGAGAAACTCAACCCATCTCTGTTGCCGCAAGTTCAAGTCACGTTGGGAGAAGATATAACATAATCTCTTGTGGTATGAGAAGACCACAAAGCGCTCCCCAAATAGGTAATGTCGCCACAACTTCAGTGCGAACACTACTACTACAAGCTCTAGGTCATGGGTGGAATAGTTATGTTCGTGAGGGCGCAACTTCCTAGACCCATAACAAATCACACCCTTCTTCTGCATCATTACGCACCCCAAACCAAGGCCAGAAGCATCACAAAACACCTCATACAAAAACCCTTCTTCTAGAAAACTGAGTACGGGAGCACTGACCAACTTCTCCTTCAGGTAGTCGAAATCTTTCTGGCACTGCTCGCTCCATAGGAAGACCCGGTTCTTCCTATTCAAAGCTTTCAATGGAGCAGCAACTCGAGAGAAGTCCAAAACGAACCTCCGATAGTAACCTGCTAACCCCAGGAAACTACGAACTTCTACCATGCTCTTGGGTGCTGCCCAGAAAACAACTGCCTCCACTTTTGACGGGTCCACTGACACTCCATGCTGATACACCACGTGCCCAAGGAAGTGTACTTCTTGTGTTAAGAACTTACATTTCGACAATTTCCCATAAAGATGGTGGTGTTGAAGGACTTCCAATATTGCCCTAAGATGCTCAATGTGCTCCTCCTCTGATCTTGAGTAGATCAGGATGTCATCGATAAACACAACGAAAAACTGGTCCAGAAACTCTCAACAGACAAAGTTCATAAGTCCCATGAACACAGCTGGGGCATTCGTAACTCCAAACAGCATCACTACAAACTCAAAGTGCCCATACCTGCACCTGAAATCCATCTTCGAGATGTCACTGTCCTTTACCCTCAGCTGATGATATCCCGATCGTAGATCAATCTTATAAAACCAACCTTCTCCCCTCAGCTGGTCGAAGAGATCATCTATCCTTGGAAGGGGGTAATGGTTCTTGACCATTAACTGGTTCAACCTTCAGTAGTCTATGCATAGCCTGAGACCACCATCTTCCTTCTTCACGAAAAAAACTGGAGCACCCCATGGTGACACACTGGGTCGAACAAAACCCTTCTCCATCAGATCGTCAATATGAATCCGCAATTCCTGCAACTCCGAAGGTTCCATCCGATAAGGGGCCATCGAAATCGGGTGGTAACCATGCTATAAGTCTATCCCGAAATCAACATCACGTCGGGGGGGTAGAGTCACAACCTCCTCGAGAAAAACATCGAGTAACTCCCCAACAACCTCTGGGACATCCATCATCTCTTCATTAGCTGGAACCACTGATAACCCGCCTAACAAAGAAAGGAGAGGCTCCACACGCTGGCTTCCCACCTGGTAGCTCCTCTCACCAACAAATGATACACGCTTCCCATCCACGTCAGATAACACAAATCTTCTCCGAAAGTAGTTGATAATGGCACTAAAAGAAAACAACCAGTCGATGCCTAGGATGACATCGTATTGATGCATCTATAATAGAAGAAGGTCCCCACTAGATCGATGTGGTCACAACGTCAGCCCACATCCCCGGAAAACACAAGATACGCTGGTCTGGCCTCCCACTAGTGTACTCAGCACCAGTGTTATGGAAAGTCTCTCTACATATAGTCCCAAAGCATGGGATAGACCAGGTGCAACAAAGGAGTTCGAAGCTCCCGAATCGAACAAAGCAGAAACGAGAGTGCTGAACAAACAAATCGTACCTCGTACCACCTCTGGTCCTACTAGAGCTACCAACTCTGCTGTGTGCAACTGTCCATGCCCAACTCCTCTACCTCTCTGATGTCGTCCACCACCCTGACCACGCCCTGGTCGAGGTCCCTGAGGATCACCCTGAGGTCGGCCTCCTCTGGAAAAGTCTTCCCTCGGAGGAGCATGGTCCTGCTGCTTCTGGAAGGGCCTCGCCGGAAACTGGTGCTTCTAAGGTGGGCACTGAACCTGCCCACCCCCATCGTACTGAGATCGGGTCGGGCACTGACACTGAATGTTCCTGAAACCCCCACAAGAGAAACACTTCGGTCCTGGGCTCGTGGAAAAGGGATGAGGACCTAAAGATCTGAACTGGAACTGTTGGGGCTTGCTCCCCACTGGCCTGAACCTGGAAGGTCCCGTCGCAGGAGACCTGCTGCTGACTACCTTCCCCTTCGATGAACCTGGATAAAACCCCTCACGTGGTGCACCTCCTAGTGAGTGCATCCTCTCTACAACCTCTGCCTTCTTCTGTACTGCCAAGTACGTCGGAAGGGTGAAGTTTGTGACAACATACTGGAGTGAAGGACAAAGTGCCTCCTCCAAATGTCTCGTTCGAGAATCCTCATCCGGAAAGAGATTCGGAGCAATGCGTAGGAGATCCTTGAACTTGATCCCCAATTCTCGTACTAACATAATCCCCAGCTGGAGGGAGAGTAACTCCTACTGCATCTTCTCCTTGATCATGGAATAAAGGAATTCCTCTCGGAATTCCTTCTCAAAGTCATCGCACAAAACCTATGCCTCTATCCTCTCTCTGAGGTAGAGCATCCACCACTGTCGCGCCACACCTCTTAGCTGACTGACTGCTAGGGGAACCCAGTACTCCCTCGGAGCACGGATTAAGGTAAAAGCGATCCCTAGCTCCTCAAGACACCCCTCCGTCTCCGTATCCAAAGTACTACACTCATACTTCTGAAGGGTTTGCCACTGGAAAGAATGGATAGTCTTCTACCATTGGATATCTTCCTCCTCTCGGTCAATCCTCAACTGATCGACCGCCTGAATCTGCTGGGCCTCGGACATCTGAGTAACTCGGGGATGACGTCCAGGTGTCATAGCTGTATGGTAAACAAGGATCGCCTAAGCCCAAGTAGTAAGGAAATTTCCCAAGATTTTATTTTATCACATTATTTCAATTTCTTTCCCAGAACACCCAAATCAAGTAAACCACAATCATGATGATGTATGTACCTTCCCTAGGTTCTCTACCCTACAATCAATGTGGTCTCACTTGGTCGTTCGGTAGGCTCAGAGTCCTTGCATCGGATCACGGGGGGGGGGGGGGGCTAAAATCCCATGTCCTATCCGGTCTTCCCTGGACTATATCACACACCAAGATTAACCAACAATGTTTCCCTACCATCCCATGCAATCCTCACTGTGCATAACTCCAGACTCCATCCTATCTCTCAACCTGCCTCTAATACCATTCTGTCATGACCCCCTTCCACCAAAGATGCCCCTCCTGAGATGGAAATGGTGAAAGGGAGATAATGACCCCCGAGTCCCGCCTCCAATATGCCCTGGGGTGGCGACTAGCACCAAGGGTATGAGTTTTTACAAATATGGGAGGCATTACCCTTTTTATTATTTAAGATCGGGAGATAGGACAAGTTAACCACCAAAAAGGAAAAGAACAAGTGTATAGAAATAAACCCAAACTAATCCCACATGCATGGTTAAATAGTTTTGAAACAAGGTACAAGTACAAAAAATCTCAAAAAGTACAATACTAAAAGAAAACAAGTACAACAATCTACAGCACCTCCAACTGTCCCGACTAGTAGGGTCCCGCATGGCCCTGGTAGTCCTCCTAGAAACCTGAAAGTAAATGTAGGGTGATCATACAAGTATACTCAGTAGGGAAAACTAAATATCTCATGCACAAGTGGGGAGACATCCTAATGTCCCTTGAGAAAAACAGAAGAAACCTACCAAGGAATTCTATCCACCCAACCTCACCAGCCACACTCACCAAAACACAATAACAACAGGTAGTAGTATATAAGAACAAGAGCATTGGGTACCCCACACCATTTTCCCCCACTAGCTAGCTGCTCTTCCTAATGGCAAACATCCTGATGCTACCACACTCTTCCCGCCCGCACACACCTGGGCCTCACAACCACGTATCCCACCCGCACACACCTGGGCCTCACAACCACGTATCCCGCCCGCACACACCTGGGCCTCACAACCACGTATCCTGCCCGCACACACCTGGGCCTCACAACCACGTATCCCGCCCGCACACACATGGGCCTCACAACCACGTATCCCGCCCCCATACACCTGGAACTCACAACCACGTATCCCACCCGCACACACCTGGGCCTCACAACCGCGTATCCCACCTGCACACACCTGGCCCTCATCCTGAAGGTTCTTGGGAAATAGTAAAACCTGACCGAATAGTCTTGGGATAAACCACCCCAATCGAAAGCTACCCGAAGATTCTGGGGTGTAAGGTCGTCTCAAGCCATCACAGCCTAGGGACGAAGGAGTAGGAATGAGCTAGTAACTAAGGGGAAAACACCCTCCCATGAAATAGGAGTGTTCGGAACTAAGTTCTCAACATGGGTGGGGTGCGATAAAACAAAAAGAAATAGATATATATATACATCAAACACTCATCCCATCCTATGGCTTCTAATCAGAAAACTAAGCATGTGCCTCGGCACTGCTACTACGAAGAATGCATACAACAAACAACCCCAACCCCATTTAGGTTTTCATGTTTCAACAGAATTAGTTTATTATTTCCTTAACTACTGGGAAACTATCCACAACCAACCACATCGATCATTCGTAAAACATATCCTTGCCATCCACAAATCAAGTTAGGAAAACACAAGCAACATAACCAAGTCCTTCTTATTAACCAACCAACCTCATTAACTATTATTCCCATTCCACTATCATGCCCCACCATTCATTAACTCTTCCACTTTTATTTATTAAACACAACCCATAGTTCGTTCACATTAAAACCCATCCCTGTAGCCCCACTTCCAACCACTATAACCACAACCACACCATACATCATCATCCCTTGATACCGTTCATCGCAGCCCCACTTCCCATCACTAACATAGCATTCACACCAACCCACAACCAAGCCAACCGTAGCCCCGCTGCTCACTTGATCCACAAAAACCCACAAAAACACCCCCTTCACATAAATTAACCCCAACAACACCCACATGTTTATTATTCCAATTTAGTTCAACCGGGGTGATCACACAAGGGTTCCAGGTTTTCATTTAATCAGCCAACTTTACGTGATTAACCAATTTCCCCATTCCATGAAGTTTCCATCCATAAACGGACTAGAAAGATAGGGCAGCATTTAATTGTGCAAGCAAAGGACCCCAATGACCATGATTTTTAGTAGGCATAAGCCTATTCAATTCAAAACATAATATCACAGGATATAAATAAAAAGGTAACTACATTCACAACTTCCCATCCCCGTTATATAAGCCAGTTATTATCTTTATTAAAACAGTTCAAAAGTTTTTCACATAAACAAGAGGACACCCACCCCGCATTTTGCCCAAATTAGAGAGACAAAGGTAATATCCCTACCTCAACAGGTTCTGATCACAACGCTCCCTCAGATCAACTTTAGAAGACGTCCATCGACGTCCTTCACTTCTGTCAAAACCCGTAAAAAACCTCCTCAGGTAGAATCTGGGTAGGAAAGGACAATAGATCCAATCTCGGAAGTTCCTCCTCATCGTTATGATCCCGTGGACACTGAAGGATCGTAAATCGGAGCTCGGACGAAGAAATTATGGAAGATAAAGAGCCTTTGAGTCTCTTGGGAGAGCTCTGCTCAAAGGAAAGGGGAGGAGAGGGGTGTGTTGAAAAGGAGGAGGGGACCCCTCCTTTTATAGGCGTGAAATACAAAATTACACAGCGTGTACTTTATGGTACATGGTGTGTACTTGTCCATTTCACATGGCCACCACGCGGCTTCCAACACGACCTTCAACGCGGCACGCGGCCGTTGACTGGTCAACACACGGTTTGAAGGTAACGCTTACGCAGGGAGGGACTACATAGCGTGTAGTATTGGGTACATGATGTGTACCCATTTATTTCACATGGAAAGGACATGGCTCCAACATGGAACATGTCCGTTGACTGGTCAACACACGGTTTGAGGGTAACACGTATGTTGGGAGGGACTACACGGCGTGTAGTATTGGTTATACGGCGTGTACCCATTTATTTCACACAGCAAGGACACGACCTTCAACACGGGGTATAACCGGCGAGGGGGTACATGGCGTGTACTCACACTACACGGCATGTACTTACAAAATACTGAAAAGTGTGGAAAAAGACCATTTTACCCTCCAGAATACTTCGTGACCTTCTTTCTGACAAAGGAATGGGTCGGAGAGGTCCGAGCCATTACATGTAAACGGTCCTGAACAAAAATAAATCGTATGTTGTCCATCATGAATTTAAATTGTGAATGGTCCCGCATGACCTTAAACTATCCACCATCTTGGCTGCATGAAATTAAACTACACAACACCTTTATAACTATATATGGATTGATTCCCATCCGGATGGGATACATAGGAACAGTCACACATTTCGTCTATATTCCAGCCTCCAAAATATTCTCTTTAAATATCCCCTCTGGGTATAGTTCTCTTGGAGGACCCTACATAGTGTAGTGTAGGCTTCTTTGGCCCCACTCATGTTGGGATTACGATGATCGCACCATGTTCTTCCTCCACGTTCTTCTATCCTCCCTCATCCTCACCACACGATGCTAAACATCATGGCCTTCAAGAACTATGTATGTTTTGATTCCCATCCATATGGGATACGTATGAACACCCATACATTTTGTCTTTTGGCCCAGCCCTAACATCTAGAATATCCCCTCAGGTCAAAAAACATGGTATGGTGCGGACTTTTTCCCTCCTTCCTGTCAGGTTCATCATGATCATACCATATATCCCCTTCCATGGATATCTCCACCTCTTTCATCATCCCACAAGATGCTAAACTACATCCTTAGAACTACGTATGGCTTTATTCCCATCCTCTTGGGATATGTAGGACCACTAGAACATCTATTCTTCAGGTCTAGCCTCATTTCCTAGTAACCTCATTATCTTTCTAGCCCCTGGGTCTTAGTCCTCCAGATTGGAGGGTATGTGGTATGGAATGGGCTTATGTCCTAATTCATGTCGGGTTAGTAACAACCACACCATATACCTCTTTCTCCTAAGATACCTTCACTCCCTTGTTCTATACTTATCTTTTGGAGTCGAATTCTCTTATGTTGAGCCCCTCGACCCTCTTTGGTAGTTTACCAATGTGCCTAGGAGTACTCTAGTTCAGCACCTTGAGTGTCGGATTCTACCTGGACATGATCTTGTCCATTTTTCAGGCTTCATGTTCCCCTTCATTAGGGATTCCATCATCTTTCACACTCGAAGGGACCCCAAAATGGTATGTATTCTTGGCCCAAGGGCTCTACTACAATTTCGGGCCAACGTCCTTGAGGGTTTTGAATAACTAATTGATACAAATCCCATGTTGCGAACATGGTCAGTGGTTGATGCTCATTTTTTGTTCCCATTTCAGGTCACATGATATGGATACTGTGTTTCAAACATGGTCAACAGTCATCCTCCATCATCACACCAACCCCATTAAGCCCAAAATGTATGTTTCATGATTCACGTCATTATCCACTTCATCATGTCCTAGTAGAACTTCGACACTCTTGGTACTATTCCTCAGTGCGTATTTGCACATTAGGAGGAAAAAGTTGTGGCAACGTGTCTTTTGAGGATTCTCACCAATTTCCCCCTTACATTCATTCCATGTATTGTGAATATCTATTTTTCCCTTTTTTCCTACAATGAGTTTGACTCACGTGGGCTTAGGGATTAGATCAAGGTCTGGGCTTACTTGGAAGGGTTTCTCTTCTCTATATTCCGAGCTATAAGACCTTAAACTAATATATCCTTATACATCCTCTCTTTATAACTATGTATTCCCTGATTCCCATCCTCATTGGATATGTAGGAATGCCCAAACATCTCATCTTTGAGTTTAGCTTGAATTCCACTAATTTATCTCTTATGTTCTGCCTTTTAGGCCCCGACTCTTATAAGACTACATGGTGTGGTGTGTGTGGTCTTATGTCCTAATTCTCATTATGTTTGCAGTAGCTGCACCACGTACTCCCCTTCTAAGATCTAGTCCCTCCTACATCCTGTCCCACATGACATTAAACTGTATGATGTCCAACGTGATGTTAAACTGTATACTATCTCACATGACATTAAACTGTATCATTTCATGCATGACGTTAAATTGTATATTGTCCCACATGACATTAAACTGTATGTCATCCTGCATGATGTTCAAATTCACCCTCAGTACCACATACGGCTTGATTCACATCTTCATGGGATACATAGGAACACCTGGACGCTTTGTCCACAGGGACAACATCCTATTATCTAACATTTTCTGGCCCCTTAGCCTAAGGTTCCTTCCCCAAAATTGTACGTGGTGTGATGTGGACCTCTTCCTCATTCACATCAGGTATTCTTTATCACGTCATGTTCATTCCTCCTAATGTACTATCCATATGAAATTAAACTATACCGCCTGGTCCCACATGACTTTAAACTTTTGCGTCTTTATTTCATGATGTTAAAATGCATGGTTGGTCATGTCATATGACCCTAAACTATGATATTATCATCCTGGACGCACGATGAAAAACAGAACTGCATTTTGATGACTCCACTCGAGGGGAAATCATGTGGGGTATTGGTCATCCATTATACCATTTTTCAATGCCTGCATATGTCTTGATTCATGTGGAAACACTGGGATCCCCGGTCCTCGGTTTATTGCTTCACAAAAAAACACACATCAACCCCAAAGGACAAACAAAATCTATCAAATGCTGCTTATTTTAGTACGTGAACTAGACCCACATGACCTTATCATCCCTAGAACTGGTAATTTACCATGCCACACCTAGAACTACATATGTCTTGATTCTCATTCTCATGGGATACGTAAGAAAGCTTGTGCACTTAGCCTTGGGCACAGCCTAACTTTCTTTTTCAGTCCCATGACCTAAAACCTCCCCATGGAACACATGGTGATCTGTACTCCCGGTCCTCATTCATGTTGGGTTTTATAAATAACTCACCATGTGTCTCCCGCATTCCCTAACATATATGGTTCAATATCTATGACCATAAACTAAGACCACTCTGCGTCCTTAACTCAAGACGTTAAACTACATGACATCTTCTAGAACTATGTACAGCTTGATTCTCATCCTCATGGGATACGTAGGAACACCCACGCATCTTGCCTTCGGGTCCGGCCCTAAGAATCAAAAGTCTCATTCCCCCTATTTTTTTGTCCCATGGCCTGATCTCTTTTGGGGAACCATGTAACTGTAGCTCTACCCTGAACATGTTCGGGATGCCCCACGAAAATGATGGGATGCATCAGCTTCCTCACTAGAGAGGTCATGTCTGGAAGTAGGAATGATCCCTAATCATACCGATGCGCCACCTAATTTTTTTCCACCACAGTGGAATAATTTCAAGAGTGTTGGACTCCATTCAAACAAACCACAACTCCACCTTCCATGCTTTTTCCCTTTATTCAGACCCTTGTCCTCTTTCACATCTAAAGGAACCCCTTAAAAATATGGATGCTCGGCCTATGGATCACCTACTGTCCTGAGATATCGTTTTGAAAGATTTATGGGTAACATTTTGAGTCAGGCCCCTTGTTTCGAACATGGTCAATGGTCGGCCCTCATTTTTTGTCCTCATATCAGGTTAACACAATAGGGATGCTGTGTTTTGAACACAGTCAATAGTTATCATTCATTGTCATGCCACCCCCACAATGATCCGAATTCTTGGTATTGTGATTCACACTTTTCACTCCCCTTTGTTTGTATTGATTCAAACGCCCCTAGAGTTACCCCAATCGTGTACTAGAATACATTGGGAAGGTGATAATTTAACTAGTCTAAGAGCTTCATTCTTCAGTCAGGCCTTCTTCTTTCTTCTCTAAAGCCTATATGGGTAATTTATACCCCGAATTCCTGAACTTTGGTTGACATTCCCATAATAAAATGAAGTGACAATGCGACCGTCCCTTGTTTCTCACATCGGGTACGACCCATGTGGGATTAAGGATGAATTTCTAATTATTTCATGGTTGTGGTTGGAATGCATTAAACTAAACAAACAAGTGAATAATTTGTTCATGCATGCAGTTCACAACAAGAAGCAGTAAGGAAAAATAAGTTTATGGGTTTGGTTAAAGCAGCGCCTTTAAGGATCAACATTTTGGATGGACTATTCCAATGCTGCCACCTTCCGACTTGTAGCCTTCAGCATCACTTCCTGTCCCCTGAGATACTTCTCTTTGATAGAAGTAGTATGGAGTAACTCATTAGCCCTGGCTTGTGCCTGTGATTTTTCATTTTGGAGCTCAATAATCGGGTGATATCCCTGCACTATCTGCTCCTGATCATCCGCCAGCTGGGCACTTAATCGCTCGATGAGATCATGTTGGTTGATACTGAATGCCTCCCTTTTGATCACTTGTTCTTCAAGGTGTCATACCTCCTACTCTACCTCCATAAATACTTGAGTATTCTATGAATCTTCCTAGAATCGGGAAACATCTGAATGTCTACTATCCTCCCATATCGTCTCCACCATGTAATCACAGATCATTATGTATGGATGGAGAACATCTACCCCTCCAGCATAGATAAATCATAGCCAGGTGTGGAGATACCCCATCCGGCTTATCCATTCTACCTGTGTATGGCTGAGAAAACTTTTGATGCACTTCCATGCCATGCGTCATGTCATATGGCTCTCCTTAGCAGCTTCTAATTCGGAATCATCTATTTCCTTGGGGTCTATAGGCCTGTATTCGAGGAAAGCGGTCAGGAGTTCGATGGTGGGGTCCTCTTCTATAATACTTTCTTATTCATCGGAATCACCCTCATCAGGCTGGATCTCCACCCAGGCAGAATTTTTGCCTATTATTACAGCCTCTAGATCAACAAATATTGGATCATGGCCACCTGGGGTAATTGCTTCTGTAAATACTAATGTAGTAACCAACAAGGCTCCTACAGATGTCCTAGACTTGATGGTCTGTCAAGCCTCCAAAATTGTGATCACTGCATCGGGAATCAGAATCTTGGTTAGCTGAATTCCCCAAAAAAGATGAGAGCCAATGAAAATAGACTTACAGGATCCAAGTGTGGCAGTGTCCAATGCCTGTGTCATGGTAGGAGCCACCGTTACAGGAGATCCTTATAAACTTTTCAATTAGATTACCAGCTCCAACTCCTCTCGAATGGTGGGAATAGTGTGGGACTTATAGGCCTCCATCTCATCTCCTCCTTCTAAATCATTGTCATCAACTCCAGCCTTAATCAGTACCCCACCATGCTCGGTCCCGAGGACAGGATCCTAAGAATGTTCCCAAGCCTCCATAGGCACATCTTCACCCCCTGTGATGAAGGATTCCTAGGCACCCTCTCCCATGTGTTCCTAAACTGGACAGAGTTCATTTGACAGATTGGGATCATGAAAAAAAATAAAGGCCCGTGGAGATAAGTCTTAAACTTACCTCAAGCTGCTCTGCCAGTTCTACGTTGGAGCCTACGATTTCTCCACTCTCTCGAGAGATTCACTGGTGAGCAGAAGCTTATAAATTCCCTTCCCCACCAATAAGTTCAACTAGTTCCTCCTATTCTTCTTCATCTCCACCTTCTTCCCCTTCTTCACCTTCTTACTCTCCTTCATCTTATTCTTCTCCTTCATGTATACTTTAATCCTTGGATGGAAGCTTTTATTGGTCATGTTCCTAGCCAAGAATCACTTTCACCAGGATAATAGGTTCTTCATACCACCATCATTGTCATGCGTGCATATCCATAGCTATCAGTTATGCATTTCGGAGTTGAAATATTACTCTATATGTAATCTAGATGCACCCTATGTCTGTAAAATCGATCTCAGTGTGTACCAACCTCCACCACAATTCTTCAGTAGACATTGACTTCCACATTGTTCTCCAAGAAGACCATAGAGAGGAGAAGATGTCATCAATAGTCTGTTTTAGGATGTACCTGAGTTTCTTTCCTGAGAGATCCCTAGCTGGCCCATGAGGCCGCATGCGGGACCACCCTTCCTCAGAAGGTGGAGATACGTTCTCGACTTGCGATGTTCTTAATGATGAAGTACTGGCATGTGCCATGATATCCACCCAAACCATTATTTGCCTCACCTATCCCATGAAACCTCATCTACCTCCATCCTCTTCAGCCTCCACACTAACCACCTTGATTTTCTGGATGAGTTTCCAAAGAATCTCCTTAGGATATGTTTTTGTCCAGTGTTTGGCATACTCTGTTGATAGGCCCACACTGACATCGGTGGGAGGAAGAGTGATGATGTCTCCCAAGCTAGTATTCGTAAACATAATCCACTGTTGTAGGAGAATACAAGGATTTCATTCTTCATGAACCTATATATATACTTTCTTTGGCATCCATTGCATGAAACCAAACTACCTAGAGAACCTTGTTAGAACATACAGTTCGAAAAATATTTTACCTTCAATCCAGGCTACTATTACACTGCCCCAGATGCTTTGTAGGTACTCCCTCAGCTCTAATGGCCCCCTCCAATCATATACCATTTGACCGACTAGGGTTTAGAAAGGGTGGAAGTCGAAGTGGGTGTGGCTTCTAATCTTGAGCTTGATCCCATCTTCTCTGAGCATCAGTGGGCGGATTCCGACAATGTTCAAGAGGTATGGCCGCATACCATTACCAATGGAAAGAATGGAATTCAGAATGTCACACCCACCACAGTGGGATGCGACCCAGCCATGAAGAATTTGGAATGGCATGCATATCCTCCTAGGCATACTTCCCCTTGAGATATACCCCAGAATACTATACATCTTGGTTAACACTGGTACCCCCAGGTTAACCTTGATCTTCGTCGTTATAATTTTGGCCATCACTAGAATCCCTTTCCAGACCCCCATCCTTGTGTCCCTCACTGTAAATAGCCATTCACTCAAGAATTCGGCAAGAAACACATCATATATTACGTTTGGGTCCCGACATTCATTTATGCCAAAGCCCCATGATCGGTACTATCCTACCTCGAGGACCCTCCAGTATGACCCTACCTTTCCCCTCTGAGATATGTTTGGGAATTTATTCCCTCATCCTAGAATTTTTATAGCCATGTCTTGTGTCAGGAAAAGACTAAACCATCCTGGATAGGATATTTCCTTCAAGATAAATTCAATTTTTAGCTCCTCTTTATCCATCTCAAGAAGGTTCCATGATAGGATGGGGTGTGTGTAATATCCCCCCAAACATTCCCCATCGGTAGGAACTCATCGTACAAGTACCCCTCCAAGGGGATTCCCCAAATACATTGAACATCCCATAGACTGATTCCCACCTCCCCATGGTGGAGGTGGAATGTGTTGGTTATCAGGGGACTAGCGGCTGAATAACTCTGCTACTAGATCCTAATGTCAATAGAAGTGGAATTAGGACATCTAAATAGCTTCAAAAAGTTCGATAAACCATAGTTCCAGCCCAAATTCCTCTCATGTCTGGCGTACCTAGCATGCCCATGCCCATTCATTGGTGAAGTTTCCCCCATATCTGAAATTCCATTCCTATCAACCCTTTATCTCGTCAGTAATACTACTTCTGAAAATACTTTCATAAAGAGAGGGAGATTCCTCGAGAACCAGATCACTTCCCACATCCATCCTGGTCTTCGGATTTAGGACATAGATGGTTGTGTTCTGTGTTTCCCTAGAAGGATGGAAATTATTTGTAATATGGAATTGTGGGAGACTATCCTCCTGTGTCACCCATGACCGCTGTGTATCCATCTCGAAACTAGGAATCAGCGCCTCTTCTAGAAGTTTGAGTTTCCATAACAGTAGGCTATCACTTAGGAAATAATCTTTTTGAGCTTACATAAGCATGATGAAAAGAATCTGGTTATCAGACACAACCCACCTCGCGTGAAATATTTGTGGGCTTGTGATCATATGGGTCCTTCTTGCAGCTGCAGTAGACTCCCTCTCAACATCAGTCTATTGAGCAGCCATTTTGGAAATACTACGGGGTGGGCACAAAAGAATGAATATTTGGCGTGGAAAATATACGGTAGCATGCAAGAGTGTCGATCTGAGTGAAAAATGTCGGACAACGTGTAAAACCCAGAGTCGGTCGCAGAAACCTATATGTGGATCAAGACCGTTTTCACGCATGATAGCAATGTTCCTATTGTATGTAAAAATTCAAAGTAGGGGCCTATGTGGGATCCATCGACCTATTTATAGGCGTTGATGTGCCTTCTGCATTCACGAAAAGGTTTGTGAATGAAAAAATTGTTCTTGCACGCACCGAATAACCAATTCTCTACTTTTTGGAATGACCCTCGTAATTCAACTTTCGGGTCCCCCTTAAGCTCCGATCATGAGGGGGGAATTTGTTGACGCCAAAATTTAGAGAGGGCTTGAATCGAGATGATAAAGAGAAACTGATGAATCTGTAAGGGAAAGAGAATATTCCACAACCTGGGAGGCAGGTGCGCGCAAGATTTAGAGGATGTGTGCAAGCAGCCCACCGGCGCGCAAAATCTTACATGCCCAATGCGACGTCAAAAGGAGGCCTCCGCGGAAACCCCTCCAAACCCTCCAAAGGTGTCGGTGTGCAAGAGCGCCTGAGTTTCACACATATCTCCTCCTAGAATACCAAATATTGTGTGCCCAATGACATGTCATATGGTCCCTTACACACTGGCGTGTTCAAAAATCAATCAAGGCCTGAGGGTGAAGGAACCCACCTATGCACAAAATCTTGCTTTCCCAATGTGACATCAAAGGGGAAATTATGTGCCAAAATGTTTGAAAATAAATCAAGGCCTGAGCACAAAGGAACCCGCTGGCGCATAAACTCTTGTGCGCCCAATGCGGCGTCAAAGGTAGGCTCCCACAACGACCCCCCGGAACTTGCCAAAAGGAGTGGGAGCGCAAAGGTCTGGGAGGTGCGCAAACTCTTGTGTGCTCAATGTGATCTCAACCGATTGTTTTCACGCAATTCCCCTTGTTTGATGCCTCTGAGAACTTCAGCTATAAAACGAAGCATACCCTCCTCCCTTCATAAATGGTAACAGAAGACAAAGCGACTCTCAACTTTGCGAAAGACCCCTCTTCCACGACCGCGTGAAAAATACCATGGCCTCTAGGTATTGGATCTTGCTCAAAAGGTCCCCCAAGGGTCCTCCTTTGGTTGGGCCCTCTTTGGCATGATCCTTATCCATTTCCTTTCACCCAAAGTCATTATCATGAAAAAGATCCTTCAAGTTCCCAAGTTCACCCTACATCGGACAGCTTTTGCACGCAATTGTTCCATCTTGCGTGCAGCCTCTCATTTTGTGTCCACCTTCCATCATGCGTGCAGCCTATAATCTTTCACTCCACCCTTCTTGTGTGCTTCATGTGTCATCCCTTCCTTAAGGAACCATTTTTTATCCCATATTATGCGCAACACATCGGTGTCGTGCACCTTTTTCCCATGCGACCCTCTAGGTTTTCATGAGGTAATTTCAGGATCCCTTGGGTGGTGCTCCCCATTTCATTGCTTCGCCTCATGCTTCTTCACATAGGTATGCTAACAGCTATTGATTCTTCACATATCCATGCTAACATGGACCCCTCAATGGATCACTCCATAAAACCCCCTCTCCATAGCATTACTGATTCCTTCCCTCCCCAAAGGGTGGGCGGGTATAAGTTATGTAAGTCTTAGGGGTGTGGAGTGAACCCTCCTCGTCTGAGCTGTAAGACGTTAAACTGCCAAGAACCATCATCCTCTACACATGACGTTAAACTATGGCCTCACCCCATGAATCATACACAAGGTGCCCCAGCTCATACATTCTCTATGCTCTCTCATCTCCACAGGAGTGAGATCATTACTTTCCTAGAATGAGACCCTCTTTGCCGGAGTGGTTCCAGTCTGCAGGGAAGGGAAACCATCTTGGTGTAAGCCCCTAGCTTTACTTGTGAGAGGCATCCTTCCTGATCCCCCTTCTTTCTACGGTGCCAAAGATCTGAGAGTGGGGATGGTCACCAGAACCCTCCTACCATTTATGCCAAATCCCTCTCCCGTTGGGCTTTGTCACCATCAGGTCTCCATCCTGGAGTAATTCTCAACCTCCATATTCTTGGGCTATTAACCATGCATAAGCCCCTATTTCTTATTTGGGTTGCTCCACGTGTAAGCCCTTGTTTCCTCTTTAGGTTGATCCATGCATAAGCCCATGATTCCTCATTGGGCTGATAACCTCGTGTAACCCCCACTCCACTTCCCACGGATGCACCTTTCATGATGTGATTGCTAGGTCTCTACTGCATCTTGTTTCTCACACCGAGAATGACTCACGTGAGCTTAGAGTAAGAATCGACCATGAAATCCTCTCTGGTCCACCTTAGCGTGTAAGCCCCAACCCATCATGAACTATGTGGCCTTTGATCCTTGCTATGGCAAGGTACGTCAGAAGCCTCCCTGAGCTTCAAGACCACCATCCATTGGTCTCGACCATCTTCACGTCGGTTCCTACAACTATGAATTAACTGTAATTTGATCCTTGCTAAGTAAGGGTATATAGGAAGCCTCCCTAAGGTTCAAGACCATCATCCATTGGTCCCGACCATCTTCATGTTGGTTCCCACCATCTTGAACTATGTGGCCTTTGATCCTTTCAAAGGCAGGGTACGTAGGAATCCTCCCTAAGGTTTATGACCATCATCCATTGGTCTCAACCATCTTCATGTCGGTTACCACCATCATGAACTATGTGGCCTTTGATCCTTGCTAAGGTAGGGTACGTAGGAAGCCTCCCTAAGGTTCAAGAACATCATTCATTGGTCCCGACCATCTTCACGTCGGTTCCCACCATCTTGAACTATGTGGACTTTGATCCTTGCCAAGGCAAGGTACATAGGAATCATCCATGAGGTTCAATACCAACACCCATCGGTTTTGACCACTTCATTTCAGTTCACCCCATTCTGAATGGCATTAAATCGTAATCCCCGATTAGTGGTAAATCATTGTACCCTAAGCAGCGGTAAACCGTTGTGTCCCCCAAACATCGGTAAGCCTTCGTGTTTCCCAATCAGTAGTAAGACATTGTGTTCTCTGATCATAGGTAATTCGTTGTAGTCCCTCTTGTTGGGACCCACATCTATGGTCCTTCCTAGCGGGGTTAGACCAATTCGGACTGCTAACCACACATAAACCCCAACATACTATCAATTTGTTGTCCTATGAATACACCCCAATTCAATGCCCTCACCATGAACTACGTGGACTTTGATTCCCTACCATGAGAATATGTAGGATGTCTCTTTGAGGCTCAAGCCCAACATCATCGTCATCCTCGCGATGGTTACATCTCATTCCTTATCCACTTAACTCAACACTCCATCATCCATCCTGATTCGTATCTGAACAGCCACATCCCGGTGAGATCATGTCACCTACCCTCTTGCTGCTCCTGGTAGAAATCGGGTAACTAACAACTAGTTATACCCAACATTGGTGTTCCCTCTGGGTATTTCACCTATCTGATCCACTCCCACCAGTGTTCTGATCAGTCTAATCCATCTCTTCTAAATGTTAATCTCACGGAATACCCTGTGTTAAACAAGCGAAGCTGAAGAAAACCTCAGATACATGCCTATGGCATATAATTCCTTGCATTCAACGTGGGATGTCTTGGGCTTCCATGCCCTCGAGAAGCCCTATAATAAGGGAAAGAAGACAAAAACTCCAGTGTTCTAGAGTCCATACATTATAGTGATTTCCAACGTGACTACTCCCCCGACCCAAGGTTGCTTCCCTGACTAGACCCATTGGAATGTTCTGATAGAAGTAGTGTAATTAACCATCATCCATGAAGACATGGCACTGGGAAGAGCTTCACAAATAACGTCTTAATCTATGAGGGAGACCCTAACTAGGTTACGAGTTCTGAGGAGGAATCCACAGTTGGAGGAACCGATATCCCATCATCCGGTTTCGATCATGGAGAAAATGTCCCTGAATAAGCGACGAATGTCGCCCACCTTTGGAAAGCGGGAATGTAGGGAAATAGTTGGAACATCCTCAACGGACAAATGTGTGCCTCAGAAAAATCATCAAAAACAACGATACTCTATGAAAATCACTCAAACAAGAAACATTTTTGTAAAAATAAAGAATTTAAAATAACATTATAAAAATTATCATTACGAAGGAAAATAAAATCTAAAGTATGATTGGAATAATAAATTTTAAAATCATTATTTTAAAATTTAACATGATATCCTTAATCACATAAATTTGAGATACTAAGAAGGTTATATTTTAATCCATCTACAAATAAGAATTTAGAAATCAAAATAGTACTATAGTTAGCGATTTGATAGTGTCCAATTTTCTTCCCTTTGGCATTATCACGAAAAGAGACATGTCAACCATCTCATTGGATAATATTATCAAATCTTGAGTAGTCCCCAGTCATGTGTCTTGAACATCCATAGTCTTGATACCAGAGATTCTTACTAAATAACGTTCAACATTTCTCCTATAATCAATTAAATACATATTTATTTTGGTACCAAGATCTATTTGGGTCCATAAAGGTTAGAATTTAAAGCTTTTGGAATCCAAATTTGTTAAATTGGGTTTCTATAAAAAGACTTCAATATTTTATAAATGAAAAAAATAGGTCCATAAGAATAATATTTTTTACCGAGTTAGAATAACTTGAACTATGAACAAATGTTTTTCTTATAAATCATCCTTTTTCCAGGATAGTAATTGATCCCCGTAGTAAACTTGGGTATGTTATTTTTACCAATAATTATTTTAGGAGTTTCACTAACATTTGTTAATATTTATAGATCCTTTTTCAGTTTCTCATTATACGTTTTTAGTTCATTGTTTTACTTTAATAATTGAGTATTTTTTTCCATTTTCTACAGTAAATACATACATAAATTGTGGATACAAGTAATAATACTTCTTGAAACTTTTATATTTATTCTTTATCTCATTTATTATTTACTCCATATTTTATAGTACTAAAATATATCCTCACTTGTTTAGTTTTTATCATTTTTTTCCATTATTAGAATGATTGGAAATATGAAAAGGTTATGAAAAAAATAGTATTTAATACCTTGAATGTTTTTTTCATGAAACACATGTTAGATCTGTCCTTTTTATCTTATATATTCAATTCAAGGTCACTTAAATTATCTTCAAATGTGCTCCCTGTAGATTTCATATGATTTATTATCCTTTTTCCTTTGTCTTCATATATTTTTTTCAATTTTAATTTATTAATATATTCAACATTAATTTTTATGTTCCTTTTTCACTAATAACTGATCACTTAACCTATATGATTATCCTTTTTTCCAATTTCCTTTTCTATCATAATTTCCTACATAATTTATATTTTTTGAAAATTTTTTCCCCCTATATAATTTATTGAATATCTTATATAGATATAAATTTCATCATTATTGTCCAAAGGTGATTCATCATCACTAAAATTGCCATCTTTATTCTTCTCTTTCATTTTTTAGTTAGATTTTTTAAAGGCAACTAAGTTTTTCTTTGGTTCATATTATTCTTCTTATTTTACATTAAGATCCTCCTCTTACATCATAATCTTTCTAGTAATCTATTTTATTGGTAATTTATTGATTTTTTAAGATTATATGATAGAAATATGGGTTCCTCTCTACTTATTTGGTAAACATCTCAAAATTTTAATCACTTGATATTTATCCTATATTATTATCCCAAGTACATGCATCATGTTCAAAATTCATTAGACCTAAAAGACATATCAAAAAATATTTTATCAGGTTTATTCTTGAATTTATCATATTTTATGGTATAATTATTTGAGTGTATCTCTTTAACATTGGAAGTTCCTTCATGAGAAAAATCAAATGTTTCCTACATTTCAAAATCATTAGAATAAGAAGATATTCTATTAAATTCATCTTCTCTTAAGGCACAGTATAATGAGTTCATATATTTAAAATTACATCCATATACATTCTTTGTGTAATCACTCCATTCATATCTAGAAGCTTTGGTTTTTTCATACTATTCATTGATAATGGTCCAAATATCAAATCCCATGATCTCTTATATATTTTCATCCTGATATTCCATTGGGAATAATTAGTCCCATTAAAATGATGAGGCTATTTAACGATAGTTACTTCTTATCTATTATTATCAATAAAGACAAAAAATTATAATTAAAATAAATTTTGTGATCTTTTGGTGGAACTAGATCACAGTTACAAATAATTTGAAAACTGACTAATATTAAATGTTCATCAGAGTGGAACAATCAATAGGGGGGATTAATTGAGTTTCCAATAAAATTTATATTAAAAATATATGATATCTAAATCCCATTATTTATAAAATACATCCCATTAACTATAAAAAGTAGATTCATATAATTTAATATTTTCAGAAATCTTCTTAGAATTTTTATCACAGCTCAGTTAAAATATGTTTAAAACTCTTTTAACTTATAAAATTGTTTTACTAAAATAAAACCTGGTATATAAGATAAAAAATTAAAGTTAAATATCAAATTAATGTTTTTTTATTCAGTTTTAAAAATATATTTTTTTTAAAAAAAAGAGTAAATAATAGATAAAAGCACATAGTGGAATAAATAAGAGGTTTAGTCTCAATCTGATACCTAGTCATCTCCAATTGGATATCACCCACTATTAAGTAGTTTATTATAAATAAACTGATCTTCAACTTGAATTTGGTTTTAAACAATATCATGAATTTATGTACAAGCCTCAAAAATCCTCTTCTATAATTTTATATGGGATAAATAAATAATTAAATGACTGAGAAAGACTTTCTCTCTCACTCTTTAGTTCTACACAGTATCATACAATGTAAAGTATACACACAACCTGAAAGTAATAAAACATAGTGAGAGAAAAATAAATAATTTGGTGTCGTTGAATATATTTTTATATTATTCTATAAAAAAAATATTCTCTCACATTTTCATCTTTTGATTTGGAATTAATGCATAGATGTTCAAATGTTCTCTTGAAGTGTCATTGAAGTTCTGCAAGGAATATGGTGTCATAGACATTAGAAAAAAATTATATGTTTTTTCATTTTCATTCAATAAAAGTTATGATTTATCTCTAAGATGAACATTTATATTTTTTATATGTGTCTACCTTTTCATTTTCTTTGGTTTCCTTTTAAAAATAATCATTCTTTAGAAATATTTTTATAGAAATCATCATTGAAGATCATCATACTTTTTAGGGTATCTAGATTTAATAAATGTTTCTTACCGGTATTTAATTTTGTATATAAAATTGGTTAGACTAATATATTTAATAATATAATAGAATAATTATTTCCTTTATCCAAATTTAATTTAAAGATTCCATTTCCACATCAATGGTCCCTTCCATACATTGTGATTTTTTTGATAGCTTATATGGTTGGTCACTTGTACCTATGGTAAATAATTTTTTTATTTTGGTACATTATCTTGTACTTTTGTTCGATCACATTACTTTTGATTCATCCCATACTTTTTTAAATTTTAGAAATCTAACCATAGTTTCCTCATTTTCAATAGAAGCTACATGGTTTCTCATGTGGTTGATGTTATTGAAAGTGGGTGCCCTAGAACAAACTTTTGTATGTAATTTGATTGTCATTACATGTATATAGTTTAATATATACATGTTTTCTCTTACCTAAATATTTTTGATACTTCTTAATCCACTATATTTATAGAAATTCTCTTGTATTACATGTCATATTAAAAATTTTCAATAGTTCCCAATTTATAATGAGAACCTATAGATACTATTATAGTAATATTAATTTTTTTACAATGTTATCGATACATAATACTAATGGGACATAGATGATATAGAACCATTAGTTTTTGGGGGATCATAATCATTGATACTTCTTCTCATGAAGTTTTCAATTTGTGATTTCTCGTAGTTGAGATCATGAAGATAGAACTGCCAATATGAATACCACATGTTTTGGGTGTCATTGGTTGTTCAAATCTGTGGACATGTATACTTGTCTCTTGACTTAATATCATTATCAATGTGTTCTATTTGAATATGTACTTTGATGAAAAGTGAAAACCATGAAAATGAATTCGTGGTGAGGTAGATTATGTTGGGTGCATCATTGGTGGTATGACATTAGTAGAATGATCAAGATATTATTTGTCTCTTCTAAGTTGAGGAAGTGATATCTCAGGCCTGGTTGATTAGGATGTTAGTTCATTAATAAATCCATAGCCATAGTAGTCGAAGGTAAATCCATCTAGATAGATTAAAAATAATAAAGAATTAAAGGATGTTGATACAAGTGTGTATCTTACTTTATGAGATATCATATGATAATAAGATTATATTACACAGTGTGTGTTCTTAGGCTGGTTATCATTGTTATGAATTTTCCTTATCTCTTTAGGGGCCTTGATAGGTTTCTAGAATCTGTTCTTGGTCTATGAATACTATTCATTTTTATCAAGATAAGGGACTATAGGATCACACACAATACAATATTCGAGAATCTACCCTATTCTAGTGAGAAGGTATATCAAATGTGATGGGCCCCACCACATGGTTTGAGTTTGGTCCATGTTTTATCAATCGCTGATAAATAAATAAAATCATTATTATTCAAGTAAAGAATAATTGAGTTAAATTTATTGATTAAAATTATTTTCAAGTGTTCAAGAAAATATAAGGATTAATACTAAATGAATGAATATTATTTTAATATTATAGGTTCGTATAATATTATTATCAATTATGAGTCAATTTAATGACTTGGGATTATCATGTAATATATTTAATATATACGAAAAGTATGCGATAAAATATAAATTATACTTTTTATGCATTTAGTTCATTGTACTTATTTATTTATTACTTATTTAGTTGATGTTAAATATACAAGGGTTGGGAAATACTAACTGAGTATTTTACACTTACACTATATAAGTGTTGAGATAATATCTTTCCTATGGCAATTAATCAGTTGGAGTTGAGAGCTTATCTCTCCTCTCAAATCCTAGGGAGATAATCACTCAATTCGAGTGAACAATCCAAGAACACCTTCACAGATTGAAGGATAGTGATCATAGTGATCGTCATGACATTGAAGAGATCATTGAAGCTCCATGCTATAACCCAAAATCAAATGAATGGAGCACATTCAGATTCTAGAATCATGTGTTTTCAATTTACAGCCATCTGAAGAAAAAAAATTGGATTGACAGAGTGTTTATTAGATATTATATTTTTAGATATTAAAATATAAGAATAACATATTTTTTAAATGTATTAATTTTTCATGATTCAAAAAAATACTTTGGTGTAATCATTTTATTATATTCATGACTTGACCAAAATCTGATAGTCGGAATTCCTCTAGATAGTGACTAAAAATCCCACACATGGAATATCCAACATCAAGAAAATAAAAAAACTAGAAGACTCAACTCACAGGACTTTAAGATTTCATCAAAACTATAAAAAGGGAAAAGTTACTTTTATTTTTCCAAATCCTATTTCTAGGATTTAAATAAAAAGGTAAAGTAAGACCAAGACCCATATGTCACCTTCTTCCTAGTTGATTCCTACCATGTTGTCCTCTTCCTCTCCTCTCGTGAGCCTAGAGTATCTAGACTACACCCCACGGGTGATCCTCCTCCCTCTGTGACCTATCATCCTCACTAGTTCAATTCAAACCCCATAGTCACCTCCCTCTCCTCCTGCGAAGGATGAAGCTAATGTTCTACATTCTCTATTGACCGCCTCCATCATGAGCTTTGACCGTAGCCTATGACATCCTGGCCACTAGCGCCACTGCCAACTGGGGATGGACTGCTAGCCCAGCCACCATGAGCCCAATCCACCACCTCTGTGAGGTCCTCCAATTCCACCACTACTGATAGATCTAGGCTGCCATTTTTCTCCCTTCCCTTAACTATCACCACCCAGATTTGAGATAAACAAGGATCCCTAGCTGATCAAGGCTCCTAGGTCAACTGTCGCCATTCACGGCTAAGCGAGAACACCATCATCCCACACTGATGCCTAACTAACCCCTTTATGCATCGCTCCACCACTCTTCTACACTGCTTAGGACCCTATCCCCCTTTGTGATTCCTCCCAATCCATGAGGTACCCATGTCATGGCTTTCCTGGGTCTTACCAGACCTAATTCTCTTCTAAAAGGGCCTAGGTGGGTCATCTCTACCTAAAACAAGTCTGGGTGGGCCTTCCTAGCCTAGAATACCCCTGTATGGGGTCTTCTCGGCTTAAAACAGGCATGTGGGGCTACGACGTGGCCCAAAATGGGATTGATTAGGGTTTTCAGAGATCATAATAAATTAAATTAATTAAAGTTAATCTTTTTTTGAAATTAATAGTATTTTATATTTTAAAATATTTATTTAATTATAATATTAAATTAAATTTATTAATTTATTTTATTTTTTTGAAATTAAAATTAAATTAATTATATGAGAAAATAAAATAAATTAATTGAATTTATATAATTCATTTAATTCATTTAATTTATTTAAAAACCATTATACTTTAAATTTATTGAAATTTAATTGCATGTTTATTTATTATATCGAATGGTCTTGAGAAAGTGACCATACATGTGTATTTCTGGGTTACTTTTTTGAGCATTTATTACATGCATGTGATGATGTAATAAGTATATAATTAAATGAAGGTTTTCACATCATATTTTAGTTTAATATGTGTAAGGGCATGTGTATCCAATTTATCAGTTGTATATTGTTCCCCTAGACCCTCTCACATGTGTGCGAGTATATTTGTACATTAGACAATGATTTAGTATGTGGACCTAACCAATACAAAGTGGTATACCTAACAAGAAATGAATGCACTATACTAGGGAAGAGCTGTAATATGATTTAGAAATCAACTCAGGTATGGAGCCCAATAAGTCATGGTTGATCTGTTAATTTTAAAATGGATCAGCAAATTTTATATTATCAAGATGAGTCAAGTAAAATTATTTCCTTTATTCATTATTTTTTATTTTATGAAAGTTAATTTTTACTACAAGATCACATAAAATAACAAGCAATAAAAAATTCATAAGTATTTAAAGTATGTTTTTTTATTAATGCATGTCCATATGTGAGTGCAACAACATAGTTTGAGAATATTTAATTGAAATAGATGACATTCACCAAGAAATAATAAAATACCTCAATGATATATTAATTCATAATGCCTTCCATTGCACAAATTTTTAAAAAAAATGGTTTTCATGGTATTGATCATCCATATTTGAGAGTGTCTCCTACTACTAGTTATTATGAGAGTAATGGGTTAACTTAATGAAATTTGGTATCAAAGGATTATCCATAACTAGCTTTATATCACTTTATAAGAAAATCATTGAGGGAATCAAGGTTATGATTGAGATAATCTGGGAATTTACTCAATAGATCAATGAACTGTGAGTTAATATAGTTTTTCATCTTAGTTACTACCTTGGAACTCTATAAGTAGTGTCATATCCATAGCTTTTAGACTACGAGGGGAGTTTTTATGGATCCATTACATTAGAATAATCAAATGATAGAGTATTCTAAATCTAATAGAGAGGGATATTGAGGTTCTATAAAATAGTGGGATATGTTTAATGATTTAATTCTTAATTAATCTAAAATGTCGAAAAGGTAATCAAGATAATGTACTGACTGCTAAATTTATTTGTTTTAGATAAAAATGAAAATTACCAACACCACTAGAACTTTATCAATATGATATATATTGGATAAATAAAATATCATGATTGTCTATAACTTCTAAGAGTGGTATTGGTTCTTGTGTATAGTACTACGCCAAGAAAAGAAGATTTATGTGCTAGATTCCTCACTTATTACTGAGCCTCCGTAGGGAGAAACCAAGGTGGATAAATAAAAATGGGGAATGTAGATGATGAACTATATGTAAAATTCATAATTTTTCATCAAATTCCATTCAATTTTATAAAATTCATGAGGAAACATATGCCTACATGATGCTACCTCGTCTTTAATAATTATATCAGGAGAGGGATGGGAAAGAAAGGTATAAGATATCCAATGCACTGTATAGGTGAAGGCTAGAAAAATGGAATCAAAAAGGACCCCATGTACTCAAGATGATTGGGAACAATGACATACTTGAATCCCTTGGGTTCAAAATGAACAAAAAACAGGAAAAAAAATATCATTCTTGGCTCTTTACCATCAATATTTTCAACTTTCATTATTAATTATAATATGAATAAAATGAAATAATCACTCCTAAACCTTTTGGATTTAGTTATCCATGCTCATTAGGATACAAAGAATTCCAATTCATCATTCCTTAGAGTGAACAAGAGGAGGAATGTAAAGGATAATGGGTCTAAGGCTAATTCCATGATAAAGACATTGATGCACCATATATCCAAAAATCCAAGGATACAAAAGAAGGGAAATGAGAAAGAGGTTGTATACATTCTGTCACACCCTGACCTATGAGATCATATTATTTTAATTATTTTATTGCCTTTGTATATTTTTGTTGTTGTCTGGGGTGAGTCTCAGACGAATTTTTTGAGTTTTTGTTAAGAAAAATGTGTGTTTTAGGTTCGACATTGTTAGGCACTTGAGCAGAGCGTGTTTTGGAAACCTCGCGTGTCTCCTCCTGGGTAACGGAGTGACCTCCCATTCTCAAAAAAATGAAACAAATGATTTTTTAATTAAAACAAACTTTTATTGCATTGTTTAAAATTTTTATTGCTAATATTTTTATAATTTTTAAAATGAAATAAATACTTTTATTATATTAATTTTTATCATCATGATTTTATTATTAGAATCATTCTGTATTACTATTATTATTATTACTACTATTTTATCACCAATATTTTTTCCATATAATAATTATTATTATTCGTTTTATTATTTTTATTTTTATCATTATTCATTATTATTATTATTATTTATTTTTTATTTGATTACATTTTTTAGGGTTTTAGCATACCCCCCCCCCCTCCCTCGCAGCTCTCACCCTGATCACCTGCCACCAGTGCCCTTCCCTTTCCCCATGCAGTAGTAGCACTCTCATCTCCCTTCTACTTGCCCTCCTTCAGTGCAACAGCCCACCACCGGCGCCCCGGTTCCCTACTCATCCTCCAGTGCACACAGCCGCTGGCCTCTACAACCAGTGCTCCCTCCTCACCCCAGGTAGTGCCTCTTCCCCTCTCCAGCACCACCTTTATAGTAGTATGGAATCTGCCTCTTCTCTCCTGCATGAACGCCCCGCTCCTCCGGTCTCGACCCAGTCTGTGCCAACCCCCATCTCACCTACTACTCATCGTGAACCCCCTCATCTCGGCGCGACCAATAAGCAATGCGGACTACCTCCGGCCGTACGGTCCTCCCCCGACCATTTCCCTTGTCGCCTCCCTCATTCTCATCGTCACCACAACCCTGTCCTTCCCTCCTCAGACCTCCCTACTCTAGTCGATCAGCCTTCAGCCTCCCCCCTTGTAGTGCCGCCTTGCACCGCAGCTGCCCGGCGCCCCGGCTCCCGTCTGGCTCACCTGCACACTACCTTCCACTTCCCAGCTCACTTTCACCCTACCCATCGGCCGCCATGAACCACTGTTGTCCGTAAACCCTCACCCACATCCCCCAGTCAGACTGCATCCAACCGCACAGACTCCCTATGCTGTTCTGGTGTGATGCCCTCTGGCAGATATGCACCCTCTTCGGCCAACCCTCACCCCCCTCTACTAGTCCGACACCTTTTCCCCAACCATCAAGCCTTCTCCCTCATCACACCCTCTTCTTGTGATCACAGCAACTCGCCTTACCGGTGTTTCCTTGTTTCAATTCCAGCATTGTCGGCATTGCCTCGACCATCCATCTGGCGGTCTGTTTCTAGTCACAACCCCCCTGTTGGTATACCCTTTTGTTTTATGATTTTTTGATATTTATATTTGATATATATATATATTAACTTGGTTTTATTAGTATTTTTATTAATTAAATCTTGTTTTGGGTCGGTTTTATATTTTAGGACTCGTGTGGGGCATTTCTGAGTGATCATTATCATTGCGCCTTGATTTCGAGGTTGCTTTGTCATTTCACTTTGATCATGAGGTAGTATTTCCCTATTCACTCCATTTTTAATTCAATATTAATTTATTCCATGCTTTCCGCACCTTTTTTAATTTATAAATATTGAATTATAATTCTTGGTTTCATTGTTTAGCATGCAAAGGTTGGTTTGGACTTGTTAATAAATATTTCACTTAGTAAATAGTGATTGTGGGTTTTGGGAAAGTGTTTTAAGTGGTGTTATGTTTAAAAGATGTGTGTATTTGGTTTTCAAAGTGGGTTTTGGTTTTATAAATAAATGGGTGTTGAGTTTTAGGGTGTTTTGAAACGCATTTTCAATTAATGATCATTTGACACTTTTATAAAAATGTATTCCCTCTTTAAATAATGTGTATTTTTTGTTAATGATAAATGTCAATTTATAAAAAAGAAACGGTTTAATGCCCATTTGGCCGCTTTGTGAAAATTAATAAAAATTTGTTTATTATTAAAACCTCATGTGGATGTTTCTCATGCCATAATTGCGTGTGTATAATGGATGGGATGTCCTTACTAATGAATCCTCATGATCCATTATGAGAGTGTCTAATATTGGAGTCTTTATGTTCATTGATAAATGGTATGAGATCATTCCTTGGAGTGGATGAAGGTGATGTCTATTTTGCATTATTATATATATATATATATGTATGTATATATATATATATATTTGTGTGTGTGTGTGTGTCATTGGATGCTCACCTGGCATCAGTTGGCTCACCCCATTTCTAAATACTTTAGACATGGAAATCTGGTAAATTGAGAGAATATTCTAAAATGATTGTTGCACTGGTAGGTTATGGTATTGACCAGTGGCCCATAGTGGGTGGATATATTGGGTTTATTACTATGGGATTTACCTAGTCCTTCCTGAGAAAGGATGGTCGAGTATATTGGCCATTTTATTTCATCGTGTGTGACATGTCAATGAGGATGAGGTCTCATGTATTGGTGTCTTTTGGTTTATTCATGATCTCCTTGGTTCACCCATGTCTCTTTGGCTATTATTACTTTCAGTAGTGATTATGATCCTTATATGTATACCTATATTTCCCTTGTTGTATGATTTCTTTTGTGCATTTTTGTATATTTTTTTACTTGGAAAATGGTAAAATGGTTTTTATTAGGTTTCTAAAAATGGTTTTCAAAAGAAAGTGTTTAATCGTCTTTGTACAGACTTCAAAAAATATAAACATCACTTTCCCTTTATAAAAATCCATTGACACTAATGAAATGAATCTAGATTTGAAAATGGTTAAGGGCAATGGTTCATACTTTGATTTTAAGTAAAATATTTATTAAAACATACTTTTATAAATTGTAGTTCAAACTTGATATGGTGTTTCTTTTACTTTAAAGGTAGTTCATTGGGAATAGATATCGGGCTAGCCTACTGAGTTTTAATACTCATTTCTATAGTTCTTTTATGTTTTTAGTATTTGTGCAGGCT
Organism: Viscum album; assembly: GCA_963277665.1. Lineage (NCBI taxonomy): Eukaryota > Viridiplantae > Streptophyta > Magnoliopsida > Santalales > Viscaceae > Viscum > Viscum album. Next base: position 188,137,528 of record OY728156.1, on the reverse strand, counting down.
ATAGCTTGAGTGTACTCTCCTTGGGCGACACTTGATCATTGAGATAGAGAGTGACCTGTGGGGTCACATGGAGTTAGTTCGACCCTCGAGTTTGGTTAGATTTTTTTTCTTTTGTTCTTGTTTAGTTGTGTTTTTAGTTTATTTATTCTACATTGCCCTATATTATTTATACTTATTAATTTATTTGTATTGGGAGAAATCATCCCCATGGTCTCTGTTCATGCCATGGAACTTGTCGCCAACCCAGGAGTATCGGGAATGCCTCTCGGGCCATGTCGCGGACCGGATCGGGTGATCGGTTCAAGGTCGAACCGGGTTGGTTCGTGACAAAATGGTATTAGAGAAGGTTATATCTTAGAGGACCTCACTCTTTAGAGTGAACTTCTTTATTTTGGATGTAAATGTAGATGGAGTATGATTTTTGGGACTTGAGGGGTAGGTGCTAGGAAGATCACCGCGAACTCTTTCTTGTGTTGATCCGTAGGTTTCCATGGGAAGTTCAGTTTAATTAGTTTCTTTGAATTTTATGGAGAGTTTTGTTTTTTGGATACGAAAAAGATATTTTGGATAATAGTCCTCCTAAGTTTTGCGGGCTGGAAAGCCATGTGGAGCTAGGGGAATGGTCCTAAAAGGCTCTCTGTGTTGGTGACATGTTTGGCATATGGCCGCCAACCATATGGTCAAGTCACTCACCGGTACTAGTTCCATGTTGATTTGTTTTGGGTTTCCTCTGAATTCTAAAAGTGTATTGAATCAGAAAAGTTGGTTTTGAAAAAAAATGGTTTTTTTCAAATGACATGATTAATTTGGGAATTGTTTTTAAAGGAAATAGGATGAATGTTTTGCTTTTGGTAAATAAAGTTTCTCTGTTTTGGCCTTGGTGTTCTGATGGGTGATCACATGAATAATGGTATGTTGGAATATGAATGGATTTATGGTATAGTGGATGTATTCCTTGGGGTGGAACGGATACATGCATGTGAGTGAGACTCTAAAGAATACTAAAGGCAAGGGTTTAACCCACCAAGCTTGTTTTAAATTAAATATGTTTTCAAAGAAAAAAGTTTTGATGTTATGATAACTTTTTTTTTCTAGTGTTTAGAGCTTCTCACCTATGAAGTGTTTGATTTTTGAGTTTTTATTCACTAATTGGGTTGTTATTTATTGGGTTATTGACTTTTCTTGCCCAGTGGTTATCCCCTTGAAGCCTCGATGGGTGATTGTAGTATGGTTGATCAACCTAAGGATTTTATGCTTGAGTTTCAGAAGCTAGATCCACCTCTCTTTTATGGTCAAGCAAACCCTTCTTTGGCAGATGATTGGATGTGAAGTATTAAAATGGACTTTAACCTCATTGAGTTTCCCGAGCCATTGAAGGTCAAGTTTGCAACCTTCATGCTTGAAGGTTTACTGTGGATGTGGTGGAAGTCACTGTCTCGAAATAAGACCCGTCAAGATCTTACATGGGAGTTATTCAAGGTTTTTTTCATTCGTCAATATTTCTCTAAATAAGAAAAGGTGAGGAAGGGGATAAAGATGTGTTATTGGCTTCAGGGAGATGGATCCATGTTGGAATATTTCCATCTCTTTGTGTAGATAGTCCCTTATGACTCAGGGTATGCCACAAATGACTCCATGAAGGCTCAACTCTTCGAGGTGGATCTTCGCCCTAATCTATAGTCAAAGTTGTTGGCGTCCAACCTAACTTCTTTTGCTAATGTGGAGAGACAATCTTTTCATGTCAAATCCATGATGGTGGGAGTTCTGGGAGTGGTCCTCCCTCCTTCAATTCTTAGGAGTAGTGGGGAGACTTCTAATAAGAAGATGAGTAAGTGATCAAAAGTAGATGGAGCAGGTCATGGAATCAAAAGGCCTCAGGATATTTCATCAACCTCTTAGAAGCGAGGGATCCTCTTGTGTTATAAATTTGGAAATCTGGGTCACAATAAGCCATGGTGCCCAAGTGATCTGAAGCCCTGTTAGGCATGTGAATGCCTGGGTCACTTGTGGCGATTCTTCCAGGGTGTTTCTAGAAAGTGTCACGGAGGAAGTTCTCAAAAGTGATGTGTTGTTGGGTTTTTTATTAAAGTTTCTTTTGTAAGTCCTATTTCATTGTAAGGGATCTCTTATCATTGTAGTTGTACTAATGGTGTTTTGGGTTTTAACTTGTATGGGAATTTTGTGAGTATTTTTATGGACTTCTGTTTTCAATGCCAGAGTGGTTTTATTTCAAAAATTTGTCCTTTCATCTGTCAGATCAAAAGATGTATGTTTTTTTGGGATTATCAGAACCTAACTACGAGTGAGGAGATGCTTCATCCATCAGAACTCTAGCCAAAAGGCCTCAGAGTGAAGCTAGCGTGTAGTCAGGACCCCCAAGTAATTTTAAAAAGTTTGGTTAAGGTTGTGCCTCTATCATTGCGGTAAGACATTTTTAGTGTTTCTATTGTGTTTTACCTGTTGTTGAAAATTTCCTCTTGTCTCAAAGAGTGAGATGGACTTATCCCTTGTGAAATGTTAGTAATTCTGCCTTTGGGATGCGAGGTTCCAATTAGTATCCTTGCGTGGACCACCCATGTGGATCAGTTGGGACTTTGTTTTGTGTACATCCCAAAGTGAAGAGTCATGAGTAGTTATCTATCGTAGTTTCATTTATCCAATCCTTGGGCCCTCCCTCACCGCCCGTGAGGCTAGGGTTTATAGTTTTTATGTAGTTTTCATTTAAGGTCTTATCCCTTTTAGATATTAGTGAGTGGTTTTAATTCTGTTATTGTACTTCTTTTGGCTTGAGTAAGGCCTGGTGCAGGTCTAAGTTGGATTTCTGGTTGGTCTCTAGTAGTTTGGTTCTTTATTGTGGGGAGACCCACCGTCTCTTTAGGTCTTCGCTTAAGTCATTATCGGGTGCTATTTGAGTCCATATAGTAGGGAGTCCATTCAGGCCTCCCTATTATTGGTGATCTATTTTGGGAAATGGGGTTGAGTCCCACAGATGTTCGATGGAATGTCCTTGGGTTACGAGATTGGATTGTGTTAATGTGGAGTCCTTAGGTGTTAATCGATCAACTAGATGGTGTCGTGGATTTCCAGGGACGGAAAGTGTTATTGTGGGGAGAATTTTTACACACCTACCAATGAGATTATATAATTTTAATTATTTTTCTACCTTTATATATTTTTTTTGCAGTCCGGGGTGAGTCTGAGATGAAATTTTGAGTTTGTATTAAGAAAAATGTGTGTTTTAGGTTCTACATTGTTGGGCGCACGAGCAGAGCACATTTTAGAAACCCCGCATGTTTGTACTTGGGTAATGGTGTGACTGAACATTCTCAAAAAATGAAAATAAATTATTTTTTAATTAAAATAAACTTTAATTGCATTGTTTAAAATTTTTATTGCTAATATTTTTATAATTATTAAAATGAAATAAATACTTTTATTAACTTAATTTTTATCATCATGATTTTATTATTATAATCATTCTATATTACTATTAAAATTGATTCTATTTTTATCACCACTATTTTGTCCATATAATAATTATTATTATTTTGTTTATTATTTTTATTTTTATCATTATTCATTATTATTATTATTGTTATTATTATTATTATTTTTTCTTACCTTTTCTTAGGGTTTAGGTCATCCCCCCATGTCCCTCATAGCTCTCTCGCTACTCACCCACCACCGGCGCCATTCCCTTTCTCCTTGCAACCACAACACCCACATCCTCCTCCTGCTCGCCCTCCTTCAATGCAGCAGCCCGCCATCGGCGCCCCGATTCCCTGCTCGTCCTTCAGCGCACACAGCCGCTGGCCTCCGCATACAGCATTCCCTCACCCTAAGCAGTGCCTATGCTTCACTCCAGAACCACCTTTATAGAACCTCAGAAGCTGCCTCCTCTCCCCTGAGTGAGCTCCCCAATCATCCAGTCTCAACCCAGCCAGCGCCGACCCCCATCTCCCATGCTACCCGGCGTGCACCCCATCGGCTCGGCACGACCCAACAGTAGCGCGGCCTACATTCGGCCGCACAGTCCTCCCCCAACCAACACCCCTGCCTCATCCCTCTATCTCATCAGTGCTGAAACCCTGACCTTCCCTCCTCGGACCTCCCTTCTCCAGGCGATCGGCCTTCGGCCTCCCCCTTGTAGTGTCGCATTCCATCACAACTGCCCGGCACCCCAGATCCCATATGGATCACCCGCACGCTGCCTTCCACTGCTCGGCTAACCCACACCCTACCCATCAGCCACATCACACTTCTGTTATCTGATGTTCATCGCCCATATCCCCTGGTCAGACCACATCCAGCCACGTGGATTCCCTCCAATGTTTCGGCGCAACACCCTCCAGCCGATCTACACCCTCTCTGGCCGACCCGCACCCCCCTCCACTGGTCCGACACCTTTTCCCCAATCGGAAAACCTTCTCCCTCGGTGCACCCTCTTCTCATGAGTGCAACAACCCTCCTTGTCATCATTTCCTTATTTCAACGCCCACACTATCGGTGTTTCCCTGACCAGCCCACCGACGGTCTGTTTCCAGTCTCACCCCCCCCATTGGTATACCCTTTTGTTTTATTCTCCTTTTGATATTTCTATTTGATATATATATATATATATATATATATATTACCTTGTTTTTATGAGGATTTTTATTAATTAAATGTTGTTTTGGGTCGGTTTTATATTTTAGGACCCGCGCGGGGCATTTCTGAGTGAGCGTTGTCGTCGCGCATTGATTCTGAGGTTGTGTTGTCGTTGCACTTTGATCTTGAGGTAGGATTTACCTTTCAACTTACTTTTCAATTCAAGATTAATTTTTTTCATTCCTTCTACGCCTTTTTTAATTTATAAATATTGAATTATAATTCTTGGTTTTATTGTTTAGCATGAAAAGGTTGGTTTTGACTTGTTAATAAAAATTTTACTTAATAAATAGTGATCGTGGGTTTCGTGAAAGTGTTTCAAGTAGTGTTATGTTTAAAAGAAGTGTGTATTTGGTTTTCAAAGTGGGTTTTGGTTTTTTAAATAAATTTTTGTTGAGTTTTAGGGTGTTTTAAAATGCGTTTCCAATTAATGATCATTTGAAACTTTTATAAAAATGTGTACCCTCTTTAAATAATGTGGACTTTGTGTTAACGATAAATGACTATTTATGAAAAAGAAACGGTTTAAGGCCCATTTGGAGACTTTGTGAAAATTAGTGAAAACATTTTTATTATGAAAACCTCCTGTGGATATTTCTCATTCCATACTTGCGTGTGTATAATGGATAGGATGTCCTTACTAAGAAATCCTCGTGATCCATTATGAGAGTGTCTAATGTTGGAATATTTATGTTATTTGATAAATGGTATGAGATCAGTACTTGGAGTGGCTTGGGGTGATGCTTGTTGTGCATTATTATATATATATGTGTGTGTGTGTGTGTGTGTGTGATTGGATGCTCAGATGACATCGGTTGGCTCACCCCTTTTCTAAATACTTGAGACATGGGAATCTGGAATATTGAGAGAATATTCTAAGAATGATTACTGCACTGATAGATTATGGTACTGACCAGTGGCCCATAGTTGGTGGATATATTGGGTTTATTACTATGTGATTTTCCCTCGGCCTGCCTGAGAAAGGATGGTCGAACGTATTGGGTGTTTTATTTCATCATGTGTGACATGTTAATGGGGATGATGTCTCATGTATTGGTGTCTTCTAGTTTATTCTTGATCTCCTAGGTTCACCCATGTCTATTCGGCTTTTGTTTCTTGTAGTAGTGATTATGATTATTATATGTATACCTATATTTCCCTTGCTGTATGATTTCTTTTGTTAATTTTTGTATATTTTTTTCTTGGAAAATGGTAAAATGGTTTTGATTAGGTTTCTAAAAATGGGTTTCAAATGAAAGTGTTTAATCCTCTTTGTACAAACTTGAAAAATATAAACATCACTTTCCCTTTCTAAAAATCCATTAACACTAATGAAATGAATCTTGATTTGAAAATGCTTAAGGGAAATGGTTTGTACTTTTCTTTTAAGTAAAATATTTAGAAAAACATACTTTTATAAATTGTAGTTCAAAATTGAGATGGTGTTAATTTTACTTTAAAGGTAGTGCATTGGGAATAGATATCGGGATATCCTACTGAGTTTTATTACTCATGCCTATAGTACTTTTCTGTTTTTAGTGTTTGTGCAGGCTACATCTTGAGTACGCTCACCTTGGGTGACGCTTGATCATTGAATCAAAGTGTGACCCGCAGGGTCACATAGAGTTAGTTCGAACGTCGAGTTTGGTTTGCTTTATTTTCTTTTGTTATTGTTTAGTTGTGTGTTTAGTTTATTTATTCTGCATTTCTCTATATTATTTATATTTCTTTATTTATTTTTATTGGCTAAAATCATTCCCACAGTCTCTGTTGATGCCCCGACACTTGTCACCAGCCCAGGAGGATCAGGAACGCCTCTCAAACCATGTCGCGAACCGACTCAAGTGATCGGATTAGGGTCAACCTGGGTTGGTTTGTGACACTTTCTATGTGCCAATAATGAAATTGGATGAATAATTGTAGATCTGGGAAGAAGCAAGGTGAAACTACTACTTCAGGTGTTTTTATCATTGAATGAAATTTTTTATTATCTATATGTTGGGTATTGGATACAGAATGTTTATCAGACTATTGAATTCATATATAGTAACCAAGTAGATTTAATAGGATTGCAAAAGGTTAAGTGGATATATGAGATATAAATTGTGTGAGTATGCACCCTTATCAGTGGGAGATTATCATCTATCTTTTCTTATTGTCTTGGTTTTTGGATTATGTAATTAGTATTATGTAACTTTAGTAACCAGAAACATAATCTCAGTGTCAATTATAGACACAATGGGAATTTATTTTAAGTTTGTAAATAAATGTTGTCTTTTTTTAAGGATAGCATGTTTAATAGTATGGATAATCTTAACAATGTCTTATATATACTTGAATTAAAAAACCTAGTAATTAAAATCAATGATAAAACCAATGAGTGTGACTCATATAGCACCTGTCTGTGGAAATTCAAGATTGGTCATGTAAATGAAAGTCGATTACAAATATTACATCCAGAAGGGTATATAGACTTGGTTGAGTTAAAACCCTTGGATGTATGTCATTCTTTTTTACAAGGGAAAATGAACAAATCACACTTTTCAGTAAAGGAATAAAGATCCACTAAATTACTGGAATTAATCCATACTGATATATTTAGTCCTTTTTCAGTAGAGGCAAGGGTTGGGTTTTCATACTTCATTAATTTTATAGATGGCTATAGTGGGTATGGTTATATCTTCTTAATGTGGTATAAGTAAAATTCATTTTAGATGTCTAAGGAGTACCAACATGAAGTATAAAACTATCTTGTTAAGAAGATTTAGGAACTTCTCTCAAACGTAGGTGGAGATATCTTAACCAAGATTTCATTTATTACTTAAAGAAGTATGGGATAATATCCCAACTCTCTCCTCATTATACACCATAGTGGAATGGTGTTAGTGAAAGGAGGAATAAGACCTTTCTAGATATATTCATATCAATGATTATTCATACAACTCTTTCATTGTCCTTTTGGGGATACATCTTATAGAAACCAGTATATACCCTTAATTGAGTACCAACTAAAGCTACATATGGGATTCCATATGAGTTGTGGTATGGAAAGAATCTTTTTCTATCACAAATATGTGTATGGGGATATGAGGATTTGGTCAATACTATACCTAGTGACAAGTTAGAATCCTAAAGCATGAATTTCATCTTTATATGTTTTCTTAATAAATGCAAGGATGTTACCTATAGAACACTTCAGGAAAAAATGATTATAGAAAGACAAGCCACATTTCAAAAAAAGGAACACGTTTATAATGGGAATAGTGGGAGAAAAATTAAATTCGATGAATTTTATGCTCTGTATGTGAAAAAGTTGGTATGGGAACACTCTTTACAAGTGAAAGTGGGAGATGAAGAAGTTCATGAGACACAAGTACTAAATAGGTCAACTTGAGTGGTTAGAGAATCATACCATTATGGGTTTTTTGTCAAAAACATAGGTGACACATTACTCCTTGAGGATGATGAATCTCTAACCCACAAGGAAGTAGTAAATGGAGAGGATACTGATAAATGGAAAGATTCCATGCATTATGAGATGGATTTCATGTATCAAAATCAAGTTTGGAATTTACTAAACCCTCTAGATAACATAAAACCAATTGGTTACAAATAGGTATTCAAGAAACATATTTACATTGATGGTAAGATCAATAGAAATAAGAAAATACTGGTAGAAAATGGTTTTAGACAATTTAAAGGCATAGACTATGATAAAACATTCTCACCAATAGGAATACTAAAATCCATTAGAACTTTTCATGAAATAACATCCTTCAATGATTATGATATTAGGAAAATGGATTTCAAAACTATTTTTTTAAATGGGAAGTTGGTTGAATACATCTATATGACTCAACCTGAAGGGTTTTTTAGGTCATAGGATTCCAGTAAAGTGTGTAATTTATAGATATCCATTTATGGGTTGAAGCAAGCACCATAATCATATAATATATTTTTTATGATTTTATAAGAAAATTTGGTTTTTTTAATAATAAAAGTGAAAATAATGTCTATAATAAGTTTAATGGGAACACCAACACTTTCCTAGTATTACATTTTTATGAAATATTAATTATGGGAAACAAAGTGAAATTCTTATAGTTAGCTAACAGTTGGTTTAATGAATGCTTCTCCATGAAAGACTTGGGTAAAGAAGCCAAAATTATAGGGATTAATATCTATCAAAAATATATATTAGAATATTCTTGGACTAATTCAAAGTACATATATTGAAAAGGTATAAAAAATTATAGTATGGAACAATCCAAGAGAGGGTTGTTTCCAATGTCACATTGTATCAATCTCTCTAACAAAATGTTTCCACAAAAATAGGAGGAGAATGAGAGAATGAGTAGAATCCCTTATTCCTCATTAGTATGATCTATCATTTATTGCACTTTATTTCCTAGGTTTAATGTTTCCTTTGCATTAAGAATGGTGGGAAAATATAAATCTAATCTAGGAGAGATTCATTGGGAAGCTGTCAAAAATATTTGGAAGTGCTTGGGTGGTACAAAGGATATATTCCTGGTGTATGGATGAGATGAGTAACTTGTACTGATAGGATATAATGATTCCAGTTTCTTGATAGATCATAAGGATTTTAAATCACATTTAGGCTATGTCTTTTTTCTAAATGGTGGTGTAGTCAGCTGGAAGAGCTCAAAGAAACCTATGGTCGGTGATTTTATAGTAGAATCTGTGTATATCACTACTTCTAATATAGATAAGGAAGAAGTTTGGATATAAAACTTTGTATTATACATTGGTATTATTTCTATAATTGCAGACTATATTCAAGTTTATTATGATAATACAATAGTAGTTGTGATTAATAAGGATTCAAGGTCACACGAGAGGAAAAAACATATACTTTTAAAGTTTCACCTATTAAAGGATTTTGTTTAAAAAGGTTAAGTTTCAGTTAATAGAGTATCTGTAGATGATAACATGGAAAACCCCTTGAATAAATCCATATCTCAATAGAAGCATGATTCTCATGTTATATCTAGTGGATTGAAACTTTTTATCACTTAACTCTAGTGCATGTGGGAGTGTTTGAAGTGGGTGTCCTAGAACAAACTTGTGTATGTATTTTTATTACCATTGCATGCACACTGTTTGATATATACATGTGTTTATATTACCAAAATAGTTTTTATAAAACTCATTCCATTATATTTATGGTAATGACCTGGTGTTGCGTGTTATATAAAAAGGATATAAAAGTTTCTATGATATAATGATAACCTTGAGATACTATGATAGTAATCTTAAATGTATGTCATAAAGATTATGTACATCATACTAACAAAACATAGATGATGTGAGACCATCAGGTGTTGAGGGTTATAAGCATTTATACTTCTTCTCATTAAGTTCACACTTGGTGATCTCTAGTAGTTGAGATCATGAGGAAAATCTTCCAATATGAACATAGTATGTTTTGGGTGTCATTAGTTGTTCATATATTCAGACATGTATATTTCTCTCTTTAATTAATATCATTGTAAATTTCTTCAATTTGATCACATACTTTGATGAAATACAAAAACCATGACAATCATGTTTTGGTGAGGTACCTTGTTTTTTGTGTGTCATTAGTGGTATGGAATTGGTTGAATGATAAAGATAGGATTTGTAACTTTCAAGTTAAGGAAGTGATATCTTATGATTGGTTGATTATGATGGTCATACCTTTATAAATTCTTGTCTATTCTAGTTGAAGGTAAATCCATCCAGATGGATCAAAAAATAATAAATTAAGATAGGATAATGACACAAGTGTGTGTCTTTCTTTATGAGCTATCGTATGACAAAGATATTACATTACATAGTGCATGTTCATAGGTTGTTTTTCATTATTATAGCTTTTATATATCTATTTAAGTGCCTTGATGGGTTTCTAGACTCCACTCATGGTCTATGAATACTATTCATTTCAATCAAGATTAGGTCCTAGAGGGTTACACACAATGGAATATTCAAGAATCATCCCTATTCTGATTAATAGGTATATAGAACATAGTGGGACCCACCAGATGGTTTAAGTGTTGTCCAAGTTTTATTGATCACCGATAAATAAATAAATTCATTATTATTCAAGTGAATAAAAATTGAGTTGAATTTATTTATTAAAATTATTTATATGTGTTTAAGTAAATACAAGGATTAATATTAAATGAACACATATTAGTTAAATATTCAAGGTTCATATAATATTATCAGGAATTATGAGTCAATTTAATGACTTAGGTCTATCACGTAATAGATTCAATATATATTAAAAGTATATGATAAAATATAAATAATATTTATAATGTATTTAGTACATCATAATTATTTATTTATTACATATTTAGTGGATGTTAGATATATGGGGTTCGGGGAACCCTAACTGGGTATTTTACACTTCCACTATATTAGTGTTGAGATAAGCTCTTTCATATGACTATTCATTAGTAAGAATTTATATATTCACTATCATCCTAAATCCTAGAGATAGAATCACTCAATCTAAGTGAATGGTACAAGAAAGCCTTCATGGATTAAAGGTTGGTGATCATGATTATTATCACGACATCAAAGATATCATCAAAGCCCCACTTTAGCACCCAAAATCTAATTAATTGTTTACACAGAGATTTGAGAAGTGTGTGTGGATGATCTAGAGGGGTTCATCATCAGATTATTTGTCCAAATTTCATCGGTGACTTGTGAAAAATGTTCATGATTTAAAATAGAACGGGGTACTCATTCTTTTATTTTCTGTTCTCTAATTAAAACATGTGTGATCCTCAAACCATGTTGGGTCTTATGTCACTGTATATGATGAGGTTTCATCATTTCAGTGATGGAAATTATTCAAATCCCCAACCCACTGGCTTTTGTTTCCACCCCAATACTAATAGATCAAATATTAGTAATGAAATAATTGCGATCAATTTACTAGGCATGAGGTCAATTGGTTTTTCTTGTGGTCACTTGGTTATATCTTGCAGTCGATCAAGTTTTTTTGTAGTTGATTGACTTTTCCATGAATTTTCCACATTTTATATGATTTTAATGTGGTCGATTGCATATATCATCTAGTAAATTTTGGACTTAGAAAAATTTCCATTCATTCCCATAAAATAAATTTAAATTAATAAAAAATGAAAAATAAAAACATGATTTATTATTATTAAAATAAGTAATTATGGGACTAATCCAATTACTATGATTATACTATGGATTAAAATCATATATTTGGGAAATATAGATTTTATTTCCATATTGGGAGCTGTTTGGGGTTTTGGAGAAAGTATTGGGCCTATGGAAGTGGATTCCTATATATCCACAAAAAGGTAATCATAACTCATGTAGTTTGGTGACACTTAACGGGACACATCATAACTTTTAAGTTTATTTGACGAGGACCAATATGGTGCCTTTATGGTTATGAAACCATGACTTAATGAAGTTAATTTTATGTTCATGATTCTAGGACTCAATTAAGTTCATTTTAAGGTCATGATTGAACCAAAAATAATAATCCTACATATCCAGATTAATAGGAATCAAATCTCATGTAATTTGGGTTTCAAAGTTTAAGGTCATTTGAGTGGTCTATCCATGCAGTTTAATGTTAAACATTAAGTATGTTTGTGTTGTGAAAGGGGAGACAAAAATAGATTTAATGGGTCTTGTGAATGGGTGGACCTCTTTAGTTCACCATGTTTTTTTATAACTAAATAGTATAGAGTACATTCAATCTCTCAAATAATATATCCCATTGAGGGAGTTTATCTCACAATGAATATGGCCCATCGAGGAGTGATGAATCATTTAAAATATAGACCATTTATGGATGATTGGATTACAAGTAATATGTACCTTTAAAGAATTATTTTATATAAGTGAATATATCCCATTTTTGAATGATTTTTTCATTAGGAATATTTCCCATTAAGGAATATTTGACTCATAGGGAATATATCTATTTAAGAATTATTGGCTCACCAGGAATATGGATCATTGAGGAAGAATTTGTATCATAGGGGATATAAACCATTGAATAAGAGTTGACTTATAGGGAATATAGACCATTAAGGAATGATTTTATTTCAAGATATATGGTCCATTGAGGAATATTTTAACTCATATAGGATATGGCCCATTGAGGAAGAGTTTGACTCATATATAGATATAACCTATTAAAGATTATTTGGGGCTTACACAATAGATGTACATATAAAGGTACATGGATCATTGATTGGAATAAGGATGAGGTCCTCAATGTGGGAATGTTTAAGGATCACACTATATAAGAGGGCTATCTTAGTTTAACCTGGAAGGTGACTTAGGTGAAGGTAGGTTTTGTGGATCACACTAAGTTAAAGGCCCATATCCTTCTTGAGAGAAGGAAGGATACATGTGGGACTTAAGAACATATTAACTGAAAGATTTAAACCTATAATGTAACATAAGTTAAGTTGAGATTTGGTAATTAAACAAGATTAGAGTTCCATATATGGATCCTTGTCTCATTTAATAAATAAAGGAGGCCAGCTGGATGCTGGAGCCAATAGGATTGTCAATATATGAAGGCCAAGATGAGTAACATTAGTTAGGATAAGTTTCACCAGTATCCTCATAATAGGGACCCTTGTTATCTAGGGAATACATTATTGTAATTATGCTTAAGTTCTAATCATTTTGGGAGGAAAACTGAATAAGTATCTATTATCAAAGGAATGTATCAACAATGGGAAGCACTCTAATGTTCATAGCTCAATCATGTATCTCAAGAGTCTGTAGAGGAGGCCAAGGTGGGTAGGAACCCAAATTAGAATACCGAGGAAATGTGGTTCCTATGTTTAGTAATCTAGGTGAGATAGATCATAGGTATAGGCCTGGACAAATTGGTTCCCATAATGAAACCTAGGTGATGGCATGCTTAGTCATGGGATGAGGGTGAATTGGCACCCTGGTATAGATTCCTGGGTGAATTGGTACCCATGTAAGTGTATTTGGGTTAACCATCACTATAATGGGATACCTAGATGAAGTTTTATCCTCATGGGACACATGGTAAAAGTGTGTCCCCAATGGATTTCCTCAGGATGACTAAAGCATGTAATGATCTATTGTTGTATCCCCTAATAAGTTTGGGTGTGTGGTTCCCTATTAGTGTCTTTTTGAGAAGGTCTTATTCACCATAGTTTTGAAAATGAAGTTTCTATTCATGATATATTAATTTTTAACCCATTATATCATGATATTACTATTAATTTTTATTTTTATACTTAGTTTTTGACTTAGGAATCCACCTAAAGGAGATTTGATGACTTGGGAGCATGAGGAAACTCTTAGGATTGGGTGTGTGAGAATCTATTTGGCTCATTAAGTGTCACATCTATGCATCACTCTATCTATTTTTCTCACCTCCATTCATTCACCCCAAAATAATAAGCATGGAGGTCTATTTATAGAACCACATTTCATGCCCTAGTAGATGAACACCTTGTACAAGAGTTACTGAGTAAAAAATCCATGTGTGGAAGGTGTGCGCATAGTTACTTCAGATAAGGGAATATGATCGTAGAGGTTGTTCATTCTAGGGAGATAAGCTTAAAGGTTGGTCACTTGAATATGGAGATGGATCACCAAATAAAGTTAACCATATGGAGGTAAGTTCATGTAAATCACAATGTAAAGAGGTAGTTAGGAATATGGAGGGGCCTAAGTAATAGGGACCTAGGAAAAATAAATATTGAGAAACACCCAATTATTCATTCATATATAATCTCTTTTCCATTTCCAAAATCTTCACTCATAGTAATAATGTATCACCAACAAATTTCCCCCAAATAATTATATCTAATTTCCATTAAGTGGGTCAAATTTTTAGCTCAATATGACAATGGAATGAAAGTGGCTTAAAATAGGAGAATGTTCACTCAGGTTCAAGACTATATTGCATGATGTGGTCTCTTTAAGAACTTTATCCATGATATTATTCGATTTTTCAATTCACACTAGCACATAGGTGCAGGACTTGTATCCCCTTTATAAATAATGGGGGAAACATTACCTATATTCACTATTATTACCTGATAGAAACCTATAGTTGGGTGATAGCTTTTCACATAAGTAACATTCCTAGATTTAGTTGAGTGCGTTCATCTTATTCACTCTAACCATATCATGAAAATTTTGGATGCAACCTATATTATAATAGCACCTTTATCTAAGAGAGATGACCTAGGAAAAGGGTATAAGAAAATACTATTGGGTAAATTGGGCTAAGAAAATACACTTAATTAAAATTTATTCCTTTTTTAGATTTTAATTTGGTGGATTTCATGTTCGTCTTGTCTTATCCCTATAATTGTTTTTCATTTGTATGATCATTATCTATTTAACTAATTTTTTGAGTTCTTGTTTATAGAAAGAAATATTCCACTCTTGGAATATCATATTATATTTAAATCTTATTTTAAGTATCATGTACTAATTTTACATGTCAAATAAGAATATGCTAGTTATTATGGGAACCACTTTTCTATGATCACACAATTTATTAAAAATAAACACCAAAACTTCTCGGTAGCAGATTTCCTCCCATTATATGTTCATGGGATCATAAATAATGTAGATTTATTAGGGATAGATGATAATCTTCCATATTATTGGTTCATAGGGTATTCCAATCTAGGGATTTCTAACATGTCATCAAAGGTGGTGTATATCAAGGAGGAGGAGGTCACCCCTATATACATATTTTAATACTCTAACACATCCCCTGAAAATCGCGTATATATATATATATATGTATATATCAAAATCCCAGAAACACTACTACTCCTTCATCTTTTTCCAATGAATGATTAACCAAATTTAAAGGTATAATTAAGATTTATACCTACTTCTTAGAGGTGGTGTCAATCCTACATGAATATGGGAATATTATGTCATAAAATCATGTTTTCAGTTTAAAAATAAAATGATGGTAGTGGTGATCTATAAAGTGGTATGAAAAGCTTAGGTGTATGTATAAAAGATCTTAGATCTCATCCATGAATTACTGATCCAATTGAGACCATGGATATACATTGTCCACCTAACACATGGGAAGTATAAATAAATTAATGATATGTTTAAAAGGTATTTGGGGAGCCAATCCTTAGAGGTATGCTTGATGAGTTAATCCCCAAAAGTATTCTTGGGAAGATCTTTGATGAATGTTCTCACTGTCTCATCCCCATACACATATGTATATTTTATTCAAAAAGTTGTTGGGAATCCTCCTAGTCTCATGGGGAGAATATCTCTCTTCAAGAAACCAATTTGGGTGCTCTTTTATGTAGAAAATGGGAATCACAGGTATATACTAGCCTAAACTATAGTGTGTATGTTATGAATAATTGGGTCATATTTTTAACTTTGGAATCACTCTATAAACCCAACATGCTAGCTTCCTTACCTTGTGGCTAAGAGGATACTCATTTCCAATCCATAAATTGTATAATAATTTATATGTAGGTACCTTCATGGTGGAATATTATTTATCATAAGGAAGGCACATGAGCATGTCATCACTAGTGTTGGAAAAAATCCACCAATTATTGTTTCACATATATAAAGGGAAGTATATGTTTTTTATCTTGAGATCCTTTCATGTTTTAGGGGGATATATGGAATCTCACTTCAAATATATGAGTACCAAGTTGAATTATATATCCTCATGTTTATATTTATTCCATTCATACAATATGTATCTGGTATCTAGTTGTTATCACTGAAGGATGAAAAGTCGTTGAAGCTCCTAAGCCTACACTCAGATTTCAAAATTCTTCCATTTAGAAACCCTCTAACCAGATTTATCATATATAATGTTTATAGTGACTATAATACATCATCATACAAGATAACCACAAGAGACTGCGTCCGAGATACCTGTGTTTGTTATTATATCATCTGAGAGTATTATGAGCTATAAATATTTTCTCATCAATTCTAGTGTATACAACATCAAGTGGTGGCTATATTGATAGATGTTGGGAGAGAGAATCATCCCATGGTGTCACACAAACTATGGGTGATGATAAGCCCGGAGACCACCTGGGCGGAGAGTATCTTTCCTTACCAATATGTATTCATTAATCTAATTTCGAGATATTCTTGTACTTATATATCATTATATCCTCAGAGGATTCTTTTCAATAATGTCCAAAGGGTTACCACTTCTCTAAACCTGGATAAGGGGAAGTGAGTTACTATAAAATCTCATATTGTCAACACAACCAGTGAGGTTCTTGGTCACTTGGATCGAACTCACCCATAGGTATCTTGATAACTATTGATTGAATATCCATCACACACTGAATCAGAGATAAATATTACCATCCAATGATAAAGTGGTGTTTTCCTAGTTGAGGATGAGAGGCCTAGGAAGTAGATAAATTCAAAATGATTATGAATCTTATTTAGGACCCATAGGGGGTAAACTAACACTTATTTGGACTAATGATACCTTGAATCTATCCATTTTTTATTGGGGGTCGTCATTGGCCATATATTTCATGGTTCCAGGGACTGCCCTCAAGAGTACTTCTTATATTCCTTAATTTTACACCTTGAAGGACCCCTAAAATATCAAATTTTATACTAATCTTAGTGAGTCTAGAAATTAGCTGAGAGATATGAAGATTATAGTATTTTCCACTAAGAATAGAATCAGTGTTACATGATGAGTGCAAGATATGGTGAGTCTAGGTATCACTAAATAGGTAATCAATTTGTTTATTTATGAGTAATAGTATGACCTCATAAATCCTAACGATGTATTGACACATTTAACTAGATACATTATCCTATAAATTTAATCCTTTTCAAACATGAAACTATATTTTTATTCATAGAGAGTGTAGATGGAACTGGTACCCATGGATATTCCAAATTATACCATGGGTAGAACCCTAGTAAGTGGTATTTTGGGGTCAGTTACCTCGTAATAGAAGGAGATATCTATGAAACAAAGAATGATATAGAATTTTGAGGGTTAGGACCCACTATAAGATATCTTGGTGTAACAACATGAGATTTTTAAAAAAAATGAATTAATTTAAACTTTTTGATATTTTTCATTTCACACAACGCTGAATATAGATTATTTTATATGAAATAGGTATGTTTGGATTTTTTTCATAAAACAATAAGTTATTCTTACACTGAACACTA
The DNA here is from genome assembly GCA_963277665.1 of Viscum album. Classification (NCBI taxonomy): domain Eukaryota; kingdom Viridiplantae; phylum Streptophyta; class Magnoliopsida; order Santalales; family Viscaceae; genus Viscum; species Viscum album. The sequence continues at coordinate 188,119,654 of OY728156.1, read as the reverse complement.
AACTTATATTATCTTTCAGTACACGCAACACTATGTTTGGTTTATTTTACACACAATGTTGAGTTTATTTGATATCTTGCGTTACATACAAGTCTATGTTTTATCAAACTAAAATATACTATTAATATTGTTATTAAAATATTATTATATTTACAACCTATTCGTTGGAATGGAAGTTGTGAATAAGATTAAATAAATTGTCAAAATATTATTTACACATATATATAATTAATCCTTTGGTTATCAATTCGTAATAAATAAATTTAATAACTATTTAGAATAAAGAAATTACTTATCTAAGAAAAATATTTTTCTATGTACAAACATAATTTTATCTCAAAAAATTAGACAAGCCACTTTATATTAATGTTTTCAATAAAATATATATATTATATATTAAATAAATATTTTTGGTACTCATACAATATATTTGATATGTATAGGATAAGAATAAATACACCATTATGAATAAAAAGTTGTATTCTTATAAAAGGTAATTTTACCACCTTTTAAAGGTGAATCCAATTTAATTAAAATTTTTTAAACTTTGATAATTTTTATTTGGAAAAATAAACTTTATTTTTTAAAATTGGATTTAAAATTTTACTTTGCATTAATTTTTTTTATTTTTCATGGAATATTTATATTTTGATGAATAGTGAAATACACTAAATTTTAATTGAAATTAATTTATCATATAATTTATTAATATAGTTAAATTATATTTTAAATTAGTTTTATAGAATAATTATATCAATTATAAAACAATAAAAACAATATAGGTCATTAGAATGAATATCAGATTGAAATTGGATATAAAAATATTTCAAATTTTGGAATGTTTTTCCTTTAAATACTCATTGTCTCTTCCTGTCTGTGGAATTAATTTTAAAGTAATTTATTAAAATTATGTATTTATAATTTAAAAAAAAATGGATTAAATATTTATAATTATAATAAATTATAATTTATAGTAAGTTAAACTTAGTTTTTTTTTAAAAATATTAGTGAAAGAAATTAAAATTAATTAGAGTGATTAAGGTAAAAACGACTTTACTTAGTAGTTAAACTTTAACTTAAGAAGAAAATACCATATAAAATTTTACAAAAATCCATTTATTTACATATTTAGACCATATCCTCACTTTTATAAAAAATATAAAATTATTCGAGGCACATGATTTAAGGGATACCTCTCAATAGTGTTTACATTTTTATATTTATAAGAATGCCACTCCTTCTCCACTATAAAAGGGAACTCACTCCCCTCACTTATTTGTACTTCTAAATACCTTTAAATCAGAAAAAAATCTACCCAAATATAATCCCAAATTCCCTACCTTAGTAATATTATCCTCACTTTGTTCATAAATCCAACCAAAGAATCCCTTTGGTGCAAATCAAAAGAAGTCACCCAAAGAAGAGGTAACATCCTTCCACAAGAGATTTTGTTTTATTTCTTTCTCTACCCCCTCAATTATTATTATTTCATGATTATATAATAAACTAAGTATCCTCAATATACTAATATTTTTTATAAGGGTTTTACCTACACCTACATACACTTCCATCAAATGGGTAATGAACTTTCGGTTTGTGCCTATGACAGACTACCGCCTCACAAAATGTTGTCATTTGTTTTTTCTTTACCACCTCTGATTGTTGGTAATTATGATGTAAATACAATTTTAATATGATATATGTTATATTTATGATGTATTTATCTATTTTTTTATTATTATATAAAACATACCTTTATTTTTCCATTTTTTGGGAATGCGATAAATTCGTTTTTAGGATATGTGGACTACCACCACCTCAAAGCAATGTGAATCGTTCACACTTTACATGGAGTGTATTAATTATGGTTTTAATAAATTTATATGATATATATGAAATAATAATTTTACTTTAATGATAATATATATATATATATACAAATATGTCATTTACTTTCTTTCTTTCAATATGATAAGAAAATAGAAACAGTGTTCGTGCATACATACGACCTACCATATCCATGAACAGCATATTCCATTTTATATTTATATATTTTATAGATTATTATAAATATTTATATAAAGAATATATATTATATTTATATCATGGTTTACATTATATAAATGAGTAAATAATTATCTATTTAATATGATCAATAATATTAAGTTAAAACATATACGAAAAACAAAGTGGATATTACCAGAAACATAACATTAACATGGAATTGTTAATAAATAGGTAATATAAAGTCATAAATAAATAATATATGGTATTATATTTATGAATATTATTATATGGTATTTTTATAACAAACTTATATTTATTATACAGTTTTTTTGAATGTGTACAAAGAAAGTCAAGACTTAAGGTAAGGATTTTCTCATCTAACTTTTATTTCTGTGAGACTTATGTCGTATTCACCACTCATTTCTTTTGTGTGGTGTATATAATTCCCATTAATTTATTCTATGATTATTATAATTAAATTTATGTTTATTTACATATCCATTTTATAATCATTATTTCAGGGGGTTTTAGGGTAAAAAGTTACCAAATAGGTAAAGTACTTTTTTCACAATTTTCTTTTTTGAGATATATGGCATGTTATACACATATAGTTTTATATGAGGTGTATATAATTACCTATGAAATAATATATTATGAATTTTATTATTTTAATTATATTTTAATTATATTTTAATTATATTTTAATCTATATCTAATGTTATTATTTCATGGGTATTATAATTCAAAGTTACCAAAGTGGTAACTGTTTATTGCTATAATTTCATCATTTATAGGGATTGTTTAGGATTATGATTCCATTGATGAAATATAATTATTCATATCTTAATAAATCTCATTAAGTTTCTTCACGTTTGGTTATTCATGATATCTTCAAGTAATGGTTCCATTTTTTCACTCTTTGGTATTTAAGATAATTAAGAAGTGTTTTTAATAAAATTCAACTTTATTTCCCTTTTGGGTCAGAAATATTTGTTCTTCAAAACCATGATATCTAAAAAAATTACTATAATTTTTTAAAGAAAATTTTACACATATTTTTACTTTCTATTCAAAATTAGTTTTAAAATGAATCTCCTTGTTATTTTCTGATCAAGTCACTTTTCTAAACTTTTTACGGTGCAAAAGGAATGTCTGACATGTATAGATATACTTGCCATCTTGATCATCATTTCTTTGAAGCTTCCTTTAGAAGTTTACAGAGTTACTTCTTTTTAAGAAAATTTTATTCCCTAATATTGTTAACATTCATTTTTTTAAATTGGTTTTCAAATGAAATGGTTTTCGAAAAACTTTTATGTTTTAAAAAGTGTTTAAAATGGTTTTCAAAGCTTCCTTGATATTTTTTCAAGGTTATTTTTGAAGGAAAGCGTTTTATTTTTTAAAAATATATTTTCAAAGAATAAAGTATATTTTCCTTAATAAATGTTTTAAATATTTTTTAAGTATTACTTTATATTTTTTCAAAAAAATTAAATAAAATTTTTGTTCCAAGTGATATTTTAAAATCCTTTTCTAACTAAGATGACATACTTTGATATAGGTTATGCCTTACTAGGGATATGATCCCAGGATACCATTAATTTTATTTATATGAATGGTTTTTTTTATGGAATAATGTTTATGGAACACATTTTTTTTCCATTGATAAAACATGTTTCAAATATATTGTTATGAAACCCATTTATTTTCCATGGGCTAATAACATTTCAGGGAGATTAACATGAAACCCATTTCTTTTCTATGGGTAAATCAAGTTATGAAAGAATAATTTTTTAATGTGTTTTTATGATGATATTCAAGCTATTTGTTCTTTATTCATGTTTTTGTTCATCGACATGGATTATATGGTGGGTGTCCCAGATAGAGTCGGGTAAGCCTATTAAAGCTTATATGATGGGGTGGCCCAAAAAGCACTGGGTAATCCCGTTATATCTAATATGATGGAGTCGCAGATATAGGTTCCGGTAATCTCGTTATATATTATATGACAGGGTGTCTCAAATAGAATCAGTTGAGTCCGTTAAATCTTACATGATGGGTAGTACCTATATCTACCTCCAATGAATTAGGTAAATATTTATATCTCATAAGATAATTATGGGAACAATTCAAAGGTCTTGATATTCTATGGGAATAAGGGGAATCATGATCCATGATAAGTAAATTACTGTAACTAGGGATGGTGGTGTTTTCTTCCCAGTAGGTGTAGTCCTCATGAAGTGTCGTGATACATTTTGGAAACTACCCTTGGCTTACGGAATTTTTTTACATGTTTTTGCTTCTAAAAAATTATGTATTTCTACTATGTTATGATTTAATGGACTATGATCTTGATTCCCTTATGATTCATATCTTATTATCTTCCAATATTTATTCCATGACTCTAGACTATGATATTTGATATGAATAGTAAGATATTATAATGTTATGATCATGTTCTCATACCCTTATTATGATGTTATGCTTACATATCTCCCTTGTTTACCCTTACTGAGCATCTGAGTGCACCACTTTCTTATTTTTTCTTTCCCCGAATTATGAATAAATATTTTAAGTAGGAGTACTAAAGCGAATGATATTTAAGGGATAGGTTGAATATTTTTCACCAAGCTAGAGGATTATTTTTTTCAATTTTCCAAAGAAAATAAAATATTATGTTCCTCATAATTTTACCTTTTTAATTTTCTGAATATTTATATAAATTGTTGTAATATACATTTATGTTAAGCTTGGGTCACTGTAGCTGGTAATAAAGGAATGGTTTAGTCAACCTTTGGAACTAGGATGAGAAAGATTTAGTGAGATACCCAAGAATATTTCTAAGTATATGTATTGATTTCTCTCTAAGGATAAACCTAAGGTTCCATATATTTAAAAATAGGTGTCATGATTTAGGCATAAAATAATTAATTTTTCATGATTATGTGCTTTCTACTATGATAAGTGTTTCTCACCATATGCTTTATGGTTTTAGTTAATAACAGGAATGAGAAGAAACTTGGTTAGCATTGTATGTTTCATATGTGGAAAGTATGGGAATTATGAAAATGGATTTCCTAAGTGTAAATATCATAAAGAGAATTAGGAAGGTGGTATGGGTATTGGTTATATTGCTGAAGATAAAGGGACTACAAACGACATGTGAATGGTATGGGATGTTATAACAGTGTTTTTTACATTAAACGTAATAAGAATTATTAGAATGAGGTTGAGGAACCTTAATACATGATTCATATTTCATATTCTAGGAAAGGGGTATTAACGAATAAGATAATGAAGCCTAAGTAGTGGTTTAAGAATAAATTTGTATTATTGAAGTGTATATGTTTTTGAATTCAAATATTAGTTTATATGAATCATGAAATATATAAATATTTTCATTATAAATTTTTAAGTAAGGATTAAAAAGGATATTTTGAATGGTGATGAAGACTTAGAAAAGTGATTTAATAAAAAGGTGATATTTTGATTAAGGTAAGGTAACAATTAATATATTCTTGATGTTGAGATAATAATTTTTTCTTAAATATATTTTGGATATACATAAGTAAATTGAATGGTGCTGATTTCCTTATAATGATAAAGGATTTTTTGAAAATATGGTTTATGCTATCATGAATAAAGTTTATATAATTTTTTGATTTAAGGAATATATCCAATAAACATTTGAAAAAGGAAGCATGCATGTTTTCAATAAGGATTTATGGTAATTATCATGTTTCAAGTGAAAACATGATGAAGGTATTCACATGTTTGTTATGTGACAAATAAGAGCTACTTTATGATATATGGGGGATCAATGCTAAACTATTTTTTAGAAATATACTGACAATATTTCTAATTTTTTGGACTTTCATATTTTATAAAGGTTGTATGGTTGACCATTTATGGAATGGTTTAAGTTAATCTTCGGATGAGGGTTTAGAGACTAGATTATTATCTTTCCATAAGGTGATTTAGGAATATTTGATAACCTATGCTAAACCTTTTTTTGGTAAAGACATATGGAATGACCTGTCTTTCTATTTATATATCTGATGATCTTATAATGATTTAGGAATGAAAAATTCACCTTTATTTATTTAAATAAATGTTGAAGTAGAAATTGATCAAAGCTAAAAAAAGGGTGAGGTTGTCCTAAAATCATATAAGTATATCTTCTCATGAAAATTATTAAACTTTAATAAAAATGGTCTTGAAATAAAATTTTTTCCAATTATCATAATTTTTATGATATCAATGACCTTTTTAGGTCTCTTTGGGTTATGCTTTTGTGATCGTTAACTTTATACTAACCAGGTTTTCTAACACTCTCTATCAGAACTTGATAGTTAGATTTCTCTTCCATGTCCATGTTTTCAATTTTCACCTATTTTGTCCTATGTAGAACCCTATTTGTGAGTTACTTTGGTAACGATTTTTTTTCTAACTTACCCTTTTTAAATTAAGTTTTAGTATTCATTTTTAAGATGAGGGTTTCTATAAAAGGAACTTTCAAGTATTAAACCATTAATAACTCAGATTAATTTTGAGCATGAAATTCATTATAAGGGGGTAGAATGTGACACCAAAATATTTTTTAAATTATTTTTTTGAGTTAATTTAATAATTTTGATATTTTTCATTTTTCAAAATGCTAAATATAATTTGTTTTATATAAAATCACTAAGTTTTTCTTGCATTTCACACAACACCAAGTTATTCATACTCTACATGAAACACTTAGATTAGCTTTAGGTACATCTAAGACTATTTTTGGATTTTATAACACACAATTATGATTTCATTTGATAGCCTTAACACTATGAAAATATTCCAATTTATTGGTGGTTTTTTTATATAACAGGGGTTTAAACCACCGCTATATGGTTCTGCCACAATTTAAAAAAATTGCTGCTAAAATTTGTGTCGACATTTAACACGCGGTGGTTTCTTCCATTTAGCATCGTTTTATGGAAATTGTCATAGAATTATTATTTTTTAGTGGATTTCTTAGTTTTAGTGGTGATTTTCACTTAAAAATAATCAGGAACTAGCGGTGGTTTTTAATCACCACTAAAGTATGGACTTTTTACTGAAAAACCCACCACTAATACAGATAAAACCACTACTGAGTAAAAAAAATCAAATTTTGTGGCGATTTTAAATTCCACCATAAAAAATATACCATAATATAGTGGTGGTTTAAACTACCTTTAAAAAAACCAATATATACCAGAAGTTTAAACTACCAGTATCTCGTGATTTGGGAAAAATAAGCTACAGGTTCTGTAGCCCTAGAACATACAACCATAACAATAAATTTCTCATTAAATTACATTGATTCTTTAAAATATTACACAACACATTTCCAAGGAAAACATAAATTTAATACATTTAAAACTATCTATAAATAATCAACTTACTTCCTTTAAAATGAGGCTTCACATGTTAAAACTAAATCCACCAAAATTACAAACAAGATAAACTAATTTAATAATAATGAAATAACTATCAATATGAAACCATAAATCATGAATACCATTTTCATCAAAAGGGTCATTAATGATTCAAAACAACTAATAAATTCTTATCCAAAAGATAAATCACCCTAAATATCCGTAAATCAAGAAATGATTAAAACTGACATGGATTTATATAACAGGTAAATACTTTATGAAATCCTAGGAATTCCAATACTGATCCCACCCCTTTATGAAATCACAAAAAACAATACAGATGCCTCTATGTTCTTAGATTAATAATAATCCACATATTTTTAGTTACCTAATTACATACCATGGCTTATCCAAAACCAACATGATAGAGCTCAAAAAACAAGGTCCATGCACAAATAGAGCACAAAAATCTCCCAACAGGGAGATCACCCGACACATCAAGATTGAGCTCTAACCAAGAAGTTGAAAGAAATAGTATATTAATCGAAGAGAGGGCTATATGTTATAGGTTTGAGATATCATTCTATGGATATGTGATATAGGACCATATTTTGGTGAGAGATAACATAAATAAATACTTGGTCAGTAGGACTAGGTCGTGATGTGAGATTTGGAAAAGGTTATTGAATTTATTATAATGGATAGGGTTAGATATATATTATGTTCTTGGAGAAAACCATGGGGTTTTGTGTCATGAAGTGACCTATATAAACCCTACTTGGGACACCAGTAAGCTGAGAGTGACACCACATGTTCACCCCCAATAGTTAAAAGGCTATCAACAAGCCCATATTAAGAATATCACTAAAGTGGGAGGATTTATCCTATTATACTTGAACACACATACACACAAATTCATGAAATACTGCATAGGTATAATAAAATAAAACCTCTCAGTTTAAAAAATTCATGTAGTAACCTCTAGGAAATACATCAGAATGACATAAATAAATATCCAAGAAACAAAAAGGGTAAAATACATGCCTAACCAAGAATAAGGAAAGAAGGCCCCAATCTAGAAATAATTGAAAGAGAAAACAAGATAAGTTCCTAACTCAAGATCCCTAAGTCTAACAACCAAACATGGACATTGCCTCCACATACTTCTATATTCTATAGATACAAGGTCCACTAAGGGAACCATCTACTAGTTGTATGTATAAAAAAACATGCATGCAAAGCCCATGTAGGTGTGAGTATAAACATACATAGTAAGACACCATGAAAAAAAGTGGGAAATAGAAAATATAATAGTCAGGTCAACCTATATATAAAAGATATATAAGAAACTAAACATCATATATAATCATATATAAATTTCAATCTATATAGCTAGTTGAAACACATGATATAGACACATGGTTATATAACACATATATAGGTCACTCATTGTCCCAATACCATCTAAAATATAATAAAAAGATAAAAAAATACCCACATTGGATGTACTGATACATGAAAAAACCCTCTCTATTAATCATTTCCCAAGGATGAACTCTTGTCCTCACCCTCTCTATCTCTATCTCTACATCCTACTACCAGCACCTATAAGACAATTATATTGAAAATTAAAAAATGTTGTATTTTTATATTTAACTTTAAAATCAATAGATGTTTGTAAACTAAATGACATTGAAGTTGTGTGATTTACCTTCTCACCACCAGTTATCACTTACAATCCTCATTTTCCTACCAAAGACCTCAGATAATACCCATCTGCGCACTTGACTAGGATGCTCCTTCCCAAGGACTTTACTAACTGGATTATCTTGGGATACTAAGTAGGACTATGTTAGATTGATATCCCATAATTCTTTAATTTTTACCTATAAATCAAATATAATTCATATTATAAGCAATATATATTAACATACTGACAACTGATAATAAGTTATTATAATGAAAAATTAATTTATAACCCAAATTTTTTGGAAAGATCATTAAAAAACACCCATTATATTTTTTATGAACATTCAACCACACTTCTGTTTGGGATTCTTGGTGGACTAAACTCGGTGAATGCATTAAACATAAATAAATCAACAATTTAATGTATTAAATAGATAAATTTATCTAAAAAATATGTAAACTAATGAAAATATTACCAGAGTCGATCAGCTTCTAAAAAACTCTTTGACCCCCCAATGTGAGAATAAGGCTTCCTCCTTGGAATTCATGTCATTTAATCAAATAAAATTAAGTTCAGAACATATATTTTTAAAAATTCATGCAGATAAAAAAATAAAAATGATAACATATGCATAGTACTAACAAAAAATATATATATAACAATGATAAGTAATGACTATACAAATGACATAATTGGTTGATAAATAAATTTATAACTACACATAAAATCATTTTCTCATTCAACCATGTTAGTTTCCTGCTCCATAATTACTTCATCTACTTCACCCACTCTTGCAAGACTAATATTTTCAATATCATGATGGAAAAATAAGTCTAATTCTTGATGTTTATGGGATTCAGTTTCAGAGGTCAAATATTTCACTTCATCACTCATATCATACAAGTATCTTTGTTTTATGTGAGAAACTACACTCTACCCTTCATTCAAGACATATTTTATATAATATTTCATTTTCACTTATGATGATAGGATATACAGATCATGTAGTTCACAATCACCAACATCTATCAAGTGATAGATGTTCACATAAGTAAATTACAAGGAATCTCTTTTAACACCCCTGATAATATCCACCCAATTATATTTGAATAAAACAAATGAAAAATGTCTGTGGTAGTTTAATTAAATAATATCACTAAATTTTCCATTGTGTTCCACTTCAGAAAATGTAAATATTCCACTATTCTATGTTTTCAAACCCTCTTCTCAATCAACTATATTGAATCTAGAGCTATTCACATTGTAAGCATCAACCTTTCTTTCTTGTTTTAAAGGACCTAGAGCAAGAGATGTCAAATATTCAGACAACTCTACTTGAGTATCAGTATTCATGATATAAAAAAATTAATATACATTATTATATTTATATGTATCAACCTAATATCTGTATTGATTGTATTATTTATGAACTTACACATTGTGAAAACCATTCTACAAGCTATTTATTAACAGCATTTTTCATATATTTCAAATTTTGTGTTTTTCCTCTCATTTGTTTCTTTGTCTGTATCCTCAAATATTCAATAAATGGATCTACAATTTCACTATTCAGAAGCACATATCTATGTGCCTGTAATATTATCATTTCTGTTAGTGTAACATTTGATCTCCTCCCAACTGATTGGCCAATAGTAGGAAAGATCTTTTATTTCCCATGTATTTCGGATTGAGTTGATGTGTCATCAACATGTCCAACTTGATTGAATCTTGTCTCAATATTATCCATGTATCTAGAAAAAATTTCAATACACTCCTCTTTCAAATATCCTTTAGAAATAAAGCCTTATGGTTGAGCTTTATTTTTCACGTATTATTTCAAATTCTCAAGATATCTATGAAATAAAATAAAAAACATAATTATGTATTTAATTAAGTTCCAAAGATTGTTTATTGAAATGAAAAACTTATAAATAAATTACCTCTCAATTGGATACATCCATCGATAATGTATGGGGCCTCCTAGTTTATCTTCCTCAACCAACTGCATAGTTAAATTCATCCTGACAATAAAAATTATGGAGGAAAGATCATCTCCATTGCACAAAGTTTCAATACAAATCTCTATTGAATCTTGTTAAGTTGAAATGGATGAAGAGTTTTCTCAAATATTTTTCTAAAAAATATGCATAATTGGAGTACAACAGCAGTAACCTTTTTCGGTAATAATGTACGCAATGACAATGGAAGTATCTATTGTAACAACATATGCTAATAGTGGATTTTCAATCCATGTATCCTATGATTATTTAAGTCAATGCACCTTGATATGTTACTTGAATAATCATAAAATACATTCACATGGTTTAAAATTCAAAGGAGTGTATCCTTATCCCTATTTTTCAATGAAATTTTTTTCAGAGCATACTTTCCATTCCCATTTGTCCGGAGATCATGCTTTATGTTCTTTGCTTGTATGTATTTTGGAGAATTGAGATGATCCTTCAACTTTCCTTGATCATTAATAAATTTGAAGATAAAATTTTAACAAACATTCTTCTCATCATGAATCACATCAAGATTATGCTGCAAAAAATTAAAATCCCAATACATAAGTTTGAATAACATACTTTTTTTCGTCCATTTTTGTGTTCTGATTTCACTTGATGATGCACTTCGAACTCATTTCCCACTATAATTCAAATGATGAACCTTCCCCAATTCTGTTTCAACATTTCCAAGTTGTTACAATATTTCATAACCAATTAATAACTTCGAAGGTAGTCTATGATCAATTAAACCATTGAATTTTGACTTGTTCAGCCTAAATCTATGAGATGCATTGATAAATCTTCGATGACACAAGAAGAATCATTTTTTACTATGAGGTAGCCATTCAGGATCAAAATAAAAGTTACAAATAGGATAATCCAAACCTGTGTAAGTGTTCCAACTAGATAAATTCCCAAGTCCAAGGAAGTTACTAATGGTCCACATTAGAGTAGCTTGCATTTTGAACATTGTTTTAGAAGATGAATCATATGTCTCAACACCATTGCTCCATAACCCCTGTAATTATTCTATTAAAGGATACAAGTATTCATAAATATCATTTCTAGGAATTTTTTTTCCAAGAATAATCATCAAAATGATAAAATACATCTGTTGCATACACAACCACGGAGGTAGATTGTAAGGGATAAAAATAACCGGCCAAATGCTAAAACTAGTACTCAAAGTCCCAAATGGGTTTAATCCATCAGCATCCAGTCCCAATCACACATTACTAGAATTATATGGATAATATATATGTAATGAATCAAATGTCTTCCACTATTTTGAATCTCTGGGATATTTCATTAACCCATCATTTTTATTATCTATAGAATTCCACTTCATATGAACGGTAGTTTTTGATGATATGAATAATCTTTACAATCGAGGCTTTAAAGGAAAGTTATGAAAAACCTTTATAGGTGTGTTAATTTTCTTCTTATTCATGGTATTATATTGATTTAGGCTTCCAACATCACCCATAGACTTCTATCTAGAGGAATAAAATTTCTTGTAATCCTGTCTACTTAAATCCTCTCCCCAATAAAGAATATAATCATTGGGACATGCATGAATTTTTTCATAATTCCTACCAAGCTTGTTAAGAACTTTTTCATATCATAAAAAGTCTCAGCAATCTTTGATTCAAAAAATGCGTCATACAAAAATTCCAATATCATGGACATCACCTAATTTTTAATTCTACATATTCATTTGATATGGTGAAACTTCAACATAAAATAAAGTTTTGAATATTTCAAACATCCACTATAAAACTCTTGATTTTCACTGTCAACTAAACCCTGAAATGCATATGTATACTTAGTGAGGTTTTCTCCTACATTAGTCTCCACAGAATCATGAGGAGTATCCAATGATATGTTACAATCATTATCTAGTTTTTCTACAATCTCAAAAACATCACTTGTCACGTTGTTATTTATATCACCCTCAACTAGTTGTTCTGATATGTTTTGATGTTTATGTTGGTGTCTTGCAATGCCAAATGCATCATTTATAAGGTTTTTAATTTCACTGTCCATTTTTGACAAATTTGGGAGCTCATTCTATGTATTGAAATTAGTGTTCAACCTTTCTGTAACGTTCGATTCTCTGTACCAAATCCAACACAAATATTGAGTAGGTAATTACTTCAATATCAAGTATTCATAAACATCATCTCTCTTCAACCATCTTCTCCATTTACATTTATGACATGGAAATATTATTCTCCCATAAATGGATTGATTGGAAATTGAAAAATCTAAAAACTACAACAAAACCATAGTATACTAAGGTGTGTTCCTTAGTAATGTGATCCAGCTTTTATCCATATATATCATAATGTGCCTACACATTATTAAAATAAAATTAAAATATATAGCTGTTATTAAATAGGAAAATATATTCATATATACTAGTTGAAAAAAATATGGATATGTTAAATAAGTGTTTCCTATATAAATACACAAAAGGGATCAAAAGAATCAATTTTTATGACTCCACAAGTTCAATCACCAAAATTATAAATAATTATATTTATGAAGGGATCAATAATGTAACATAAATTCCTTGAGGTTAAATACTTTTGAAATCTATATTTTTTTGACACTTTAAACAAATGAATTCCATTTTAAAATTATAATTAAATTCATTCATGTATTTTTCATGAAAGTAATATATACCAAATATGATGCATGCACATGGGCCTTGTTCTAGTGATATAGGAGATGAAAATTTAAAATAACAACTTCTATAAGAACATTACATTCCATAAAAAACTCTATCGTAACAAAAAAATGAAATAACAATAATCCCACACACATGGTAACTAGGGCTTACCACCGAAAAGGTTTTCATTAATCACTTATATATGGTGTATCAGAGGATTCAATAAAGTCCTCATATTCCCTTATTTCATATACCCATTTTATAAAATCAACTAAATTCTATGATATCACGTTATAATTCCCCATTCTATAATCATCATATGAGATGAGTTTTGACATACCTTATAAATTCCAACACATATGCAAGTGGCTGAAAACTTGATCCAAGGTAGTAATCCATATTCTATGGTGGAAAAATAAATTAAATTAGTGTATACTATAATGGAAAAATAACCAATACATCTACCGCATATCAATGTAAACAATAACATAAACAAAATTATATAATAAATTTCATGAATAATTCATATTTTCATATAAACACTAATCACGCAAGGGATGATGAAAAATATAAAATAAACCAAAAAATAAAACACGAGAAATATAGACCTACATCCATTCTCATACCTCAACACACCCTGTCTAAAAATATGCATCAAGATTTACAAGAATTATCCACTACATGTTATGTGATTAGATGAAGTCTAAATATAAGGTATGCATTCACATAGGAGTGCCTGTGAATGGTGTGAAAAATTCATCTCCATAAGGACTTACCAGGTTCCCCTAGTATATTCTATCATATTCATGTATATATGATGAATAAAATAAAAATTCCACATAAGATCATTGTATTTAATGTGAAAACTTAGAAAACAACCATGAATTCTCATTAAATGGTAGGGAAATTATCTTTGAATAATTTTTTACATGTAAGAATTGATAGAAAACCGATATGATTTACATTGTGCTTAGAATGGCTGAAATAATATTTTTAAAGATATAAAAGTCGTTAAAGACGTTATTTAAGGGTTTAAAATCAATAAAAGAACACAATATTTTCATTAAATCTTATTCCAGTGATTATTGATTAATTTTTTACATATAGGAAAATACACCACATATATATGAGGGTTAGTTTGCTCCAAATGACCAAAAATGTATTTTTATTATTTTAAAAATCCTAAAACGTGCAAGTAATGTTTAAAACATAAAAAAAGACAATGGATTGATTTAAAATTGTTTAACAATTATTATTGGATAATTTTTAACATGTATAAATGAATTAAACATCAATAGATGTGTAGTTTATTTATAATAACCAAAAATGTGTTTTTATGATATAAAAGTCTTTAAAAACATGTTTTAGAGGGTCAAATTCAAGAAAATAACTTTTTATTATTTTGAAATATTAGGACAATTACTAGTGATTGATTTTTGAAATATAAGAATAAAAATCACATCAATCCGAGTTTTGGTTCTCTTTTAATGAATGAAATTAAAAAAAAATATTATTTTATAACTCCAAAATATGTTTACAATGGTCAAAACTAATAAAATTACCCTTAATTGATGAGAAATTATAGTCAAACAATAATTTAATATTTATTAAATGAAAGAATATATAGTACATCAATCTGACATTTAGTGTGGTTGAAAAGATCACAATTTCATTTTTGGAAATATGTGTTTCTATAAACATGATTCAAGAGGTCAAAACCTTGAAAATGACATTAGATTATAATAAATTTTATGAAAATTACTAGTGGTTAATTATTTAAATATAGGAATCGATTCCCATCCCACTTCATTACCTATAAAGGTAGGGTTCATTGATCTCATCTCAGAATGTACCATGGCACAACCCTCTCATTAGAGGTCCTTAACTAAATAACACTAAATAAAGGTCAACTTATTACACTACCTAGCTCTTAGGTAGGTACACAATCAACTACATGATGTGATAGTGAACAATCATACAATCTTAAAATATAACCCTCTACTTGAGGAAAAATGGAATAGTCTTAGTTTCATAAATAATGTCACATCTCATGTCACTAATGCGAGGTCACATCATGCACATTAACCTATCACCACAAAATTTAGTGAGGTCACATAAAGAACATGAATCATAGGAAAGGACCATGTTATCCATATAGTTCACCAGCTAATCCTAGGTAACTATGTAGTTGAGAGCTATCCCATCATCATAACAAGTTCTATATCACCCTTTGGGGAATCCATTTAGACTTTTAGAACCATCATGGTTTATGATCTTTGATACAATCTCACACACTTATATACTTAGTGATTATGCATCATAAAGTATTATCCTAAATAAGATATCAATTTTTATTCCAAAATAATTGAATCAACACCACACTCTTAGTCCTGCTACCCATGGACCATCCCAATCCATGTCACTCTAAACACCATGAATCCAAGTGACAAGTCATAATCAAAACCAAAAACCCACTCATTTGCCTCATATATAATATTCTAATTGATATCCATTAATCAATTACTTTTACTAAACCCACTCCATCATACATTGTTCTATCCCAAATTAATCTTCCCACTTATAATACATAGTATATCCCAAACCACCCTCAACATGGTGTCACTCACCATGGTTGTAATGTCTGATCATATAACTAGTCATCACCATGACTAAGACTCTCTAAATTACTTTACTATCCCTTGAAAAAAAATCTTATGAAACCCATTTTTCATCTTATACACAAAAAAACAAATAGCTTCCCCCCAACTATGTCGACACTGTCGTATTTTGTTGAAATAGTTATCAGGTGATCCTAATTCACCCAGGTGATCAAGTGAACCTGTCTCAAGTACAGGAGACCCAAAACCATCATATCTCATTCACTCAAAAACAATATTCCCATATAAATTCTACCAAAGTCTATATAATATTATTATAGTGTTAATTCATGAAAAAATAAGAATATTTTCTCGAATTATAGGGACCACCAAACTCCGTATTTACATTTGAACCTAAATCGTACTCCTACAGACCTCATCCAATCACACCCATGTTTCATCTGAGTCAGTATCAACTCTCAAAATTTTCATCACATCACATAACATTAATAACTACCTAAAAATAATTATAATCATATATTTACTTTTAAAATAGGAATAAATAATAGAAAACACATCAGACACTTCTATCTTAATGAACACATGTCCAACACCCCTTATATGGTCTATAAAGCACTCTCGACACTATACTAGAAAAAAACTTATGATGTAACACCCATTTAACCATCAATATCATCCAATTTTGGAAAAAAACAAAAAAAAAAGTTTAATGTGTTACCTTCACTTACCACTCGACCTTTGAGGGGCATCGAGTTGGGGGTCGAGATTGGTAGTGAGGGGCGGTGAGGTGTGGAGAGGAAAGCTACGGTGAGTCGAGCTATGGTGAGGCGAGGTTCGGTGAGTGATGGGGAGGCTAGGTGATGTGCGGAGAGGCTAGTAATGGTGAGGTGAGGCACGGTGAGGGTCGGTGATGGGCAACGATGGGCTAGGGATTTAGGGAGTTGGTGGGGTAGGGGGTTAGGGATGTCAGGGGGTGTCAGTGGAGGGGTAAAGTGTCACATGTATTAAATGTTTTAACCATTTAGCGTCAGTTTATAAAAAACCAGTGTGAAATTATTTTAAAACATTTTAGAGGAGGTTTAGTAAACTACCACAAAATTCCCAGTTTGATGTAGTGTAATTACATGCATGGATGAGTTTTACCAAACTAAAATATATTTTTAATATTATTATTAAAATATTACTATAGTTTCCACCTAACTGTTGGAATGAAATTTATGAATAAGATTAACTAAATTGAGGTAATATGATTTATACATGTATATAAAACAAACACTTTTTCTTTAAATTAGTTATAAATGAATGCAAGAATTATTTTAAAATAAAGAAATTACTTTTATAAGAAAACTTTGTTTCTATGTACAAACAAACTTTTATCTCAATAAATTAAAAAAACCACCTTTGATTAATGTTTTTAATAAAATTTGTATATTATATATTCAATCAGTATTTTTTATACTCATCCAATATATTTTATATGTATAAGTTAAGAATAAATCCACTTTTATAAATTAAAAGATGTATTTTTCTAAAAGGCCATTTTACCAACTTTTAATGGATAACCCATTTTAAATCTAATTTTGGAAACTTTTATAATTCTTATTTGAGAAAATAAACTTCATTTTTTAAATCGGTATATCAAAATTTAATTTGGTTGAATTTTTAAAATTTTTTAGAAAAGTTTCATATTTTGATGAATAGTATGAAAACACTAAATTTTAATAGAAAACTAATTTTTCATAAAATTTATTTATATAGTTAAACTATATTTTAAATTGGTTTTAAAGTATAATTAGTTCAATTATAAAAAAAATAATTCCATTATATTTCGTTTTAATCAATTTCACATTGAAAATGGATATAAACTATTTTAAACTTCTGTACATTTTCTCTTTAAAAACCCATTGTCTCGTCCTATCTACATGTTTAATTTTTAATTAATTTTGGAAACTTATGGTTTTATAATTAAAAAAAATTATTCCATATATTTAATAAGAATAATTTATAATCTATATTAAGTTTAACTTAGTTTTTGTCCAAAAATATTAGTGAAAGTAATTAAAATTTATTACAGTGATTAAGGTAAAAATGAGTTTAGTGAGTGGTTAAAATTTTATGTGAGGAGCCAACTACCCTAAAAACATGACCAAAATAAATTAGAGGTCCATATTTCGACAATATCATCACTTTTATTAAAAATTTACATTTATTGGAGGCAAATTATGTAAGGGGTAACTATCGATAGTGTTTACCTTTTTATATTTATAAGAATTACACTCCTCCAATATAAAAGGGCACTCACCCCCTTCACATATTCACACCTATAAAGACCTTTGACTCAAGAAAGATATTCCCAAATCTCCTCCAAAATTCTATCTCATCAACCTTTAAGCCACAATTTGGGAATAAATGTAAGATTTGGTGTCCTATAACCAACTGGTTGTACTTTGATTAAAGAATATTTAATATATTTAAATATTAAACATATTATTACATATTTTACATTGTTATTCATGACTATAGTGTAATAATATACTGTAGTATTTTTCGCATTGACAAGGTCATATAATTTCCTACTATGATGAGAACCTTGAAGTTCTATGAAAATATTCTTAAATATAGTTCTCCGTTTGGATGAAATACTATAACGAGGCACATAGTATACAGGCCGCCAGGTGTGAGTACTCATAAGCAGATGAGACTTCCTCTCATGAAGTTCTCACTTGGTAATCTCCAAGATAATTTATTATAAGAACATACCTGCCAGTGGGAATTCCTCATAATTTGGTGTCATCGGATATTCCTATCTGCGTTCATGTGTAATGATCCTTAGACTTTAATATTATCATAAATATGCATCACGACTCGCACACTTTGATTTATTAACAAAAAATATTATGTAGATAGTTGGAAGGAAGTATGGTATGTTGGGTGTGTCATAAGTGGCATGTTATTAATGGATATGTCGAGGAAGGATTTGTCCCTTCCATTTATGAAAGTTTATATCTTGGCCCTTTGATTGAAATAGAACTATCGCGCAAAATTCTATGGACATGTTGTAATGATGAGTTTATTTCAGGTAATC
Organism: Viscum album; assembly: GCA_963277665.1. Classification (NCBI taxonomy): domain Eukaryota; kingdom Viridiplantae; phylum Streptophyta; class Magnoliopsida; order Santalales; family Viscaceae; genus Viscum; species Viscum album. Next base: position 188,100,172 of record OY728156.1, on the reverse strand, counting down.
AAAGAATGATGTATCAAGCATAAAGGTTGATGACACTATAATGAAACCAGCTTGGTGAGATATTGAGTCAAAGGGATTATATTACATAATGAGTGTTCATATATGGATTTCATTGTTGTGAATTTATATTCTTTCTCATGGGTTCCTTGACTCGTTGATAGATAGTACTCTTGGACTTAAGGTAATCCCACCTAATGTCAATGAGAAAGAATCCTAGAGGGTCACACACTAAGTGTTTTTTGTGGTCTTAGTTAAATTATATTTGAATTTAATTAATGTAATAAATATTATTCTCAAGACAGTGGAATGATTTTATTCAAGTTAAAATTATTGCATAAATTAAATAAATATTTATTCACTGGATTGTGGGTAAAATATATTTATTTATTTTATTTAACATTTAATAAATATTTATTTAGTAGTTTTGAAATTAAATATTTATTTAAGTGAATAAATTATTTATTTATTTGGGTGTTCAATAAATGGAAGTGGAGTTCGAGCGGACTGAGGTTGGTCTAGTAGTAAAATAATTATTTGCAAGATGGTAAATAATTATTTAACTAATTGGAATAATTTAAAATAACTATAATGCTGTTATTATTTTGTGACGTGGAATTTTATTTTTAATTTCATTTTGTGCAAGTTGTCCCACCATAAATATTAACATGATATTATTATTAAAATAATGGGTGTTCTATAAGGTTATGAATGTATTTAATTTCTATTACATAATTAAATATTGTAAATGATGACCCATGTTGATAAATATACATGTACGTCTATTGTGCCATGTACCGAACAGCACCCTTAGGGAATTGAGAATTGATGAGATAAATAATTTATCTCTCAAATCATCTTCCTACCCCTCTTAAGAATGGGATATGATCTTCAAGGCTGAATAACAAGTGATCAAGAATGACTGACACAAGACCCTTGCTTCACCGTGCTAGAACCCTAAGAATGAGTGGTGTCAATCGGATTCCATTGGAGCATGTGTGGATCACCTCTAGAGGGATTCTAGTTTGGATCCTCGCAAGTGAAACAATATAATCTGAAAGGGTCATTTCGGACAATCAAGATCTTCAATGAAGAAAATACTGAACATCTAGGTAATCTTTTCTTTATAAAATTAATTAAATTAATTATAAACATGATGTGTAATATCCCCTCTAAATTTTTTGGGGCTCTTCCTTATTTATCTAAATCTTTTATTCTATTCCATGGAGATTGGAATTCAATATCGTATTGATCCCAGAATAATCATTGATCATGGTAAAAATTAATGGTGGGTGTCATCCCAACCACTCTTCCACTGCGCTCGGAACCTTCAAGTGGTATCAGAGCAGTTACATCATAGTTTATAGTTATTTAAATAATTCATTGATGAGTTACAGTTTAATAATTTAGTCTGTAAATTCAAGTTACTCATTATTTAAATCTAAATCTTGAGATTTATTCCTCCTCTTTTGTTTCATGTTCACCTTACAGAAACGATCTTTTCTTTTAATTTTGATTAAAATGAAATAGAGGAACTCATTTAGAGGTGCCAAATGTTCTTATCCGTACAACACCAGGATACATGATATGTAGTTGTATTCACATGTCGTGTATCAAGGTTCAATGCATCGGGAATGGTCCGCCAGACCAAGTCGTGTCATTGGAGTTTGTTTAAGTCTTAAAGTCTCCTTGTGTTGACCAAGAACTGGTGGCACAGGGTTTTTTAATTACACATCATTTGGCCTTCTAGACATAGCGTGTAGTCCCTTTGGGTTAGGGTTGGACAGTTTACCACATACATAGCTTTCCCGGATAGAGATTGTGTAATGTGGATACTACACGGTGGGTGGCCCACTGGACACGTCGTGTACTGTAAGGATTTTTGAATTACATATACACACTATATCCCTAGACACATACTGCAGATGGATGGTGAATGATAGTACACACCGTGTAGTATGAACTACATGTTGTGTACTCATCTAAATTATGCATATTATTAAAATTTATTATTATATTATACAAACCCTTGAGACGTGTACCATGGTGTAGGCTTAAATCTGGGGAACAACACATGATAAGTGTTTTATATAAATGTGTTTTTAATTTAACATATGCTTAATATTTATTCCTACTCATTGGGTAGTAATTAACGAGAATTAATCAGGTTTCCTCCAAGGTACAAGTTACATACAAATATAATTTTAAATTTATTCATTTGTTTAAAATTATGATGGATTAGATTCTCAAGAAAATTATAAAAAAAGGTTTAATATAAAAAGGATTTATTAATTAAATATGATAATTAATTAATTTGAGTGTGATTTATCTTAAACAAGAATGATTAAATAATTGAATACTAGTTTTATTAAATATGTAAATGGTTTCATGTATGTGGGTGATCATGTGCTAGACCAAAACCTATGTATGTGATTTGTTTCTTTTAATTTATTTATTAAATTAATTTTTGTCCCACAAGCCATCTCTCCTCATTAATATGTATGGCATCCATGCCAATGGTTTATTTTTTGTAAACCACCTTTTTTACCCTCACCTGCATGAGAGTTTAAAATTATATGTAATGGATGGAACTCTCAAGCTAGTGGAGGTGGTTCAAGTTGGAGCTCAAATGAAACCAATCCCAGGAGATATAGAGGTGGACAAGTGGAAAGCTGTAAACACAAACCCAAAAGGTTCAAGGTGTTTTCTCCCTTAGGCCAGGTTTAGTTTATCAACCACTAGATAAACTAACCATTATAAAAGCTCGTGATTATGGACTTTTCTTTATTTTATTTCTATCACTTTCATTGTTTATCATTAAATATGTGTTGTTGTGATCACATTATTAATGAATTAAACAAGCATGCAAGATGGAACTAAAATAAACCAGGCTTATGCGTAAATATTACCAAGACATGGTTAATTACTTACGTAAGTTCCACATAATATTAACAAGCATGTGATAATTATAATAATCAATTCATAGATAAGAGATAAAAATCATTCAAATAAAATATTAAGTCAGACCAAGCCTTCTATTACTTGATTAAGGGAAAACTCAAAAAAAAATGTGTTTGAACAACCCTTGTTGGGACACTTACTTTTATACAGGAATCCTTTATGAAAGGTTTTGGGTTGACTTAACCATATTACATCAAGAGGAGTATCCCTTTCTAGACTTGACATAATATTGGAGGTAAGAGTTTAAGAAATCCAAAGTCAGGATTTCAGGATTGGGGAGTCCAATCAACAGATCAAGGAGCTTCAAACCCGTAGTTGGCAAAGACAGGCCTACCTAAATACCTTAAAATATATTGAACAACCCTTTTGGGGTTACAGAAAGGGGGATATGGATCCTTCCCATTGAAATTTCATGGAAACTGGACATTCTGAGTTCAATGGTGAGGGCCATTAGGACTTGATAAAATAGTGGGAGACTTAAATTAATTTATTATTTATCATAAAATGTAATCAAGAAAGTATTAATGATTTGTTCTTTTAATTTCTAATAAAAATGAAAATCTCTTCAACCACACTAACCCTGCGATCAATTCTGGATAAAGACAACATCCTCTCCAATAGTAACTTCTAGGAATTACTTAGATTCCTTCAGGTTATCCTATTCCATGAATGGAAGTATTATGTGTTGGAGTCAACATTACCTGATCTTCCTACCAAAGAGGCGAGTGATGAGGATTTCCTAGTCTATGAGAAAAATATGAATGGCATGGTAGATGTTCAATGTTTTATGTTATCATTAATGTCATGTGATCTCATGAAGTCTCACGAAAACATGGATTCTTATAGAATGCTTGTTCACCTCTGTGGTCTTTACCAGGAGAGCACAAGGAAGGAAAGGTTTGAGATCTCCAAGGTACTCTTTCAGAGTAATCTTGGAGAGGGTTCCCCAGTTGGGCCTCATGTAGTCAAGATCATTGGCTACATTGAGCACCTTGAGGTTCTATGGTTTAAACTCCCAGAAGAACTGGGCACCGATCTCATTCTCACATCACTCTCTCAAAGCTTATCCAGCTTTGTTGTTAATTTTTATATGAACAACATTGAGAAGTCTCTATCTGATCTTATTATCCTCATTCACCAAGTAGAAAAATATATGAAGTATGACAAGCCTTCTGTTCTTATGGTGAATAAGAGTAAATGGAAGGAAAAGAGTTTTAAGCACAAATCTTCTTCACTCCCTTCCAATAAAAATAAGATCAAAGGGGAGGCAAGGGAGTAGGTGGCTACTTTTTTCATGTGGAAAGAATGACCACTAAAAGAAAAACTACACCCAGCCTATGAAGCAATAGAAAGATTTAGGTGTGTTTGTCATCGAATGAAATCTATCAGTTTCTACCAATTTGGTATTAGATATAGCTTATGGTGCTCACCTGTGTATCCAAATATAGGAACCAAGTAGATTTAGGAAGATTTAATGAGGGGAGGTAGATCTACGAGTAGCCAACAAAGCTAGACATACTGATTTAGATGTTAGGGACAACCACCTCACATTTCCAACTAGGATGATCTTGATGTTAAAGGGTTGTTATTATGTGTTGTCTGTTACTAAAAACATTATTTCTATATCCATATTATATACTGATGGATTTTTTCAAGTTTGGAAATGAATGTTGCTTCCTTTATAAAGATAGTATTCTTTTGGTAGGGAACATTTATTCAATGGTCTTTATGTGTTGGATTACACAAACCAAGTAATGGAAATTGATAATAATGATACTTCACATGACTCATATCACACCCAAATGTGGCATCATCATATCATTCATGTAAATGAGAAATGCTTGAAAAAGTTACATCAAGATGGATATTTTGATTCTTTCAAACTAAAACCACTTGGTGTATGTCATGCATGTTGACAAGTCAAAATGACCAAATCCCAATTTAGTGGGAATGGTAAAAGGGCTAAATAGATTCTTGAATTGGTTCATACGGATCTGTGTGGACCATTTCTAATTGAATCAAGGGAAGGGTACTCATACATCACAACTTTTACTAATTATTTTAGTAGATATGGATATATCTACTTAATGAGGTATAATATGGATTCTTTTGATAAGTTCAAATAATACAAGAATGAAGTTGAGAACCATCTTGGTAAGAAGATTAAGAAACTCCGCTCAGACCAAGGTAGAGAATGTCTTAATCAAGACTTCATTGATTACTTATGGGAGTTTAGGATCCTATCCCAACTCACTCCTCCTTACACGCCCCAATTTAATGGTGTGATTCAAAGGAGAAACCGCACCTTGTTGGAAATGGTGAGATCAATGATGATATATTCAAGTCTTCCACTATCCTTTTGGGGATATGCATTACAAATAGTGGCACACATACTAAACCAAGTACCAACTAAATTGATAAATGGTATTCTATATGAGTTATAGAGTGGAAATAAATCCATGTTATCAAATTTACATGAGTGGGGAAGTGATGTGTTTGCTAAGGCCTCTTTAGATAACAAACATACACCCCGAGGCACAAAGTGCACCATTATAGGATACCCCAAGGAAAAAAAGGAGATATTACCTATACAACCCCTCGGAAAAAAGGTTATAGTGATAGGACACGACATATTTCTTGAGAGGGATCACATATACAAAAGATATAGTGGGAGAGAGATAGACTTTGATGAAGCTGAGGCTCAAGGAACAAAATATTTGGTACAGGAACAGATTCCACAAATCCCCATGGAATAAATAACTATTCCAGAGACACAAGAACTGTATATGAGTACAAGATAGGTTAGAGAACAAGAATGGTATGGGTTACTACTTAATGAGGATGGTAACTCATTATTAGTTGATAATAATGATCCTCAAACCTACAAGGAAGTAGTAAGTGGAACAGATGTTTCCAAGTGGCAAGAATCTATGAATTCTGAAATGGATTCCATGTACCAAAACAAAGTCTAGATTTTGGTAGATCCTCTATTTTATGTAAAGAATGTTGGTTGCAAATTGTTATTCAAGAATAAAATGGACATGGAATGACAATTCAGTAATAATAAGGCATGACAGGTTGCAAAAGGGTTCAAGCAGTGTCAAGTAATTGACTAAGATGAAACATTTTTACCAGTTGCAATACTGAAATACATCACAATTCTATTTGTCATTTCCTCTTACCATGACTATGATATTTAGAAAATAGATGTAAAAACATCCTTCCTTAATGGTAACCTTCAGGAATATTTCTACATGACACAACCTAAAGTTTTTATGACTCCAAAAGATGCCAATAAGGTATGAAAGTTGTATAAATCTATTTATGGATTAAAGAAAGAATCCAGGTCATGGAAAATTTATTTTGATGAATCTATAAAGAATTTTGGTTTTATCAAGAATGAATGTGAGCCTTGTGTCTAAAAAAGTTTTAGTAGAAGTGAAGTTGTTTTCCTAATAGTATATTTTGATGACATAATACTTATTGGAAACGAGATACCAATATTTCAGTCCATTAAGGCATGGTTGAATCAATGCTTCTCCATGAAGGACTTTGGCGAGGCAGCATATATTCATTGGACCAAGATCTATCGTGATAGATCCAAGAAATTTCTAGGCCTAAGTCAAAGTACATACATTGATAAGATACTGAAGAGATTCAATATGGAACAATCTAAGAGGGGATTGTTACCAATGTCACATGGAATTCATCTTTCCAAGAATATGTGTCCTCAGACACATGAGGAAAGAAATAAAATTACATGGATTCCATACACATCAGCGATTAGGTTAGTTATATATGACATGCTATATAATAGGTTGGATGTCTTTTACCCATTGAGTGCAGCAGGTAGATATCAAGCTGAACTAGGTAACCGACATTAGACGGAAGTCAAGACTATCTTAAATTATCTGAGGCGTACTAAGGATATGTTCCTAGTTTATGGAAGATATGACGAACTAGTCATCAGAGGATATATAGATTCTAGTTTCTAGACTGTTCAAGATGACATGAAGTTGAAAATGGGATACATCTTCACTTTGAATGGAGGTGAAGTGAGCTGGAAGAGCTAAAAATAGATTGTGGTCATAGATTCTATAGCAAATTCTGAGTATATCACAGCTTTTGAGGTAGCTAAAGAAGAAGTTTGGATGCAAAGATTCATCCAAGATCTGGATGTTATACCTAGTAGTAAAGATCTCATCACATTTTACTCTGATAATACTACAGTAGTGGATCTCGCAAAATATCCAAGTTCACATTAGCGGATGAAGTGCATACTTCAAAAGTATCAACTCTTGAGGGATTTTTATCAGATAGATGACATTTTAGTAAGTAGTATTTCCACAGAAGACAACATGGAGTACCCCTTGACTAAATCCTTGACTCAGTAGAAACATTATCATCAAGTGAGGTCTTGCGAACAGAATGTCATAGGCATTTGGCTCTAGTCCAAGTGGGAGTTTGTAAGAGTTGGTGTCTTATAACCTACTGGTTATACTTTGACTACATGAATATTTAATATATTTATATATTAAACATCTTATTATATATTTTTCATTGTTCTGCATGACTATAGTGTAATAATATGTTGGAGAATTTTTCACATTGACAAGGTCATAGCATTTCCCTGCTATGATGAGAACCTTGAAGTGCTATGACAATATTCTTAAATATAGTTATGTGGTTGGATGACATACTATAATAGGAAACATAGTATATAGATCATCATGTGTGAGTAATCATAAGTAGATGAGTCTTTCACTCATGAAATTCTCACTTGTTAATCTCCAAGATATGAGATTATGAGAAAATACTCGCTCGTAGGAATTCTGCATGTTTTGGTGTAATCAGATATTCCTATCTACGAGTTTGTATAATGATCCTTAAACTTTTAAATTATCATTAATGTGTATCATGACTCACGTACTTTGATTTACTAATGAAAACCATCATGAAGACAGTTGGCAGGAAGTAGGGTATGTTGGGTGCATCATGAGTGGCATGTTATTAATGGATAAGTCAAGGAAGAATATGTACCTTCCATTTATGGAAATTGATCTCTTGGCCCTTTGATTTAAATAGAACTGTCACATAAAATTCCATAGACATGGTGAAACAATGTGTTTATTTCAGGTATTCCAAGAATGACATATCAAGCATAAGGGTTGATGACACTATCATAATACCATCTTGGTGAGATATTGAGACAAATGGATTATATTACACAATGAGTGTTCATATATGGATGTCATGGTTTCGATTTTATGTTCTTTCTCTTGGGTGCCTTAACCCGTTGCTATACAATACTCTTGAACTTTAGGCAAGCCCGCATAATTTCAATGAGAAATAATATTATAGGGTCACACACTAAATGTTTCTAGTGGTGTTGGTTAAATTCTATTCAAATTTAATGAATGGAATAAATATTATTCTCAAGATAGTGGAATAATTTTATTCAAGTTAAAATGATTTCATAAATTAAATAAATATTTATTCACCGTATTTTGGGTAAAATATATTTATTTATTTTATTGAAAATTTAATAAATATTTATTTACTAGTTTGTAAATAAAATTTTATTTTTTAGAATAAATTAATTATTTATTTATATCGGTGTTCAATAAATATAAGTGGAGATTAAGTAGACCAAGGATGTTCTAGTAGTAAAATAATTATTTTCATAATGGTAAATAATTATTTAACTAGTTAGCACAAGTTAAAATAATAATAATGATTTTATTATTTTGTGATGCGGAATTTTATTTATAATTTCATTTTGTTCAAGTTGGAGCACCATAAATAATGATACAGTATTATTATTAAAATCATGGGTTTTCTCTAAGGTTATGAATGTATTAAACTATTGTTACACAATTAAAAATTGTAACTGAAGCCTCATGTTGATAAATAGACATGTACTTCTATTGTTCCATGTACTGAACTTCACGTTCGGTGAATTGAGAATTGTTGAGATAAATAATTTCTCTCTCAAATCCTCTTACAACCCTTCTTAATAATGAGAGACATTCTTCAAGGCCGAAGAACAAGTGATCAAGAATGACCGACACAAGACACTCACTTTGCCGCGCTACCACCAGGAGAATGAGTGGTGTCGATCAGAGGACATAAGAGCATGTGTGGATCACCGCTAGAGGGATTATAGTTTGGATCCACACAAGTATAATGAGATAATCCAAAAGTTTCATCCCAGATGATCAACATAATCAATGAAGAAAATTACGAAGATCGAGGTATTATTTTTTTATGAAATTAATTAAACTAATTATAAACATGATGTGCAAGATACTCTCTAAAGGTTTCGGGCCTCTTCCTTATTTATCTAAATCTTTGATTCTATTCCATAAAGACTGTAGTTCATTGTGATATTGATCCCAGAATAATAATTGATCATGGTAAAAACTAAATTTGGGCGTCTTCTCAACCACACTTCCATTGCACCCAGAACCTACAATAAATCCAACCAAGGGAGCCCTTTGGTGTAAATCAAAAGGAGTTACCTAAAGAAGAGGTAAAACCCTTCTACAAGCTCTTTTGTATTATTTATTTCTCCACCCCATAAATTATACTTATTAATTTATTATATATAACCTCAATATCATAAATATAGTTATATGTTTTTATTCTAAGTTTTTTACCTACACCTACACACACTTCCATTAAATGGGTAACAAACTTACCATTCATCTTTACAGAGAAGTAACTCCTCGCAAAATGATGTCATTCATTTTACATTTACCAACTCTATTGGTTGAAAATTATGATGGAAATAAAATTTTTATATTATATATATGATATTTATAATTTATTTATTCTTTTATAATTATTATATAAAACATATCTTCATGCTCTCCATTTTTTGGAATACGATAACTTAGTTTTTGGATTTGTGTGGACTACCGCCTCCTCAAACCAATGTGATTCATTCACACTTTAAAAAAATGTAATAATTATGGGTTTCATAAATTTATATTATATATATGACATAATAAATATACTATAATGATTATATATATATATATATATATATATATTTCATTTACTTTCTTTCTTTCAATACGATAGGAAAATGAAAACAATATTCAAGAGTATGTATGGCCTACCGTCTACATGAACAGTGTATTCTATTTCATATTTATATATTTCAAATATTATTATAAATATTTATATACTGAATATATTTTTAATCTCTCAAGTTTTAAGAAAGAAACACTATGTTTAATAGTGTATATGATAGGCTACATCGAGCATAAACAAACAACTAAATATTATTATTTAAATGTTACCATTATAACCTAGTTGTTTAAATAGTGGGAATGAATAGTATCAAATAAATTATAAAAATAAGATTTACACATGTTGATTCATTGGTTACAAAATTTATTATAAATGGATATAAAAACCAATTGAATATAAAGGATTTGTTTTTAGGAAATCCTATTTAAAAAGAGAATAATTGTATTTATAAAATCAAATCACCCTTTATGGATTTTTATTTAATGAAAAATATATTTTATATATTAAATGTAATGTTTTAAATTCATCTTATATTTTTTCTAGATATGATATAAGAACAAATTCAATTTTTCAGATAAAATAAGTATATCTCTAAAAATATGGTTTTACCACTTTTTGATGGAGAACCCTTTTTAAATTTTGTTTTTGATGCCTTTATATGTTCTATTTGAAAAAATAAAATTATTATTTAGAATAAGGAAATCGAAATTTAATTTGGATGAATTTTGGATATTTTTTCTGACAACTATCATGTTCTAATGAATAGTAAAAATATGCTAAATTTTAATTGAAATCAACTTTTTCTATGAAGATAATTTATATTGTTAAATCATATTATTTAATGATTTTAATGTATAAATGGAATATATTTTTATCATTTAATCCAATTTTTTTTATTATAAGTAATTTCGCATTGAAATTGCACATAAACACATGCAATCTTTTAGTAGTTTTTACTTCTTAAAAACATGCTTTCTGGTTTTTACAACAGGAATTAATTTTAAATTAATTATAGAAACTTATGTGTTTTTAATTATTAAAAATTGATTCCATATTTTTAATCATAAGGTCTAAATTATGTAAATAGGTACCTTTTATTTTTTGACATTATAAATAGTAACTTCAGTAATTATTTTTATTTACCATGGTTAAAGGGTAAATCAGATAAATAAAGATAAAAAATAATATTATAATAATATTAAACTACCCTAACACATTTAATAACAATATTGGATGAGATATTTCTGACCATGGGAATCCTTGGGCCGATTTTAGGACCCCATGGAGCCACATGGGTGTGATAATGACTTGTTATAAGAATTAATTTAAAGTAAAAAAGAAATATAACATAAACTTGTATCTTTCACTAAAACAATTTAAATATAGGGTTATATAACTGATCTATTTGACTATAAATAGTTATTAGAAATATAAAAAAATTCCTACATCATGGTATTTTATTTATACTTTTTATAAATTAAAAAAATAATTTTATTTATGACATAATGATGATACAGTGATTGCTTCTTTAATAAAGGATTCAAATAAATGATATTATAAATATTAAAATAAAAATTATTTTACATAATTAATGTCTTCCATGAATTATATAGGAAAATATTACATGTTTTTATTGATTCAAGTTTTTTTTATAAGTAATCAAGTTGTTATGAATTTGTAAAAAAGTCAAGTATGAATAGTGTCCAAATTGACATAATGCATAACTTGAATATAAAATAGTTTATTAAATGATATTAAATTCCAAAAAATATCAGATTTGGTCAAATGGTTGAGATATGTCCAAATATGTCAAAAATTATTTTTTTCTCTTTTTAAATGATATGGTAATTAGATTAACCCATAATGTGTAAATAACATGATATCACTATAAGAACCAAAAGGGTAAAATAAGGGTTAAACTTAATATATAAGGATAAAAAATATTCAAAACTTATCTAAAAATTAATGGATGATGGTTATTAAAAAAATTCATCTTATATTCTAAAAAAATTATTTTTTTACCTTTTTTAATCTAATTTTATTTATAATAAAATAATATTTCAAGAGATTCTTAAAGTGTCTTTCCTCCCTCTTATAAAAGGCCACCACCTCTACCCACTTAATCACACCTATAAAGCCGATTCTTAAAGTGTCTTTCCTCCCTCTTATAAAAGGCCACCACCTCTACCCACTTAATCACACCTATAAAGCCCCTTTAATCATCCAAATTCTACTAAAATAATCTCCCAACATCCCTCCCTTACTCCAATAGTCCTTATCCTGGGTATAATGCAATTCAAAAAATCATTTTGGCTCAAATCAAAAGAAGTTACCTGATTTAGAGGTAACGTCTTTTCTCAAGTTCCTTTCCTTTATTTTCCTTATCCACTCTGTATGATCTTCTTATTCTTTGATTACATTAAAACACTAGTATCCTCAATATAATAGGATGTATTTATGAGAAGTATTAGAACTACACTTACACACACCTCCATTTAATGGATACGAACATGATGTTTCTATGTACGGCAAACTACAGCCTCACAAAATGATGATTGTTCAATTTTCCCCTACCACCTCTCATGGTGTACATTATTATGGAACTATATTTATATATTAAATATATTATATTTTAATTATCTCTATTCTTCTATAAGTTCTATTTACAACATATCTTTATTCTTTTCACGATGTGTCAATATGATAATTTCATTTGACGAAATGTGGAGTACCGCCCCCTCAAAGTGATTTGATTCATTCATGCTATACATTAAAGATATAAAGGATGGTTATATTGAACCTATAATGAATAAATGACATAAATATAATGATTTTATTATAATATAGATTCATATCATTCTATTATATATTATTCTTTTAATATGACAAATAAATGAAAGTAGCGTTCATGCATACGTACAGCCTACCGTCTCCATGAATGGTGCATTTAATTTATTATATCCAAATATTATAGAAATAATAAATACATATATACTTTATATATATGATATTTAAATCATTAATAATATTCTAGATATTATGGACTTTTGACTACATGGAAAATTGACATCAAAACAAGTTCATATTTTACTCATATACCGAATATCGATAAAATAACCCATATGAACTTAAATAGTTATATAATTTTTATAACATGATAATACGTAATATAAAATGAAAAATAAACCATAAAATGTTATGAATAAATTATAAATTAACCTAATTTTATTATTCAGGAATATAAAGAACAAACGATACAAGTCAGACTCAAGGTAAGAGAATTTTGAAACTCAATTTCCCTTCATTGGGTTTCACGCATAATTCGTTGATTATATTATTCCAAGATTATGTTTGGAATAACTATCTATTTATTTATGTTTTAATTTCAAATTAACTTTGTGTGGATATACTTTTTCTACACATAATCACCCCATTGATAAATTCTTACATCATTTATATGAACTTTTTAAGGGAATCTACCACATTTCTCTTCTCAAGCATTCATTTATTGTTGTGCCTTATTAATTTCTATTTTATTATGTTGGTATTTTTAATTAAATATCCCCTTACATTAAATATTATTTACAAATGATGATATACCCATTTTTCTCTCAGTCAACTCATTTTATGAATTTTTAAGTAACGCTGTTAGTCTGTCACATACATGACATATTTTAAAGGTATTTTTCATTTAATTTACATCCTTGATTTTTTTGAGGGTTTCCCTAGGTTTCATGGAGGTATAGATGAGTTTTCATGAATTGGGCCAAACCGTGAGCCTAATTCCAGATTGAAAAATAAATTTTGTTTCTTTTATAAATTTTTCATTTTCAACATTTTTCATCCATTAAAATTCCTACTTGGCCTAACCTAACCTACTAACACCACCAAGTCAATTTTGAGCCTTTATAAATCCATAAACAAGGTTTATTTGGGTTTTTATCTAAGGGGTTGGGTCTTCCCGAAATCCCAATTACTGTTTTAAAAATTAATTTTGTTTATGTTATAACTTATTCTATTTTTGGGATTTTTCGGTGATTACAAGTCTCACCCAATCCCATTGAACCCAGCCGCGTGTCTGAACTCTCTCCACCCTCTTTGGAGCTCTGTTTAATTGCTATTTGGTGCCGAACTTCATAGGATTCCTCAAATCATCCAGATTTGAAGAGGTAAAGTCTTTATTTCATAACTCTCTCAATTATCAATATTTTGCCTCCATTCCAGTTCCCAAATAACCTAATAAATATTTTTCGAACAAACCTTTAATTTTTTATGTTTTAGATTTCATCTACTGGTGTTTCAGAGTGATTACTTCAAGATACTTCAAGTAAATGAGTCCTTTTCTTTCATCTTTCAAATTACTTTGGGTTTCATTCATTTTTCTTAGGGTTTATTCACTTATCATTGAGTTTCCTAATGTTCAAAAACTAGTTTTTCAAACTTAGGGTTTAACTTTGGGCTTTCTTGGCCAATTCTTGTGGTTTTAGGTTTGATCTAGGTCTCTCTTGGTGCGGCGGGGGTGCGATTTGATTTCCGCACGGAGATTCAAGTGTTTTTGTTACTTTGGTAGGTGATTCCATTGTGCATGAAATTTTTGTGAATTATCTTACTATTTTCATTGTATTTTAATGTTTGTTTCATTTGAATGCTTCTATAAAAATTGGTTTTAGTTTCATTAATAATGCAAATGAATTTTAAGTTCGAATTTTTGTGAAATTGGGGGGTTTTCATACAAATATTTTATTAGTTCATATTGGGCTGACCTATAATTACTTAGTTGATTTTACTGAACTGTATTAGGACTGAAAATAATTTTTTGAATGTTTATTCTTTTTGGTTGTTTCTGTGAAAGTTTTTTTAAATGGTGTTTGGGAAGCAAATGGGCTTTAAGTGTCACGTTTGTGTGAAAATGGTGGTTTTTAAAAGATATAACTTCTTGGTTCACATTGGGATACCCCATAACTGAATTTTTTGTTTAATTAAAGGGTATTGAACTGAAATTTTGTTTTTATGACTTACAAGTGTTCACATAGTGTGCAAATTGTATATTTTAAAGAGCTTTGGGTGCAAAACAATGTGATATTTTGAGAGGTTGTTTTATTGAAAATCAAAATATTTTATTGTGTGTTTTAAATGGTATAAAATGTGTGTGGGTACTATACTGTTTTTTGGTGACCAGTAGTGATATTTTATATGCAATAGGATGTGTGTTGTTTGCTGAAATTGTTTGAGAAAAAAAGGGGAATCCCGGGTACTTAGGTGGGCAGATATGTACTAGTACGACTAGTGGACCGGATGGGTTGTGTCCCTATTTCACTGAGAAAATGGATAATGACAACTTTAACTAAACTATGTGGATGATATTTTGGGACCACTAGGTTTTGGGTATATTCCCTACTAGGGGATTGTTCATGGGAAAGGATTGTGACTTGGATACTTTACACCGAGGTATGAGGTACATAGGGCCCGAGACTATCTAGTTGCCTAGGGGTGTTCCCAGTTTTAGTGCTCATTGGATTTGTGGTATTTACCCTTGTATTGGGGTGTTTTTGGAAGTACTTTACATTACCTCACATGTCTATTTCGATTTTTTGACATTCTAAAAATTTTATCTTGAAAACTGTTTTCAATTGAAAGTTGCATCTCTTAGATTTTATCACTGCTTTTCTTTGATTATTAAAACGGCTTGCCTTTTTCACATTATATTGCATTATATTTGGAATAATTGTGTGATATCATATTGGGATAAGGCTCACACCCTACTTAAACCCCTCAGGTGTAAGTAGACTTGGTTATGTTTGACTCAGGTAAAGGAAAAGCTAAGGGTGATGGCAGTTCAGGGTGTTAGTCCCCATCCTTGGGACGGAGTTGTAGAGACGGATTGGGGGTGACGACCTCTTATCATGTGGAGTCCATGGGGATGTTTTGTTGCTTTTTCATTGTGTATTTTTACCTTTTGTACTTTATTTGAACTTATGTATTTAGTTATGTATTTTTGTATAAACCTTGCGGGTATGAATTTTTCAGATTTATTTTATCAAATATTTTTGATGTTTTATGTATACATGTTCGGGTAAATCATTCTCAAACCAAGATAAATGATACCTGGGAACTTGTGCCAGCCCGTGGGGATAGGGAATGCCCTTCGGGCCTTGTCATGGGCCAGGTTTGGTGCCATTAATAGTGGAGACCAGATACAGTTTGTGACCAAATGTTATCAAAGCAGGTTAATGTTTTTGGGTTATATTGTTATTTTTGGGATGAGTCAGGATAGACGGGATATAGGACTCTCGGGGATTGGGGTTTTGGTTGTGAGTAGGGTTCCTAGATCTCACCTCTCATGGCATACCATGAGTCACCTAGGGATGTTGGAATTTACGAATTGGCTTCACTTCCAGGTGAGACGTGTGGGCTGCAGACCACATGTGGACATCAGGCGGATGTGGAGTAGTTGTTTCTATTATTACTGAAATGTGTTTAGTTTATTTAAATTTGATTTATTTGATTAAAATTTTAAGAATTTTGTTATTGACTGTTATTTTTTAACTGTTGCATTTTGTAGCAACATGACTCCCCGGAAAGCTCCCACCCGCCCACAAGAGGATGCTGGAGAGAGTTCTCCCACACCGATTGATCAAAGGCTCATGGAGGCTGTTGTTCAGGCTATACAAGCTTTAGGATAGGGACCAGCTCTTACTTCGATTCATGTTAGAGCAGAAGAGACACGTCATAGAAAAGATAAAGCACAAGAGTTTCTGAAAAACAAGCCTCCTACCTTCCGAGGTAGCTCAGAACCCCAGGAAGCAGAAGAATGGATCGAGAAGATCGAGCATATGTTTGAGTTCCTAGAAACACTCGAGGAGCTCAGGGTGAAGTGTGCCTCCTTTATGTTAGAGGGTCCCAGCCGTAAGTGGTGGGAGTCAGTTCTTCAGGCTGGGAAGAATGAGCAGATGCGCTGGGTAGATTTCAAGGTTGTCTTCAATGAACAGTACTGCCCTGAGGTGTTGGCTTATGCAAGGTCTAAAGAGTTCATGGAACGTGTTCAGGGGAATCTATCTATGATGGAGTATACCAACCGTTTCACTAAGTTGGTTCGGTATGCTCTAGAAATTGTCTCTAATGAGCAAGTGAAGGCCCAGAGTTTTGAGAAAGGCTTGCGACCAGAGATATACTCCCAGGTGTTCTTGTTTAAGATGAGGACCTATACTGAGGTCGTTGATCAGGCGTTCATGGTGGAGATTGATAAGAAAGGAAGGTCTGGTTTCTATGGTTCAATATCAGCAGTGGGAAGTGGCAGATCCTCAGAGAAGAAAAGGAAGTGATATGATCTTGTGAATAAAAGAGGTGGCAGTTCAGACCACTCTTCCAGGTAGTTTTCTTTTGTGGCTTCTGATGCGAGATCGGTCGTGTGCCACCAGTGTGGGAATCCTGGGAACATCCGACCATCATGTCCACTTCCTCCAAATCCTTGTTACCAGAGTGGAGGTATGGGGAATTTTCAGTGTTTCTGTGGTGTGGCACGTCCACTTCCGAGTGGGGATGGGTTAGCGGCTTCAAGAGGAGTGCCAGCACAGCCTAATACGTCAAGGACTGGGGGATCTCGATTTGGCGGTCGTGGTGGAAGGGTTGGATCATCTTTTGGGCAGAGCCAGTTCAGGGCATAGCCATAGACCAGCGGTCATCCTCAGGAAGATACTTGACATCTCCATGTAGTGGATCAGGCACCAGCAGGATCAGAGGTGGGACTGTCGATAGTTCGAGGTACCGTTCTGATCGCATATTCTATAGCTAATACTCTTTTTGATACTGGTGCCTATTTTTCAGTAATTTCTTCCCATTTTTTGGACATAATGAATTTTCCAACTGATTTGATGTCTTTCACAATGGATTTGGTGACACCGGTGGGAAAGAAGAAGGAGCAGGGTCTCAAGTGCCCATCGTGTGCGCTTTCTGTGTCAGGGGTCGAGATGGAGTGGGTCCTCTTGGTCTTAGATATGGACCTTTTTTATTTCATACTCAGGATGGATTGGCTATTACACTTCCAGGCACACATCAATTACTACAGATGGTGTGTGAGTTTCATGGCACCTGATGGGAGTCGTCTGGTTTTTCATGGAGAATGGGATCCTCTGTCAGGTCACGCAGGGCCTCTACTCCCAGAGTTGGGAAGTGTTATCTTCTAGTTATCTTCTCTCATTCTAGAGGATGGTCATTCCCCTAAAGTTTCACTAACTCATGTAGTGAATGAGTTTCCAGAGGTATTCCCAGATGATATTTCAGGTTTTCCCCTAAAGCGGGATGTGGAGTTTTTGATTGATCTAGCGCCGGGAACACAACCAATATCTCTTCCCTCTTATCGCATGTCCCCCCACTGAGATGAGTGAATTAAATATATAGCTGGAAGAATTATAATCCAAAGGATTCATTCACCCGACTGTCTCTCCTTGGGCCGCTCCTGTGTTGTTCATGAAAAAGGATGATGGACCCCTCCAGTTGTGCATTGACTACCGGAAGCTGAATAAGGTAACAATTAAGAATAAATACCCTTTGCCCAGAATAGATGATTTGTTCGATTATTTGAAGTGGGAAAAGTGGTTCTCAAAGATAGACCTGCATTCGGGGTATCATCAACTTTGGGTGAAAGAGTCAGATATCCCAAAGACAGCCTTTCGAAGCAGGTACGACCAATTTGAGTATTTGGCCATGCCCTTCAGATTGACCAATGATCCAGAGGTCTTTATGGCACTCATGAACAGGGTGTTTCATCAGTATCTCGATTCCTTTGTTGTGGTGTTCATGGATGACATTCTGGTATACTCTAGCTCTGAGGAGGAACACGAACATCACTTGAGGATCATTTTGGGAACATTATGAGATCGCCGCCTCTATGAAAAGTTGTCAAAGTGCACTTTTTGGATCAGGTAAGTGAGATTTCTGGGGCATGTGATCTCTGATCAGGGGGTTTCAGTGGACCCTGAGAAGATTAGTGCGGTTATGTCATGGGAGCAGCTGAAGAATGTGTTTGAGATCAAGAGTTTCCTTGGCCTGGCTGGTTATTACAGGCGATTTTTTCAGGATTTCTCTTGGCTTGAATCACTGATGACTGCACTCACCCGGAAAGGGGTGAAGTTTGTATGGGGTCCAGAATTTCAGGCATCATTCGAGGAGCTGAAGATGGAATTGACTACTACCCCCGTGCTGATTTTTCCAGAGTCAGGAAAGGGATATGTGGTCTATTTTTACGCTTCAGGTATGGTTATTGGGTGCGTGCTTATGCAGGATGATCTCGTGGTCACGTATGGCTCTCGCCAACTTCGACCACACGAAAAGAACTACCCAACCCATGACTTGTAGTTGGCAGCGGTGATGCATGCTTTGAAGACATGGCATCACTACCTCTTTGGGGAGAAGTTTGTGGTCTACTCTGATCACAAAATCTTAGCTTATATCTTCTCGCAGAAGGAACTCGACTTGAGGCAGCGTCGCTAGATCGAGTACTTGTAGGGGTTTGAATTTTACACTGTCTATACCCCAAGAAAGGGTAATGTAGTGGCTGACGCCTTGAGTAGAAGGGTTCCAGTGCAGTCTTTGAGGAAGTCCAGTGATGAGTGGACATTGATGGGGCTCTTTTCTCAGATGCATGTAGAGACCAGAGAACACAGTGGAGGGGAATTCTTGGCGAGCGTCCAGTTGAATCATTCTCTGTTGGAGTTGATCCAGTGGGAACAACCCAGTGATGATCTTTTTCAGCAGTCAAAGCAGTTTCTTCATGGTGGGGAGACATCCTCTGATTGGTCGTCATCTCCTGAGGGCATCTTGTGCTTCAAGGTCCGTTCAGGAGTTTCGTTATCTCTACGGAAGGTGGTGATGTAGGATAGCCACCAGTCATAGTGCGCTATCTATCTGAGTGACATTAAGATTTATTATGATGTATGTCGGTAGTTTTGGTGGCCTGGTATGAGACGGGACATAGCGAACTTTGTTTCGAGATGCTACACATGTCATCAGGTGAAAGAAGAGCACCAAATGCCTTCTGGTTTGCTCCAACCACTACCCATTCCTACCTGGAAGTGGGACGAGATCGCCATGGACTTCATTGTTGGCTTACCTCCTACACCTCAGGGTAAGAATTCCATTTGGGTGGTGATTGATCGTCTGAACAAATCATCCCACTTCATTCTGATAAAAGATAAAACTAAAGTGGATGAGTTGGGCCATTTGTATCTTTAGGAAGTGGTGAGACTCCATGGTGTACCATCATATGTTGTCTCAGATAGAGACCCCTGCTTCACTTCTCAATTTTGGGAAGGCCTACAGAATTCCTTGGGGTCTCATATTAAGATGAGCATGGCATACCACCCTCAGATGGATGGTCAAACAGAGCGGGAGAATCAGATTTTGGAGGACATGCTTCGTGCATGTGTCCTAGACTTTGGAGGTTTTTGGGATAGACATTTGGGATTGGTTGAGTTTTCTTATAATAATAGTTACCAATCCTCGATTCGAATGGCCCCTTTTGAGTAAATCTATGGTCAGCCATGTCGGTCCCCCCTATGTTGGGCTGAGGTAAGAGAGACCTCACTGTTGGGGTCGAGCCTTGTGCAGGAGACTTTTGAGAAGGTCAAGTTGATTAGGAAACACTTATTGATAGCTCAGAGTCATCATAAATCTTATGCTGACCGAAGGCATCGAGACCTACAGTTTTCTGTGGGTCATAGGGTATTCTTAAAAGTGTCCCCTCGTCTGGGCCATCGTCGATTGGGGAAGCAAGGTAAGTTAATGCCACCGTATTTCGGGCCCTTTGAGATCACCGAGTATATTGGAAAGGTGTCATACAGGTTGGCCTTACCTTCTCAGTTGGCGTTCATCCATGATTTCTTCCACGTCTCTCAGTTGAAGAAATACAACCCAGATCCATCTCATGTGTTGAGTTGGGAAGAACTGGAGATAGAGCTTGAATTGTCTATTGTTGAGAGGCCAGTGAAAATAGTGGACTCCCAAGAGAAGATACTTTGAGGGAAGTCTATTCCATTAGTCTAGGTTCTGTGGTAGCATGGGAATGATACACATGAGAATTGGAGCGAAAGTCATGGGTCGAGGAAGAGTACCCATTCTTGTTTTCCAACCAAGTTTCATGTTGACTTTCTGGGGTGGAAAGTCCTTCATGGTGGAGATAATTGTCACATACATGACATATTTTAAAATAATTTTTCATTTAATTTACATCCTTGATTTTTTTTGGGGGTTTCCCTAGGTTTTATGGAGGAATAGATGAGTTTTCATGAATTGTGCCAAACTGTGAGCTCAATTCTAGATTGAAAAATAAATTTTTTTTCTTTTATAAATTTTTCATTTTTCAACATTTTTCATCCATTAAAATTCACACTTGGCCTAACCTAACCTATTAACACCACCAAGTCAATTTGGAGCCTTTATAAATCCATAACCAAGGTTTATTTGGGTTTTTATCTAAGGGGTTGGGCCTGCCCGAAAGCCCAATTTCTATTTTAAAAATGAATTTTGTTTATGTTATAACTTATTCAATTTTTGGGATTTTTCAGTGATTCCAAGTCTCACCCAAGACCATTAAACCCATCCACGCATCTAAACTCTCTCACCCCTCTTTGGAGCTCTGGTAAATCGCGATTTGGTGCCAAACTTCATAGGCTTCCTCAAATCATCCAGATTTGAAGAGATAAAGTTTTTATTTCATAACTCTCACAATTTTCAATATGTTTTCTCCATTAAAGTTCCTAAATGACCTAATAAATCATTTTCTAATGAACCCTGAATTTTGGATGTTTTAAATTTTTGCTACTGGTGTTTCGGAGTGATTACTTCAAGATACTTCAAATAAATGAGTCCTTTTCTTTCATATTTCAAATTACGTTGGGTTTCATTCATTGTTATTAGGGTTTCTTCAGTTATCATTGAGTTTAATAATATCTAGAAACTATGTTTTAGAACCTAGGGTTTTACTTTGGTATTTCTTGGAAAATTCTTGTGATTTTAGGTTTGATCTAGGTCTCTCTTGGTGTGGTGGGGGTGCAATTTGATTTCCGCATGGAGATTCAAGGGTTTTTGTTACTTTTGTTGGTGATTCCATTTTGCATGAAAATTTTGTGTGTTCA
The DNA here is from genome assembly GCA_963277665.1 of Viscum album. NCBI lineage: Eukaryota > Viridiplantae > Streptophyta > Magnoliopsida > Santalales > Viscaceae > Viscum > Viscum album. Next base: position 188,078,045 of record OY728156.1, on the reverse strand, counting down.
TGGTATTTTAATGTTTATTGAATTTGAATGTTTCTGTAAAAATTGGTTTTAGTTTCATTTATAATGCAAATGAATTTTAAGTTCGAATTTTTGGTGAAATTGGGGGGTTTTCATAAAAATCGTTTATTGGTTCATTTTGGGCTGACATATAATTACTTAGTTGATTTTATTGAACTGTATTAGGACTGAAAATAATGTTTTGAATGTTTATTCTTTTTGGTTGTTGCTGCGAAAGTTTTTTTAAATGGTGTTTGGGAAGCAAATGGGCTTTAAGTGCCATGTTTGTGTGAAAATGGTGGTTTTTAAAAGATATAACTTCTTGGTTCACATTGGGCTGACCCATAACTGAATTTTTAGTTTTATTAAAGGTTATTGAACTTAAATATTTTTTTGATGACTTACAAGTGTTCACATAGTGTGAAAAGTGGATATTTTTAAGAGCTTTGGGTGAAAAACAATGTGATATTTTGAGAGGTTGTTTTATTGAAAATCAAAATATTTTATTGTGTGTTTTAAATGGTATAAAATGTGTGTAGCTACTATACTATTTGTTTCTGACTAGTAGTGATATTTTATATGCAAAAGGATGTGTTTTGTTTGCTGAAATTGTTTGAGTAAAAAAGGGGAATCTCGGGTACTTAGATGGGAGGATATGTACTAGTACGGCTAGTGGACCGGATGGATTATGTCCATGTTTCACTGAGAAAATGGATAACGACAACTCTAACTAAACAATGTGGATGATATTTGGGGACCACTAGGTTATGGGTATGTTCCATACTAGTGTCTTGTTCACGGGAAAGGATTGTGACTTGGATACTTTACACCGAGGTATGAGGTACATAGGGCCCGAGACTATCTAGTTGCCTAGGGGTGTTCCCAGTTTTGGTGCTCATTGGATTTGTGGTATTTACCCTAGTATTGGGGTGTTTTTGGAAGTAATTTATAGTATTTCACATTTCTATTTAAATTTTTTAACATTCTGAAAATTTTAGCTTGAAAACTGTTTTCAATTGAATGTTTCATTTCTTAGATTTTATCACTACTTTTATTTGCGTATTAAAACTGCTTGCCTTTTTTACATTATATTGCATTCTCTTTGGAATAATTGGGTGGTATACTATTGGGATTAGTCTCACACCACACATACACCCCTTGGGTGTAATTAGACATGGTTATGTTTGACTCAGGTAAAGGAAAGTCTAAGGGTGATGGCGGTTCAGGGTGTTAGTCCCCATCTGTGGGACGGAGTTGTGGAGACGGCTTGGGGGTGATGACCCCTTTTCATGTGGAGTCCATGGGGCTATTTTTTTTCTGTTTCATTATGTATTTGGACCTTTTGTAATTCATTTTAACTTATGTATTTTGTTATGGATTTTTGTATAAACCTTGCGGGTATGAATTTTTCAGATTTATTTTATCAAATATTTTTGATGTTTTATGTATACATGTTTGGGTAAATCGTTCATAAACCAAGATAAATGATACCCGGGCACTTGTGCCAGTCCATGGGGATATGGAACACCCTTCAGGCCTTTCCATGGGCCGGTTTGGTGTCATTAATGGTGGCGACCAGATCTGGTTCGTGACATAGTCTGTCGAACTTTTATAAGGGAACATCTTAACCCAATTTCCATTCATTGGGTCAATATTCAACTTTTTGATTATCTCATTATATGACTATGTGAGAAATGAATTTGGATATAATATCTTTTATTTATACATTATTTATGTGTACTTATAGTGAATACACATAATCGTCCTATTTTAAGTACAAAATGATCTTTGTAAGGGAATTTCTAAAATCAATTTCCACTCATTAGATTTTATGTATACTTCGTTGATTATATTATACCAAGATTATGTGTGGAATCATTGTTTGCTTATTTATTTTGTAATTTCCACTTCCCTTTGTGTGGATATACTATTTATACACATAATCACTCCGTTGATAAATTCTTATGTAATTTATTCAAACATTTTAAGTGAAATATTAACTCAATTTCGATTCTTTATGTTAAATATCCATGTCATTGGTTTTGTTTTTTCAAGAATATGTCTGAATGACCTATAATTGTTTTACACTGAATATCCAATTATATTAGGTGTATTAATATTTTTCACACATAATTATTTCATTGATTTATCCTTAATCTAAGGATACGATCTTGGTAACTGATTTCCTCTCAATTTACATCCCATTGATACTTATTTGTAGTTATACACCAATTCCCTTTTATATAATGTATATATAGATCGTTTATATATTATATCATGAATATCCTTATTCTCATGATATTATAAGTTTCTTTTAGTGTTATTCGTTAATTATTTTATTCAAGTATTTTCTCAAGTGATAAGGGACTCTTTAAATAAAACAACATTTTAAATGTTTTAATGATTTGTTCGTCTAAATCTTTCTCATTAATGTCTATATTTTCAAAACAATTTTAAGTATTTACTTATATGAACATATATGTTTTCAAATTTTAATTCTTGAATTTATTTTAAAAGTTTCAAGGTGGTATGGGACACTTTGATTCAAAAATCTCTTTATTAAATGTTTTAAATGGCTTTGGAAATGAATTGAATATTTCAATATCTTGAATCGATTTCTTGTGATTGATGAGTGAAATGTTGATAATTTCAATCTTTTATGTGTTATGATTATGTAATGGTACATTGAAATTTGATGAGTGGTTAAGTGATAAATCAACTATGGGTGGTTCCATGATAAACCTAGGGTGGTCGAGCCCATGATAGCTCTCCAATGCATTGGGTAACGCGAGAGAGGTAAACATTAATGTTTATCCTAAGAGATTTAGGGAATATACTATGATGGGTATTCCAAACATAACCATGAAGGTTACTCCCTAGGTAGTTGTGAAATATATAATGTAATTATGTTTTGGATGCCGCAAGTTACCTTTATTATTTATGGCTTCTATGAGTTATTCATAAATTTTATGATTTCATGAGGTACATTAAAGATCTTATGTTTTATGAGTGGAAAGTATGATTTTATTGATTTGTATGTATTCATGGAATACTATTTTCTTTCCTTATTTAATAAACCTTACTGATATTTTTATCCTCATCCAAAGTTTTTGAAATTTTTTTCACAGGGTATAAGGAAGGGTAAGAGAAAGGAATAATTCAAGAAGATTTTTATCAAAAAATGAATTCTTATTTTTTTGAGGTGTTTTATTGTTGTGAAAAAAATTGGATAGATTAGAAGTGTCTACTTTGTAATATTTGATATTTAATGTAGTAGTTACGGCCTTATTCTCTAAAACTCTAAACTTGAAAAGATCCTCAATGTGAAAGAAAGTAAATTCTTGATCAAAAATCAAGATTATGTATTGTTTAAGGCTAAGGCCTTATAGCTAGTTTCAAAGGAAAGGTTTAGACAACTTTGTAGATTAGTATGTTTTCTTAAGGGTTAAGTATATCATCATAGGTTTATAATTTTAAGGTTGATCATAAGTTCAAAGTCTTAGAAACCCCTTTTTAGGCTTAATGATCTGATATATTAAGCATACTAATGGTATTTTTGGAGAAATTCACCTTTGAGGAAATTGTGGGTTATTAATTTTTTGTATGAAAAATGTGAGGTATGAGATAACCTTTTAGGTTAAAATATGTTATGGTTATTTTCTAGGATTTTATATCATTTTTGGTAATGTTATAAAAGTATATAGTTTTTGAAAAAGGAAAACACCTAGATCATGTGACAACCTGTCACGTCTGATAAAGTTGTTGGAATCAAACCCAAAACCAAAGTGTGACTAAGATTTATCGCCTACCACTGGACTTCGTGAAGTCCCTGGTTAATATGACTTATTCTATTTAGTTAAATGATTTTATGGATTAGGAATAAGTTGAATTTTTGAACTTATTTTTTATCAAATAGATATCCTTAGTATAGGAAAATGATTTTGTGATTAAGTGATAAATGTTATTTTGGAAGACGTTTTCTCTTTTGGGAACACTATATGCCAAAGGAAAATACAATACTATGGGATTTCATATGATAAGTAATGGATGAATTTTTATTTTGGAAGAATATATGTTTTTATTATAGACATATGGCTATTTGGGTTATTTATGGAAATGATTAACCTATCTTGGAGAATATGCGACTAGGAAATTACTTTTAAGTACGAAACGTTAAGAGTAGTTGATGTTATTTTGAGATAAATGTTAAGATTTATCGTGGAAGAATATGTGATCAAATCATTATGAATTTTGGGTTTCAATCTTAGTTTGAATTATTTTGATGAATTTTAAGGATATTTGTTGCGATTTGGGTATTGTTGGTTGAATTTTGGAGATTAAGAGTAGTATTTATTTTTATAAAGGATTATTATTTTTGGGGATTATATGATCTTATACTAACCATTTTTTATTTGGTTAATGTATAAATATGGGGTCAATATATAGTTCATCTTTTGTGTATTATGTGATTATCTAGATTTTGATTCCAGTGCTTCAGGTGTAACCAAGTCATCTAGAATACTCATCATTTGGAGAAAAGATGAGTTTGTTGTAGATATTTATTAAAGTATAAAACTCTAATTGACAAGTAAGTATGTTTTCTTATGTTATTAGTCAAGATTTCAAATAAATTCATCACCTTTATGAAAATGGCCTTAAAAAAACTTTTTTTGTTAACTTTTCCTACTGGGAAATCAAAGGCCATTTAACCCATCATAAGTTTATGGTTTTATGGTTGTTAAATTTCTCATAATCATATTTTATATCACTCTCCATCAGAAAAATATGGTTAGTTTCTCTTCCATATCCATGTTTTTCTACATGGAATCCTAGTATGTGTTATCTCGGGTGACATTTGTACTTCTCTTTCTTTCTTCTAAAGTGATAATATTATTGACTCTTTTTCTGGTGTGGTATTTTTAATGAACTTACCGAGAGAAAATTTAAAATTGTGAGGATTCAATTTCCAAAATAGGGTAATGATGTAACATCCTGATTTTTAATAAAGAAACACTATGTTCAATAACATACATGATACACTACATCAAGATTAAATGAACAACTAAATATTATTATTTAAATGTTACTGTTATAACCTAACTGTTGGAATGGTGGGAATGAATAGTATAAACTGAATTATGAAAATATGGTTTACATATGTTGATTCATTATTTATCAAATTTATTATAAATGGAAATAAAAACCAATTGAATATAAATGATGTGCTTTTTGAAAACCTATTTAAAAAGAGGATAATTGTGTTCATAAAATTATATCACCTTTTTTGTATTTTAACTTAATGAAAAATATATGTTATATATTCAATTTAATGTTTTAAATTCATCTTATATGTTTTTTAGATATGATAACAGAACAAATTCAATTTTTCAGATAAAAGAAGTATTTTTCTAAAAATGAAATTTTACTACCCTTTGATGGTGAACCCTTTTTAAATTTATTTTTTGACACATTTATATGTTATATTTGAAAAAATAAACTTCTTATTTAGAATCAGGACATAAAAATTTACTTTCGATGAATTTTTTATATTTTTCTGATAACTGTCAAGTTTTGATGAATAGTAAAAATACGCTAAATTTTAATTGAAAACAACTTTTTGCAATGAGATAATTTATATGGTCAAGTCATATTATTTAATGTTTTTAATATATAAATGGAATATATTTTTATCATTTAATCCAATTTTGGTCATTATAAGTAATTTCAAATTGAAATTGGACAAAAACACATTTCTATATTTTTATAGTTTTTACTTCTTAAAAACACGCTTTCTGGTTTTTACAACGGTAATTAATTTTAAATTAATTACTACAACTTCTGTGTTATAAATTTAAAAAAATGGATTCCTTATTTGGAATCATAATTTCCAAATTGTTTAAATATATAACTTTTATTTTTTGACATTATGAATAGTAACTTCAGTAATTATTTTTATATACCATGGTTAAAGGGTAAATCTCCTAAATAAAGGTAAAAAATAATATTATAATAATATTAAACCAACCTAAAATATTTCATAATACTATTTTTTGAGATATTTCTGACCATGGGAATATTTTTATTGATTCTAGGACCACATGGATCCACTTCGGTGTGATAATGATATGTTATAAGAATTAATTTAAAGTAAAGAGAAATATAACATAAACTTTTATATTTTACTACAACAATTTTAATATAAGGTTATATAACTGATCACTTTTACTATAAATATTTAGTAGAAATTTAAAATTATTTCCTATATCTTAGTATTTTATTTATAATTTTTAGACATTAAATAAATAATTTTATTTATAACACAATGATGATGTAGTGATTACTTCCTTAATAAAGGATTCAAATAAATGATCTTATAAATATTAAAATAAATATTATTTGACATAATTAATTTCATCCATGAATTATCTAGGTGAATATGACATTTTATTATTAATTCAATGTTTTTTTGAAGGAATAAAGTTTTTATGAATTTGTAAAAAAGACAAGTATGAATAGTGGCCAAAATTGACATAATTTATAACTTAAAATATAAAATAGTTTATTAAATGACATTAAATTCCTAAAAATATAAGATTCAGAAAAAAGGATTAAAATAAGTCCAAATATGTCATAAATGACTTTTTTTGGGTCTTTTGACCTGGTATGATAATTAAATTAACCCACGATGTCTAAATAACATGATATCACTTTAAGATTAAAAGGGGTAAAATAGGTGTTAAACCAAAAATATAAGGATAGAAAAATATTCAAAACTTGGCTAAAAATTATTTTATGATATTTATTTGAACCAAAATCCTCTTATCTTATAATTAAATTAGTTTTGGACCTTTTTTAATCGAAATTTAATTTATAATAAAATAATATTTCAAGACATTCCTAAAGTGCCCATCCTCCCTCTTATAAAAGGCCACCACCTATACCCATTTACTCACACCTATATATATCCTTGTCTCATAAAAATTATAATCAAATAATATCCAAAATACATTCATTCCTCCTAGAGGTTTTACCCTAGGAAGAAGGCAATTCAAGAAATTCTTTTGGCTCAAATCAATAGAAGTTACCCGATTTAGAGGTAACATCTTCTCTCAAGTTTCTTTCCATTATTTTAATTCTCCACTCCCTATGATCTTATTATTATATGATTAAATAAAAATACTAGTATTCTCTATATAATAATTTTTTTATTATAATGATTTTAACTAAACTTACACACACCTCCATCTAATGGATATGAACATATTGTTTTTGTGTACGACGAACTACTGCATTATGAAACGATGATTGTTAAATTTTCCCCTACCACCTCTCATGGTGGCCATTATTATGGCACTATATTTATATATGATATATATTATATTTATATTGTCTCTATTCTTCTATAATTTTTATTTACAACATAACTTTATGCTTTCCATGATGTGTAAATACGATATTTTCTATTGAGGAAGTGTGGACTACCACCCCCTCAAAGTGATATGACTCATTCATGTTATGAATGGAATGTATAAAGGATGGTTTTATTAAACATATGAGACATAAATTAAATAAATATAATACCATTATTATAATATACATTCATATTGTTCTATTATAATTCTTTTAATATGACAAATAAATTAAAGTAGCATTCATGCATCTGTATGACCTACTATATCCATGAACGGTGCATTTCATTTACTATCTCAAAATATTATAGAAATTATAAAAACATATATACTGGATAAATATGATATTTAAATCATGAATAATATTCTTGAGATGACGTAATTTTGACTATATGGAAAATTGACATCAAAACGAGTTCATTTTTTACTCATATATCGAACATCGAAAAAACAACCCATATAAACTTAAATAATTATATATTTTTTATAAAATTATTACAAGTAATATAAAATGAATAATAAACTTGAATATTTTTATGAATAAAGTATAAATTAACCTATTTTTATTATTCAATAATATAAATTGCGAACGAGACAAGTCAGACTCAAGGTAAGGGAATTTCTGAACTCAATTTCCACTCACTGGGTTTTACACATACTTTGTTGATTATATTATTAAAATATTATGTGTGGAATCACTATTTATTTATTTATGTTTTAATTTCCATTTAACTTTTTGTGGATATACTTTTTTGACACATAATCACCCCCATTGATAAATTCTTACATCATTTATACAAACTTTGTAAGGGAATCTATAACCCTTCTATTTTCAAGCATTCATATAATGTTATACCTTCATAATTTTTGTTTTATTATGTTGTAATTTGTCATTAAATATCACCCTTAATGTAAATATTATTTAAAAATTATTATAGGCCCATTTTTCCCTCAATAAACTCATTTTATGAATTTTTACGTAATGTCGTTAGGCTACCAAACTTTCATAAGGGGACTTTTTAACCCAATTCCCATTCATTGGGCCAATCTTCTACTTCTTGATTATGGCATGATATGAACAATTTATGAATGAATTTTGATATAATATCTTGTATTTATACATGATATATGTGTATTTATAGTGAATACACATGATATATCTATTTTAATTACAAAATTATCTTTGTAAGGAAATTTCTAAACTCAATTTCCACTCATTAGGTTTTACGCATACTTTGTTGATTATATTACACCAAGATTATGTGTGGAATAACTTTTTGTTTATTTATGTTGTAATTTACACTTCCCTTTGTGTTTTTATATTGTTTCTAAACATAATCACTCCATTGATAAATTCTTATGTAATTTATACGAACTTTTTCAGGGAAATATTAACTCAATTTCCATTATTTGAGTTAAATACCCATGTAATTGGTTTTGTTTTTACAAAAATATGTGTGAATTAACTATTATTGTTTTACATTAAATATCAACTTATATTGGGTGTAATAATATTTTTCACACATAATTATGTCATTGATTTATCTTTAATCTAAGGATACGATCTTTGTAAGGGATTTCGTCTCAATTTACATTCCATTTAGACTTATTTGCTGTTATGCACCAATTCCATTTTATATGGTGTAAATACTTACCTTTGACATATTGTATCATGAATATTCTTATTCTAATTATATTATAATTTTTTTTAATTTTATTCTTTAATTATTTTTATTTAAGAGTTTTTTCAAGTGATAAGGGACTCTTTAACTAAAAATCGTTTTAAATGTTTTAATAATTTATTCATCTAAATATTTCTAATTAATATACATGTTTTTAAAATGGTTTAAATATTTATTTATAGGTACATATATGTTTTCAAATTTTAATTCTTGAATTTATTTTAAAAGTTTCAAATTGGTATTGGACACTTTGATTCAAAAATTTCTTTATTAAATTTTTTAAATGGATTTGGAAATGGATTGAATATTTCAATATATTGAATTTATTTCTTGTGATTGATGAGTGACATGTAGATAACTTCAATATTTTATGTGTTGTGATTATGTAATGGTACTTGGACATTTGACGAGTGGTTATGTGATAACCCAAATATGGGTGGTTTCGTGATAAACCTATGATGGGTGAGCCCGTGATAAATCTCCAATGCATTGGGTAACGTGACAGAGGTAAATGTTAATGTTTCTCCTATGTTTTTTAAGTAATATACTATGATGGGTATTACAAACGTAACCATGAATGTTACTCCCTATGTAACTATGAAAGCTACAATATAATTATGTTGTGGATGCCGCAAGTTACCATTATGATTTATGACTTCAATGAGTTATTAATAATTATTATTATTTCATGAGGTATATTAAAGAGATTGTGTTTTATGAGTGAAAAGTATGATTTCATTGATTTTTATATATTCATGGAATAATGTTTTCATTCTTTATTTTATAACCCTTACTGAGATTTTTATTCTCATCCCAAGTTTTTGAAATGTTTTTCACAGGGTATAAAGATGGGTAAGAGAATGGAAGAATTCGAGAATATTTTCATCAAGAAAATAATTCTTTTTTTAAGGTGTTTTATTGTTGTGAAAAAATTTGATATAGTTGAAGTGTCTAATTTTTAATATTTGAGATAAAATGTAATAGTTATGGCCTAATTATCTAAAACTCTAAACCTAAAAAGATCTTTAATGTGAAAGAAAGTAAATTCTTGATCAAAAATCATGATATTGTATTGTTTAAGACTGGGGCCTTATAATATATGATATTTATATCATGTTTTAAAATAATTAAATAATTAAATCATCATCTAAGTTAGATGAACAAGAAAAAAAAGTCAAAATATATATAAAAAACAAAGTAGATATTACCAGAAATGTAACATTAACATGGAATTGTTAATAACTGGATAATATAAAGTCATAAGTAAATTAATTTTGGTATGATATATAAGAATATGTTTCTTTGGTATATTTATAATAAACTAATATTTATTATACATAATTTTTAATGTGTATGAAGAAATCCAAGACTTAGGGTAAGGGTTTTCTCATCTCACTTTTATTTCTGTGAGACTTATGCCTTATTCACTGGTCATTTATTTTGTGTGATGTATATACTACCCATGAGTGTAATATATTATTACTACACATAATATTATTATTATTTACATATCCATTTTATGATATTTTTTCTTGGGGTTTCTGGTTTAAAAGTTGCCAAATCCGTAAAGTAATTTAGTCTCAATTTTCCTTCATTGAGATATATACCATGTTATGAACCTATATTATTCTATGAGGTTAATATACTACCCTTTTGAGTGTTATATTATTAATATAATTCTTTTAATAATATTTTAATCTTCATTTAATTTTATTATTTCATGGGTATTATGATTCAAAGTTACCAAAGTAGTAGCATTTTATTGCAACAATCTCATCCTTTGTCAGGATTCTTTATAATTATGCTTCCATTGATTAACTATTATGATCCATATCTCAATAAATCCCTTTAATGTTATTATCATATGGTTATTAATGATATATTCATGTAATGGTTCCATTTTTTCACTCTTTAGTACTTAAGATAATTAAGAATTTGTTTTAATAAAATATTACTTTGTTTCTATTTTCAGTCATAAATCCATGTTCCTCTCAAAACCATGTTTTATAAAAATGTTTTCAAAAATTTTTTACTATGATTTTTAGAAGAAAATTTTACCCATGTTTTACCTATTTTGTCAAAATTGGTTTTAAGAGAAATATCCTAATCATTTTCTGAAAAAGGTGCTTTTCTAAACTTTTTACTATACAAAAGGAATTCTCAACATGTATGGATTTACATCCTATCATGACCGTTATTTCTTTGAAACTTACTTTGTAAGTTTAAAAGGTTAATTTTTTTTTAAGAAAATATGTTTCCCTAATATTCTTGGAATTCGTTATTTTTAAATACGTTTTCAAAGGAAATGTTTTCAAAAAATATTATATTTTAAAAAGTGTTTAAAATTGTTTTCAAAGATTCCTTTATTTGATTTCTATGTTTTTTTCAAAGGAAAATGTTTTATGTTTTAAAATTCACTTTTCAAAGTGGAAAGGATATTTTCCTCAATATATGTTTCAAATTATTTTAAATGATTCCTTTATATGTTTTCAAAGTGGTTTTTAAATAAAATTTATGTTCTAAGTGATCTATCAAAATCATTCTCCATCAAAGATGACATCCCTTTATAGAGTTTATGCTTTACTAGGGATATGATCCATGGATACCATTCATATTATTTATTTGAATGGTTTATGGTTTTATGGAATAATTTTTATGTAACCCATTTATTTTCTATGAATAAAACATGTTTCAAATAGATTGTTATAAAACTCATTTCTTTTCCTTTATCAAATCACATTTCAAGGAGATTAACATGAAACTCATGTATTTCCCTTGGGATAATAAAGTTATAAAAGAGTAATTGTTTTAATTATTTTTTATGATGATATGAAATATATTTTTTCTTTATTCATGTTGTGGTTTATATACGTGGATATTGTAATAGGGTGTCCCAGATAGCATTGGGTAAGCTCCTTACAGCTTATACGATGGGGTGGCACATATAGAATCAAGTAATCCCTTTATAACTTATACGATGGGGTAGCCCAAATAGCATTAGGTAAGCCTGTTATAGCTTATATGAAGGGGTGTCTTATATAGAACTGGGTGAGCCTATTATAACTTGCATGAAGGCTGGGTCCTATATATCCCTCCAATGCATTGGGTAAAGATTTATATATCATAATATAATGATGGGAACAATTTGAATAGCTTGATACATTATGGGAATAAGAGGAAAGATGATCCACTATAAGTAAAGGATTGTGACAGGGGATGGTGGTGTGTCTCTCCCAGTGGGTGTAGTCCCCATGAAGTGACCAGATAAGTTTTTTCAATGAGACTTGTCTTAGGGAATGTTTTTACATGTTTATAATTCTTCTATTAATTCTATATCTTACTACTATGTTATTATTTCATGGATTATGATATTCATTCTCTTATGATTCATGTCATATGAACTCCCAATCATTATTTCAGGAATATTTATCCTAATATTTGATATGAATGTTATGATCTTCTAATGCTATGATCTTGTTCTCATACCCATATGCTCATGTTATTCTTATATATCTCATTTGTTTACCCTTACTAAGCATCTGAGCTCACCCCTTATGTTTCCATTACTAGGGTTATAAAGAAAGGTTTTAAGTGGGAGTACTAAAGGGAAAGATATTTAAGGGATATATTGAATATTTTTTACCAATTTATAAGAATATATTTCCAAGTTTCCAAAAACACTAAACTATTGGGGTCCTTAGCCATGTACTTTTGTAATGAGATAAATATTAATCTAAATTGATTTAATATCCATGTATTTTAATCTTGGGTTGTTATAGTTGGTATAAAAGGAATGTTTTAGTAAACATTTGGAAACTAGGATAATAAAAGTGTAGTGATATCCCTAGAGATATTTCTAAGTATATTTCTAGGGATGTATCTAAGTATAAGCCTAAGGTTTCATATATTTAAAATTAGGTTTCATGATTTTGGTATCCTATAAGTAATTTTTCATGATTATGTGGTTTCTGCTATGATGAGTGTTTCTCATCCTATTCTTTTTGGTTTAATAACAGGAACTAGAAGGAACTTGGTTAACTTTGAATTTTTCATATGTGTAAAGTATGGGAATTATGAAAATTGGTTTCCTAAGTGTAAATCTCATAAAAAAGAAAGTGGAAGGTGGTATGGGTATTGGTTATACTGCTGAAGATAAATGGACTGAAAAAAAACATGTGAATGGTATGGGATGTTATAATAGTATTGTTTACATTAAATGTAAGAAGCATGATTAGACTGAGGTTGAGGAACCTTAATACATGTTTCATATTTCATATTCTTGGAAAGGGTTTTTAAGGAATAATATTGTAAAGCCTGAGTAATGGTTTAAGAATAAAGTTGGATTATTTAAGTGTATATTTTTTTGAATTCAAATACTACATTATAAAAATCATGAAATATATAATTATTTTTACTATAGGTTTTTCATTAAGGTTTTAAAATGATATATTTAATGGTTATTAAGAAATAGAAAAGTGGTTTAATGTAAAGGAGATATTTTTATTGGGTAACACTTAATATGTTCTTACTATTGAGATAATGAGTTGTGGATTAAGATATTTAGGATATAAATAAGTAAATTGGATGGTACTTATTACCTTAGAACTAATAAAGGACTTGTTTAAAAGGTAGTTTATTCTATCATGCATGGAGTTTATATCATTTTTGTATTTAAGTAATATATCCAATAAAATTTTGAATAAAGAAACACACATGTTTTCAATAAGTATTTATTGTAATTACTATGTTTCAATAGAATTCATGATGAAGGTATTCACATGTTTGTTATGTGAAAAATAAGAGGCACTTTATGATATAGGGGGGATCAATGCTAAACTATTTTTGAGAAATTTAGAGACCATATTTATAATTTTTTTGACTTCTATCTTTTGAAATGGTTATATGGTTATCCATTTATAGAATAGTTTATGTTAAACATCAGATGAGGTTTTATATATTAAATTATTATCTCTCCATATGAGGATTTATGGATATTAGATAACTTGTGATAACCTTTTTGTTGTGATAAATACAAATGGAATGACTTATCATTCTATCTATGGATCTCATGATCTGCTAATGATTATGAATGAAAAATTCACCTTTATTTCTTGAAATAAGATATGAAGAGTAAATTGATCAAGGAAAAGCAAAGGTTGAGGTTGCCCTAAAATCATGTAAGAATATCTTCTCATGAAAATTATTCAACTTTAAGAAAAAGGGTATTGAAGTAAAAAAATTTCCTGTTATCATCATTTTTTATGATATGGATTGCCTTTTTCAAGCCTCTTTGGGTTATGGCTTTGTGATTGTTAAATTTATCTTTACCATGTCTTCTATCACACTCTATTATAACTTTATAGTTATATTTCTCTTCAATGTCTATTTTTTCACTTATCACCTATGTTATAATATTTGGAGACCTAGTGATGAGTTACTTTGGATAACCATTATGTTTCTAACTTTCCCTTTTTAAATAATTTTTAGTAATCAATTTTACAATGTGGGTTTCTATGAAAGTAACATTAAACTATTAAATAATTGACAACCCAAATGAATTTATATGGAGAAATTCATTTTAAGGTGTCTTAGAATGAAATACCTTGATATTTTGTGGAAAAAAATTCAAATTAATTTAATATTTTTGATATTTTATATTTCACACAATGTAGAATTAGCTTGTGTTATATGAAATCACTATGTTTTTCTTTCATTTAACACAAAACCAAGTTATTCTTACACTATACGCAAAACTTAGATTATATATTAGTACACACAACACTATATAAATACTGTATTTTACACATTGCTTAATTTCTTCGATATCTTGCATTATATGCAAGGTTGACTTTTACCAAACTAAAATATACTATTAATATTTTTATTTCCATATTATTATATTTACCACCTAGTTATTAGAATGGATGTTATAAATAAGATTAACTAAAATGTGAAAATATTATTTTTCACATGTAAATTAAATGATTCCTTTGGTTATCAATTATTTAGAAATGAATGTAATAACTATTTGAAATTAAAGAAAGTACTTTTCAAATAAAACTATTTTTCTACGTACAAACACAGTTTTATCTCTATAAATTAAAAAAACCAATTTTAATGAATTTTTTCAGTGAAATTTACATATTATATATTAAATAAATATTTTTTATACTCATATAATATATTTGATAGGTATAAGACAATAATAAACCCACTTTTATGAATAAAAAGATATATTTTTCTAAAAGGTAATTTTATTTCCTTTTATTAGAGAACCCATTTAAAATATTATTTTGGACATTTTTATAATTTTTATTTGAAAAAATAAAATTCATTCTTTAAATCAGTATATCAAAATTTATTTTGGGTTATTTTCTGGTATTTTTTAGAGAAGTTTCATATTTTGAAGAAAAATGAAAGAACACTAAATTTTAATTGAAAACTTATTTTTCATCTGATTTATTTATATAGTTAAATTATATTATAAAATGGTTTTAAAGAATAATTATTTTTTTATAAAAAAAATCCAGAATATGTCATTTTAATCAATTTAACATTGAAATTGGATATAAAAAACATTTAAAACTTTTTAACATTTTCGCTTTGAAAACTCGTTGTCTCATCCAGTTTACAGGACTAATTTTAAATTTATTTCTTCCAATTATTTTTTTAGAATTTTGAAAAATGTATTCCATATTTTTAATTAGACTAATTTATAATTTCAAGTAATTTTAAATTAGTACTTTACAAAAAATATTCATGAAAGTAATGAAAATAAATTACAGTGATTAAGATAAAAACGAGTTTACATAGTGGTTAAACTTTAACTTAAGGGGGAAAATACCCTAGAAAGATTTAAAAAATCAATAATATGGATATATTTCTACCATATAAATAATTTAATATAAAATTTATAATTATTGGAGGCACATGATGTAATGGATACCTATAAATAGTGTTTACCTTTTTAGATTTACATGAATGACACTCCTCCACTATAAAAGGGCAATCACCCCCCCCCCCCTTCCCCCGCACTTATTAAGAGCTATAAATAAATTGGTATTAGCCAAAATATACCCAAATATCCTATAAATTTACCTCATTTCATCCTATAATCCTTAATTTGTTCATAAATCCAACCAAGGAATCCCTTTTGTGTAAACCAAAAGGAGTTACCCAAAAAAAGAGGTAACATCCTTCCACAAGATCTTTTGTTTTATTTAATTCTTCATCCCCAAGATTATTATTATTACATGATTATATAATAAAATAAGTATAATATATATTTATATATTTTAAAATAAGGTCTATACCTTCACCTATACACAATTCCATCAAATTGGTAACAAACTTACCATCCATGTGTACAGCGGACTACCTCCTCACGAAACGATGTCATTTTTTTTATTTACCACCTATAATGGTTGGGAATTATGATGTAAATACTTTTTTTATATGATATATATTATATTTATGATTTATTTATTCGTATTTTATTATTATATAAAACATACCTTCACGGTTTCTATTTTTTGGGAATATGATAACGTAATTTTTTGGACGTGTGGACTACCGCCTCCTCAAAGCGATGTGATTCATCCACACCTTACATAGAATATATTATTGATGGTTTTAGTAAATTTTTATGATATATATGACATAATAATTCTACTATAATTATAAAATATATATACATATATTTCTTTTTCTTTATTTCTTTCAATACGACAAGAAAATAAAAACAGCGTTCATGCGTACGTACGGTCAACCATCTTCATGAATGGTGTATTCCATTTCATATTTATATATTTTATATAATATTAAAAATATTTATATACTGAATATATATTATATTTATATCATTTTTTAAATTCTTTAAATAGTTAAATCATGATCTAAGTAAGAAGATCATGGATAACAATTCAAAAACATATACAAAAAAACAAAGATATTACTTGAAACGTAACATTAACATGGAATTATTAATAAATTGGTAATATAATGTTATAAGTAAATAACATAGGGTATGATATATAATAATATGGTTATATGGTATGTGTATAATAAAATTATATTTATCATAAAGGATTTTGAACATGTATTAAGAAATTCATGAGTTAAGGTAAGGGTTTTCTCTTCTCACTTTTATTTCTGTGAGACTTATGCCTTATTTAACACTCATTTATTTTGTGTGGTATAAATAATTCCAAATAATTTATTGTATTAGTATTATAATTAAATTTATTTGTATTTAAATATCCCTTTTATTCTCTTTCTTTCATGGGGTTTATGGTACTGGAGATACCAAATCGCTAAAGTAATTTGGCCTCAATTTTCCTTCTTTGAGATACATGTTAGGTTATGCACCTATATTTTTATATAAGTGGAATATAATTGAATTTTACATTTTATATTATGAATATAATTATTTTTATGATATTTTAAGCTTTATTTAATGTTATTATTTCATGGGTATTATGATTCAAAGTTACCAAAGTGGTAATAGTTTATTGATACTATCTCACTGTTTATCAGGATTATTTATGATTACGCTTCTATTGATAAAATATTATGATCCATATCATAATAACTCACATTAATTTTCTTCTCCTATAGTTATTCATTATATCTTAAATTAATGGTACTATTTTTTCCACTATTTGGTACTTAAGATAATTAAGAAAATATTTTTTAAAAAATCCAACTTTATTTCTCTTTTTGGTCGAAAATATGTGTTTTTTAAAAACCATGTAATATAAAAATGTTTTCAAAAATATAATACTATGATTTTTATAAGAAATTTTTACCCATGTTTTACCTTTTTAGTAAAAATTAGTTTTTAAAAGGACTCTCCTTTCTATTTTTTGATCAAGGAACTTTTATAAACATTTTATGGTGAAAAATGAATGTTTCACATTTATATATTTACCCACCATCATGATTTTTTTTTATTTGAAGCTTCCTTTGTAAGTGTACAAGGTTAATTTTTTTAAGAAATTTTTTCCCGAATATCCTTTAAATTAATGTTTTTTAAGGTTCTTTTTAAAGGAAAAGGTTTTCAAAAAATTTTAATGATTTAAAAAGTGTTTAGAATGGTTTTAAAATATTCTTTTACATGTTTTCAAGTTTATTTTCATTGGAAAATGTTTTATGTTTTAAAAATATATTTTCAAATGGGAAATTATTTTTTCCTAAAGAAATATTTTCAATGTTTTCTAATGATTACTTTATATGTTTTCAAATTGATTTTTAATGAAAATTTATGTTGCAAGTGATATTTAAAAATCCACCTCCATGTAAGATTAAATCCTTTGATATAGTTTATGTTTTAATATGGATATGTTCCAAGGAGATAATTAATATTATTTCTATGAATGGTTTATGTTTGTATGTAATAATGTTTATGGAACTTGTTTTTTTTCATGGGTAAAACATGTTTCAAATAGATTGTTAGTAAACCCATTTATTTTCCATTGGTGAATCATGTTTCAAGAAAATTGACATGAAACATATTTCTCTTCCATGGGTTAATCAAGTTATGAAAGAATAATTATTTTAATGTATTTTTATGATGATATGAAAGATCTTTGTACATTATTGATGTTGTGGTTCATGGACATGGCTTATATGATTGGGTGGCTCAGATGGTGTAGGTAAGCTATTAAAACTTATATGATGGGGTGTCACAGAGAGCATCGGGTAAGCCCATTACACCTTTATACGATGGGATGGCTCAGATAGAATTGGTAAAGCCCATTATAACTTATATGATGGGGTGTCCCAAATATCACTGAGTGATCCTGTTATAACTTACATTATGGGTGGGACCTATATCTCCCTCAAATTCATTGGGTAAAATTTTATATCTCATAAGATAATGATAGGAATGATTCAATGGGCTTGATCGACTGTGGGAAGAATAAGAAACCAGATCCACTCTAAGGAAAGGATTGTGACTATGTGTGGTGGTGTTTCTTTCCCAGTAGGTGTAGTCCTCATGAAGTGACTATATATGTTTTTGAAAATAGCCTTGTCTTAGGGAATGTTTTTACGTTTTTATGCTTCTTCCACATATTCAATTTCTTTCTCCTATATCATACTTTCATGGATTATTATCTTGATTCCTTTATTATTCATGTCTTATGAATTGCCAATATTTATTCCATGACCCTTGATAATGATCTTTGATATTTAGGTATGATATTCTAATGTTCTCATACCCTTATTCACATGTTATGCATAAATATCTTCCCTGTTTACCCTTACTGAGCATCTAAGCTCACCCATTTATTATGTTTCCTTTACCTAGGATATAAATAATGGTTGTAAGTATGAGTACAAAAGGGAAAGGTATTTAAGGTAGATTTTTAGGATTTTTTAACAATTTAAAATATTACGGTTCCAAGTTTCCAAAGACAATAAACTATTATGGTCCTCATGCATGTACTTTTATAATGTGATGAATATTCATCTAAATTGATGTATATCCATTAATGTTATGAAAGGGTCACTATAACCATTCTGGGTACTAAATAACTAAAAGGTGACATAAGAAACCCCACTATCAATGATCAGACATCATAAAAATTCAAAAATATTGGCCAAGGATATTCTGACTGAAAAAATAAGTTGATCTTAGATTCTTTCCCGATTTTTTATACATATTGTTAGTAAAAATCCCTTGAATAATTTTTGGGATTCTGTGTTAACAATGGTGTGTAATGTGACTTTAATAGGATCCTACTTGATAATGGAAGTGAATTAAGGGGTTTTGGAAGAAGTCATTACAATTCCATATATATAACTAGAGTTTATAAATGATTACCTATGTCATTCCGTGAAGTGTGTTTCTAGAATACGAAAAATGGCATAGACTACTATAATAACCATAAGAGTAATTTTTAAAGGTCATTTGTATGATTCAATAGACTTAATTGATGATAGAAAATTATAAGTCATTCCATAACATAATTAGTCACACTAAAACCTAGCTAAGATGGTTAAAATTATATATTTTTTATATATACTTAGAATTATAACTTAAAATCAATTCAATTAGTGTTTCAGGTTCTTAAAACATTAATATTTCATGGTCCTTGGATTAGTCTAGTTTGAGTGAACTAATTGAAATATAATTATCTTCCTATTTTACCACATTATCACTTCATATATATTTTGATGGAGAAGAGTGTTCTTGATAAAAATAAATCAAGAATATAGTCAAGGGATTAGTTAATAAAGATTGGCATACCATAATTCACACCCCTCCCCCAGTTAGGGTCCTACATTTCCTAGGACTAACATGTTGTATTGAAACTAAAGTTTCTTGGTGGAGTTTACTCTCTTTGAAGATATGGAAGTGGTAATCAATAATAAAGGGATTCTAATCTTAGATGATAGTAATTTAAAACTATTTAAGAATCCAATGTATCACTACTTATGATCATTGGGAATGGATGTGTATATGACTAACATTCATGGGATTTCAACCAATATGGAGAGAAGTTATTTATCAGATAAAGACCAAAGAGAACTTGATGTGGACACTAAAGGAGTCAAAACATTGGGAGGATAACTATTAAATATTATATACCTGAATTTAATGTCAATTAAATCCTCAAATTATTTGTTGTATAAAATCTTCAACATCTATGAAGGAAATTCCAAGGTAATTAAAGCTAAATTTTAGGTACTATTGAATAAGTAATATAATCATAGGTTGTGTAACACCCCAAGATTTTGAGAATAAATTTAATATTGAATGCATGAAATGTTGAGTCTCTAAAAAACATGACATTTTTATAACCTAGCTAGTAAACATAACTTTACCACCCTGATGATTTGAATTTCTAAAATCTAACATACATAGTTGTGATCAGTAAGTTATTTAGAGTCTGATAGGACCAACATAATTTTTGGTGAATAGTAACATACCCTTGTGAATAGTTGTTGACGCTCCTTTTCGTCACAGAGTCTAAAGATTGGAAAAGGGAAATACCTTAGTCCAAATTGATTCATCCTTTGAAGAAACATCAAAAAATCGACAAAGGTATGAACAAGGAGAACATTGCCCATATGTCTCGCAAGTTCCCTCATGGTCGCACAAGTATACTTGTGTGCTGCCTAATGGTCGTGCAAGTGACTTGCGTGACCTATGTGATAATCGCCCAGGTCTTCTCCAGCCTATAAATAGACCCTGGGGGGCCCCATTTGAGGAAGAATTTTTTTTCAGAAACTCAGATTTAATCTCCCGGCGCCCTAGTCTCTTCTCAAAGCTTCTAAAACACTTCTAAGGTAATTTCTTACCTAGAACGGAAGATCTAAATAGGGGGAGGAAGGCCTAAGTGTTGAAACTCATCAACACTTGTGCGCCTGAGTGGCCAGCCCTTAAAAGAAATGGCCACACTTGCACACCGCCTTACTCCTTCAATATAACTTGCACGCCCCTATTCTGGAAGAACCTCAAGAGGATTATAAAGGCTTTAACCAAGAGTCGCTCAAGTATTACCTTGCTGGTTAACCATCGCTCAAGTACCCATGTGTCGCACAGGTATACCTGCATGACAGAACTTACACACCCATGCAGTACCTGCACGCCTTCCAGGACTTGCGCACCCCTACCTTTTTGGGTGCCCTTCTTGCCCATTTCACCCCTCTTAAGCCATTCCACCTCTCCTATTCAAGATTCAGTCTTCAAGACACTATTCAAAGCCATTCATGGCATGATTTCTTGATTTTAATTCCTTATTTGAAAGGAATTCTGTGGAATATCTCTAAAAACCTTGTGATTTACACATCTTTATGTCACTAAAGATTGAGATTTCATTCATTCAACCTCATCCTTTAAGATGAGATAACTCATTAACCTGGACCTCCTTTTCAGGAATAATCCCCAGTCATAATTCTAAAATCTGGGCCTTCTTTTTAGGAATAAGCCCCAGTCTTAATTCTCAAATCTGGGCCTCCTTTTTAGGAATAAGCCCCAGTCATAATTCTCCAATCTGGGCATCCTCCTTAGGAGTAAATCCCAACCATAATTCCATTAACCTAGGCCTCATTTTCAGGAGTAATCCCCACTCTCAAATATGGGCATCCTCTTGAGAAGGATGCCCCAAGTCCCTTAACCTGGGATTCCTTTTCAGGAGTAATCCCCAGTCTTAATTCCTCTTAACCAGTCCTAATTTACCTTTGATCTGGGATTCCTTTTCAGGAGTAAAACCCAATTATAAGTCCTATCCTAATTTGGGCCTCCTCTTTAGGAGTAAGCCCCAAGTTAGAGTATTCAAATCTCCATGAAGCACATATACCTTTATGGACCCTGTTCCTGGATTTCATCCCTGAAATAAATCCTAATTTATCCGAGCAGTCATACATACATAAGTCCCACATTATTTCTTATGATTGAATCTTCCATGGAACAATTGCCTAATTTTTACCAATACCTCTTGTTTCTCACACTGAGCATGACTCACGTGAGCTTAGAGTGTAAATGTAATTATGACATCCTTCTTTGAGCCATCAATCATAAACATCACACTCCCTTACTCGAACTATGTGGGTTCTGATTATTTTTCTAAACAAAGGATACGTAGGTATCCCATCTACGGGTTCGATCCCAACTCTGAAATAATCCATGTCCTTCTGAATGACAATAAACTTCAAGTGCCCCACTGAGTGGCTTTAAAACCATCCTGGTCATCATAAATGACCAAGATACTTCTATATAAATGTTTCGAAGGATACCATTGACCAAGAATCTCTAAATAGATACAGATGATTCTCTATTGATGAAGAACCTAGAATACATATAAAATATTCTCTAAATTTCCTACATATTTAATCATTGATTGTTAAATCTAAAGGAAAGATCATTTTATACTTGGTAATGTAATAAGGATTCACGAACATAACTTAAATCTATAAATAGAGTCCCGGAGTAGAAAATAATTCCCCTTAAAAAGGTGTGATGAGTCCGACCTCCCATCCTCTCGACCAATGAAAATTCCTAAGCCTCATCAGTCCACAAACTAATGAGCGCCTACCTTTGGAAAGTAGGTCCAAATGGATGTGGAATCATTGGATGTTTCCGGTTCTATGAAAAATCCAATTAGAAACTGATCAGAATGTTTGAACCACCCATCAAGGCAGTCATCCCCAAATTCCGAGGGAAACAAAAAATGGTGAACCCGACGTGAATCCTTAACCATGTTAAAATGATGTTTTACCTATTTGTTAGGCCCCTATTTAAAACTCAATGAGAGGGCCAACAAAAACAATCATTGAAATATGTGCTCATCCAAAAGATGTAGTGGCTGAATTTATCTTGATTACGTCTATTATATCAAAGAGGCACTCTTTTTCAAGATCTTCTGCATTTCTAGAATGGCTGCTCTCAAATTCACACCTGTGAATACTGCTGATGCAAATGCCACTATTGCTACTCCTGCTGGATCGTCGTCCGCTCTGAGAATGACATCACCTACTCAGTTTCTTCAACACTGGGTATCAAATGAGCTGGTTAAGGAGTACCTTCAACACAGTACCATCCCAAATCTAGTGGCTACCCGACAAGCCCTCCAAGTGAACAACTCACACCGGTCGTCCGGACAACGATGACCAGTGATCAAGAAGCAAGTGGTGCTGACTACCATCTCCAACCATTTCGGGTCGTTATCCCCGGAACGCAATCAACATTCGCTCCCTTATTCTGAGGAGGTGAATGAGCAGGTTCCTCAGGGCCTTAATTCAAGTAGACAGGAGTCCTTCCTGAGGGCTCCCACCAAAAATCGCCACTAGACTCGTGCAGCAGTGCACCCTCAACATGATGAGAGTACCGACTCTAGACATTAGGCTAAGGTTCCTCAAACCCGAGCAGGCAAGATGAACCACCAGAGGTGGAATCCGGTCAACAGTGTGCAGGTTCTCATCTCTGCCATCTCCGAAGAAGTCCACCAACCTAACTTGGTGGCAAGCAACGGGCGGGCACATACACCTACCCATTTTAATTTCGTTGTCCAGTAGACTCATCTGGCAGCATCATGCCGATCCTACCAGGAAATTCCGGCGGAGTACTATAGGCAGAAACATACACCTATTTATACATCATCACCTAGTCAGCAGGCTCGTCTAACTACATATTATAGAGCTCGTCAACCACGTTTGGTGAAGTTCAATCAGCAGACACATACATCTGCTAGTATTAATCAAGCCTACCAACGGTCTCGCTTTGTAGAATTCGGAGAAGTCAGTCGGAAAGCTCCGATGACAAACAGGAGGCAGACTCAACTCTCTACCCCCACACTTGAGTACTGTCAGGATTCACTAACAGGAAAAGGAGGACAGGAGCAGGCACATACACCTACTCCAAGCCTGGAATGGACGTATATCCTCGTTCCAGCAGCTGAAGTCACCAAGCATATTCTATCAATGGTGAAAGAGCAGAAGAAAATCCCTGCTCATATTCTGGATGCCTGCCAGGATATTATAACAACTTCAGCGGCATATCAGGGAAAGACACATAAATCTATCCCTACCAGTGGAGTGACACATCAAAAATTCACTCCGGAACAGACACACACATCTGTTCCGGTCCAAGAGGGTTGCGGGGAATACTCCCCTATATCATATGGACAACCAAGTCAGGCACATACACCTGATTTGAGCGGAGATCGTCAGCCTAACCTAGCCATCTTTCCTGATCAGGCGCATACACTTGCTCAGAGAAGCCACTTTCGTCAACAAGTGGTTTCCAAAGCGAGTAAGAAGGCGTCTAAGAAAAAGACCCGCCCAGCACAGTCAGGAGATCAAGAGCCAATCTGTAACAAGGCCTTGCTCGATGCTGGAGTTCTTGAAGACCTCAGACAGTTATCTATTGGAATTCAAGATTTTGTTCCCTCATTTCCCAATAATGGGAACATTAATTCCAAAGGTCTTCAACAGACACTTCCTCATGAAGTCTTGCTTCATGAAAATTTGGTCGATCTCAAAGTTTCATCTTCAGATGAGACCCACAGAAACACTTTATGTGGTCAGAAGACCAAGGAGCAAGAGATGTCATCTTTTGCTATAACCCATTATGGTGG
Source organism: Viscum album (assembly GCA_963277665.1). Lineage (NCBI taxonomy): Eukaryota > Viridiplantae > Streptophyta > Magnoliopsida > Santalales > Viscaceae > Viscum > Viscum album. The sequence goes on along the minus strand of OY728156.1, from coordinate 188,052,875 downwards.
TCCTCCCCATGATGATGAATTTTGCTGCAAATTCCTCTCCACAGTAGTGATTCACATTTCCCGAAAAATGCTCTTGTGGATAATGTAGTGCCAAGAAATCCCTCTTATCTTGAGGCACTTGCAAATGTGAAACTAGTCATGTCTGATGCTTCATCTCTAGAAGGTGAAATACTTTCTCAATCAGAAGATAGCCCAGGGTGTAGGTCATTCTCCGAGCCACCCTTAAGTCATGCATCTTCTAGTTTGATCAATGATTTCTCTACCAATCTTGTTGAATCTGATGAAGCAATAAGGAAACACCAACTCTGGTCAAATCAGGTAGAAGAATCTTCATTGAATGATAAAGAGGAAATGTTGAACATGAGAAAACAACTGGAGAAAGGTGAAGTGCCAGTCATGTTTTGGCCTCTGGCTGACTCTCAGTATGACATTCCTGAATTGTTGACGGAAGATGGAATTCATGATATTCATCTCAACATATAGAAAACTTTTTGTGAGTTTAAAAAGAAATTATTATCTTATGATGAATATGAAAATCATCCTAAGATAATAGAAAGGTTACGATGTTAGATTGATTTGGAATCTCTATCAGTCTCTCGATATCCGAAGGCTGAAAAGCAACAGAAATCCCTTCAACATTCATGCCTTGGCGCACTAAGAATATTGCGTCAGTTAATTTCCAATGCCCCATCTGGTATTCATGTTAGAGGATGGGGTGTTCATGGAGCACTGCATTTCACGGTGCTCTCCGGTCATCAAAGCCCATCGAAAATGGTCCCATGCAATGTTATTTCCCATAGCTGGCCATAGTCAATGGGCTTTGTTTCTAATCAAAAGATTGCCCAAGAACAGGCTTCAACTAGTTCCTCTCAAAATCAAGCATACATAGAAAAAGTTATTGAATTACTCCTACATCAAGAAAACGAGAATATTGAACAAGCCTCTCATATGGAGAAAGCACATCATCAAGTGACAGAAGTGTCGGAAATCATCCAATGATCTTTTGAACCAGGTGATAAAAGTGGATAGAGGTTAATGCATCCAGCAAATTTCCAGACTAAGGTTCGCAAGATCAGGATAGATTTTAAGAAAGTATCAGACATAGTATGTCAAGATCCACCCCAGTTTGCGAGACTGGGGACTCTTTTAAACCAACCCTCAGAATCAACAAATAGGATTCGTGGAATTGAGTGGGAATAGTAGGAACAGCCCCAGTCCACCAGACTGGGGACTTTTTCAAATCATCAATCCCCTCCTCAAAGAAAGTTGGTATTTTATCGATTGGGGAAGAAGCCTCAAGAGGAACGAAGAGCCAAATTATGAGTAGATTCCCTCCAAATTACGGTTCGTCAAGAAGTTCCTGAGGGATCAAATCAACAAAAGAAAATGTCTCATCAAAGACAGGAAAGAAGACAATATCACAAAAATGCTGATAGAAGGTATGTGATGCGTTATGCATCAATCAATGTCATCAATGTCGTTGTTGTAGATCCACCAGATGAGGCTCACTCAGGGGACTCAGATGAACAGGTTCCTGCTCAAGAAGATATATGCACTGACACAAATAAAGAAGGTGTGCGTACACGAAATCAAAGGATTACTCAGAACCTAGGTAATCCTTCGAGTAACCCACTTCCCCCTCTCCGAAAAGGATCCAACAAAGGGAGGGGAAAGAATAAGGTTACATATAATTCCTCTGGAGAAGGCCAATCACTCTCACTAGAAAAAAGGTTTGCACAACAGGAGGAAGAAATGAAGGAATTAATGAGGTTGAATGCAGAACTACTTCAAGGTAGTCTTATTCATGAGCATGCTGGAGTCATTCAGCCAAGGGAATTTGTTGCAGCTACTGAGATGGATCAAGAATATCCTCCTCTATCAGTACACACTCACAGGTCTAATCCTACAGGTCAAGTGCAACAACAGTTGGCAGTGCTACCATCAGTTGCAGCACCAACCACTACATCTGTCCATGCTCCAGTCATTGCACCTACCCAATTCCAAGTTCAACCGGATGTTTCTCAAAAGTTAATAACTACTATTGAGTCATTAACAGCTCGGTTAGAAACTATGGAAGGGAAACATGTGCAAGTTTAACCAGAAAAGAAATTTTACCCTGAATGGGTAGATTCAATCTCTCCTCCATCCAGTTTTGGAAACCCTATATTCCCTATTTTCAATGGATCAGGCACCCCTAAACAGCATTTGACGCATTACGTGTCTTGTTTTGATCCTATGATGGGAACTCCGGAGTAGCAAGAAACAGTAAAACTCAGATGCTTCGTACGGACCTTGCAAGGACCAGCCTTTGTCCGGTATACAAGCTTGTAATCCTGGTCAATTACCGGATGGGAGGATCTTCGCCAGAAATTCCTTTTTCAGTTCAGCTCAACTTTTCCAAAGACAACATTTTTCGATCTTAAAAACTGTAAGAAAAGAGAGAATGAAAGGGTCTCAAATTTCATTTCTTGATGGAAGGGATTAACATATTCCCTAAGCTTAGCACTCCCTTGAGAGGAATTGTTTCCAATCTGTGTGGCAAATCTGCGTGACGAATTATGCGCATCGTTAATCCCTATGAAATACATAGGAGGGTTTCGAGACCTTACTTCAATCGCTCAGAATATTGAAGATTCCCTTATACAGGCTAAGGCTAAATCTCATGTAATTCCATCAGCTCCAGGAAAGAGAATGGGTAAAGAAGAAACTGCTATAGTTATGCTTAAATAAGCACATATACCTTCATCTTATTGAAGGGCTCTGCCTCCTAAGCTCCAACAGCAAAGACTGTTTCGTCCAGATGATCAAAGTGATCAAAGATGAAAACAATTTGAGGATTTAAAGAGCAAAACATACTCTTTCCTAAATGAACAAGTTCCTGGTTACTTCATTTCGGCCCTAGAGAATAATTTGGTTCAACTTCCAAATCCCAAGAAGCCAAACAAGGAAGGATTTGAAGACCATCCCAATTATTTCCCCTTTCATCAAATTATTGGGCATCCCATCCAAGAGTGTTTTGTCTTCAAAGACCTCCTGAAAAAGATGGTCGACTCGGAACAAGTTAAACTGAAAGGATCTTCAGCCCAGGTAGCATGTGTCACTGCTACAGTTCCAAAAGCGGAAGGAAAATGGAAAGAAGTAAAAAGAAAAAATTCACAGAAGTATGATGATTGGATGGTCAGAAAGACAATCAACTGAACTCATGCTATTTTTCTAACACAATTAAAGAAACTGATTGTGTCTTCTTCCATGAATGTTGTGGAAAAACCCTCTTCATCAGAGGGAAAGTCCTCAAAGAAACGGCATGATTCAAATAAAGAAAAAGAATCAGAAGAAGAAGAGTATGTGTGTAACACCCCAGGTAAATAATGAATATGAAATTTTCATATTTATCCATATTTTTGAATAAAATATTAATATGACTTTAAAGGGGACGCTATGCTTGATGGCGTACCCAACACGCAACAACGAGTTTCTTGGGAATCTTACGTTGCACTCTAATAATAAAATAATATTATTTCAAATGGTAGTTAACATGTAGCCGTTGTATTGGAGGTAATGGATAGAAATAACTAAAATATGATTATATATGTTTTTAAATGTTTTTACATTTATCCAATAAAGGATAGAGGCTTAAAATACGGAAAGAATTCAATTTTGGGCATATATGCCCTAGTTTTCACTAAAGGTTCACTTATCGCCTTTTGATGGTGAACCATCATTAAATATAGTTTTGTTCACTCTTATACATTCTATTGGACCAAATAAAACTCTTCTTAAGAATCGGGACATCAAAATTTACTTTGTGTAAATTTTTGGTATCTTTCCGATAATGTTCATTTTTTTAATGAATAGTGTAAAATGTTGTATTTTAATTCAAAACCTCTTTTTAATATATTTTATTTATATGATTAGATTATATTTTTAATTGGTTTTAAAGTGAAATTAGAAAATATTTTTACCATTAAATCTAATAGTGGTCGTTGGAATTAATTTCACTTTGAAATCAGACTTAAACTAGTGTCAATCTTTTGATACTTATTATTTTATAAAAACACGCTATTTGCTCTGACAGTAGGAATTAATTATTAAATTAATTAATGTGACTAATATGTTTTGAATTTTTTAAAACGGACTTCATTTTTGAATTCAAATATCAAATATAGCTTAGGGTGAAGTTTTGGTATTTTTCTGAAAAACTCCAATTTTTGATGAATAGTGAAACCACTAAGTGGTAATCAAGCAAACTGATTTTTCAGTTAAATGAAAGTTTACCACTAATGTGTATTGAATTTCAAAAATCCGACATACATGGTTGTCCTTAAGAAGTAAAATTTGGTTCAATGGGATAAAAATAATTTTTTGGTGAATAGTAACTTATTAAGTTTTTAATCGCGATTAGTGGTAATTAGTGTAGTTTAAGGAATAAATAATTCTTTAATAATATGAAATGACCTAGACACATGTCCCAACCTTATTGGTTGTGTCATGGCCGACCAAGACAAGCCATGGGTCAACTTGGGGACCCCATGGAGACATTTTGGTTGGGAAATGACATAAATAACTTTTTATTTAATGTAAAAGTAAAAATGACACAAACATGATATGTTTTACTGAAACAATTTTTTAAGTGGTGTTATACAAGTTATATTTTTGATTATAAATATTAATTGGAAAGATAAAAATATTTCATACATCATATTATTTTTTTTATAATTTTTAGACATTAAATAAATTAAATTATGTATGACATAATAATGATGCAGCGATAACATCATTATTTGACGATTTAAATAAAATGGAAAGATAATGTAAAATCTATGAACTACACATGTCCAAAACTTATTGGATTAGTGGATTTCAAAGACCTATCACCTTATCCAAAAATTATATCAATGTGGGACCTTTTGAAACCGAAACACATTTTCAAATAAAGTAATATTTCTTTACTTTCCAAAAGTACCCCTCCTCTCCTCTTATAAAAGGCCCCCACCTCTACCTCATTTCACACACTCCTAAAGCCTTTGGCTCGGCCAAACCCTGCCCATTTACTCTCTCCACATCCCTCTCCTCATCCTAGAGGATTCCCTTTGGGCATAATCCTTTCAAAGGAAGCCTTTAGGCTCAAATCAAAAGGAGTTACACTTTTAAAGGTAATTCTTTCTCTCATGTTCATTTGTTTTATTTTGCTTCTCCAACCCCCTAAACTCTTTTTATTTATTTATTTTGTAACAAAACCAGTATATTCAATATACTAGGATGTTTTTATAAGATTTATTCGAGCTACACTCTCACACAACTACATCAAATGGTTAAAGAACATACGGTTTCCGTGGATGGTGAAATTCTGCCTCCCGAAACGATGATTGTTCAATACTCATTTAACACCTTCAAAGGTGGCCATTATGATGTCACTATTTTTATATATGATATATAATATGTTTATGTTTTCCTTATTCTTCTGTATTTTTCATTTTTGTCTTACCTTTATGGCTTCCATTATGGGTATACGCGATATCTTCATTTAAGGAAGTGCGGACTACCGCCCCCTCAAAGTGATTTGATTCGTTAAATACCATATGTGGGATGTATAAAGGATGGAAATATGATATTATATATGATATTATACTGTAATTATAATATACCTTTATATAATTATTATTACATTCTATAAAATACGAAATATAAATGAAAGTAGCGTTCATGCGTACGTACGGCTTACCGTCTCCATGAACGGTGCATTTCATTTCTTACCTCTAAATGATTATGTAATGTTATAAATGCATGCATGTAATGGATATATATGACATATATGATATCTACATCATTAATACAATTCTGGATATAATAAACATTTGGTCACACGAACAACATGTAATTGTAAGAAGTCCACTTTCGACTTAAGAACCAAATATCGGTAAAACAAATATTATTAACTTAAATGATTACATAATGTTTATTACATGGTAATAAGTGGTATAAAAGGAATAATTAACTTGAAAAAGGTTCTTAGGGAAGCAGACATTAACTCAAGTTTATTATTCAGGAGATTAAAGAACGATCGAGTCAAGTCGGACCCGAAGTAAGGGATCCTACTCCTCTCTTTCTTTTTAAGTACACACTTTTATGTCATTCCTTTTAAAGCTCATATTTCTTGTTATTGGGATGATATTTTATATTAAACTTACTGTAATTTTTATGTTCATGTGATGAGAGACCCTATTCTCTCTCATCAATCCATTTTGGATGTTTTGAGTGGCGCCGTTAGGCTGCCGAACTTTCGTAAGAGATCTAACCTCTCTCTTTCTTTTTAAGTACTCTCCTTTATGTCACTTCTTTTAAGCTCCTCTTTGTAATGTTGGGGGATGTTATTTTATATTCCTCTTTCTGTAAATTTTATTTTAGTGTGATGAGATACCATATTTGATCTCATCAATCCATATTCGGAAGTTTTATGTGGCGCCGTTAGGCTGCTGAGTTTTCGTAAGGGATTTTTCATCTCACTTTTATTCCCGTGAGATTTATGCTACATTTGCCACAATTTCCTTTGAGTGGTTTATGTACTGAACATTATTACACTCCTTTTGTAATATAATTCCATTTATGGGTATTTACATATTCATTGTATGACACTTCTTCGATGGGGTGTACTTTTCGAAAGTTACCCAAGTCGGTAAGGGAACCTTTCACCCTCCTCTTTTTTAAAAGACTTATTTTATTGGGTCTTTTAATTTACATATTTTTATGTTGGGATATTTTCTAGTACATCCTTATTGATGTAAATTTTATGTCCAAGTGATTAGATACACTTTTTATCTCTCATCAACTCATTTTGATGTGATGTCGTTAGGCTGTCAAGGGAACTTTTTAACCCAATTTCGATTTCTTTGGGTTCAACTTGTAGTCATTGAATATGTCATCCATTGAATATGTGTGATTGACCTTTTATTGTTTTACACTTAATATCCACTTATATTGGGTGTATATATATTTTTCACACATATTTTTGAGATTTATTTGTCCTTAATTTAAGGATACCTTCTTTATAAGGGATTTCATCACATTTGACATTTCTATTGAGGGTTCATTGTTGTTATGCACTAATTCACTCTTATATGGTGTATATACTGTCCTTTGGAGTATTATATCATGAATCCTTTTATTCTCATGATATTATAAAGTTCTGACTAAATGTTATTCCTCGATTATTGTATTCAAGTGTCTCTAATTTTGGTAAAACCCCTTTAACCAAAATATGGTTTTAAATGTTTTAATTATTTGTTCTTATTAATATCCATGATTTCAAAATGGTTTTAAGGATTTATTTATATGGATATTAATGGTTTAAAATTTTAAAAGCTTCAAGGTGGTATGGGACACTTTGATTCAAAAATCTCTTTATTAAGTGTTTTAAATGGTTTTGGAAATGGTTTCTTTTTGAATGGATTCATTATTTCAATATCCTAAAATGTTATATTGTGATTGAAATGTGGAAATGTTATGTTTCCATTATTCATGTTTTATGTGATACGATTATGTTATGGTTCTTGGTCATTGTTATGAAGAACGGGTGGTTCCGTGATAAACTAAGGGCGGGTGAGCCCGATATAGCTCTCCAATGCATTGGGTAACGCGAAGGAGTGAAACATTAAGGTTTCTCCGAAGAGATTTAGGGAATATACTGTGATGGGTATTCCAAACGTAACCAAGAGGGTTACTCCCTACGTAATAATGTTATGAATGCCTTAAGTTACCTTTTTGTCTTATGATTTCTATGATTTATTCATGGTTTGATGAGGTATGAAAGTGCCTTTGTTTTATGGGTAAAGTATGATTTCATTCTTATGTATATATGAACTCATGTTTCCTTTCCATATTTTTATAACCCTTACTGAGCTTTTTATGCTCATACCAAGTTTTTGAAATGTTTTTCACAGGTCAAGGGAAAGGTACATGATGTGACGATGGTGTCAAGGATGTGTCAAGAAAGAATCTGTGTTTAATTTTAAATAGGTTTCCGTTGATGGGAAGAATGAATATTGTCTTTTATGTAACCACTTTGTTTAAATGTGGAATGTAATGAATGTTTCATGATCTAATTCTCTAAAACTCTAAACCTGAAAAGATCCTCAATGTGTAATCTTGTAATAACTCAAGATTAAGTAAGGTTTAAGGCTGGGGCCTTATAGTTGGTATCAAAGGTCGGTTTAGATAACTTTAGAGGTTAGGGTATTCTTTAAGCATAAGTGACATTACCATAATGGTTAGGATTTCAGAAAGAGTCCTAGTTTTAGATAAAGTGAATGAGTAAGTGTATCTTAGTGTTTACCTTCCACATTAGTACATGATGTTTTTGTTGATATACTCACACTGACCTTTTTGGTTTTAGTAAATGGTTGGATCTAGTAGGCACCAAAGTGACAATGGGTTTCAAGGAAACTGTGGTGGTTCTCTGATTAAGATACTGGATGAGATGGGGGATTCAATGAGGAATCTCATAGTTGTTCTAAACAAACTATCAAGGATTCATGATCAACCACTTCAGACTTGGTGAGTTCTCTAATGCATCATGTATGAGATGTCCAACTCGATGTGGAAATTCAGGTAATAATTATTAAGGTAACCATTAGGGTTTATATGATCCTTACTTTTTAGGTAATTGTGGGTTACTCTATGATATGATGGAAAATGAAAGGAATGAGATAAACTTGAGGTTAAAATATGTTATGATTATTCTTGAAGATTTTATCTCATTTTGGGGAATGTTTTAAGATTTATATAGTTTTGGAAAAAGGACAACACGCAGACTGTGTGACATCCCGTCGCATCAGACAAAGCTGCGGGAATCGAACCCACAACCAAAGTGCGACTGGTATTTATCTCCTACCACTGGACTACGTGAAGTCCCTGGTTAGTTTGAATGATTCTTTCTGGTTATATGATTTTATTAATTAGGAGTAAGTTGATTTTGGGTTATTTATGAAAATGATTAACCTATCATGGAGGATATGTGATTAGGTTAATTACTTTTCAATACGGGACTTTAGGAGAAACTGATGTTGTTTGGAGATAAATGTTACGATTTAACTTGGAAGACTATGTGACTAAATCCTTAAAATGTTTGGGTTTCAATCTTAGATTGGTTTACTTTGAGGAATTTTTATGGAAAAATTGATTATAGAATGGTCCTCGCTGAACTTTGGGTTTTGTTGGACAAATTTTGGAGATTAAGAATAGATTTTCTTTTTATAAATGGTTATCCTTTTCTGGATTATCTGATCTTGTACTAGCCTTTTTGGTTTTGGTTTTGGTTAAAGTCTAAAGACATGGGAATTATATAGTTCTATTTTGTGGATTAGGTGATTCTCTAGAAGTTGATTATAGTACTCTTAATGTGAACAAGTCTTCCTAAATACTCGTCTTTTGAAGAAAATATGAGTTTGTGTAAGGAATCTAATAAAAGTTCAAAGTCAATATGATAAGTGATTATGTTTCCTTATGAATAAATTCCTCAATAAAAAGTAACTTAAAACAAAAATGTTGTCTATTAACTTTTCCTACTGGGGAATCGAAGACCGTTTAACCCATCACAAGTTTGTGATTTTCTCATGGTTAACTTTCTCCTAAACATGTTTTCTATCACTCTCCATCAGAACATGACCCTTTCTTTTTTCCTCCATGTCCATATTTTCATACTTGGAATCCTAGTATGGGTTAACTCGGGTGACCTTTGTACTTATCTTTCTTTATTTTAAAGTATTTGTTTTACCAACTTTTGTTCCGATGTGGGACTTTTAAGGATGTTTCCAAGCGCAATTTTAAAATTGCGAGGACGCAATTCCCAAAAGGGGGGAAGGATGTAACACCCCAGGTAAATAATGAATATGAAATTTTCATATTTATCCATATTTGTGAATAAAATATTAATATGACTTTAAAGGGGACGCTATGCTCGATGGCGTACCCAACACGCAACAACGAGTTTCTTGGAAATCTTATGTTGCACTCTAATAATAAAATAATATTATTTCAAATGGTAGTTAACATGTAGCCGTTTTATTGGAGGGAATGGATATAAATAACTAAAATATGATTATATATGTTTTTAAATGTTTTTACATTTATCCAATAAAGGATAGAGGCTTAAAATATGGAAAGAATTCAATTTTGGGCATATATGCCCTAGTTTTCACTAAAGGTTCACTTATCGCCTTTTGATGGAGAACCATCATTAAATATAGTTTTGTTCACTATTATACATTATATTGGACAAAATAAAACTCTTCTTAAGAATCGGGACATCAAAATTTACTTTGTGTAAATTTTTGGTATCTTTCCGATAATGTTCATTTTTTTTAATGAATAGTGTAAAATGTTGTATTTTAATTCAAAACCTCTTTTTAATCTAATTTATTTATATGATTAGATTATATTTTTAATTGGTTTTAAATTGAAATTAGAAAATATTTTTACCATTAAATCCAATAGTGGTCGTTGGAATTAATTTCACTTTGAAATCAGACTTAAACTAGTGTCAATATTTTGATACTTATTGTTTTATAAAAACACGCTATTTGCTCTAACAGCGGGAATTAATTATTAAATTAATTAATGTGACTAATATGTTTTGAATTTTGTAAAACGGACTTCATTTTTGAATTCGTAATATCAAATATAGCTTAGGGTGAAGTTTTGGAATTTTTCTGAAAAACTCCAATTTTTGATGAATAGTGAAACCACTAAGTGGTAATCAAGCAAACTGATTTTTCAGTTAAATGAAAGTTTACCACTAATGTGTATTGAATTTCAAAAATCCGACATACATGGTTGTCCTTAAGAAGTAAAATGTGGTTCAATGGGATAAAAATAATTTTTTGGTAAATAGTAACTTATTAAGTTTTTAATCGCGATTAGTGGTAATTAGTGTAGTTTAAGGTATAAATAATGATTTAATAATATTAAATGACCTATACACATGTCCCAACCTTATTGGTTGTGTCATGGCCGACCAAGACAAGCCATGGGACAACTTGGGGACCCCATGGAGACATTTTGGTTGGGAAATGACATAAATAACTTTTTATTTAATGTAAAAGTAAAAATGACACAAACATGATATGTTTTATTAAAACAATTTTTTAAGTGGGGTTATACAAGTCATATTTTTTATTATAAATATTCATTGGAAAGATAAAAAGATTTCCTACATCATAGTATTTTTTTTATAATTTTTAGACATTAAATAAATTAAATTATGTATGACATAATAATGATGCAGCGATGACATCATTATTTGACGATTTAAATAAAATGGAAAGATAATGTAAAATCTATGAACTACACATGTCCAAAACTTATTGTATGAGAGGATTTCAAATCCCTATCACCTTATACACGAATTATATCAATGTGGGACCTTTTGAAACCGAAACACATTTTCAAATAAAGTAATATTTCTTTACTTTCCAAAAGTTCCCCTCCTCTCCTCTTATAAAAGGCCACCACCTCTACCTCATTTCACACACTCCTCAAGCCTTTGTCTCGGCCAAACCCTGCCCATTTACTCTCTCCACATCCCTCTCCTCATCCTAGAGGATTCCCTTTGGGCATAATCCTTTCAAAGGAATCCTTTAGGATCAAATCAAAAGGAGTTACACTTTTAAAGGTAATTCTTTCTCTCATGTTCATTTGTTTTATTTTGCTTCTCCAACCCCCTAAACTCTTTTTATTTTTATTTTTTTGTAACAACACCAGTATCTTCAATATACTAGGATGTTGTTATAAGATTTATTCGAGCTACACTCTCACACGACTACATCAAATGGTTAAAGAACATACAGTTTCCGTGGATGGTGAAATTCTGCCTCCCGAAACGATGATTGTTCAATACTCATTTAACACCTTCAAAGGTGGCCATTATGATGTCACTATTTTTATATATGATATATAATATGTTTATGTTTTCATTATGCTTCTGTATTTTTCATTTTTGTCTTACCTTTATGGCTTCCATTATGGGTATACGTGATATCTTCACTTAAGGAAGTGCGGACTACCGCCCCCTCAAAGTGATTTGATTCGTTAAATACCATATGTGGGATGTATAAAGGATGGAAATATGATATTATATATGATATTATACTGGAATTATAATATAACTTTATATAATTATTATTCCATTCTATAAAATACGAAATAGAAATGAAAGTAGCGTTCATGCGTACGTACGGCTTACCGTCTCCATGAACGGTGCATTTCATTTCTTACCTCTAAATGATTATGTAATGTTATAAATGCATGAATGTACTGGATATATATGACATATAGGATATCTAAATCATGAATACAATTCTGGATATAATAAACATTTGGCCACACAAACAACATGTAATTGTAAGAAGTCCACTTTCGACTTAAGAACCAAATATCGGCAAAACAAATATTATTAACTTAAATGATTACATAATGTTTATGACATGGTAATAAGTGGTATAAAAGGAATAATTAACTTGAAAAAGGTTCTTAAGGAAGTAGAAATTAACTCAAGTTTATTATTCAGGAGATTAAAGAACGATCGAGTCAAGTCGGACCCGAGGTAAGGGATCCTACTCCTCTCTTTCTTTTTAAGTACACACTTTTATGTCATTCCTTTTAAAGCTCATATTTCTTGTTATTGGGATGATATTTTATATTACACTTACTGTAATTTTTATGTTCATGTGATGAGAGACCCTATTCTCTCTCATCAATCCATTTTGGATGTTTTGAGTGGCGCCGTTAGGCTGCCGAACTTTCGTAAGAGATCTAACCTCTCTCTTTCTTTTTAAGTACTCTCCTTTATGTCACTTCTTTTAAGCTCCTCTTTGTAATGTTGGGGGATGTTATTTTATATTCCTCTTGCTGTACATTTTATTTTAGTGTGATGAGATACCATATTTGATCTCATCAATCCATATTCGGAAGTTTTATGTGGCGCCGTTAGGCTGCCGAGTTTTCGTAAGGGATTTTTCATCTCACTTTTATTCCTGTGAGATTTATGCTACATTTGCCACAATTTACTTTGAGTAGTTTATGTACTGAACATTATTACACTCCTTTTTTAATATAATTCCATTTATGGGTATTTACATATTCATTGTATGACACTTCTTCGATGGGGTGTACTTTTCGAAAGTTACCCAAGTCGGTAAGGGAACCTTTCACCCTTCTCTTTTTTAAAAGACTTATTTTATTGGGTCTTTTAATTTACATATTTTTATGTTGGGATATGTTCTCGTACATCCTTATTGATGTAAATTTTATGTCCAAGTGATGAGATACACTTTTTATCTCTCATCAACTCATTTTGATGTGATGTTGTTAGGCTGTCAAGGGAACTTTTTAACCCAATTTCGATTTCTTTGGGTTCAACTTGTAGTCATTGAATATGTCATCCATTGAATATGTGTGATTGACCTTTTATTATTTTACACTTAATATCCACTTATATTTGGTGTATATATATTTTTCACACATATTTTTGAGATTTATTTGTCCTTAATTTAAGGATACCTTCTTTATAAGGGATTTCATCACATTTGACATTTCTATTGAGGGTTCATTGTTGTTATGCACCAATTCACTCTTATATGGTGTATATACTGTCCTTTGGAGTATTATATCATGAATCCTTTTATTCTCATGATATTATAAAGTTCTGACTAAATGTTATTCCTCGATTATTGTATTCAAGTGTCTCTAATTTTGGTAAAACCCCTTTAACCAAAATATCGTTTCAAATGTTTTAATTATTTGTTCTTATTAATATCCATGATTTCAAAATGGTTTTAAGGATTTATTTATATGGATATTAATGGTTTAAAATGTTAAAATCTTCAAGGTGGTATGGGACACTTTGATTCAAAAATCTCTTTATTAAGTGTTTTAAATGGTTTTGGAAATGGTTTCTTTTTGAATGGATTAATTATTTCAATATCCTAAAATGTTATATTGTGATTGAAATGTGGAGATGTTATCTTTCCTTTATTCATGTTTTATGTGATACGATTATGTTATGGTTCTTGGGCATTGTTATGAAGAACGGGTGGTTCCGTGATAAACTAAGGGCGGGTGAGCCCGATATAGCTCTCCAATGCATTGGGTAACGCGAAGGAGTGAAACATTAAGGTTTCTCCGAAGAGATTTAGGGAATATACTGTGATGGGTATTCCAAACGTAACCAAGAGGGTTACTCCCTACGTAAGAATGTTATGAATGCCTCAAGTTACATTTTTTTCTTATGATTTCTATGATTTATTCATGGTTTGATGAGGTATGAAAGTGCCTTTGTTTTATGGGTAAAGTATGATTTCATTCTTATGTATATATGAACTCATGTTTCCTTTCCATATTTTTATAACCCTTACTGAGCTTTTTATGCTCATCCCAAGTTTTTTAAATGTTTTTCACAGGTCAAGGGAAAGGTACATGATGTGACGATAGTGTCAAGGATGTGTCAAGAAAGAATCTGTGTTTAATTTTAAATAGGTTTTCGTTGATGGGAAGAATGAATATTGTCTTTTATGTAACCACTTTGTTTAAATGTGGAATGTAATGAATGTTTCATGATCTAATTCTCTAAAACTCTAAACCTGAAAAGATCCTCAATGTGTAATCTTGTAATAACTCAAGATTAAGTAAGGTTTAAGGCTGGGGCCTTATAATGTGTCAAAGCCTAAGTTGTCTTTGACTCTGGAAGACTTCATGCCATCTAATTCAAAGCCATGGCCACCGCCCCACAAAACGGAACAGCCTAAATAGGCTAATCAGGTAGAGTCTTCATCAAACTAAGAGTTAATCTTCTGTTCTATTAATATGATTCAATTAATATATCCATATTTCTGTCGCAGTTTCAATTTTGATGAGCCTGAATTCCCTGTATCAAACAAGGGAATCAGAGGAAGTTCCAGAGGCTCAGGATACAGGGGAAGATGTGGATATTTCAGAAGCCACTACTCCAATTCTACCCCTGCTAGAACTGTGTACGCAACAGAAACTCATGGTAGAGCCCTTCAGCAAGCTCAGAAAGAACAAGAAAGTTCTTCTACCAATAGAAAATTCAGTCCTGGCACAGTTATTTTAGAAGACCGGTTGAAGGTTCCATCCTCTTCCTCTCAGAAAGTAAATGGATCTAATCAGTCTAATCTTCCAAAACCAGGGATATTGCCAACTCCTATCCCGATACAAGATGCATCAACTTCCAAATCATCTGCTTCCAAGGTACCTGCTAAACCACATATTCCTGTTGGGAAACGCAGACCTCTAGATCAAAAGTATGATGTATTGAAACACTTGGCCCAAGTACTAGCCAAGTTATCAATTTTGGATGCTATAAATCTGTCAAAAGATCTTCGGGAAGCACTCATTGAGGCTCTGTTAAGTCCTCGGGAGTTTGAAACTGAAATTGCTGCAGCTGAAGTCTATCACATAGAGAATAATCCTGCAAAATACAATGCAATAATATCTTTTACTGATGAAGATGAAGATGATGTTGTGCATGGGCATATTAGACCTTTGTACTTATCTGGAAAGGTCAATGGTGTATACGTTCGAAGAGCTTTCATTGACAATGGTTCAGGAGTCAACCTCATGCCTATTCATACACTTCGTCAATTGGGCCTCACAGAATCTGATTTATCTCCTTCTACCATGATTTTACAAGGATATGATAAAAATGAACAAGAACAACTGGGCGAAGTTACACTCAAAACTCAGTTTGGAGATCTTGTATCCAATTCAGATTTCATGGTTGCTGATCAAGACTCAGCCTTCAACATCTTTCTTGGAAGACCCTAGCTACATCATCATGCGGCTATCCCTTCATCATACCATCAATGTCTCAAATATTATTTTGATGGTTAAGTTGGGACATTGTATGGTGATAAGGCCCCGTTCAAGACATGTGAGTCTCAATACATTGAGGCGGAATTCTATGACATGAAGGGAAGGGAGAAATCCATAACAAAGGAGATTACCAAAGTTAATGCTCCATATGGTTTGGAGAAGATTCCAGTAAATCCATTTACACATGTGAGTACATATTATGTGTTTCCTATCAGTCAAATTGACAAGATAGACCCAAATCAAAATACTCTTATGGAAAGATCTATAATGTCAATTACGGCAATCGAGCCAGAAAACATGGGCGAAATTGGTAACCTACCAAGCAGTGATGAAAGCACAAATGGTGACGTCTTCATTTCATCTTCTGAAATACAACAAGTCTATACTTCACCAATTAGGCCAGAAGAAGTTATAGCAACATCAGATGTGAACAATGATGTCGATTTTCAATCCATCATCTCCTCTTTAATACCCAAAGAAGACCCTTCATCGTCAATCAGGTCGGAAATGGAAGCTTCTTCTTCAAGATGTGAAAATTGTGACATCTCTTCTGATCATGAAAATTCTACTTTATCGCCTACTATGCAAGTAGAAACGGAAGAAATAACACATGATGAAGAAGAAGAGGAAGATCTCAGAGATGCTCCTCCATCATTTAAAGAGGGTATCTCTACCACTGTGGATGAACTCAGAGAAATAAATCTGGGTACAAAAGAAGATCCATGCCCCACATTAATCAGTGCGTCCATGACTCTTGATGAGAAAGAGATGTATATTTCTTTTCTAAAGAAAAATAGAGATATATTTGCTTGGAACTATACATAAATTCCCAGGCTTGATCCTGATGTTTCTACTCATCACTTGGGTTTACAAGAAGAACATCGAGGATTTAAGCAAGCTGCGAGAAGAACACACCCACCTTATGCTTCAAAAATTGAGGCTGAAGTGGATAATCTTATCAAAGCTAACTTCGTAAGAGAAGTTCAATATCCCAATTCGTTGGCTAATATTGTCCCTGTAAAGAAGAAGAATGGACAAATTATAGTTTGCATCGATTTCATAGATCTTAATCGGCATTGTCCTAAGGATGATTTCCCAATTCCGATTACAGAACTTTTAATTGATGAAAGAGCTGGCTATGAATCACTTTCCTTCATGGATGGATATTCTGGATATAATCAGATATGAATGGCCCCAGAAGATGAGGAATCCACATCCTTTAGATCCCCTCAGGGTGTGTTTTTCTACCGGGTAATGCCTTTTGGGTTAAATAATGCAGGGGCAACGTATCAATGTTCCATGCATTGTATCTTCAAACCCCTTCTTAGGGAAGTTTGTTGAATGCTATGTAGACAATTTGGTGGTTAAATCCAAACAACTTTCTAATCACTTGGCAGATTTGGAAGTCATATTCCGCAAGCTTCGACAACATAATTTGAAAATGAACCCCTTATAATGTGCTTTTGGGGTAACCTCAGGAAAATTTCTCGGCTTTGTTGTACGCCATCGTGGTATTGAAGTCGATCTTGAGAAGACCAAGTCAATCCTTGATATGTAACCTCCTTGAAATTTGAAAGAATTAAGAGGACTTCAAGGACACTTAGCCTATATTCGGCATTTCATCACCAATTAGGCAGGCAAAAGTTTACCCTTCACCAAATTGATGAAGAAGGGAGTCACTTACCAGTGGACTAAATAATGTCAAGAAGCATTCAATATTATCAAGAAATACCTCTTGATTCCACTGGTACTCACACCACCTATTGAAGGAAGACCACTTATCCTCTACGTGACAGCTCTAGAGTGATCATTGGGTGCCTTTCTTGATCAAAAGAATGATGCTGGGAATGAAAACAGCCTCTACTATCTCAGTCGAACTATGCTTGAAGCAGAAAATCGGTATTCAAATATTGAGAAGTGCTTCCTGGAATTAATCTTTGCAGTTCAGAAGTTGAGACACTACCTGAAATATCACGAGGTCCAATTGGTATCTCACAATAACCCGCTCAAATTCATCCTTAGTCGTCCAATGCTTACAGGATGTCTGGCAAGGTGGGCAGTTATTTTGCAGCAATTCAACATACAGTATGTGTCTCAAAAGGCGATAGAGGGCCAATATCTGGCTGATTTCCTGGCTGAACACCCTTCAGTAGAAGACATATCTTCAGATATTGAACTCCCTGATGAGGAAGTCTTCTCTATTCAAGAAAGTCCTCAGGCATGGGAAATTTATTTTGATGGTGCTTCCAGAAGTCCAACAGGGAGGAAAATGGAAAATCCTAAATTCAACAAAGTTGGCATAGGAATTGTGCTCATTTCTCCAGAAAAGGAGGTGTTAACTTATTCCTTCTTATTGTGGGAAGGTGGTACCAATAATGAAGCCGAATACTAAGCTCTCATCGCAGTTTTGGAATTAGCGCTTCAAACACAAGTGAATCACTTAAAAGTGAAAGGTGATTCAGACCTGGTAATCAAACAAGTCAATGGGGATTATGCCATCAGAAAAGAAGAACTAATCCCTTTGTATGATTATGTCAGAGAGTTAATGGCGGAATTCCATTCGGAACCGACATTTTCTTATGTCCCAAGATCACAGAATGCTCAAGCTGATGCACTGGATAATATAGCCACAGCTCTGGAAGATCCAAATCGGGCCGAGACAACCATCAGCATTGCCCACCGTCGTGCAATTTCACCTCATGTTCGAATCAGAACAGAGGAAATTAATGAAATTAGTCCCATTCCTGAACCGTATGGTCATACTATAGGATGGATGTCACCTATCAGGGAATACCTTCAAAATGGAACACTTCCACCTGATAGAGCCGAGAAAGAACAAATTCGGCGACGTGTGGTCAATTTTACTCTTTATGATAGCCCAGATCACCTAGAGAAAATTCTCTACAAACATGGTTTTGATAGAGTTCTCTTCAGATGCATTGATGGTGAAGAGACAATGGTTGTCATGAAAGAAGTGCATACAGGAGTCTGTGGTGCCCACCAGTCTGGACATAGACTGTCTGATCAGATTTGAAGGCTTGGATACTTTTGGCCTTCAATGATACAAGATTTTGTCGATTTAACAAAGAAGTGTCATTCATGCCAAGTACATGCCAACTTCATTCATCAACGTCGAGAGTTGCTTCATACAGCTAAATACTCATGTCCATTTTCCACATGGGGAATGGATGTGGTGGGACCTTACCCTTCGGCTACGTCCAAGAAGTTTAAGTACATTCTTACTACTACTGAATTCTTTTACAAATGGGAAGAGGCAATACCTCTCAAGGAAGTCAGTTCTAAATGCGTTGTTAGCTTCATCAAGTCTAACATCATTACCAGATTTGGTGTCCCTCATACCATATTGACAGACAATGGCACCAACTTATGTTTATCTGAGGTGAAGAAGTTGTATCAAGAATACAACATCAAATCCAACCATTCATCTCAGTATCATGCAGCAGCCAATGGCCAGATAGAAGACTTTAACAAGACTTTTTCAAATATACTGTAAAAGATGGTGGATAAAGATAAGAGGTCATGGCCTGATAAACTCTTTCATGCTTTATGGGCCTATCGGACTACCACCCGCACTACAACTCGGTCTACTCTATATTCACTAGTATATGGAATGGAAGCCGTCTTGCCCATTGAAGTTCAATTGGCTTCGCTCAGAGTAGCCATTTGTGATCTGTCATCTATAGATGAACAATCTCAAATGTGATTGAATGAATTGGAACGGTTAGATGAGAAAAGATTGTGCACTTTTCACCACTTGGAAATCTATCAGAATCAAATAGCACGAGCTTTTAACAAAAAAGTTCATCTTCGTTCATTCACTCAGGGAGAATTGGTATTAGTTCTCAAAACTCCAATGATACCAGGAACGAAACCTCCCAAGCTTGATCCAAAATGGGAAGGACCTTACTCAATACATAGGGTCTACTCCAATGGAGCTTATTCATTAATCTCAATGGACGGAGAACTCATCACTACTCCAACCAATGCCAGATTTTTGAAGAAGTATTTGGTATAAACACAAAATACATCATATAAATGGTCCAGTATGACCTTAAACTACACCACTTTCCAGCAAGACGTTAAACTGCATCATCAATGGTCCATTAATATAACCCTAAACTATTTGCACCATCGTCCCACACGACGTTAAACTACATAAAAAGTTCCCTAAATGGTCCAGTATGACCTTAAACTGCACCACTGTCCAGCAAGACGTTAAACTGAATCATCAGCGGTCCATGCATATGACCATAAACTATTTTCACCATCATCCCACACGACGTTAAACTACGGAAAAAGTTCCCTAAATGGTCCAGTATGACCTTAAACTACACCACTTTCTAGCAAGACGTTAAACCGCATCATCAACGGTCCATGCATATGACCCTAAACTATTTTCACCATCGTCCCACATGATGTTAAACTGCAGAAAAAGTTCCCTAAATGGTCCAGTATGACCTTAAAATGCACCACTGTCCAGCAAGACGTTAAACTGCATCATCAACGGTCCATGCATATGACCCTAAACTATTTGCACCATCATCCCACATGACGTTAAACTGCGGAAAAAGTTCCCTAAATGGTCCAGTATGACCTGCACCACTGTCCAGAAAGACGTTAAACTGCATCATCAATGGTCCATGCATATGACCCTAAACTATTTGCACCATCATCCCACATGACGTTAAACTGCGGAAAAAGTTCCCTAAATGGTCCAGTATGACCTTAAACTGCAACTAGGTCTTGTATGAACTTAAACTGCATTAACAATGGTCCATGAATATGAACCTAAACTATTTGAAAGTCCCTTACGTCCAGCAAGATGTTAAACTGTGACGTCCTAACTACATGATGTTAAACTACATAGTCATCAAAAGTCATGTATGACCTTAAACTACACCACCGTCCAGCATGACATTAAACTTCACCATCCACGGTCTATGCATATGACCTTAAACTATTCGCACTTTCATCCAACATGACGCTAAACTGTATCGTCCTTTTTCGTCTAATATGACGTTAAACTATATTGTCATCATCGTCCTAACTACATGATTCTAAACTGTATAGAAATTCCTTGATACGTCCTACATGACATTAAATTGTACTTTTTCCCTGCTATATGACATTAAACTGTGCATCACAAATAGTCCTAACTGCAAGACTTTAAACTGCATAGTCCCTTCATACGTCCTACATGACGTTAAACTGAGTATCGTTAAGGTTGTTGCTACCTCTTGTCTCTCACACTGAGTATGACTCATGTGATCTTAGAGAAAACCTCAACCATAACACTCTCTCTGGGCCGCTAACCATGTGTAAGTCCCAACATCATTTTTTTAGGTCATTGTCCCCAAGAACAACTTGATCATTAATTCATTCTTTAATTTAACTACGTGGACTTTGATCCTTGCCTTCCAGGCTGGGTGTGTAGGCAACCTCCCAAGGTTCAAGCCCAAAATAAATCTCTTCACATTGGTTCACCTTCATCTCATACGATGTTGATTCATGAAACCGCCCCTAGAATCGATATCTTTACATTGGTTCACTTTCTTCCTTTTTATACGATGTTAAACTATACAACAATTTTGTCCAGTATGACAATAAACTATAATATTCTTTGATACCCTCACTTGAGAGGGAATCATTATTTACATTGATTTTCAATCATGTTTCATTTCAAATACTACGTGCATACATGGCAATGCCCAAACCATTTATCTTGGGTTAAACCATCATTGTACTAAAGTCCCCTTTCACCCTTCACATGTACAAACCAAATTTGTACAGAGGGTATGTCTAGAACTATGTGGGATTGATTCCCATCCTTATGGGATATGTAGGAATTTTTGGGTGTCCCTCGAATCCAGCCCCAAGTATTTGGGCCTAACCCCAAATTCCACTTTCAGTCCCTTGGCTGAAAAGTCCCCATGAAAACACACACTGTGTATTTCTTATAATGGTCCAAGCTCTATGACCCTAAACTAAGATCTCTAATCCTTTTGTCCCATACGACGTTAAACTCTAGTTTAAGAACTACGTATGTCTTGATTCTCATCATTATGGGATACATAGTGAAGTCCAACATAGGACCCAGCCACAACATGATTATGGTTAGCATTGATCTGTGTATCTCTGTATACATTGGACAATACCCATCATTATGTGTCATAATCCAAACCTTAAATATTTTAATATCTTCATAACCCTTTTCATGACTTCTAGTCACAAAAATGTTAAACTTCTGAGAATTCTTTTTCCTGACTATTCAGCACGTTCCCTTAGGTAGCCTTGCATAAACAGTCTACATAACGGACTTGTTATCCAAAAGATACTATTTTATTTAACTATGTATCCAATGCCCTTAGGTGGACCTAAATAATTCAACCCCCTAATAGGTTTGTTAAATAATGGTAGCTTCATTCTTGGGAAGAAAGCATCTTTTGTCCTTATTGGTCTTAAATGACAGTATGTAGGGATCCGCAAAAATGGTCATCCTTAACATATTTGTCCCATATCCTTTTTCATGATTTGAAAAGTATTCAAGTCTATGGTTTATATTCTACTTCCCTACGTTTGGGTCAGACCTTCGTAGGAGTGATATCTATTCAGTTCTTTGATAATATTGTTTGTAAATATCTTCTCCATATTCAAGTACCTCTTTCCATACAGCAAACTCTATACTTTGGAAAATTTGAATCTCCATAAACTTTCACTGGCTTTTGGCACTAGGAAAGTAAATTTCTGAGAGTTCTTTTGCCTGACTATGTAGCATGTGCCCATAGGCGGCCTTGCATAAACAGTCTACATAACATACTTGTTAGCCAAAAGATACTATTTTATTTAACTATGCAGCCAATGCCCTTAGGTGGCCCTGCATTATTCAACCCCCTAACGGGTTTGTTAAATAATGGTAACTTCATTCTTGGTAACTACTTCTTAAAATTCCTTTTAGCTCTTTTTCATATCATTCCTCAGATTCAAATATTCTTAAGTAATAGTTTACATATGTTTTCCCTCATACTTGAGTATGGTACTATGTTTTCAGATGAATTTTCAAGGAATTGAGTCAATTATAATTCATTCGGTCAAAGATATTTCAACCTTAAACATTAGCCTTTTTATGTCCGATGTGCATGACTTTAAACTACCCACAAAATACAAAGGAACTCTGAATAAAAGTCAAGTTCCAAGCTCACTAAACATGAATTTTGTATGATTTAGTTAATATTGAGCAATTAAAAGATTCAAAGTTTGTAGGGTTATTTATATTAATCCTAGTAAAAAATCAAACTATGATTACTAGGCCCATTGGCTTAGGTAAAATCTAAAGAATGTAGCAAAAGAGAATGCAGGTACAAATGAGTGAAGGTGAAAGTGTTTTTCATTGATGCACAAGAGTTAGAAGGACATTCATAGATTGGAGTCTCTTCCCTTTTCCAAGGAATTACAAAATAATTTCAACATAACTCTTCATTTGATTTACAACATCCTGAGCTTCATCAGCAGCCACCTATAATTCATTCATTCAACTGGATACCATAAGAGATGCAGTGATACCAGCTCTTCTTGGAACAATTGTAAAAGAATGTTCTTGAGGAGGATTGAGAAAATTTTCTACTGATCAAATAGTGACTCTGTTTCTGTCTAAGAGACTTGGAAGATGGATACATGGATTTGAGAATGAAGCATTGGAATTAAAGAGCCATTTAGAGAGAGTACTCTTTTCATATATTTCTCTAATGCCATGTTTGTCTTCTCTCCACCAACCGAAAGCGGAAAACATTTCAGCCCATCGGTTTTCCATTTTCATATCTGCAAGGAAATGACATGGAGGAAAAATTGGAAAGTTCACACCATTGTTTTTGCTCTTAATGCACAGCATAACCGAAAGAGAGTAGTAGTGTAGTTGCATTTCAGGCATATAGTTCTTTGCATCTGGAACATTGACTCCTTGAAGATGACCATGACCACACAGTGGAAGATAGATGCTCTGTGTGAAATTAAGATAATATTTCTTCAAGTACATGGCCAAATCTGGGAGAGTGCTATCACAGATATCATAGTAATCATGGCCAACAATGTTCATCATGTCATCAATCCGCTTGCTAGCCAGTCCATCAGCCATTCCGATTCTCTTGGGAGCCATTAAATCTGCACAAGAGTTGAATAAATTAACAATTAAATGGATTGATTTTTCATAAACTTTGTGAAGAAATTTGAAAAATGGCTAAGGCATTAAGGCGCGCAAGTCTAATTTTGACGCTCAAGTATGGATGTGTTGCACAAGTGTTTGGAACAAAAGTATCACCGCGTAAGTCCAAATACCTATACAGCAGCGCGACAGCAAAGAAACATTGGAAAACAGAGCAACCTGTGCGGCTAAGGTGAACTGCGCGGCGAGAGCTCGAAGGTTTGAAATCTAGAAATCCGGATGATTTGTACAGAAGTGAGGCCCTCTATTTATAGATGCGGCCAGAACCCTGTGCGTTGTACCCTGGGCGACTAAAGGCCGTACCCCTGCACGCCAAACCCTGCACGCTCGAAGCTCATTTGCGCGCCCAGACTTGTGTGTCGCCTTTCCTTTGGTTTTCTTCTTTTCCTCAGAGTCAAATCCTCGTTTTCTCTCCGGATCCAACTCTGAGGGGGGAATTTTGTTGATGCTCCTTTTCGTCACAGAGTCTAAAGATTCGAAAAGGGAAATACCTTAGTCCAAATTGATTCATCCTTTGAAGAAACATCAAAAAATCGACAAAGGGATGAACAAGGAGAACATTGCCCATAGGTCGCGCAAGTTCCCTCATGGTCACGCAAGTATACTTGTGCGCCGGCTAATGGTCGTTCAAGTGACTTGCGCGACCTAAGTGATAATTGCCTGGGTCTTCTCCAGCCTATAAATAGACCCTGGGGGCCCCCCCATTCGAGGAAGAATTTTTTTTCAGAAACTCATATTTAAGCTCCTGGCGCCCTAGTCTCTTCTCAAAGCTTCTGAAACACTTATAAGGTAATTTCTTACCTAGAACGGAAGATCTAAAGAGGGGTAGGAAGGCCTAAGTGTTGAAAATCGTCAACACTTGCGTGCCTGAGTGGCCAACCCTTAAGGGAAATGGCCACACTTGCGCGCCTCCTTACTTCTTCAATAGAACTTGTGCGCCTCTATTCTGTAAGAACCTCAAGAGGATTCTAAAGTCTTTAACCAAGAGTCCCTCAAGTATTACCTGGCTGGTTAACCATCGCACAAGTACCCATTTTTCACGCAGGTATACCTGCGCGATAGAACTTGCGTGCCCACACAGTACCTGCGCGCCTACCAGGACTTGCGCACCCCTGCCTTTTTGGGTGCCCTTCTTTCCCATTTCACCCCTCTTAAGCCATTCCACCTCTCCTATTCAAGATTCAGTCTTCAAGACACTCTTCAAAGCCATTCATGGCATGATTTCCTGATTTTACTTCCTTATCTGAAAGGAATTCTGTGGAATATCTCTCAAAACCTAGTGATTTACACATCTTTATGTCACTAAAGTTTGATATTTCATTCATTAAACCTCTTCCTTTAAGATGAGAGAACTCATTAACCTGGGCCTCCTTTTTAGGAATAAGCCCCAGTCATAATTCTCAAATCTGGGCCTCCTTTTCAGGAATAATCCCCAGTCATAATTCTCAAATCTGGGCCTCCTTTTCAGAAATAAGCCCCAGTCATAATTCACAAATCTGGGCATCCTCCTTAGGAGTAAATCCCAACCATAATTCCATTAACCTGGGCCTCCTTTTCAGGAGTAAGCCCCAGTCTCAAATATGGGCATCCTCTTGAGAAGGATGCCCCAAGTCCCTTAATTTTTCATGTCTCTTGACCTGGGCTTACTTTTCAGGAGTAAGCCCCAGTCTTAATTCCTCTTAACCAGTCCTAATTTACCTTTGATCTGGGATTACTTATCAGGAGTAAAACCCAATCATAAGTCCTGTCTTAATTTGGGCATCCTCTTCAGGAGTAAGCCCCAAGTTAGAGTATTCAAATCTCCATGAAGCACATATACCTTTATGGACCCTGTTCCTGGATTTCTTCCCTGAAATAAATTCTAATTTATTGGGCAGTCATACATACATAAGTCCCACATTATTTCTTATGATTGCATCTTTCATGGCACAATTTTCTAATTTTTACCAATACCTCTTGTTTCTCACACCGATCATGACTCACGTGAGCTTAGAGTGTAAAAGTAATTATGACATCCTTCTTTGAGCCATCAATCATAAACATCACACTCCCTTACTCGAACTACGTGGTTCTGATTCCTTTTCTAAACAAAGGATACATAGGTAGCCCATCTGCGGGTTTGATCCTAACTCCAAAATAATCCATGTCCTTCTAAATGAAAATAAACTTCAAGTTCCCCACTGAGTGGATTTAAAACCATCCTGGTCATCATAAATGACCAAGAGACTTCTATATAAATGTTTCGAAGGATACCATTGACCAAGAATCTCTAAATAGATACAGATGATTCTCTATTGATGAAGAACCTCGAATACATATAAAATATTCTCTAAATTTCCTACATATTTAATCATTGATTGTCAAATCTGAAGGAAAGCTCATTTTATACTTGGTAGTGTAATAAGGATTCATGAACATAACTTAAATCTATAAAGAGAGTCCCAGAGTAGACAATAATTCCCCTCAAAAAGGTGTGATGAGTCCGACCTCCCATCCTCTCGACCAATGAAAATTCCTAAGCCTCATCAGTCCAAAAACTAATGAGATCCTACCTTTGGAAAGTAGGTCCAAATGGATGTGGAATCATTGGATGTTTCCGGTTCTATGAACAAACCCGTTAGAAACTGATCGGAATGTTTGAACCTCCCATCAAGGCGGTCATCCCCGAATTCTGAGGGAAACAATAGTAATGTTGTCCTTATTAATAGAAACATACAATTATGAATAGTAACATCACCTATGGTAGTATATACATATTATTTAAGTGAAAGTATGATGTACCTATGTTTTGGAATAAGTAAATAAATGTTTTAAAAACTGTATTTTTCAAGTAAATTATAATTCAATTAAAAATTAAATTAATCGTATTTATAAAATTATTTTTGAAAAATGGACTTCATTTTTTGATTTTACGTGTCTAAAAATTATTGGGGTAAATTTTTTTTATTTTTTTGAAATACATGAATTTTTTTAATAGTAAAATATAATAATTTGCAATAAATGCTAAATAATTGATTTATTGATTCATTGATGATGTTATGCTGATGTAAGGACCAATGGTTCTAACTCACATGCACATATTACTATTCTTGGTCATGGAATCATCACTATTTCTTATCTTATAGAAAAATAATAAACTAATGATTAAAATATTAAGAAAACCCTCCTATCATCCACTATAAATACCACCTCTTCCACCCTCTTGTATTAACTCCTATAAAGTCTTGTGCCTTCTCCAAATTTTGCCCAAATATCCTCCCAATATCTAACCCCACTACTATCATCCCTTGGTCTCATAAAAATATCAAATTCTCTTCCCTTAAGAGGCTCTCAAGGAAGGTTAATTCAAGAGGTAAAATTCCTCTTTTCTTTTCTTTCATTTTCATGTTCCTTTGTTTTCTTTTCTTTCCTAACCTCTCCTCATCCAAATGGTATTAAAACTTTAGTACAATACATGTACTATAATTTTGGTGTGATAATGGGATAATTCATCTTCATCTAACCTTTCCTCCTCATTTATGTTAAAAATGAAACATCGTTTGAGATGTGTTGATTTATCACATTCAAGAATGACGATGCTTTCAATTTTATTTACCTTCTTAAAATCCTATAATGAAACCATTTTCATGGTTTAACTGGACTATTATATATTTATTTTATCTTATTTAATGTTCTGGAATCCTTATGCACTCATGATGTAAAATAATAATACAAAACAAGGTAATTGTGAGCAAAATCACCAAATTAATCCAAGTGTTTATCATTAAGGTTTTATATAATGATTCACCTTAACTCCAAATAAAAATTGAATTTTATAATAATTTAATTTTATGAATGTTCATTAATAACATATAAAATTAATTATTTATTTCAACTCCCATCTTACATGAACTACCATACTCTTTTATAAGTGAGTCGATCATGAATATTATGAAAATGAGCACTCACGAATAATGAAATTGAATCCCTTAACCCATCTAAAAAGACATGAATGAACTTAATAAAGTCATGATAAACCAAATAAATGTATAAATAGTTCTATAATTTTTAATTAATGAACCTAATTTGTTTATTCAGGTCATAAGATCAAGTGAAGAACACCCTCAGATTTAAGGTAAGGGATCCTCTCTCTCACTTTTATTCAAGAATCCCCCCTATGTTGTGTCCTTTAATTTTTAATTCCTAATGATAGGGTATGTTTTTATACCTCCCCCATACTAACCTTATGATATATAAATGATGGTATACCCTTTTACCTCTCATTAATCCCTCACAAGAACACCTGTTTCCATGCCCAAATATTTGTAAGGGTTTCTTCATCTTACTTCCATTTTTGTGAGATATTCCATTTTCACTAATATTACTTGTTTACAGTGTATTTATCCTGGCCATTGATGTTTCATATCATTAATCTCTTTATATTAATTATATTCAATGTATCATTTTATTATTATTAATTTTGGGTCAGACGATTCAATTGATTAGAACTTTATAAGTATTTTCAACCTGAACCTCCATTTTCATTTAGGTTGCTCTTATTCTCTACTCACCTAAATGAAATTATTATTTATTATTATGTAATAATAATAATTTATGTTTGAATGTTATATATATTTGTACCAATAATAATCCTTTTTATTTTATGGGGAGTTACATGTTTTAAAATAATCTTTCAAAAAAATCTTCTGAAATGCAAGCCCAATTCAAGGAACTTCTCGAATTCTTACTTATTTTTAGGTTCACTCTATAATCTATTTTAAGACAAATTTATATTTCTAAAATCATAAATTTTAACATGAAAAATATATTTTGGTTCATTTTTTGTTTTATGAAAGAATACATTCTTTGGCACTTTGAAATCTCTTTAATGAATTCCTTAAACCGTACTAAAATGTTTTAATTATAAAGCTTATTTAAAAATACTTTTTACATGATTTCACTTCATTGGGAAATAATTTATGCCAAAAATGTAATATCAATATCTCTCCCTTTTATTTTATGGGATATACATGTTTACAACTAGATTTATGACAAATACAAATGATTTTCCAAAAGAACTATTCTTTCTAAAGTAAAATAGATTTCTCTCACCTCACTTTAACTTTTTTACGATATATTACTTGTTCAAAACTTATTATTTTCATGTGTTGTATGTACTACTCCTTGTTATATCATATCAAGAGTATCCTTATTCTCCTGATATTCTAAGGGATTATGATTTGAATGTTTCAAGGTGGTATGGGATGCTTTGGAATGTTTAAGGATTATTTCCTTAAGAATTCTTAATGGTTTCATTTAAAAGTATCTTTATTTATGTCAAAATCATTTGATGAATAATGTATTTTATATAGTTTTATATCTTATTATACCATCTAAAATATTTTTTTGAAGGGTATCTAATTAGTATGAATGTAGATGTTCAATATTGATATCATTCACTAATTTTCTTTGAATGGTTAGTGTTAATGTGTAATGTATATGGAAACTTATTTACATTTCATAGGTTAGTTTCAATATGAATGTATATGTTTTTTATGTTTATCCCTATTCATAATAGGAATTAATTAGATTTATTAAGTGTCAATTAGGGCCCACTATATCTCTTAGGTTCATCAGTAGGTCTCATGAGACAAACTACAATCTCGACACAAGGCATTGAAAAAATGGTTATTTATGGTCCTGGAATGAGGCCATGATGGTATGGTTATGATGTCCTGAATTATGTATTCTCTCTTTATGAAACTATTAATTGAAATTTCATGTGGTTATTCAACTAGTATAATACCCATGATTACTTTTTATTAGGGAAATATTTACTCATCTCATATTCCTTCCATATTATGTTCAAGTTTATTTTTAAAGGCATGTGCTTTTAGCTATTCACTATTCCTAATGTTTATGTTTATGAAAAATTCATCTGTATTACTTAACCTTACTGAGCATCTAATGTCATGCCCGGGTTTAAATTTTCTTTTGGTTACGACTCGGGTTGGGTTTTTGGGTGATCTCATGGTTAAAACTTTGAGTTTTTTGGAGAAAAGCACATGTATGTGGGTTTGTCAGCATCTGCGCTTGAGTGGAACATGGTTGAGGGACCATGTAGTGACACCATAGTCACTACGTGACCCGCCTAGTATGTGGGGAAAACTAAAAGTTTAATGAATAATTAAATGGTGGTAAATATATATATATATATATAATCAATAATCCTATTATTATTATTATTATTAGTAGTATCATGTTTGTTATTATAATAATTATCATTATATAACTTTTATTATAATTATCAATATATTATTAAATTACTTTAATTTAATTTATTAATAAAAAAAGTGTGAATTTGGGTTGAGTCATGGCTCCCCTCTAATTGGAAACCCGTGGTCGCCCCTGTGTTTGAGCCGTCCACCCCCTCCCCTTCAAAAAGGCCTACCTGACGCCCTCCTGTCTGCTTTTCCATCCACCTCCCTTCCCCTTTGAGCAGGCCCTCTGCATGCCCCCCTGTCTACTTCATTGTCTTCCTTCCTTCCCCTTTGAGTAGGCCCGCCGCACGCCCCCCATGTCTGCTCCACCGTCCCTCTGGCCTCACTAACCGACCATAACTATAATCCTTCATTTCCTTCAGGTAGCTATGACTCGGGACCCCTCTACCCTCGGGCACATACCCTTGTTTGGCCGAGTCCTCGCCGGCGCACCCCCCTATCCGGCCACCCCTCCTGTTGGGGCAACTCCCGACCAGCGCACCAACCTCCTCCCATTGTGTGCCTCGCTCGCTTCCTCTCCCTTTGGTGTCAATTATTCTCCTTTCAGTAAGGTTATGTATGTTAGGGTTTGTTATTTAGGGTTATATCATAATTTTTAATGTGTTAGATCTTGTTCTGTAGGTTAGCTTCTGCTTCCCAAGCGTGTGATTGAGGTGTGAATGTGATTTCACACTGGTTTTGGGTAGTCGTTTGTCCACATTTGAGGTATGATCCCTTTGTACTTTCCTTCTTTAAGTATTGAAATATGTTTATTGATTGTCTTTTTCAGTGATAGAATATTAATTAATTATTTTATTATATGATGTGATTAAATTATTTTATTGTAAATTTAGTTTTTAAAATAATTTAGTTGTGTTCGATGATTTGTACCCTATTTAGGTGAATTGGTGTAGTGTGCACAACTATTTTTTTTGAGCATGTGGCCTATATCTGATGGGTTTTTTAAATCAAAGGCTTAATTATTCCCATTTTCCCTTTCTCATAGTTTCAACTTTTTAGAATCAATTAATTGGCATTGAATTTGTTTTAATAAGTTTTCAAACATCAATCACACCTTTTTAACACCCTTAATTAGTCAAATATGGCACTTTTATATTTTTAGAACATTTTAATAATGGGTTTTGATATGATTCTTTGTTTTTGCATGTGTGAGTTTAAGCCTAAGATGTTTGATAAAAAAAATTGAAATAATGGTTCGTTTAGTGTTTTGTAACAAGTGTTTTGGTTTTACATATATAATATTGCAGTATTGAAATGTTCCTTGACCTTTTAAAATATATTTTTAAATTTAAATGGTAATGGTTATTTCCTAAAATTATTTTATAAATGTTTTAAATTACTTATTGAATTATATAAGTGGTGTGATTTTTGTTTTGGTATATTTTGGGCGTGTGTTGGATCAAAAGATGGGGGGTTTGAGTTGGTTTTGTGTGTGTAAATCCACGGTATACCTCTCAAAATAGTTTTATAAATTTTTAAATAATTTATTAAATAATTTGGATGTTATGAGTATGGTTTTAAAAATGTGTTGAGCTGCGCATGCCTTTAAGTGTATATTTCAACGTATCGTGCATTTTTTCAGAATGTGCACTATAGGAATTTTCTTGAAATGGACCATTGGATTTTTAAAATGATTATTGAATTATTATGACTTGGTGTAGTTTTTGTCAACAAGTTTCAAATTTCAAAGTGGTGTTTTAAGTTTTCAAATGGGTTTTCAAAGGTGTGTTTGGTTCAGAATTGGTTATTCTTGTGAAATGAATCATTTGGGTAAATGTTGTGAATCTAAAGGCTCATTTGGCATTTTAAATGGCTATTTGGAAAACCCCTCTGGGTTAGGTCTCCTACCTAGTTGGTTGATTGTGATTTGGGAGGGTCCTCGGTATGGGATTTCCCTCATATGATAATTATTTTAAGGTAGGAGACAAACCTTGAGGTGGTCGGGGTGATGTCAGTCTGTGAGGTGTGTGTAGTGATATACATATATATGTGTGGCTTGTTGTTTATATTTCATGTCACACACATTTGAGAAATATACAAATGAATATAGCAAATCAAAGAGGTTTACTGAGAATGATTGTTGCACTAGTTAGGGTATGTACTGCTAGTACACCATAGAAGGGGGGTGTTTTGTTTTTATTGCTATGAGATTGGGCCCCTCGACTAGGATATGTAGGGAGATGGTCGGGTGTTAGGGAATTATGACGTCATTAAGTAGGGTATGCCTTCAGGATGAGTCACATGTATAGTATGTTCTGGTCTTCCTCTGAGTTCCTAGGTGTTCATGTGTTCCACCAACACTTGTACCATTAGTACCATTACCCTAACGAGGTGGAACCGTAACCTCATGTTTGGTTTTGATGTTATTTTTGGTAAACTGTGAACTTGGGTTTATGTTTAAAAATATTTTTGAGAACAGTGTTTTGGAAAGAATAAACATTCTTCTCTTTACTCAGTGTTAGAAAAAATAACTCTTTACTGCCTTTATTTATTTTCTTTGGCTTCTTCCCTTGATCCTTATTTCAAATTAAGAGGGTAATGGGTAATGACTGTTTGTTTGTAAAATACAAAGTATGAAAAACTCTACATTTATATTTGTAGTTAAAAACTGTTAATCAATGTTTTCTTTATTTAAAGGTTTTGCATTTGGAATAGATTAGGTGGGCCTACCTAATGAGTTCTAACAGTCATGAATATAGTTTTTTCTTGTTTTTAGTTTCACCTGCATGTTCCAGTTCTGGTTTGGATCTCTTTGAGTGATGTTTAGTTTCGGTACCGGAGAGTAACCCATGGGGTTATGTGGAGTTTTAGATGTTGACAGTTTAGTCATGTTGTTGATAATATTTTACTTTTCCTACCGTTTATTTATTTTGTGATATTCTATTTGTTTCTACTATTTAGTTTTTTTTCTTTGGGAGAAATCATTCCCTTTAGTACTCTACTGATTCCTTGACACTTGTCGCCAGCCCGGGAGGATCAGGAACGCCTCTCGGGCCTTTCCATGGATTGGTTTGGGTAACCGATTCAGGGTCAACCCGGGTTGGTTCATGAAAAAATGGTATCAGATCTCAGTTGACTCTTTAGTGGACCTTGATATTTAGAATGCCCATTGTTATTTGGGGTTTTCATGGTAGAAGGAGTAGGATTTTCAGGGCTCGAGGCATAGATAAAGGGAAGGATGTCATGAACCCTTGCTTATTCCGAACCTGAGGTTACCATGGGATGTTTGGGTTATCAGTGTCTTTTTTGCCTTTTGGTTTGTTTTGGTGTTGGGAAATGAAAAGGGAGTTGGGGAGTGGTCTCTGTGAGCTCACATGGTCTGGAAAGTCATGTGGATCTGAGTACATTACCCTAGGATGTTCTCCATGATGGAGGCATAAATGACATATAGCCTCTAACCATTTGTCTGAGTCACCCACTGACTCTAGTTTTCCCCTTATGAATTGTTTGGATCTTTCTTATTTCTGAGAATTTTTTTTTAAAGCTTTGTTCGGGAATTGTGAATAGTTGAATTTAAAATGGTAATGACAATGTTTTGATCAAGTTCCTTGTTTTTTAGTTTCTTAGTTCCTTCCCCCAGGAAGGTTCTATGGTTCCCCAAGGTGCAGCTTCAAGTGGTTCGTCTTTGAAAAACACTCCAGTTGATCAACCTATAGAGTATGTTTTGGAATTCCATAAGTTGAACCCTCCTCTCTTTTATGGTCAGAAAAATCCTCTGGAGGTGGAGGATTGGTTGCAGAATATTGGGAGGAACTTTAGATTCATTGGGTTTCCTAAGTCGTTAAAGGTGAAGTTGGCTACCATTATGCTTGAAGGTCTAACCTAGAAATAGTGGAAGTATATGTGTCATAATAAGATTTGGGAAGATATAACATGGGAGTTATTAAATTCTTCATTCATCCAACAATATTTTTATGAGTTGACCAAGATGAGGAAGAGGATGAATTTGGGTTGTCTTCTGTAGGGAGTTGAATCGGTACTAGAATTCTATCAACATTTCTTAGACCTAGTTCTGTATGAACAATGGTTCATTGCAAATGATCCTAATAAATCTTGGTAATTTGAGTCTGGACTCCGACCTAAACTACAGTCCAAAGTGGCAGAGCTCAACCTAACCACCTTCTCAGATGTCATGGGGATACCTTTCTAGCTGAAGCTGAGTTAGCTGGAGGACTTGAGGTAGGGAATCCTCTAGCTTTGGTAACCAGATAAAAGGATGGTGATAAGAATATTGGGAAGCATCCTGAGGCTGGTGGTGCTGGTAGAGGAATCAAGAGGCCTTCATATCTTCATTCATCTTCTTCACAGCGCAATACTATGATATGTCACCAGTGTGGTAACTAGGGTCGCAAGAGGCTGATGTGCCTGATTACTCCAAGAACATGCTATACATGTGGATTCTTGGGTCATCTGTAGTGGTTCTGTCTCGGTTTTTCCAAGAAGCGTCGTGAGATTGACCCATTTCGTTGAAGGTCACCTCATCCCATCAACAAGAGTAGGGAGATACTTGGGATCTTTTGGGGTTTCCTTTTTGTAGTGTTCTTTGTATTTAATAGCTATGTCTAGTGAATTTTTGGTGTTTCTTTTCCTTCAGTTTTAAGAATGGTTGATTTCGGGCCCCTTTGAACTTTTAATGAAGCTATGTTTTGTGGAATTTTGATATGTGATTTCTATACGGGGATTTCTAAATCCTGACTGTGAGGAAGGAGATGCTTCAATCATTAGAGCTCCATCATTTGGTCTCGAAGTGAAGCAGGCGCATAGTCAGGAGGACCCTAGCGATGTAAAAATATCTTGGTTTAATCTCTATCTTTAGTGTGTCATGGTTTGTGTTCTTATGAGGGTGTGGAGATGTTAGTATAGTGACAAAATTAGTTTTTACGTTCTATCGGTTATACCCTTCCCTTCCCTCCCCTTGTGGTGGGGTTTCTTGTCCATTTAGAAAGTCTCTAAGTTCTCTTAATCTAATCAATCCTTATGGTTGGGAGACCCATCGTGGGTCTCATTGAATTCAGTATGGCTTGTCTCCTATGGTGCGGAGTTCGTTCGGGCCTCCCATGTCAATATCTCAGTTTTGTTCCAGGTATCAGTTTGGTGGTGGGTGGTCTCATGAAAAACCACCTAATTTCTATGTTCTCCTTTTTAGTAATGATTTGGGGAGTGAGAGTTCCATTTTTGGATGGAGTAAGGTTTTAAGAGGTACCCATTGGATGTTGTTTAAACTCAATTCTTGGTTTCAAGATGTTCATTGTGTTCCTCTTGGTGTTGTTTCATATGTTGTGTTTAAGGATGATTGAGGGTGGATAAAATAGTTGAGTTCTATTTTATGATGTTTAAGGTGTGTGTAGGTCGAGACTGGACTTAACTTCGTGAAATTTTTGTGTCCTTTGAACCAATCAACTGGAGGTGGTTACACTTTTAGGGGAGGGTGGCAGTTAGCGGGAAGTTCGTTTTTGTCGCCTGATTTCTCCTTGTTAATCTCTATATTTTTGGTAGTGTTTTTGGATTTCTTTTTTGTCATTATTTGGATATCTATTTGAATTGTAAGGAAATGTCGGTTCATATTTTGGGGTCTATCCTTATTATGGCTTTCCGGGGGTGGAAAGCATTATGGTGGGGAGAATTATCACACCTGGTTTCAAATTTTCCTTTGGTTATGACTCGGGTTGAGTTTTTGGATGATCCCATGGTTAACAATTTGAGTTTTGTGGAGAAAAGTGCACGTATGTGGGTTTGGAAACATCTGTGCTCAAGAAAAACACAATCGAGGGACCGTGCAGCGACACCCTGGTCACCGTGCGATCCGCCCAATATGCAGGGAAAACTAAAAGTTTAATAAATAATTATATGGTAGCTATATATATATATTATAAAAAATGATCCTATTATTATTATAAGTATTAGTATCATGTGTGTTATTATAATAATTATTATTATATAAATTTTATTATAATTATCAATATGTTATTAAATTACTTTAAATTAATTTAGTTAATAAAAAAACAAGTGAATTAGGGTTAAATTGTGTCTCCCGTCTGATTGGAAACCCACGGTGCCCCCTATGTTTGAGTCGTCCGCCCCCCTTTCCCTATGAGCAGGCCCATCGCATGCTCCCCTGCCCTCT
The DNA here is from genome assembly GCA_963277665.1 of Viscum album. NCBI lineage: Eukaryota > Viridiplantae > Streptophyta > Magnoliopsida > Santalales > Viscaceae > Viscum > Viscum album. Next base: position 188,016,373 of record OY728156.1, on the reverse strand, counting down.
CTTTCATCTGCCTCCCTTCCCCTTCAAGTAGGCCCACTCCAAGTCCCCCCCCATCCACTCCATTGTCTTCCTCCCTTCCCCTTTGAGCAGGCCTGCCATATGCCTCCCCCCATCCACTCCATCGTCCCTTCGACCTCACCAGCCAACCAGAACTAGTGGCTCCGACCCATTACCCCTCTACCCTCTAGAACGCACCCTTGTTTGTACAAGTCCTCACTGGTGCATCCCCTTGTCCATCCAGCCCTCCTACTGGTGCAACTCCCAAACAGCGCAATAGCCTCCTCCCGATGTGTGCCTCACCATAATCCTCTCTCTTTGGTTTTGGTTCATCCCCTTTTGGTAAGGTTCTATATCTTAGGGTTTTTATTTAGGGTTAAATCATAATTTTTTGTGTGTTCAATCTTTTTATGTAGGTTTGTTTCAGCTTCCTAAGTGTGTGATTGAGGTGAGAATGTGATTTCACACTAGTTTTGGGTAGCCATCCATCCACATTTGAGGTAGGATCCCTTTTCACTTTCCTCTTTTAAGTATGAAAATATGTTAATTGATTGTCTTTTTCAGTGCTTAAATATTAATTTATTATTTTAGTATGTGATTTGATTAAATTAGTTTGGTGTAAATTTATTTTTTAAAATAATTTAGTTGTGTTTTATGTTTTGTATCAGGTTTAGGTGAATTAGAGTAGTGTGCACTATGATTTTTTTAACATGTGGCCTGTATCTGATGGGTTTTTTCAAGAAAATGATTAATTAGTCCCGTTTTCCCCTACTCATAATTTCAAATTTTTAAAATCAATTAATTGGTATTGAAGTTGTTTTAATAATTTTTCAAACATAAATCATAGATTTTTAACACCCTTAATTAGTGAAATGTGGTGCTTTTATATTTTTAGAACATGTTAAAAATGGGTTTTTAAATGGTTCTTTTTTCTACCAGTGTGAGTTTAAGCCTAAGATGTTCGATAAATTTTTTTTAATTATGGTTTTTTTGGTGTTTTGTAACCATTGTTTTGGTTTTACATATATAATATTGTGGTATTCAAATGTTCCTTGACCTTTGAAAATATATTTTTAAATTTAAATGGTAATGGGTATTTCCTAAAATTATTTTATAAATTGTTTAAAGTATTTATTGAATTATATAAGTGGCGCATGTTTTTTTTGGTATATAACTGGCGTGCGTTAGATCAAAAGATGTGGTTTTGAGTTGGTTTTGTGTGTGTGAAGTTGTGGTATACCTCTCAAAATAGTTTTATAAATTTTTAAATAATTTATTAAATAATGTGGATGTTGTGATTCTGGTTTTAAAAATGCATTGACCAGCACATGACTTTAAGAGTAGATTTCAACGTATCATGCATTTCTTCAGGTTGTGCACATTATGAATTTTCTTGAAATGGATCGTTGTCTTTTTAAAATGATTAGGGAATTATTATGATGTGGTGTGGTTTTTGTAAACATGTTGAAAATTTAAAAGTGGTGTTTTAAGTCTTCAAATGGGTTTTCAAAGGTGTGTTTGGTTCGAAATTGGTTATTCTTGTGAAATGGATTATTTGGGTTAATGTTGTGAATATAAAGGCCTATTTGGAATTTTGAATGGATATTTGGAAAACCCCTCTTGGGTTAGGTCTCCTACATAGTTGGTTGATTGTGAGTTGGGAGGGTCCTCAGTATGGAATTTCCCTCATATGATAATTATTTTAAGGCAGGGGACTAACCTTGAGGTGGTCAGGGTGGTGTTGGTTTGTGAGGTGTGTGTAGTGATATACATATATATATATATATATGTGGCTTATTATTTAAATTTCATGGCACAAACCTTTGTAAAATATACATCGGAATCTAGCATAGTAAAGAGGTTTACTAAGAACAAATGTTGCACTAGTTTGGGTATGAACTACTAGTGCCCCATAGCAGGGGGATGTTTTGTTTTTATTACTATGGGATTGGGCCCCTTAACCAAGCTAGGTAGGAGGACGTTTAAGCATTAGGGCATTATAATTCCATTGAGTATGGCATGCCTTCAGGATAAGTAACATGTATAGTATTTTTTGGTCTTCCTCTGAGTTACTAGGTGTTCATGTGTTCCTCCAACACTTGTACCCTTACTACCATTACCCTCACTATGTGGAACTGTAACCTCACGCTTGGTTTTTATGTTCCTTTCAGTAAATTGTGAACTTGGGTTTATGTTTAAAAATATTTTCAAGAAATTTTTTTTGGAAAGAATAAACAATCTTATCTTTACTCAGTGTTAGCAAAATAAGTCTTTACTACCTTTCTTTGTTTTCTTTTACTTCTCCCCTTGATCCTAATTTCAAATTAAGATGGTAATGGGCTATGCGTGTTTGTTTCTAAAATACAAAGTTTGAAAAAATCTGCATTTATATTTGTAGTTCAAACCTGTTAATCAATGTTTTCTTTATATAAAGGTTGTGCATTGGGAATAGATTATTTGGGCCTACCTACTGAGTTCTAATACTCATGCCTATAGTGTTTTCTTATTTTTAGTTTCACCTATAGGTTTCAATTCTGGTTTGGATCGCTTTGAGTGACGTTTGGTTTCGGTTCTAGAGAGTAACACATGGGGTTATGTAGAGTTTTAAATGTTGACAGGTTAGTCATTTTGTTGATCATCCTTTACTTTTCTTGTCATTTATATATTTTTTGATGTTCTATTTGTTTATACTATTTAGTTTATTTTATTTGGTTAAAATCATTCCCTTTATTACTTTGTTGATGCCTTGTCCATTTGTCACCAGCCCGGGAGGATCAGGAATGCCTCTCGGGCCTTGTCGCAGATCGGCTCGAGTGACCGGTTCAGGGTTGACCCAGTTTCGTTCATGACATCTTAGCTCACCCCTTAATTATGTTTGATTTTCTCAATACATGAATAAGTTTATTATGAATGACCTACAGGGAAAAACTTATAGTTGTGGATGTTTCTAATAAAACTTATATGTTGTATTTCATTTCAAGTTGTAATGTTGAACATATGTATGTATTTGGTTTTCCAAAAACTACTGAACTACTCAATCCTTTGAGATTTAATTCCTTCTAATCATGCCAATGTAATGTTATAAGGCACTTACTCTAGGAAATTGAGGTTGGGGCATTACAGGTTGGGCCAAAATTATTACATTGACACATTCTTTGGTTGTTTAAGCATCATTTTATTAGATATTCATGTTCCCATATAAAACCATGATGATATTAAAATTTTAAATAAGATCTTGATAATGCTACTGTATTTCAATTTTAAGGTCTTAATACTCAAAGAAAATGTCACAAAGGAGGTTATGTTGAATAATATTTGCATAAATCTCATTTTATGTGAGATAATTAATAATTAAAACAATCCATTAATGAGTAATAATTATTTAGAGGTTGATTTCAAGGAGATAAATAGAATTTTATTTCATGATGAACCCAAAGATGGGGAAATTGATGACGTGTTGTATTTTCTTTCCTCTAACCTCAAATTAGAAAAATAAAAATTCAAAGAAAATATTACAATAACTTGATTTTAATGTGGAAAGTTTTTGTATCTTACATCAATGTCCCTATATAAATTTTGAGATACTAAAGGAGATGAAGAATCTATGGAGATCTCATATAAGGTTTTGAAATAAAAGGGTAAATCACAATAGAAATTATTTAAAAAGAATAAATTGTTATCCCAAGATGATTTCAGCTTAGAAGAGACTAAAGTGGATGATTTTAAGTACTATAAATACCTTAGTGAGGAAGTTCTTGTGGATATCAAAAAAAGGCCATGACTAAAGGATAACAATGACAAAGATACTAAATTTAAGGGAAGATTAGGCCTCAAGGATCAAATTGAAGATTATATTGAAGAAATTGATGTTTATAGGGATATAAAAATAAATTTAATCAAGTGGTATGGGATTCCAAACTATACATATGGAAATAATTGGAAGAAAAATCTGAGTTAAAAGCTGAGATTGAATTACTTAAATCTAGAAATTCTAGAAACTTGGAGAATCAGATTGAGATTAGGCTCAAAAATTGAAGTGTATACTCATATCATTGATTGATTGATTTATTCTATGAAATATAATTTCAAATTAATTGAGTAACATGAATTGTAATAAATGATTATGTTATTGAATCTTGATAATTAAGAAAGTATTATAACCTCTGGCATGAAACTAGGAAGTTAGAGTACACCAACCAATAAATAAGTTAAAAAGGTGCATGGGGAATCAATAGAGATAGTGAATACCTATACACAATTGAAATTATTTGAATATAAATTTAAATTTTTTTAGGGTATTGATCTTAAGAAAAATTATTGGTGGTCAAGGAAAATCTACAAACACCCACACCCTGAAAGAATATTCATTTGGGTAACTCACAAAAGACCCAAAAGATCACGAGTGAAGCAGTGAAGGAATGAAACAGTACACATTTAATCTAGTGTTATTCTTTTGGAAAGAATGGGAATTAAAAATATGTGTGTTCTATAGAAAAAATGTATTTTAGGTCTCAAAAGAAACAAAAAAAAGTGATCAGGATTTTATACTCTTTTTGTGTTTTAAATGGATAAAATTTTTCTATGTGAAGGATATGAACATAAGTCTTTATAGTGATTATCAAGAGTGAAAAGGAGTATAACTATGGAGATATATAAAATAAGACTCTTGAGATGGAATCTTAAATATGTTGGTATAATATTCATAATTATTTTTCATCCTTACAAGTTGAGGATGGTCTAATGGATCTGGAGGTGAAACAATCATATCTACTACCAAATGAATTGAATAGGTAAACATGGATCAAGAAGGGAATACCTGAGATGGAAAAAATCATTGGCATTGTTTTCAAAGTGATTTATAGGTATATATAATGGGTTATAGATTTAATTTTTACTTCTAACATTATGGGAAAATAAAATATTATCACTGAAATCAAGTACAATAGGGAAGGTTTCATCTATTTTGGTAATGATAAAGGGTTGAAGATCATTGGCTCTGAAAATACCATTATTTGAGGAAAATATTTTATTTGCACGATTGTGTTAGTGGTTGAATTACTTGGTTGAAATATGTTAACTATAAGTCAATTGTGTGCCTTGATACATGTAGAGAACTTCAAAAAAATGGATATCTTTATTAAATAAAGATATTGTGTGATTGTGATATAAGGGAAGTGTGTGAAGGAGAATATCAACTTCATTGTTGGAGAATAGGACATATGATTTTTATCTAATGAGAAAGAGAATAATTTATATAACAAAACACTTGGATAATTGATTAAAAAATCCTTGGAGGACTTGGTGAAGAATGAAAATACTTGTGGAATCCTGAATATTTCATGTAATCACACCCATATGTGTGATACATGTCAAAAATACAACATCATTTGGAAAACTAAAAATATGTAGGATAAGAAATCGATGATATTGCTTAATATTTATTACGTAGACATGTGTAGACCAATATCACCCAAGGTTGTGGATGGTAAGAGATAACAGGTGTTTTTTATTGATGATTATAGTTTTATGGCATGGTAATAGATTATATCTTATAATTTTTAAGTATTCAAATGAGTTACCTAGTATCGGGGATTGGAATAGAATATTCTTGGGAAACAATTCAAAAATTATAGATAGATAATTGTATATAAATCACTAAAAATCACCTTGAGAAATATATTAAGAAGAATGGGATAAGACATCAAATATTGGTGGTAAGGACCCCACAACAAAATGGACTTATTGAGAAGAGTAATCATATTATGGATAAGGATTAAATAATTCTCACTGAAAAGAATATACCAAATAATTATTAAAAGGAAGTGGTTCTTATATCTGTTTACATCTCCAATAGTTCTTTTTTATATCTAAATAATGAAAATTAACCCTATGAGATAAGGTTTGGTAAGAATCCAACAATAAATTACATTCAATTATTTATAAGTAAATATTATTTTCATAATAAAGATAAGAACCAGATGTTTGAATCACATGGGTATGAAGATATTCACCTTCACTATTCATCTACAACAAAGTAATACAAATGATACAAAAAAGTCTAGGAATATTAATAAAAATAAAATATTTAATTTCTATGGAATATGATTATATATTAAAATCTAGTGAATTGATTTCACAAAATATCAAAGAGGATCTCTCTAAAGATAGTGATTCAAAATTGGGTAGCCTAGGGGTCACATAGGGATGTTGAAAACATAAAATAAGACAATTATGATGAGTAAGTCATAATAGAATCATTATCTATAATGAATTCAAAGAGAAGGGATGAAATCAAAAAATTGAATATAATTGGTGATCAGGATACTTTGGTGAAAATATAGAGAATTAATACTCTGCAAAAAACCTCATTATTATCATAAGTATAGCCTAAGTGTTCTAAATAAGATTTTGAGGATAAAAATTGGGACCAATTGATATAGTAAGAGCTTTACTAAATCAAAACAAAGGAATGCGGGAAGTTATCATAAGGCTGTAAAATAATAAGGTTGTTGGAACCAAGTGGGTGTTTCATAAAAAACATCAATTAAAATAGAAAATAAACTCATAAAAATGCATTGATAGTGTATAAGATATATTCCAAAATTAAATTAAATTATTTTGATGATATATTTTCCCCTATTTCATGATTGGGAAATATTGGAATTTTATTGTTGATGTTAGTGAAAAATGGTTTCATGGTTTTTCAAATATATTTCAAAGCGACATTCCTCAATATAGTTCTTAAGGAGGTGGTATACATTGAGAAAATGGATTGTTTCCTTGTATATAAGGATCAGGGAAAGTTTTAATGGTTGAAGAAAGATTTTTATATATTAAAAAAGTGACAATATTTTGGTAATCAATGCTAGATCAATAACTGAGAAAGCTTTGATTCTAATAAAAAGGAGTTGATCCCAACCTCTACATAAATAAGGGGAAAAACAATGAATTTTAGTCACCATTCATATAGATGATATAATTATTATACTATCAAATGTTATAAAATTTAGGCTATTTAAATATTATATGAGGTACAAATTCAAGATGTATGTGATTAGTCAATAAATATTTTTCCTTGGATTAAAAGTAACTCAAGGAAACCGTAGATCTTTTATTTCTAAATCAAAATATAATAAGGATTTGATCACTATATTTTTAATAAAAGATTAAAGATCCATGAACACACTACAAGTATCCCAAATGAAGATTCAAAAAGACATTAATATCAATGAGTTCAGTATTATAGTGTATAGAGAAATCATTAGATTCCTACTGTACTTGACAGTGATATGAATTGATATCATGTTTGCAACATTCCAAGTCACAAAGTACCAAAGTTTTCAAAAAAGAGATCCATATGCAAGAAGTGAAGATAAAAAATTTATCATGTGAATAATATGGTGCAGTTTAGTCTACTTTATCATCAGATATAATAAAAAGATTTTTGGGGGTACCTGGATGCGAACAAGTAAGGTTAGATAGGTGATTGTAAGTCAACTTCAAGCAGTTACTTTTATCTTATAGATTTTTCCATTTTTTGGATTGGAAAGAAATAAGACTTTACCACACATAGTACTACAGGGGAAGATATATTGTGGTCACTTATTTATGTATTCAGCTTCTATGGATGAAGAAACAACTTTAGTATATCATAATTGAGGTGATATATCCTTTTGCAATCAGGTGTGATTACATGAGTCTTATTAATCTTAGAAAATAAAAATTCCATCACTCGAGTAAAAAAATTGAGATAAAATATAATTTTATCAAGGATAGGGTTGAGAAACCACTAATTTAATTAGATTATGTGTCAACACAAGATAAAATTATAGATATATTAATGAATTAACTACCCAAAGCTGAGTTTGAGAAGCATCAATTTGATCTTGGAATCCAACCACCTCCATCCACCAATATGGTTTGGAGAAGGAACCCCCACTCCCCCATGGTATTTATTTTTTACAGGGAAAGATGGTAACTGTCTTGTAGAATTTTTTTTGGATTTTTAAATCTTTTTAATAAACTTTTAGAGAAGTGATATTTAGGTTCATTTACAAAGAGGGAGAATATTTCTATAAATTACTTTGGGAGAAGTTTCCCATGGAGTGTTTCTACCTATTGAAAAATGTGGGTGGTTTTTTGTAAAGGGAGAGAGTGAATGAATGATTATTAAGGAAAATTAATAGTGTGTATATGTGGTGATGAAAATATAAATCATATATTTTTTTCATTAGGAATTATTCAAATAGGGGGAGTGCTTGAATAATTATTCAAGGGGATAAACAGTTTGGAGAAGTGGTGAGGAGCATGGAAATCATGGGACTTTTTTTGTAAGGAACATTTCATTTAACACTTTTTTTTTCTCACAATGATCGTGTATCATATAGGCCAAGAGTTTGTGATTAGAGAATTATTAATTCACTAATCTCAAGGCATAATATTTCAAATCATATATCATGATAGATTCATATTTCAAAGATATGAAGGTTTTAAATCTATTTTTATGTTTTTGAAGGATTTTATATTTAGAAGAATTTTCAATAGGCCTAAAGGGGGGAGATTGTTAAAAAACACATTAAATAATTTTTTAGGTTTTGTTTGTGGAAATAGTGTGTGATGTTACTTCCATAGGATCTTACTTGATTATGGAAGACCTTGAATGAGTTTTGAAAGGAGATACTATAATTATATCTATAGAACTGGAGTCACAACATGAAGGCCTATATCATCCCATGAAGGGTGTTTCTATAAAAGTGAGAAAGGCATGTACTAATCTCATAAACATATGAGTGATTCTATGAGGGTTATTTCATAAGAGTAATTAGTATTAGTTTCTAATAGAAATGTATCAATCATGATGTGACATCATTGTTCACACTGTGACCCGGATAAGATAGTAGGCTTGTTTTCTAGAGGACGAATTCATGAAGTGTAATGAATAATGAAATGAGGTGTGAGTTTTATACCTTGAGATTATTCGGTGGTTGTGTCATGGATTTTTAGGTCGTGTCATAAATTTTGGTTCCCAAAACTTTTTAAGGGTAATAAAGCCTTTTTAAGGGTAATGATATATTTTTAAGGGTAATGAAAAATTTAGGTGGTTGAAATATTTTTCCAAATTTAAAGAGAAGAGGTTTTCGCATCATGAAGGTTTTAACCATGTTGTGAAGTTGATTGAAAGTTTTTTGATAGAGTTTTCTATTTTATGGTAATGATATAGAATATAGCATTATTTTGTGATAGTTAAAGTGTTGGACTTTGTGTTTTTGGTGTATAGGTGATCATACCATGAGAATAAGGATCAAACCATGACTATATCTCAAAATATTTTAGTAGTTATATCCAAATGAGGTATGTGACACAAAGAACAGGGTATTTTCATGATAGTTTTTTGGATTCAAATGGATTATAAGATGCATTCCATGATCTTAATGGGGTTAACAATGATATATTGAGTAGATTTTAAGGATCTATTTTTTGACCATACATCACACCATGATAGTGGTGCTTGAGTTGTGGTAGTGTCGAGTCATCATACCTATATAATTAAAATATCTTATCTTTTAGGGGAATTTAAAGGATGTTAATAGAGGATCTTAACTCATAATTAGATCAAGTATTTGGATGAATTTTCCCTACTTACTATATGTTAATTGATGTTCTACCAGTAAGGGAAACATGGTGATTATCTAAATATATGATAGATATATTTATTTCTATCAAAATTGAAAATAATGTTCATGGTGGGAGAGACAGAATAGATAGTTACAATGAATTGATAGGAGTAATTCTAGGATACTTCTAGAAATTAATATAAGGATATATATATGAGGTATTCTAAACATAATTATTTAGACTTTTTTAATGGATTAATGTTAAGTATAATTGATACACCAATTTTGTGTAAACTCACTCATTGTTCATAGAGATCACGGAAAAACACTCATGGAAGAATTTATTTATTAAAGTAATTAAGAGAAGTGATTTATCTATTTCAATATGGGTTATAAACTAATAGGGTCAATTAATTCACTCTAAATTTTAATTGAAAAGTAGTATTCTTAGTGTTTCAGGTTCTTGGCACATTTGTGATGCATTATCTCTAGATTAGATGAGTTTGGGTGAACCAAGTAAAATCCTCTTGTGTCCCTATTTTACTATGTTATCTCTTTATATATGTTGTGAGGGATCTTCTAGTGGAGGAGTGGGTGATTTAGGTATAATCACTGAGTGAAATTATTGTATTTTGTATCACCCTATTTACTTTTATTCGCATGACATGTATCATCACACTCACTGTAGTTGTAACCACATTAGATTATCTCTTATTAGTGGTATAAATCAAATTAAAATATTTTAATAAGGATCTGTATTGGTTTAATTTTTCCTCTATTACACATGTATAATTATTCCCCTACATGGAATGAGAATCTAAACCCCAACTCATACATCTTAATAAGTTTAAAATATACCTATTCCGATTCACTAATGGTAGATTATATCCAAATAACCTATTTATGTAGATAAATAAACATCCTAAGAGTTAGAAAGGGGGATTTCTTCAACCTACCTGAGGTGGATCATGAAGTTCCCTTAGATGGATCACCTCATTATGATATCCTCACCTAGAAAATCGATGAGTTGACCACCCTAGAAAGGGGTTTGGATCTACCACTTTATTAGGATATGGTAAGGGTGATTGCATTACTATAGTTATAGATGATGGGATTGAGATGGTTGGTGATGTCTCAACCATGGTGGGTGAAGAAGAAGCTACTAGAGAAAATTTAAAGGTTTCATTTCTAGAGGAATTTATTCCATATGAAGAAAATAATGTTCCAAAAAAAGAGGGTGAATATCAATAATACTTTTGTAACACCTTAATACCCAAAATTTGGCCTATGTACCCTTCTATGTTACTTACAAAATTTACATCATAAGAAAGGTAGAGTTTGATGTTTTATTATATCGAAATCTCAGCTTCTATAGAATACAGATACTGGGATTGTTTTAGTGTCAACAACCTCATAGGGTGATGAATATATAACCCATTTGAGTGATCTGGTATAAGTTAATATTATAGTTTTTGAGAGAGACTCTAAGATAAATCAATAGTCACTTGATTTACAATTAATTTCATAGAATCATGTATGGAACAACATCTGTAATATAGTTTATAAAACACCTATAGAGGGTCTAAATAAGACATTTCATCAGTTTCACCACATTTCAACCTCCTTAGGATATGGGGGTTCAACTACCAAAACATTCATATTTACATGGACAAAATCATTTATAAATTGGGAGAAAGAGAATAGGTACCAACTATTCCTTTATCAAAGGTCCAACACTTTAGGAAAGATCACACTATATAGAGGTGGTGTTGGGGTAAAAAACTCTAACAAATAAAAATAAAGATGAAGTAATCCATCTCTAAAAAGAATTAAATTCATCTAATGTAATTCTAATAGAGTAGAAAAGGCTTCTCAAAAATACCAAGAGTGGTGAATTATGTGTCACTACTAGGTAAGAAGTATTACATCCTTCCAAATAAGCTAAAGATATAGAGACTACTATAATTCAACAAAATTTCGATGAATCTATGTGATAAATTTATGAAATATAGAATTTGGTATAGCATAGTCAGTGGTAATCACCACTCTTTATAACTCCTCTGTTTTAGAATCCAAATAGATATTTGGATTTTTGGATTTTCTTCTTCTTCAACCATTTAATGAATGATAAAAAAATTTATCAAAATTTTTCCAATATCTTAACTCATGTGTTTTTTTTATTATCGATTCATGATAATCTAAAAAATGAAACAAAAGTAGCATCATGATAACTAAATATCTCTAGAAATTCTAGGAAATAGACCAAGAAAATTTTAATTTTTAATTGATTGAGCTAATTAAATGTTAATGATCGATCCATTATCTTTTTGAAATGTTCCATCAAATAGATATATTCAGGCTGAATATGGTTGCACATGTGGGATCACTATAATCCAAGGATATCTTATTTGGATATGAGATATGGTTTATTCTTGTACATGTTATCTTAGATAGATATAGGTGGGCCAGATATAGTGATATATTTACCATCACTGTAAAATAATGTTATTCCATTTGGATATGATATATGATTCCCTTAAAGGAATTTTACCCTCAGATAGATATATATAGGCCATAAATAGTGGCTTATGTGACATCATCATAAGATAAGGTTAGTCCATTATAACATGATATATGGTTTCCTCATGGACTTGTACTCTCAAATATATATATAAGTGGTATAAATAGAGTGGTACATGTACTATCACTATAATCTAAGATTAGTCAATTTAGATATGAGAGTTGAATGACTTAGAATAATAGATTCATGAAGTAGGATTTCGGAATGTGGATTACAATGTTCAAAAGGGATCAATTACCCTAAAATTGCACCTTAATTTATTTTGAACAAATAATCTTAATCAATATTTGAGGAGCAGAGGGGGATCTAATTTTTTCCAAGGTTGAGGGACCTAGTGAGTATGGCTTTTAATTTATAAGGTTCATATGGTGGACCCTAAAATCTTTGTTTATTTTCTATTCTTCACCCAATATTTTACCTAAGTTTTAAATGGGGAAAGGATTAGAGGGAATGAACTCATATTTTACTCAATAATCCATTTGTATGTTTTAAACCTAACATGTGTGGTAATTTTTCCCATTCCAAAGGCTCAAAATTTTTCCTAGGCTATGTAGATGTATTCCTAAAGAGAAGAGACTCCACTTTTTCATATAATTCCTTTTATGGGTTTCCATCCTAGTGAGTAATATGCCTATTCTATTTGGAAATTAATGGCCTTGAATGTTAAAAAAATTTAGTTGGTGTTTATGGTTGGATATATTTGATCATATGATGATGCAATATACCTAGCTATAAAGGAAAGGTTTACCTGACATGAATGTAAAATCAATGACACTAATTTAAAAATACTCATAGGTGGGTGAATTTAGTTTAATTCCATAGTTCTTAGACCAATGATGAGAGGGTGTGATAAACCAAATGGGGATCAAAGTCTAGGTGTGATTTTGAACTTATTAATAGGATGTAGAAATTATGTAAATCCTAACTTGATTCATTTTAATAAATAAGTAATAATATACAACAAAAATTTTAAGTATGAATGATGAAAAAATTAAAATTATGGGTTCCACTACAATGTTTTTTTATGGAACATGGTGTTAGAGTACATTATCCTTAGAATAAAAATATTCCACTAGTTGGAAATCCAAATATAGAATAATGAATATCATTACCAAGTAAATGTGACCTTTTGAGTCGAATTCACTAGTAACTAGTTTCCATGAAAGATTTATGTAAATCCAAATACTTGAGATAAAAAGTATAGTGCTTGGGAAGAGGGTTCTCAAGAGTGATTAGGACACTTTAGTTCTCAACTAACCATGGTTAGAATGATATGGGATATTTAAGTGGAGTAGAAATGGTGATAAGATCACATTGGGATATACCAAACGCTGAGAGGTGGGGTGAATAAATGTTGGTTCCATTTAATCAATTAAAACTTGAATCCATTGTTTTACCTCTGCAATTCATCAGTGATTGAATCTTTATTACTCAATCCTCACCTTCATTTTTCATGTAAATACAATAAAAAAGTAAATAAACAATGATAGTAGGATTTATTAACAAGTTTTTCCTCCAATATGGATGACTATGTCCTCATTTTATGGTGGTTGTTACCCCACTCACACATAGTTTCTCTTTTATTATCAAAAAAAATAGGAATGCATGTATCCTTGGATCCATAATCTCAACACTAACCAGATTCAATAAAATCACTTACTTATAGTTCTCTGTATATAATATTTGGATTGTAACTCCTTGAATTATATTAGTAGTAATGGTTTTCATCCCTCTTAGACAATATGGATATGATCTTCTTCCTCAATATATATAAATATTCAGGGCTACCTCAATACTTATTAATACCTTTAAATAAATCCATATTGTATATTGATCTTCTCAGTCTTCTTCTTTGGCTAGAATAATGATCAATATAAGACAATACAGTATTATCACTTTATATTCTCCTTATTATTTAGTATATAATGATAAATCCTTCACAATAGTATTAATTCTTTATAATTATTTTACACCAAAGAAGTATAACTTTATCATAGATCTCATTTTCTTTGATACTTTTTGGTTTTCATTTAGAAAAGTACTATTTCTTATTAATTTTATCTTCAAGAATATTTGGATCTAGGAAACTTGAATTTTGGATCCTCTATAGTTGATATTTTATATTATTATATGAACAACTAGTTTGCACAACTGCCTCACTCTATATCTTTTAGAAACATAACTAATATTCTCAACACTTCTTCATGTAACTACATTGTACAAGTTTTTCACATAGATACTATTTGATGAAGATATTGTTATATAATGTTTACTCATAGTATGAGAAACTCTATTCGTTAAAACTAAGTTTGTTTCATGGTCTACTCAACCCTGCTTCATGAAAATCAGAGTATACAAAACTATGATTCCTTAGGTCCAATTCACCACTAAGGTGGGGTGAGTCATTTTTCTTCTTTTATGAATTCTCAATTTAACCACTTTAATGTGTTAATTTTGTTAATCCACAAAATTATTTCTCATAGCCATATCTCATATGTAGTGATAATAAGAAAAAGATCAATGCATAGTTTATATAAGTTTCAACTAAAATATCCTACTACTTGACATGATTTGTTATCCCCCCAATAATCATGAATTCTTCTAATATCTTTAATAAATGATTAAAAATAAGGATAGTACAATACTATCAACATATATTCCACTATTTTTTCTCTTTAAAAATCTATTAGAATAAACTATAACTCCTTAACAAAATATTATCCAACAAACAATGACCATTGACTTGCTCATGGTGTTCTATGAACCTCTTAGTGATGGTCCTAATCTATGAGTAGTTGAATCAGTTGATCTTCACATGTATAGTTATTCATGTCTGTATACCCAAACCTTCCTCAATATGTTGACATATTAATTTCTCATCACTCTAGTTCTCCTTTTGAACTAGTCCTCCTCGGCACTTTGAATACTCCGGAACATAGGACTCCTTCTTCTTAAATGACTACCAACTCTGAAATATATCATATATCATTGATACAGTGATTTATATAAATCCAATAATCTTCAAAATGATCACACTCAGTGTTAATTATTTGATTCTCTATGAAATCAGTTGATAAAATTATTTAAAGAACCGTCGTGCGCATGGTAGCATGAACAGTTGTCAAATAGACCTCCTTGCAACATGGATCTCATATTAGAAACACCAACTTCTCCTTAATATGGTTCCTCCTTCACCTCTTCTTGAATAATGATCCATGTGTGATAATTATGTTTCATCAATGATGATCATATTCAAAGAATCGTCTTATTTAATTCTCCTTTTTTGGTATAATTAATATTTATAATTTATTATAATTCCTTCTAGAGTTAAAGTCATTCTCTAATCTAGGATCCTCCATGTAAAATGAATTCAAATTCATATGATCTACATAGAATTTATATGGAACTTTAAAGCCATATGGGTACCATTCTATATGTGTTGATTAAATTCATATGCTCAGAAAGTATTACACGGATCCAAAGTCATATGTTTCTCATTTTGTAAGACTTGAATTCATATGAAATCAAAGTCTAAAACTCTATATTAAATACTAATTCCAAAACTCAAAGTTATATTATTGGATTAAAGTATTATGGTAAAGTCCTAGGATCAAGTCATATGATCACTCCATGCTCTCGAATTCATATATGGTATTCTAATGTTCCTTCTCAAAGACTTACAATCTCTAGAGAATCCATACTTTTAAGTCTTATAGTTTGAATAAAAGTCATACAATGAAGACTAATAGTGAATTAATATGGTTAAAATTCATATGATATAACTTAAAGTTGTATGATTCCATCAAATTCATATGATCTTCTCAAAAATCAAAAATCCATAATTCTTCCAAATAACTTTAGAACTTCTTCAAACCAACTTAAAGCCTTCTCAAGATCCTTATAACTTCATCCAAAGTATTTTTCACACTAATTCTAGTATCCCCAATCCACATATGATTGTTTATCTAGTATTTAAACCTTTACTTATTCATTCATTAATCTTGAAACTTCTTTAATAATAATTTATTTAGGATACTCACAATAGAAAACTAGCTTCTTCAACCACAACAGTGCTATTCTTAACATGATGTTAAAAATAATTAACCATGATTCCACACTTTTTATAGCCATACAAACTAGCTCTATCAATCATAACATGTAGGGGGATACCTTGAACCTATATAGCCTTTATTCTCAAAGGAGGCTACACATATCACCTTCTCCTTATCATATATCATAGAAGTATCTCACTCATATTTTTTAATTCAAAACATTATTGAAAAAAATACAACTAAAATATAATTGTTCATAACAATATCTCTCTTTGGATTTATTATTAATATACCTTCCAACTTTCTCAATCAAAGTTATTCTTCTTCTCTTACTTTTCTTCTCCCCTTTATTGAAAATGGATACAAAGGGGATATAGGGGACTCCTTAATATTCATTATTAATATTTAAAAAATATATTATTTCATTTTAAATGTAAATAATATCCTTTATACACCTTTTTAGAGAAGTATGATACCACAAATATACTTATCCAAGAGCCTTTAGTTAATTTACTCTAAGTCTATATGGTATAACCTAGTGTAGAAAACAAAAGAGATTTCACCAAGGAATCAAGGATATACATAAAATGCTAAGCATGTAAAATCAGCACATAAATACTCAAACAAATCATCTCAAGGGTTGTAAAAATATTTTTATAAATTAAAATATGTAACCTACACATATATCAACAAACCCATCAAAATAGTTCATGAAAATATCCTAAAAATATCCCTTTTTCTCATGTTATCATCAACCAATTATCCCTATTCATAAAAAAATATAATTTTAAAAGTGTGATTGGAATAATATTTTTTTAGTTTTTTGTAGGTTTCAAGACTCTAGTGATTTTTATATGATAGATTATTCTTATTTTTTTTTCTCCTAATCAAGGGATTCATTCAATTCCTACTCTTTGTGATAATTATAAAACATTGTGAAGAAAAATATTCTTTGTTTATTAGTATGTATAACACTCAATTTTATACTTCAATTCCATGCATGTTAGCATAAATAAAAAATAATTTTAGGGAATAATGAGGTACCACTTAGATTCCTCATGAGTATCACTGAGGAAGAGATTTTACACTCAATCTAGGACACTATTTCCTTAAAACCTCAACACTTCTTTTCGTATCAATATTTTTAACTGCTTTATTAATCATATTATTTTATTGAACTACTTATTTGTGTTATGATGGACTAGGGAAAAACTACTAAAAACATATCACTAAATGAAAATTTCCAAACATACTAGACACATTATGAGAAGACAGATATGTATCGGTATGAATTCCATAAGAAGAGAATCTCAAAAATTCTTCTAGAGATATATTTCTAGGAATAGGTCATTAGATAGATAGTTACTGACATTATCAGGCAGAGATTTTTGAGAAGTCCAAAGTACTTATTTTTGTATTGGATCATAAAAAATATTAAAACTAGTGAATAGGGGAGAAAATGGTAAAATATATAAGTTTAATGTAACAAGAATATTTAGAAGTTCACTACTGGAAAAACGACCTATACCCACGGTTCAAAACCGTGGGTATAGCCCCCAAAACCATGGGTATAGCCTATACCCATGTTTTTGGGAACCATGGGCTGGAGAGGCGTCGGTATAGGGGTCTCAGCCTATACCCACGGTTTTGGATAACTGTGGGTATAGGTGAGTCAAATGTGGCACACCACGCATTCCAGCGTGGCACACAACAAACCCCACGGTTTTCAAACTGTGGGGTATTTAAATTCAAAAATAACACGCCCATGGGGTTTCAAAACCGCACCTCCCGCTGCGCCTCGTGCCCATGCCACCCCATCCCACCAACCAAGCTGTAATTTTTATTTCCTATATATACATATATCTGCTCATATATATTAATATAATCAACGTCGCATATTCAAAAAACACAGCCACAGGGTTTCGAACCTGCACCACCGACTGCGCCTCGCGCCCGCGCCCCAGGACGGACCAACCGAGCTGTTATTTTAATTTGTTATAAATACATATATCTTCAAATATATATTAATATAAGAGGTATTTAAATTAAAAAATTTCGGCCATGGGGATTCGAATTGTCATCTCATAGTGAAACTCAACGCCGTTATTCACTAAGGTACCAACCGAGCTAACTTTTTTATTTTATATATAGACATTCATCTGCGTATATATATTAATATTATCCATGAAAAAATGTCTTCCCACCAAATTTTTTTCGTGTCCCACCTAATTTTTTTCCCCGCCATAACATGAAAAAGATATACCCACGGTCCTGGAGAACCGTGGGTATAGGTATTCAAAAAAAATAGAAATACCTACAGTTTTGAAGAACCGTCGGTATAGGTCTTCGGAAAATACCCTATACCCACGGTTTTCTCCAAAACCGTGGGTATAGGTCTTAAAAGAAAACAATACCCATGGTTTTTGGCACAACGGTGGGTATAGGTTCACATACTATCCCTATACCCATGGTTTTTTGAAAAACCGTGGGTATAGACCTATTTTCCAGTAGTGAGTTCCAATAATGTAGTCAACCGTCTTCAATGGATCAATTTCACTAGGCAGAGACCTAGAAAGTTTTCAGATATATGGTTTTTTCAATTTTCAAGTGAAAAAGTTTTATGTTACATGTTTTGTGAAATTAAAAGTCATAAAAGGATGAGTTATGAAGGAATCAGTTGGAATAACATCAGATGAAGATCTACAATATGAAAAATAATCAGAAAGACTTTTTTTAAGTACAAAAAAAAGAGGATGCTTAGGAAGAGCACTGGTTGAATAGAATATAAGGAAGGTCGATCAGACAGTATTGAGCCAGATAAAGGAGTTTCTTATAAATTCATTAGATAAACCTTTCTAGACAGAGTTCTAAAAAACTTTATATAACTTTATAAGTCACTAAACCTTAAGATGTTGACTTTTAAATTGGTTGGTTATCTAGATAATATAGGGATAATTGTATATGTTCTTTAACTCTAATGTTAATGAAGTTTTTATAAGGTTGGAATCATTGGATTTTTCATGAATTTTCAAGATTGTTCTAGAATACTTCAGAAGGCTCAAGAATCCACAAGTAAAATTTAAATGTGTGGGAAAATGAAATTGAGTTACCACCTTTTCTACATCAAGTGAACCAATATAAAGGGGTAAAAATTACAATATCACTTAACACTCTTCTTAAGTATAAAAAGTTAAAACATTGAATATATTATATGGGAGTGATTTTTTAACCATGATTACATTCTGATTGAAGGAAAGAGACCAGATAGAGTTTCTTATGAGGAACCAGATAGAGGTTTCTACCAATACTAGAGGATAGAGATTTCTATCTGAGGTAGTGTATAGATCTACCGATCACTATAAAGACCCATCCTTTAACATTACATAACCTAGTTGATTCAATTAGAATATGCCTATTACATTACCAAAGATATTTTCAGTTTAGATTTTTAGAGAATTAGGACATAATTCATACATATCAACCCAAAAGCATACAAAGTAGGTACTACTAAAACAATATCCATTACTTCCATAACATAAAATATTTTAATAAAGTGTGAAATCATTTCATGAAAAATCTCCACAACATTCATCTTGGATTCTTATTTTCTCTTACCCATCATTAAAACCAATGCAAAAAAATTAAAATTAGGATGAGAACAAAAAGAACAATAAGGGACATAAAAATATGGAATGAAATTGCTTATCCATGAATACTTATAAACATATGAAATAATTTTCACCTATAAAGTATTATATACTTATCTTGTGAAAAAATAGGTAATTACGTACATAATACCGCAGCCCTTGAGGCTTCCATATGATTTTCAACTCTCATGGATACATTAAAAAATAACCTTCATGGATACCTTATGATGTAACTCTCATGGATACCTTATGGTGTAACCATCACAGTTACACTTGGAGTAACCATACAGTCGACCTCCAACTTAAACATGTCCAGTAAATTGGAGGGAGATATAGGTCTAACCCTCCATCATAAAAAAATCCCAAGAATAAAAACATAATCATAAAACATGAATACTTGAATAAAAACATTCTTTTTTAATTTTGAAAAAATATAAATTTAAAAGAGGATTTTTTTAAAAAAAAGTATCTTACCTCGGGTTCATCATACTTAAAACTTGTTCAAAACTATTTTATAATGATTTAAAGAGTGTTATTAATATATTATATAACTATTTTAGTATTTATAATACCATATATGATATTTTTATAATATTTTTTCCCCCATTTATTGATAATATTTTGTTATTTTCATTTTTTCAGGTGCATTTATTTCATTGTTTCCATGGTTGGTTCATTAAGGATTTTCTTATTGAATCAAAGAAAAAATATAAAAGTGGAATGAAATGGTGTTAATATGTTTCAATAATTTTAAATTATACCATATATTTTTTTTTTCTAATATTAGGATTATTCATTAGGTAAAACATTAATGATTTAAGTTTAGTTTATTTTTGTTAGGTTTCTTTGACCATCACAAACTAATTGCATTTTATTTAATGTTATGTCTATAAATTAGTTCCAAAACATTAAAAAAGTTATAATATAAATATTAAAATATGTTTTAATCATAATAATGGTTTTGTTACCATACTTTAATGTGGTAAGGAAAATGAAAAATATGACCTCCATAAAGGCGGTGAATCAATTTGTCATGGACAATGATTTCATTTTCTAGAATGAGAGGAGAAGATGAGAATTTTGATGATGGATATTCCATTAACATAGTAAAATTATAGTATATTTAATATAATAGAGTTATCATGACACCTAGATGAGTGGATTTTATGAAAGAATAAGAAAATAAAATATATTTAAAAGAAAATAAAATAAAATAAAATAGGATTTTACCTCTTGAACTTCTTCTCCTTAAGAAACTCCTTAAGGCCCTTGGTTTTGGAATTTTGGTGAGTCCAAAATGCCTTGGACATGGGTAAGAGGCTTGGGAAGGTAATTGAGTATAAATTAATTAATATATATGGATTTTATGTGTGAGGAGAAGAGGTGGTGGTGGGTGGTATTTATAGTGGAGGAGAGGGGTGTTTTCTCATAACCTTATTCATTAGTCTATTATTTTGGGTCAAGACTATGAATAGTTTAAGAATTATCACTAAATATATTAAAATAATTAAGATAAGTTTGATATTATTATTATTACATTATCAATGACTCATGGAATAGTGTATTTAACTTATAATGTATATATACTGTAAATTACTGTATTTCACTATTCATAAAAATCAAGTATTTTAGAAAAATACTTAAAATTCACCCGAACCATTTTTCAATGTATATAATTAAAAAATTACTTCCATTTTTTTAAAATAACTTTATAAAGATGATAAATTAAATTTTTAATTAAATTCATCATTTATTTGAAAAATATTGATTTTAATATTATAACTGATTTTATGACCCTTTGAAAATATTAAATAAGGTCTCAAAAAATTATCTTATAATCATAATAAAAAAAAATAATTATTTATGAATCTATTTTATTAAAATATATTTTCTTTTAAATCATTATATTAATTAGAAAATTTTAAATAATCATTTACATTTCACAAAAAATACTAACACTTAATTTATCATTTCCAAAACATTTATTTACTTATTACATGATATAAGTATATCATATTTTCACTTATAAGATATATAAATTTTATTTATACTTTCATAGGTGAGGTTACAATTCTATTTGTATATATTCTTTAATTTCTGTAAATACTAATTATTTCATTATACATTTATAATGAATTTAACTATCTAATTTTAGAATGAAAACAAGTTTTTTTATAAGTACCTGGGTTGTTAAATTATCTCCACCTTCTATAAATTGCATCCTCGTAATTTTTATTTACTTATTAAACAAGTGAGGATACCTTTACCTCATAGAAATTTCATATTCCCATGTTTCTTTTTCAACCATGTTGTTTCTCCAAAAAAAAACTTAACCTAGTGAATTACCTTATTCTGTAATACTTTCTCTCTATGGTCAAAAATTTGAATAGGCCTCTCTTTATAAGAAAGGTTCTCTTCCAGTTGAACAACTTTTTGAGCTCAAAACATGAGATGGATCTGGACCATACTTTCTTAACATTGAAACATGAAAAACATTGTGTGTCTGAGATAGACTCAAAGTCAAAGCTACTCGATATGAAACTGGTCCAACTTTCTCTAGGTCCAATGAACCATGTACTTAGCTTCCATTTCTTACCAAAACATGTAAAACTTATCTAAGGATAGTTTTTAAGGAAGAAATGATCACAAACCTCAAAAGAAAATTCTTTCCTCCTGTTATCTGTATAGCTTTTATAAGTACTCTAAGCTATCCTCATATGTTGTTGGATAATCTCCACTTTATCATCCACTTCCTCTACTAATTTAGGTCCCATAAAATTATTTTCCCTAAATTCATCTCAAAATTATGCAGTCTGATACTTATTTATATATAATGCATCAAAAGGTGTTATCTGTATATTGGAATGAAAATTTTTATTATAAGAAAACTATACTAAATTAATATTTTGATCCCATATTCCATAGTAATCCACTAAAAAATAATATATAATGTCTTCCAATTTCTAAATTGTTCACTCGATCTATCCATCAGATTGGGGATGAAAGTCTGTGCTAAAATTTAATTCAGTTTTCAATGGCTTCTGAATGCCTTTCCAAAAGTTATTAGTGAACCTGGGATGAATTTTAGATACAATGGAGAGAATAACTCCATGTAACATGATTATATATTGGTGGTATATCCAAGAAAGATGACCTAAATACATGGTATCTTGAATAAGAATAAAATGTGTAGATTTAGTCAGTCAATCAATAATAACTCAAATCACATTGTTACTTAAATAATTCTTTAGTAGTCCCACCAAAAAATTCATGGATATATTTTCCCATTTCCACTCTAGCACCAAAAATGGATGAAGCATCCCCTTTGTTAGTTTTCACTCTAATTTAACCTATTAACAAGTTAAACATTTCGTTGTGAAATCAGCAATATCTCTTTTCATTCCATCCCACCAATAATACTCCTAAAGGTCTCTATACATATTAGTGCTTCCATGATGAACTGAAATGGAGAACTATGAGCTTCACATAACAACTCTTTCTTCAAATATAAATCACAAGGCACACATAATCTCTTTTTAAATCGCAAAATACAATCTTTATCAACATTAAATTCTAGAAAGTTGCATTATTTCACCATTTTACCATTTTCTATAACTCACTATCTTACTTCTGCACTTGCTTAATTCTATCTGACATAGATGACTACACTGAAACTTGAAACAAAACAAATTAATTTCTTGCACCAACAACTTCCATACCAAAATTCATCAAATCATTAACCGAGGGTTCATGTTCTAAATGGAACATGTTAATGATGTATGGTGTTTTAGACTTAAGGCATCTTCCACTTTTTTTAATTTTATAGAATGGTAATTGATCATGAAATAATAATTTTTTTTTCATTTCAAGCCATCTTCTCTACCTCATGTTCAATTCCTTTTGATTGAATGTATAATTCAAAATTTTATGGTCAGTATATATTTCAAATTTTGATCCACATAAATTATTCTTTAAAATTTTCAAAGAAAAAACCACAGATACTAATTCCAATTCATGTGTGGGATAATTTAATTCATAAGGTTTAAGTTTTCTTGAAGTATAAGCAATTACCTGATCATTATACATTAGAAAACAACAAAGTCCCTTCAATGAAGCATCACTGTAGATGAAAAAATCACCATTTTTGTAAAGTAGGTCCAAAACTGGAGAGTTCACCAATCTCCTCTTCAGTTCATGAAAACAAACATCACATACTTCTATCCAAATAAACTTAACCCATTTTGTGTTAACTTAGTTATAGGGCTAGATAACCGTGAAAAAAATTTAACAAACCTTCGTTAATATACTAATAATCCAAGAAAACTATAAATCATAGTAACATTTGTAGGACTCTATCATTCATTGACCAATTTTGTTTTTAGGGGATAAACTATTATTCCATACTTATTTACAATGTTCCCAAGAAAATAAATTTGTTGCAACCAAAAATCACATTTTCTAAATTTCTCATATAACTTCTTTTCCTTGAGATTTTATAGGAAAATCCTTAGATTTTTTTCATGATATTCATAACTTTATTGAAAACACAAAAATATCATTAATAAAAACAACAACAAAAAACTTATCTAAATATTTATGGAATATTATATTCATAAAATCCATAAATAAAACAGAATCATTTTTCAATAAAAAGGGCATAACAACAAACTCATAATTCCCATATCTAGTTCAGAATGCTATTTTTATAATTTTATCATCCTTCACCTTCAGCAGATGGAACCCGGATCTGAAGTAAATCTTAGAAAAATACGGAGTTCCCTAGAACCGATCAAACAAGTCATCGATATGAGGCAATGGATACTTATTCTTAATAGTAATGTTATTAAAAGCTCTATAATCAATGAAATGTATCCAATACCATATTTTTTAACAAAAAAAATATGATCACTCCATGTTGAAGTGTTAGGACTAATGAAATATTTATCAAGAAACTCCTACAACTACTTTTTAAATTCTAAAAGTTCCACTTGAGACATTCTAAAAGGGGCTATTTGAAATTGGAATAGCATCAAGAACTAAGATAATGGTAAATTAAACTTTCCAATCAGGTATAAAATTGGGAAAATAATTGTTTGATGTGCTGAGAGAGTAGAATGATCATGTAATTACATTGTAAAAGTACAAATGATCTTCATCAAACTCCATTTCTACCATCACGTGATTGGAAAGGTATGCTCCAAATCTTATTTGGGAATTATGACATAATTAATACATATCAACCCATAATAATACAAAGTTGGAATTACTAAAAAATTATCTATTTCTTCCATAATAAAAAAAAATTTAATAAAACATGAAATATTTTCATGAAAAATCTCCACAAATTAATCTTGGCTTCTTCTTTTCTCTTATCCATCCTTAAACCGTATGAAAAAAAAATCCAAACTTGGGATGGATAAAAAATATCAGTAAGGGGAATAAAAATAATGAAATAAACCATTAGTCCATGAATACTTATAAACATATGAAATCATTTTCACTAAGAAATACTACTCATCCAAAAAATAATCATATACTTACCTTGTGAAAAAAAACGACTTCTATAAAAAATAGAAAACATAAATAATATCATAAAGTTAACTTGGGAAATTACTTACTTAATATTTTAACCATTATGTCTACCCTATGATTTTTAACCCTCATGTCTAACTTATAATGTAACTCTCACGGTTATCTTATGATGTAACCATCATGATTACCTTATAGTGTAACCATCGCAGTTACACTTGCAATAACCATATGGTCGACCTCCAACATAAACATACACAATACATTAGAGGGAGATATAGGTCCCACAATTTATCATAAAAAATTCCCAAGAACTAAAACATAATCATAAAACTTGAATAATTTCATAAAAACATTCCTTTAAAATTTTGTAAAAACAATTAAAAGAGGATATTTAAAATAAAGTCTCTTACCTTGGGTTTTTCATACTTCAAACATGTTTAAACCTCATTTATAATGGTTTAAAAAGTGTTATTAATATATTAAATAACTATATTATTATTTATAATACCTTATATGATCTTTTTATAACATCTCTACACCCATTTATTGATAATATTTTGGTATTTTGATCATTTCAGATCCATTTATTTGATGGTTGGTTTCTTATAGATTTTCTGGTCCAATTGAAGAAAAAATATAGAAGTAGAATGTAATAGTGTGAATATGTTTCTATAATTTTAAATTATACAATATATAATTTTTTTATATGAGTATTATTAATTATATGAAACATTAATAATAAAATTTTGGTTCATTTTTGGCGGGTTTCTCCGACAATCACAAACTAGTTTCATTTTATTTAATTTTATATCTATAAATTAGTTCCAAAACCTTAAAAAAATTATAATATACATATTAAAATATTTTTTAACCATAATAATGGTTTTGTTACCAGACTTGAAGGTGGTAAAGTAAAATTAAAATACGACATCTACGAAGGCGGTGAATCGACATGTCATGGATGATGCTTCCATTTTCTAGAATAAGATGAGAGGTTTGATGATAGATATTCCATTAAAAAAATTCCAGTATATTAAAGATATTGGAGCTATCATTTCACTTGGATGAGGGTATTTTATTAGATAATAAAAAATAAAATAAATTGAAAATAAAATAAAATAAAATTAAGGAGGATTTTACCTCTTGAACTTATTCTCCTTGAGAACCTCCTTCAGGACCTTGGTTTTGGCCTTTTGGTGAGACCATAAGGTCTTGGACATCAGGATGATAATTTTTAAGGTAATTGGGCATAAATTAAAAAAAAATATATAAGGCTTTGAGTTTTTAGGAGAAGAGGTGGGGAGGGGTGGTATTTATAGTGGGTGAGAGGGGTATTTTCTCATTATTTTATTCATTAGTTTATTATTTTGGTTCAAGATGAATATTTTGATAATTATCATTAAATATATTAAAATAATTAATTTGAGTTCAATATTATGGTTATTACATCCGTAATGACTTGAGGAATAGTTTATATAACTTATAATGTATATATACTATAAATTACCATATTTCATAATTCTTAAAAAATTCAAGTATTTAGAAAAATCTCAAAAATTCACCCTAAACATTTTTAAATCTGTATAATTCAAAAATGAACTCCATTTTTTGAAAATAATTTTCTAAATATGATAAATTTAGTTTTTAATTAAAATAATCAATTATTTTAAAAATACATATTTTATATTATAATCAATTGTATGACCATTTGAAAAAATTAAATAAGGTCTCATAAAATTATCTTATAATAACAAGAAAAAAAATATTAATTTTTTAATCTATTTTATGAAAATATATTTTCTTTTAAATCGTTATATTAATTATAAAATTGTAAATAATTATTTATATTTCACAAAAATACCAATACTTAATTTATCATTTTCAAAATAATTTTTTCTTTTTCCATGATATAAGTATATCATATTTTCACCTATAAGATACATAAATTTTATTTATACTTTCATCAGTGAGGTTAAAATTCTATTTGTATATATTCCTTAATTCCTGTAAATACCACTTATTTCATTATACATTTCTAATGAATTTAACTATTTAATTCCAGAATGAAAAAAAATTATTTTATAAGTACCTGGGTTATAATAGTCATAGTTAATGGATAGAGAGTATTGGAATACTACATTCAGTATAGTTTATGGTGAATTAGTTTAATTCAATAGAAATAACTCGTGTTATAAAATAGGAATAGTTTTAGTGAGGTGTAGTAGATGGAGAATACTAAATAAAGGCTGGTACGAAGAATAGACACTTACGAGATAGAGGAAATCATACAGAGATATATGAATGAACTTTCAAGAGCTATTTTACAAAGTTTCATACACTTTTTTTAGCTCAGTTTCATAAACAAGATTTTGTAAACTAGTAGGAGTTGGTTTAATCATACCTATCAGGAGATAGAAGAAGTCTAATGAGATTTTTATCAAGTTTTATTAACTTCTTATTAATAGTGAATTTTTATAGACTGATGAGAGTCTCTATGTCAAGGTTGTAGGTTAGTAAAATTTGTTCAAAATTTAAAAATCGTATTTTCCTTGAATTACTTACATATGATTTCATTCTTGTGAGTTTTTATAACTATTTGATAAGGATAAAACTATAACAAGTTGTAGGGGTTAATTTCACTGAATTTGAAACTGTTAAAAGTATGTCATAGATTCAACCCCCCACCCCTACCCCCTTGGTGGTTATAATCATTCTAAGGAGTTTCAATCTCTTTTATAGAAGAGAAAAAATTTGGTTAAGTGTTTATCATTATCATTATCATCTAATTCACCTTCACTATACACTTCATCTTCTTTTACTTTTCATTTTCTCATGGATTCAAAGGCTATCCCGTCTTTATCTTTATTATTGAATGTTTGAGCCTTTTTTATTTAATTATATTTATGATTATTCTGAAGATCATCTAGATTCAAATCTTACCAATATTATAGATCTGAAATTTCAGATCAAATATATCACTAATATTTCTCAAAATTTTATTGAAAATTATTTAGTTTTTTATCTTCTCACCAAAAACTTGAATGTTTCTCATAATCTCATTGACACTTATAAAGTATTAATCAATGGTCTAATCATCATCAAAATTTATGTCTTAAAATCTACTCCTACATACTTGAAGTTTGGATTATTTAACTTTAATATTTCTTTCAAAACTTCTCCTCAATTTATCCTAGATTTATTTATCATTTTGAAGACCCATAACTTTTTTATACACCATTCTTGATGGAAATAGAAAAATGAAATATTTTCTTTTCCAAAAACTACTAAATGTCTATTATTAGTGAAATTCATAGTCCCTCCCTCTGAAATTGGTGGAAAAACAATAATGGTATCATCTATTACCACTAGGAAAAATTACATAAGGTAGGGAAACATCTTATTCTTCTATCTAAGGTAATTCCTGGTATCAAATGTAGAGACATGTTGACTATTCATATAATTTTGTTTTTTTATCTTCTTTAAAATATTGGATTATTATAGGGAACCTAGATATTTTCACTAATACTACTTGTGATTCCCTAAGGTTGATTAACCATTGAGAGGGGATAAATTAGTGGTATAATTTAATGAATTCATAATTCAACCCCTTGAACTTGTTAAGGTTCTAGAACCACTCAATTATTTCTAAAATCCTTACCTAGTGTGTTTTAATAATAAAAAATAGTGAAGAAAATAGTATTTATGATTTTTATCTAGAATATAAAACTTGTAATAAAATGACATGGGCTTCCACCTGAACTGATGCCTGGCCTGACCTAGTACTATCCCAAAGCATGTTCTCAATCCCCCCAGGTTGATGAGAAGTGCCAAGGTACCAACAAAAAAATAGTGGGAACAATTTTACCCTCTAAGTATAAATATTTATATGAAATAAAAGAAAATATATAAATAATAAATGAAACACTACATAAACTTAACAATAATAAATAAAAAGTATCACATACATAGATAGACCTAACATGACCAACTAATATAAAATCATCTCAAAATTACAATAAAATAGATCCAAAACACACCATATTTGTGAGACCCTTGGTCACTCTCTATATCCAAATCTATCAATGGAAAACTTAATACCCCAACTTAAAGGAGAACAAATCCAAAAACCTGAAAGGAACCATGATAACTAGATGCATCAAGTGGTTTATGTTGTGTGTAAGAAAAAATGATCCCTTTAGGTAAGAACCAAAGAGTGTGTGAAAATACTTTCAATTGAAAAATAATTTATGCTAGTTAGAAATATATATAGGAAATAGGTTTTTTATATTTAATTACACAAATACAATAACAGTTCATATTATATTTATGAATATTCCTTTTTATTTTTCTTTAATAAAAATAATCAATTTGAAAACATTTATTTAAAATTTCACATGCATTGAAAAATATCTCTTTTAATTTAAAAAAAATTAAAATACTTTCCAAAATTATTTAAGAAACCCAGTCATGCTAAGGGAATATAAAATCAATCAAATATAATGAAATTATTAAATGAAATAATAACAAGAAGTAAAATAAATCAAACAATGATTCCACACAAGTCAATAGATCATGGGATACAATGGGAAGACAAAGAAATCATGTTTATTAAAACACCAACCAATAAATTGGTTTCATGGGTTCTAACCAAGGTTCTGACATGAGACAGTCCTTGAATTTACCAAACATGGACCAACGTTTTATCCTATTTAGTGACTCATACCCATGTCATCTGAATATACTAAACTTAACTATAATCTGAGGCACACCCCATCTAGTCATATTTGACACTATAGGGGACAATAATAGGGTGAAACTATCTAGTCTTGTATAATTATATACTTACCACTTATATTTTTGGGTTCCCATGACTAAACATAGTGAAGGTGATCAATTAATCCATGTAATAATCAAAAAACGTAAACAATAAATTATCCTCACCTAAAACACCATCACAAGAAACAACCCCTTTATATCTATCACTTGACCACCACATACATAATTCACTTCCCACTAGATGGAAAAAATAATATTATCTCAATGAGGGTTACATGCACCAACATGTTTGAAAAATCATTTAAAAGTTAAAAATGGTACTTATTCAAAACCAACTAACTTGGTGTTCCAAGATGTTTTTTCAATGGTCTAAAATTTATTCCAAGTTATTCCTTCAAAAAACTTCACTAAAAACCAAACATAGAACAATTTAAAAATAAAAATATCTTTCTTTAAAAAATATTCAAAAACCCCAAAATATCCTTTAATCTAGCCTATGACCCAAATGGGGTCAAATACCATTTGAAAATTCAATTTTACAAACACATGGCATGAAAACACCCCCTTTGAAAATTATAAAAAACGAAAACACCCTTTATACCATGTGTGAATTCACCCCAAACATTTATAAAAATCATTATAAATATCACATATAATTCTAAATTGATAAAAAATCATTTTAAATAATTAATCACAAAAATAAATTTTAAATTGAGGAATGAAAAAAAAAACACCTACATTGTTTTCATGAATATTGAGTTGGATGTCTTCACATTTGACGATAAATTCCCCAAAAAGACTCAAGGGTACACATGAAATCCCTAACAAAAAAGACCCAATAGTTAACAAACCATGAACCCTAAATCTAATTAGTGTAGCCCCTAGGGTTTTCATGAGAGATAAAAACCAAATAGAAAAGGGACAGGGGTAATAATTAAGGAGAAACCAAGTGGAATGAGAATATTACCATAGAGATTCACTTGAAAAAGAGGCATGGATGGATTAGATTCAAGAATATAGGAGGTGGAGGTATCCATCCATTCATGGGAGGTCTGAATAATCTAAATGTCTTAAAAGATAATGAAAATTAGGTAAATTAAGATAAAGGTATAATAGAAATTTCATAAAATTTAAATGTTGGGTTGGCCGTATGGTTTAGCTACACAGTTTATCAAACCATGCATCAATCATGTGGGTCATCTCCTAAGAAAAACATGATGTCCGCACTCACCTGGGAATCTATGTATGATTTGAGAAGTAGTATTATGATCCTTAAAAACCACATTATCTCAATTGTCAATCCCTATACACATTTAATGCACGATTACTCATAACCTTGCACCAAACCATGAATATCCCAAAACCTTAAAAAAAATTAGAATTGTTGGCATGAAACTCCTATAAACTTAATAAGACTCAAGTAAAAATAAAATAAAAAATAACATGGAATAAAAGACAAAAGTAACATGTGGGGTGTAACAATCTCTCCACTATGACACTTTATATCCTTAGAAAGTGAATAATAATAGTGTAAGTAAAGAAAGAAATAACAAAAAGTTATACCTTGAATATTGAGGTGGGTGGGAGGGGAAAATATGTAGAAAATAACCTAAAGGAGATCCCTTTAAAAGAAATCGACCTCACCAAAAGATTGGATAAATCCACAAATTCTACAAGGAATTTCTAAATGAAACTCAAATATTACTGAGAGACATATGATCTAAATAAGGCAGATGCCTCTCATAGGTCACCCCACCAGTTTGAATTTATCTAAATGGTGAGACAAGGAATAATTCACTACTAAAAATACATAGACCATGATAATTAAACTCTATAAACACCCAAGAAGCAATAAAATTCCACCAACCACAAGTATTAATAATGAACAAACTCTAACCCCCAAAATGAGAACAACCCCAAAGAGAACTCTAATTTCTCAAAAATCATACTATAACTAAATTTGACAACACATACAATAATAAAACCCATCAAGATAAACTCACCACATCACCACAACCAAAAAAAAACATGGGATCTAGACTTGGTTCATCATACTTAATGGGTAACTAAGACCTCAATCCCATAATTCAATCCCATATAGATTCTAAATAAGAAAAAAACTATCACTACTAAGTTCTAAACTTCCCTAATTCTAGAGCGTCCCTAGTCACCGAAGCATGGACCCAATGGTATCCCATATTCAAATCCATCAATAAATTTAACCTCATAAAAACCATAGCACTAGAATAAATCCCATGAAAACTTTTTATTTAAACTAATGAGGCATAAAAACCCAAAATCAATTACCATCCGAAAAAGAACAACTCAAAATCCTCAAAAAACTCAAACGAAATTCCCAAAACATGTAATCACTGAAACACATATTACACTTGAAACTTAAAATTTCTATATCCAAACTTAAAAAACATTTGAAGATGGACCAACCTTCCATAATGAAAAAAAATCCCTCAAATATTTCCTATAATAATACTTGGAATGTCCAGGAACTCCACACCAAAAACATATGAGATGATCTCTCCTCTTCTTTCGAGAATACAATCCATCGTAAAAAAATATCTTCCAACACAAGCTCTAATTCCCTATTATCATCACCCAACAGAACATCTTCACTCACTTCATCTAGGATTACTAGAATAACCTCCACTGATAATCCTTTTAAAACACCTCC
This sequence comes from Viscum album, assembly GCA_963277665.1. Lineage (NCBI taxonomy): Eukaryota > Viridiplantae > Streptophyta > Magnoliopsida > Santalales > Viscaceae > Viscum > Viscum album. Next base: position 187,983,485 of record OY728156.1, on the reverse strand, counting down.
TTGGAAACAACCCATTGAGATAAAATCAACTTGAATAAATCTCAATATATTCCTTCACACTGCTAAGAAGGAACCATAGTCTTCCACCAGTCTTTGTTAAGTACTTAGAATAAAGAAATAGTTTCCTTCACCTTTAATGATTTGGTACTCTTGAGAGAATTGAAAACTCAATCAATCCCCTTCATAGACACTATATCCTTAATAGTACCTTTGTTACCATAAAATAGAGGTGGAAATTGATTCATAAATACTTATATGGGGTCCAAGAAAAATGAGTAACTTAGCTCCTCCACTCAATCCTGAGTATGGGTAGAGTTGACTAGTGAAGAACAAACTTTTAAACAATAAGAGGATCTATCCAAAATATTATTCCAATGAAAATAAGTATCGTTTATCTTTGAAGACTCTTTAGGAGGCATACTCTAAAAAATATGAAACATGAACTCCATTAGCCCACATATCTAAATATTCAATCACACAATTCCAACATAAACAAAAATATAACTCACCCACCACAAACATATAATAAAACCCTTCCTTGAAATTTCACATTCGATAAAAATTTTCAAAACACCCCATTCCATTAAATTTTTACAATGATCACTCTTTCTAAACTAAAACACTTTATAGATTCTCATTATGAAACCCAAAAAAAATTATAAAATCTTGTGATTATGTTAAAACACTACCAAAAAGTTATTTAAAAAAACACTTTTATCTCAAACGATATTCAAAATATTATTTTAAAACTAGATATCTCTTAAAATGTTCTAAAAAAGAAAAATTAAAACATAGTATACAAGTTAAAATCATTAAATCTATATCCAAAAAAACTAGATTCCAAACCCATCAACCTATAAAATATTTAATGGGAAATAAATTACTTTTATAACCATTTATAAATCAATTTCACAAACAAATAATCTCATTAAAAACATGTTTTCAACCAAAAACCAATTTTCAATATATAAAATTACATCCCTTTAAAAATAAAAAATTATTTACAACCATAATCCAAAAATCACATTCAATAACATCAATTCACCCTAAAAACTTCCTCTATTAAATCATTCCAATGTAATGATCCATTGGAATCATTTGGGAAAGCAGGGGAGGAAAAATATCATTTATGTAGATTAAATAGTATTGTTCATGGTTTGACCATACATGTGGGTAAACCATGTGAAAATTGTGCGACGAGCCCTGTAATGGTGATAGAACAACTCTACATGGGCTCTTCATGGTTTACTAATCAATGAGAGCTAACTTTACATCCCTTATTCATTCACCAATTTCTCCTTTGAAACTCCAACTGACCCCCAAAATGACTAACTTACTCAACGGGGCTTAAAATACCATCATAATATATCATAATCGATTAAATATGGTCAAAAATTAAATCAAAATCATGACCTAAATCCCAAAAACTAATGCAAACTCAAGTTTCAATGTGGAAAAGTTCTCTCTAAGAACTTTCCCACACCCTCCACCCGAGTCCCAACACATTCCTAGTCTACTTTCTATCTAGAGAGACCCAAAATAATAATAGGGATACTCAATATAATAGTTCATTTATTGAACCTAGGATCCCATACAATTTTTAATGAACTGGGTTAGTCTTTCACCTTAACCGACTCCTATCCTAGCCCACCACTGGCCCATATCACATCCCCAATCACTACAGGCTAGCGATAAGCATTGGGTATTTAAATATAAGACAGTGGGAAAGATTTAACCCTAGATATATAAATAAACACATGAAATCAGAGTAAACATAACAAGAAAAAATAGAACAGGGTATGAATGGAATAATAATAAACTTACAGCATTAAATACATCAAAAATCCCAATAAGTCCAATGTATATAAATGCATCACAAAAAATAAAATAAAATAAAACCATAACCCACTATCTCTATGTGCCCCTCGGTCACTCCCCATATCCTGATCCAGTGATGGAAAACAAGAACCCTTGACCAAAAGGATACTAAATCCATCCTCCTAGAAGGAACCATGAGAACTGCATACATTGAATGGTGAATATATCATGTCATTGAAATTGATCCCAATAGGTAAGCACTACATAGTTTTTGAAAAAACTTTCATATGAAAATTATTTATGTTAGTTTGAAATACACATAGGAAATAGGTTTTTTTATTTGAGTACACAAAGAAAATAATATCTAATAATATATTTAAAAACATTACATTATTTTTTCTTAATTCAAAAACAATCACTTTGAAGACATTTATTTAAAATCACTCATACCCCACAAAAAACACTTTTCATTTAAAAAACCTTTCTGAAAAATATTTTCAAATTGATTTACGAAACATAATTTTTCTCATAGAACATTAAATCAATAAAATAGAATCTAATTACCAAATAAAATAGTAATAATAAATAATATAAATCAGCCAAGGTTTCCATGTAAGTTAATCGATCAGGGGATACAATTTAAATTTAAATAAATCCCATAAAATAAACTAAAACTAAGGAATGGGTGCCATGGGTTCTACCTGACGTCTTAAAGTTAGACTATTCTATAATTTACCAAAAACAAACCAACCTTATGGCCTAAGTTTTATCCTATACACAAGCCATCTAATTATCCTACACCTGACCATTATTAGAGTCCTATTCTATCTATTCATATTTCACACAAAAGGGTATACTTGTAGCATGAAAGTGTATAGTGTAGCATAATTATAGATATACTTCTTAGATTTATGGGATTACATAACCAAAAATAGGTAATGTGAGCAATAAATATATAAAAATATCAACAAACATAAAAAATAACCTACCCTCACCTCCAATTCCCTCATAAGAAACTACACCTTTAGATCCATCGCATGATCACAACATACATTAAAAATCACCCATTAAAAGGAAACAAACATAGAGACTAAATTAGGGTTCCACACACCCACACATTTTTAAAAAAATATCCAAGGGACTTATTCCAAACTGATGGAATTTGTGTGTTGAACCCTCATTCAATGGTTTGAACTTCCATTTAAAACCATCTCTTCAAAACAATTCACTAAAAACCAAACTTATAATTATTTCAAAATATAAATACCTTTCTTTAAAAACTATTAAAAACAAAAAATCTTAATTTAATCCAACCCACTTCCCAAATGGGATAAAATATCATTTTATAATTTAATTTACTTTAAATAACTCCTTTGAATATTTTTACTAAAAAATGGAATTCAAACACCCCTTTTAAAATAATGAAACACCAAAAAACCTTTTATTCCATGTGTGAATTTGGCCCAAAAAATTATAAATCTCATTAGAACTATTACATATGATTATAACTTGATAAACATTTCATTTTTAAACATAAAACACAAAACAACATTCCAAATAAAGTAAGGACAAAAAAACTTAGCTCAATTCAATGGTGATCTAGATGGATGTCATTGTCTTCAATTAAGGATGCTCAAACATGACTTAAGGGTACCCAAGAAATACCAAAAACAAAAAACCCCATGTTTAACTTACCCATAACCCTAAATCCAATTGGGTAAACCCTTAGGGTTCATAGTAGAGGGAGAAACCAAATATAAAAGGGATAGGGGAAGAGGGAAGGATAAACTAAGTGGAAGGAGAAGATTACCTTAGAGGTTCTCTTTAAAAAGAGGTGATGATGGATTATATTTAAGAATAGTTTAGGTGGATATATCACTCTATGTATAGGGGTTTCATCCAATCCAAATGATGAATAAGGGAGTAGAAATTGTGTAAAAGGTTCCAAGGGTATAATATGAATTTCACAAAATTTAAAACCTTGGAAGTACACATGGTTTAGTTACACAGTTTTCCAAACCATGAACCAACCATGTGGTTCATCTAATAAAAAAACATAAGGTGAACAATATCCTAGGAAACTTTTCATGGTTTTCAAATCATATGGATACCATGAAAAACTGCAATGTCTCGAATGGAGACCCATACACACGGTTGTTGCACGATTACTCCTAACTGTACATCAAACCATGCACAACATATAAAACTTCTAAATTTTTTAATTTATATCCAAAAACTCATTAAGACACATGGAAACATAAAATAATATAAAATAAAAGGTAACAATAACATGTGGGGTGATACACTACTCTTTTCCATGATTGGTTATCCACCTAATCATGGATTCTTCCACTATATTCAATAAACATCTACAGCCAAGGAAATTCCATTAATATGAAAATAGATTTCATTATATTCAGTATTCTAGAAACCAATATAATAAACTAAAACTCCTCAAAAAATATGATCCAATAAATAAAGATTTGTGGCTTTCTCTTGGTATTATTTTCACATCTTTATGAGGGTCCTCCTCCACATTCAGATAAACCCACAGGTCTATATGTATATAATTATTCAATTTTTGTAATCCCAAGACTTCTTTTGGATATGAAAATATGACTTTCTCAGTATTTTATATCTTCAAGAAAATTGTTCCTCCTTTTCACTTCGAATACTCAAGCACACATGACTCCTTATTCTTCCGTGACTCTATGATTTTAACTCCTTCCTCCCTCTTTGATATAGTGATGTATCATAATCTCATAATATTTAAAATGTTTTCACTCAGTGTTATCATGTTTTTTAAATTTTCAAAAAACACATTTTTCCTCTTAAGTACCTTCCCAATTTATATTCATCGAATAATAGCATGAATATTTTCTTCCAGATTCAAAATATGGAAACTCCTATATCTTCAAATATATAAGTTATTCCTTTTAAAATTTTTAAAAAGAATAAAATTTTATTTCTTATTTAATCGTATTTTAATTTTTTCCAATTATCCTCATTTAAATTTCCCAAATATTTAGGTGTTTCATTTTTTTTATTCTCTATGAAATATGCTAACTTTAATTCTTTGAAAAAACTCCATGTTCATAGAAACATGCTAAGTAGCCACATAAAACACTTAATTATAGTGGGGATAACATCTCAACAACACTATATTCTCCCTCAGATGGTTCTTTTTTGATATATACTTGAATCGTGATCCATGTTTGATAATTATTTTTGATCCATGATGATCATATTGAAATAATTTCCTCATTTAATTCTTATTTTTTAGTAGAATTAATATTCTATAATTTCTCCTAGTTTTGAAGTCAAACATTGCTTAGGGATCCTCTATTTCGTATAACTTGTCATATATTCTTCCTAGAAGTCATATATCTCTTTTAAGTCATATGGGCTACATTTTATATGACTTTATCAAAGTAATATGCTCAAAAAGTCTCATGTGATACAAAATTCATACGTTGCTCATTTTATAATACTTAAATTCATACAAAATCAAAGTTTGATGATCTACCTGAAAGTTTGGTTCCCAAACTCAAAGCTATAAGATTGGATCAAAGTCTTATAGTGAAATCATATGATTAAGTCATATAATCTCTCCTTTATCAAATATTCATATGTGGAAGTCTAAAATGCCTTTTCAAATACATATTATCTCCATCAAATTTTACACTGAAGTATTCCAATTTGGCCCACAATCATATGGTGAATAAATATGGTTCAAAGTCATATGATATGACTTAAATTCATAAAATTACACTAAATTCATATGATATCCTCAAGAACCAAAAATCAAAACTTCTTCCAAATGATTTCAAAACTTCCTCAAACCAACTCCAAGCCTTCTCAATCTCCAAAAACATTATCGAAAGTATTTTAACACTAATTGAAGTGACCTAAATCAACCTATGATAGTTTCCATAGTATTTTATTTATTCCTTATTCATGTAATCATCATGAAATATCTTTAATAAAATCTTATAAAAAAATTAACAATAGTTAAATAAATTCTTTAACATAATATAATTTGGTCTTAACAAGGTGTAGGAAATTATTCCCCAATATTTGGAACTTTTCATATCCATACAAACCATCTCTACCAATCATCACATATAGGGTGATTTCTTAAAAATATCCAACCTTATTCTCTAAGGAAGCAAAAAATATCACGTTCTCTTTTCCATGTACCATGTCAGTATCTCACTCATCTCTATGCATTCACAACTTTATTAACAAAAAATGAAACTATAGTTTAACTTGGAATAAAAATAGCCTCCATGGAAATATATTTCATTATCTGGATTTACCAGTTATTATTCACATAGATGGTTCATGATACATTCTTTAGGTAGGTGTAAAACATGGAATGACCTTCTCAAATCTACTTCATGTACAAAGAGTATGTAGAAATTATTTCATTCTTGTTTCATAATATACATTATAAAATTTTAATAATATCCTCTCAAAAACCGACATTGATTTCTCTTTTTTTTTCTTTGTTTGAAAATGATGTAGTGGGATATTTATAGAAAATATCCACTATATTCTCAACTCAAAGAACATTCTATAAATGAGGAAAGACACTCATAATTTGTGGCTCTGAAAAAACATGTTTCCTATATTTTATAAACATAAATCTGTTTTCCTCACATGTATGTTCTTCACTTATATTTCACTATTCTCACATTATTTAAACACATAAGGACTATTTATTTAACATCAAGATACTAAAAAACTCTAATAAGTATAAATCCTACATGCATGTACTTCATCTAATCATTTAACCACACTAGTTTCACGCATGGTAAATCATATAAAACACATACTTCCACAACATGGTAGCCAACTTCTCAACTCATTTGATAAGGTTATCTATGGGTCGACAAGATTAGATCACTATATTCAGATTATCATGAATTTTTTATGTTTAAGGTTTATCATAGTATTGTAATATTTAAAATCTAAATAATAGTCCAAACATTCATCCCATTTTCTTCTTAAGAACATGTTATCATATTTCTACATGATATTATAGATGCATCTAGTTTCGCATTCACTTCATTCCTGGAATTTATCTTGTAGAATCCATGGAATTATAACATTGGTCATAGTGAAAGATCTCATGTTCTCCCATGTTTCCTCACTCGAATATTGTAGAAGCAACCTGAAATCCAATGGTGTTGCGTGAGCATCTCTCTCATAATGAATCTCTCAACTATCAAAGGCTTGGAACTATACTAGTCAGATACTATGGGAAATTCTCCCACACTTCTAAACCCTAATAAAAATTTTAAGATGATTATTATGATGTTGTAGCATGAAATCCACACATGATATATAAAATATTAATATTACACACAAATATTTTATCTTTCATCAGATATTGGTTTGGGTGAGATATTATTAATTACTCAGCGTGAGCCAGCACCTATTGTTGAACTCTTATGGAATAACTAACCGCACTGTCATGACATGTCAAATTAATTATGATTTTAAGGTTTATTTTTATCCTAGGGCAGACCCTATTTCGTCTCTCAAGGAGTGTTGTTGGGTTTAGAGTGTGCGTTTTTAATAAGAAGTACTAAAAGAGGGGTGGTTTTAAAACAGTTTAAAGAAAATGTCTTGATTTAAAGAGTTTAATAGTTGATAAATAAAAGTGTTGTTTTAGAATTATGAGATAAAATATCATTTCAAGTTCACTACACATCTTGTTGAGTTCATAATTCTCAAAAATACACATGGTTTAATGGAATCCATTGTGGCAGATTGTCAAGATCTCAACTTCCCTCTTGCCTCTTAAACAATGATTAATGAACCACCACTTGACACAAAAATAGTGTTATTAAGGTTTGGGTATAAAGAATAGAGAAAAAAGGATACCAAAGAATACTGAAATCTTATGTATGTGTGAGATAAATAGGACTCTTGTCTTGTCCGATTGAAACAGCCCAATATTCCCACTTCAAATCTCAAATCAATCGATGTTGAAATGAAAAGCGTTTCACTTAATTATAACAATAGAAATGAAATCAGAGGAGAATCATGTCAATATAAGAAATAAGTGAAATATTTATCACAAAAAATCACAAAACTGATAGAATAAAAAGTGATGGAACTCCCTCCCAAGTGTGTATAGCTCCCTCGAAATGGTCATCCACTGTTTAGCTCGACATTGGGAGGAGGAGGAAGCTCAGGTGGAACTTCACATTCATATTTGATCCCCCTATGAGGATAGGGGACTCTAGAACTACTTGTATTATGAGAGTAATACTTTGGGTCTCCAAAATAATATATATTTTCCTCCTGGTCGAACTTACAAATGGGGAGCCCAAGCTTCCATTTTATAGGCAAAGTGGAAGGTGGTTTTGAGCATCCTGATTTCGAGAAACCAATTGGTTAATGGTTTTATATAGTCATACAGTCTTATCTCACTTTTAAGAAAACTAAAATATTTTATCCCCACCTCCTAAATATATCCACCGAATGTTTCGTTCTATTTATACAATCACATATTGAGATATTGAAATATTACAGAACTCCACTTTTGACTTTGTGCATATTCAGTGGCTTGGACATATTAGTTCGGATGGTCCCTTTAGAAGCCGAATCGAGATGGGGTTCCTTGAGATGAAATGTATCCTATTAGATATTGGACTAGAACACAAAATTTCAGGCCATTTTTATTCACTTTCTAATATCATTGTGCGGATTACTCCACCGGTGTTCTTGGATCCTACGCATTTTGGCCTATTTTTCTTGGACTTCATCACGGGTCCTCCAAATCACCTCCACCTTCAATGAAATTTTCAAAACAAGTAACATTTCCCTTTTTAACAGTGATAAAAACAAAATAATTTGATCAAACATGAAGTTAATTTTGTTATTATATTTTTAATTTATAATACAAATTCAGTTTAATATAATGGTGTAAGGGTGAAAATGACACAGTGAATCATGGTACGATCAATAACCCCAAACCACAGACACTAGTCCCCTTATCCTTATACCAGATAATGTTGGATCTCCAATGACCATCCTTTCATTGACCTTGTTTCTATCTCTCAACTACTCTAAAACTAATCTCGGTTAGAATTTCCTTTGATCTTGGTCACTATACCTATTATGGCTGGTTGCTTAGGTTTTTCTAGCTTGAGGTTTGGACCATATTTTTAATATACTCAACATATATTCCTTTTTTATTTAACTTATAAAATATTAAAAAAATGTTTTATTTAAACCTATGACATTTTCCTTAATCAAGATTCCAAGATCTAGTATAAAATTACTCCACCATAGAACTCTTAGAATTATTTACTCAACTAAAATCTTCTTCAATTCACCTCAAAACTTTTCTAAAATTAAAAATTATTCTTAATTTTATTTTTTTATTTATATGTCTTGAAACAACTATTTTAATATATCTTCTAACTCTAAAATATTTTTGTATCTATTATATTCATCTTCTTCAGCATTAAATAATCTTCAAATAAAATATCAGCTCAACAATCATCAAATTTCTTTATTCAATCTGGATAAATCCATATTATTTCCATGTATGAATGGATCCTAATTCACTCAATGGAAGAATAAAGTTTCTTTTTTCACATAAATACCTACAAAATGATATTTTCTTCTCCGCATAATTAGTGATAGTACCTCATAGTTCCAGCCCTTAAGTGATTCATTAAATTCTCATGTAGCATTAACAACTCAACACATAATTAAACCTTTTCATAGAAACTATTGACTTAATATCATAAACATTCTTACATACTCCAATAAGATTCCAATATGTTTTTCTTCTTCACATATTGGTAGAATTAAAATAAGCCTTATGTTGATTGGAACTTATTATTATTTAAAAAAATATACAACACAAACACAAAGTGGGTATAACAAATAAATGATGATATATGTTTGGGTATGATACATATAGCTCATACATCACTTTGTATCTTATGATAATAGGATTAACGATACACCTAGTTCTTCTAGGGCCTCTATAAAAAAATATAACTCATTAATAAAGAAAAATGGAAATGTTCAGTCCTAACATAGGGTCTTTAGAGAAGACCTAGTGTGAATGAGGAAAGGTCTCACCACAAGGATGAAATGGGAATAAAATCCTATGGATGGACCTAGGATTGGAGATTTAGGAATAAATAAATATATTAAAACATTATGAATCATTTCATTTGTATTTATCATATGGATTATAATATGAGTGAATCAACTCATGACTTTTTGTTCTTTATAATAAATACACACCTGGATATGAGGTGGTTACAAGTATAAAATTACATAATATCACTCTAAAAATGGGTAAAATGAATAGGTTCATAACATTAATGGTAATTTATTATACTTGGATAGTTGTATTGAAAAATATTTAAATCATAACTCAAGACATCTGAATGAGGAAATGATGGGGTATAATGAGTATATCGAGGATAAATACTGACCAATATTTAAATGGTGGTTTCCACTACAATGTTATCGGTGGAATGTAGGGTTAGAGGTCCTTCACCTTGAGATAAAAATATGTTTGTAGTTATAAAGTCAAATATACATACCAAAATATCATTTCCAAGTAGATGTTTCCTTTGGAGTCCGTTGCACTTGTTACCAGTATCCATGAAAGGTTTATGAGGATTCAAAAACTTGAGGAATGAATTAAGCTTCTTATAGAAAAGGATATTCCATGAAGGTTCTAGTGAACTAATGGTTATGATATCATGTATTAAACATATTATTATAGAAAAGGCATATTACCAAAGATAGTTTTATCTAATTAATGGGAGTATTTTCTTTATGGTAGGAAATGACATTTTCTTGAATGATAATGTGCCTATAATGGATCTCAATCTCATGTGTTGGGGAAAATAAGATCTATTCTAAATTTTTCCAAGACCAGTGGGTCTAGTGAGAATAGAATGACTTTTATAGGGTTATATAGTGGACCCCATAATATTTATACCTCTTTTAATTTTTTACTCTAACTTTTCCTTAAGTTGTTAAGGGTAATAGATTTGTAAGGGGATAATAAAATTTTTATCAGGTTTCCCTTTATGAGTTTTCAACCTGACGATCCTTTGTTTATTTATTATTTTGTAGTTTAAGTTTTTTCAGTTATGACCCAAGAGGAATGAATTTTAAGTTCATATAAATTTGACCAAATTTGAGTTAACTCATCTAGCAGTAAGGGGAAATCTACCTGACATTCATGATAACTCTCATACTAGATATGAAAATGAGAAGGGGGGATATCTTGATATGACAAATATACCTCATGGTAGTATGGGATACCCCAAAATGGTATAAGACTAAATTTAATATGAAAATAGGGATCAAGTCATACATATTTCTTAGAAAAATAATATCTTTATAGATCCTACTTATATACAGGGGGGATGGTACAGTGATTTTGTCTTCAAGATAAGTCGTGGAATGGAAAACCCTAACATGGATTGATAGAGTCATTTCATTAATGGGACATGTTATTCTATAATATGATTATAATAAAAAGAACTATACACCAATTATTATTCTATATATTTTGATCTCACATAATTGATGGGTCTTATAATATGGACCTCTCTAAGTAGTTTAAGGTCTTGTAGGATGGACCATATATTTTGTGGTTTAATATAATGTGATAAGGACTTAGATGTTCTATAGTTTATAATCATATAACAAGGAACTCTATCCTAATTGAAAAATGGGAAAGATTTATCTTAGTTCCTTATAATGATATAAAATCCAATATGAATAGATTAAGACTCATAAACCAAGATGAATTTTGGGTTTTATTGGGATGAAATTTTTGGTTGGGCCCATGATAGATAATATGGGTGTTACTACATTTCAGGAAGTAATAAGAATAATAAAACATATAGTTATTGTATGAAAATGACTCTATCCTAATATAGGGACATTGAGAAACTCGATTTGAATGAGTCTCAAAAATAATATGGAAATATGATTTAGGTTAATAGGATTCAGAGTTATACCTAGAATAGGAGATCCTGGAACTTTTACACATACCAAAAATAATAAGAATCAAGCCACGCATAGTTTTAGAAAAATATCTATATATATTTGACTCATGTTTAAGGGGATGTGTTAATGAAGTGGATGGTTATCCTAGTGTGATAATGGAGTATACTAGCAAGAATGTAGTCTTAAAACCAAGATAACCTAAAATAGTTCCATCATAATGCATAGACATGGGAAGACCTAATGTGAGATAGTGTAGGTATCATATCTAGAGTAGAACCATGTATGTAAATGAAAGTTATGGTTAGGATAAGAGATCCAAGTTTCAATACATATCTTGGGGTAGAAAAAATTAAAACTCTCATAGTTTGGTTAAAGATAAGTTATCCCAATGTAGAGTCTACCAAGGAAAGAGATGAGTAAATGGGAAGACCATACACTAGGAGATGATTGATATTTATGTAAATTGTAGTTAAGACCAATATTAGTGATCTATGAATCATTAAATTTCATGTGATAATGGTAATAAATCCATATATAGTTCTGATATAAAATCTCATTGCATACATTTGTCTTATGAAAAAGAGGGAAAGAGATAAATATATAAATTTTATAGTTAGGGAAAGGATAAAAACCCAATGTGAATGATAAAATTACTCATTACTATAGAAAATTTAAATTTTTATGTAGAATCTACGATTGGGAATTATATATAAGATCCATGGGTCACTACATGTCCTAAGGTGGTAGGAATCAAGCCATAAGTAGTTCTTAAAAGGGGATTTTTTTCATAAGTTGGGTGAATTGTGACTTTAGGGTTGATAAGGGTAGGCTTAACCATCAACTAACCATGGATATAAAAACCTCATGTATATTGAGTTCTTGCATAGGTAAGGTGGTATAAGCCTCTCTAAGGTTTAAGGTAATGTAGTATAGTACACTCCTAAATAGTTTATAGTCATATGGGATGGAACATATGTCATGCAGTTTAATTTAATGCAATGAGGACTATAATCTATAGAATTTATATCCATGCAGCTAGGACATGGATTTTGTGAATCTTAAGTTAAAATTAATAGGACTTATCTATGTAACTTTACATTGATTGGGTTATGTGAAAAATTTAATGTCTTTATCCTAGTTTTGAGGAGGGAACCTTCCATGAATGAGGTATTAGTACTAGGATATTGTGAGGTGGTTTTATCCAAATTTAGGGCCATCAAGAGATCTAATATAGATAGGAGGTCCCAAATATCAATATAAGATTCTTTAAAATGATGTATATCTTATCATGACATAGGTTCATGGATAAGGAACTTCACATTTTGGATTATAATGTAAATATAGATTGTATGTAAGGAATTTAGGACTTGTGGAATATAATTCTACAAGATATTTTTCGATATTATGGGATAGACCATATACTATACAGTTTAGAGTCATACAATAAAGACTTATGTGGTGTGAAATTTAGATTCATGTAGTTAAGAATTTGTAATTCAATTTTACATTATGTGATTTGGACATGGAAACCCCATCGAGAAATTGTGAATATTGTCTCTTGAGAAACCTTTCCTTAGTGGAAAACCCGATATGATATCCATCTATTGTAATCAATGAATATCTATATTACAATATACCTTATGTATAGAATAATGTCCTTACAATTTTATCACCAAATTCAAAGGTTTATTCCCATATATCATGGTAGAAATCAAATCCATCACTAATTCTCATTAGATGAATGGGTAGAGTAAATCCTTCTTATTGTATGATCATGTGATAGTTATGATGAATGTTTGGGTTGTATGGTGTGAATAAACTTTTCTCATTGAGTAATTATAATTCATCCAATATAATATAAGAGTACCCATCTTTGGTCAACCAACTCTGGATGGCAATGAGAAGTGAGGGAAATTAAAACTCTATTGGAAAAATAACTTATGTATCATACAAAATTTAATATGAGTTTTCTTGTGTGGTAGTACATATTATAACATGAGGCATATAGAATATTTTATATAAAATATTTCTTGTCTTTTTTCACCATCTTTTGAAGGATATTAGATTTTTTTTTTGAAGGCCTGTATATTTCCATTTTCTAGTACATGATAGTGGGATCAATAGTTAGACTGAATATTTTATTCTTGATATGATGTTTCTAACTAAAAATTATATTAATTGGTTTCATTTTCCATCAATATTGTGTGAGGGAAACCAAATCTAGTAATGATATTATATTTCATGAATTTATAATAGCCTTTGTTCTTACTTCTATGAGGGGTATAGCCTTAACCCACTTGGTGAAGAAATATATGGTAGTGAGGATTACTAGAACTATATGGTGATAGTTAGGGATATATGCCCATGATATATGTTCCCCACATTAATAAATACTATGAGTACTTGGTGGTGTTCAGTAACTCAAGGGGTTGATGAATAAATGTTTCATATATCTAACTAGCATGGAATTTCTTTATTAACTCCCTATAGTCTTGCATAATTGAAATCTATAAGTATCCAATTATTCTAATTTTATGAAAGAGTTTAGCTCCTAACTAGTGATCACCAAAAGTTCCATTATACACTTCCTACATAACAGCAATAGTTTCTCATCCTTTAATACACCTAATGAGGACTCCATTAAAGCGTCATTTATATAGAACATTTTGGGAATTCATGCCATTATTAGGATTGAAATTTACTACCCAGTGACTAATTTGTTCCTTATTTTCTCAATCTAGTGGGATAATTCATTTTTAGAGATATTATAATATTTGATACATCCATCTAACAATTGAATCAATAATAGGGTATATATGGTGGAATTTATTTTATGTATTTCCTCTATATAATTTCTGATAAATTTAGAAACCACAATATGACACATGATGTGAATTATTATCTCATTTTGGTCTGGAACTTCTTGGTTTATAGTTTCATTATTTAGTGTATCTATTTAGGTATTCTATGAGCAATGTTATGTTTTAGTGTAATTCAGATATAAAACCTAATATATAATAAAAAAGGGAGTAAACACTTATTTCTTGATGGTGTGTCCTTAGTTTATTTTATTGAATACAAACTCTAAGTCACCCTTGTTATTCAATCTCTCCACTAGTATCTACTATAAACACACCAACCCCAGTATCCCAGAGTTGGTGGTTAGTTTATTACATTGTAATAATAAACAAGGAGTCACATCCTAAAGGACCGAATAATTTTTAGTTTTGGAAAACTATATACATACTTAAATCTTACATTATAATTGAGAAAATAAAATACTACATAGTAACTCTATTGAAAACACCGTTATTCTTCTTGGTTAACTCTAAATATCAGTCCTAATATACCTCTTAGAATCTTGGGTAAAAATTAAATATAAGAAAGGGTGAGCTAGAATGATCAATAAGGGTATGCATACAGAGGAAGCTATCATAAATAAGCATAAACAATTATTAAAAGGTAAATAACTGAAAAAAGTGACATTAAACAAATAAAATGAGCATAATATGGCGGGAATAAATGAAAATCAAATCTTTCCATAATAATATGAGCTAAAAATTATCCATGGATATCAAAACTAATTAGATAATCACATGGGAAAAAATAACTAATCTAATAATGAGGGAATTCATGAAGTGGGATATCATAAACATACAATCAAGACTTTATCTAAGACATCATACATAATCGGGTAAGGGCTTGGCCAGTAACCAAACTAGTTTGTCTCGTGAGATCTATATATGAATTGAAGGGATATAATAGACCCAGAACATCACTTACTAAGTCTAATGTATTCCTCATATGAAAGGGTTCAAACATAATCAAAATATATATTTATATTTAAACTAACATATGATATGTTCATAACTTTCCTCAACCAATAAATATAATCATAGACCTTCCAAAGTTATATGAAGAATGGTATCAAGATAGTACATTCCTAGCCAAACTGATCATAAAAAAATCAATAAAATATGATAGGTGGTATAAAAATAGTTCAAAATCAATGAATAATAATATTCAATAATTTATGTTGATATAGAGGAAAATAATTTATTAATATTTTTGAAAAAATCTTGAAAAAAATACAATTTTTAATTTGAAATAACTTATGTTTAAAACATAGTGAAATTATAAAATAAAATATTATATTTAAAATTAACATTATAAAACTATAAAGGAATCTAAAAAACATTAATGAATCATGATGGTGATAAAATACGCCCATGCTTTATCAGTTAAAAAAGCATTCCTTTTGTATTTTAGTTAGAAAAGTCATAAAGAACCTTGTTTGGAAAATGACAAAAAGATTCCTTTAAATATATTTTTATAAAAAGTAAAACAAGGGTAAAAATGGATTTAAATATTCATATTATAATATTAAAAAATATTCTTATAGAACATGGACATGGTATAGAAATATTCCTCAATGGATACTTAAACATAACCAATCCCAAATAATAATGAGCTTCTGAAATAAACCCTTAACTTAGGTATGATTTCTTTAATATGTGCTTGAACCTCCTATATAGTAGTTTTAAACATGTTATTAACTTATACCATAATAATATTAATATTGATGATATCATATATTATCCACTTATAACATTTTAAAGCTCATTTATTGATAATATTTTATTCATTTTACTCTTTCGGTTGTTAATTTCCTTGTTTCCTTACATGTGTTCTGTCATGAAATTTCTGGTATATGCAAAAATTATATATTCCAATCATATAAATAATTTTATAAATATAATATTTACTAATTATATAAATTTTTGGAATAATTATTAATGTTTGTATGTGGAAAATGAATCGCATCACTTCTTGGATACTGTAGGTCGTATGTAGGCACGAGCGACAGTATCACTCCCTTAATGGTGAATGGGTTGGGAAATGGATGAAATATTAATTTTATAGAATAAATTTCATGAAATAATTATTATATATATCCATTATTTCCTCAATTATAACCATACAAGTAAAGTGATGGTGGAAATCAACCTACGACACTATGTGGAGATGGTAAGTCGTACGTATGCATGAGCGGTACTTTAATTCTTCATAGGATGGATAAAAGGTGGAATATGTTTTTACTATAATCATAATAACATATAAGTATACTTATTATACATTATTTACAAATTTATTATTGAAAAAAAAACATTAACTGGAAGTAGATTAAGAAATAAACTCAAATGATTTGGTAAAAATGATCACCTCTTCTTCGATAGACTTCCTTTAGATATCTTTTTATTGGATATAGGGTTGGTACTTTTTGAATAAAAATACCTCCATGATTTTTATAATAAAGTTATAAAGATAAATTGGTAGGTTTTGGTCTATATAGAAGGCTCAAAGTGGTGACAATAACTAGGAAAGGAGGTGCCCTTTGATAATTGAAGTAAGGGGAAATTTTGGAATTTCTCAAAACAATAAATTATAATAAATTCATTTTCTATAAAAAACCACCAAATGGATATGAACTCGAATATAAGATAACATAAGGTTGTAATATCATCAACCAATAAATTTTATACAAGTTTTTGTGTTATTTTAAACCATATCATTTTGATTAACCCTTAGTTAACCTGTTTTAATATTAACTACAGTAACAAATGTTTCATATTAAAAGGTCATAATTTTTACTTATATGGTGTAAATTGGACCATAAATGGAAACTTTATGACATTATAGATTATATCATTATAATATTTTATTTTTTAAAGATTATTATTCTTTTTAAATAATTTAATAATAATTTAATCCTATAAGATATCATTATTGTCAATTTTTATACTATTCATCACTTTATTTAAAAAAATATAAAATATAAAATTCAAAAAAAATATTTTATTATATACCAAAAATTTAAATTTAATCTATATAATTATTTTATCACCTTAAATATCTCAAATTATATTACTTCTAATACTTTTAATATCATTTATTTAATTTTTTTATTAATTGAAGAATTATCGCATCAGTGTTGTGTAATCATTTAGGATAATTATTTAATTTTTAAACACTATAAATAAATTAAAATGATAAAGATAAATATTTTATATTTAAGAATATTATTTATAGTCTAACATATCCTTTAGATAACCTCATATTATAAATGTTATACTTTTTAAAAATATAAATCTGGCATTTTTGGCTTTTACTTAAATAAAATATTATAAAGGTCATAATATCATCCAAGTGGCCCCAAAAATTCATAAATTCGACCCTTAGATGATTATGTTCTATATATATTTATCCAATAAAATTATTTCAAGTATTTTGGTAATTTTATAGTCCTTATCATATTATTTTTACCCTTAACTACTCAATTTACCCTTTACTATGGTAACAAAATTTACTAAGGTTACTATTCATATTATCCAAAAATAAAAGTAACCTATTAACTAGATTTTTACCTAGTTATTTAAAATATGGAATAAATTATTCAAAATTTAAAATACATAAGTTTCATAATTTAATTTAAAAAACTGGCAAAACGCAACAAAAATAGTTTTTTTAGGAAAAATTCCCTTTGAAATATAAAATGTTTTTATACTGAATTCAAATATAAAATCCACTTAAAAACCATAATTAGATTATTTTAAATAAAAATTATCTAATTAAAATTCAAACTGATATAAAACATAATTTTACCCTATAAAAACTTTAAAATAAAATACATTTGTCAATTAAAATTAGTATTTTTTCACTATTCCTTGAAAAATAAATGTTTTCAGGAAATTCTAAAAAAAATAGTTTTATTATAATTTTGAAATTATGAATTAAAAAATGAAATTAATTTCTTTAAATAAACATTATAAAACTTCTATAAATTAATATTCACTCATAAAAAGAATAATAACTCACTTTTGATGAATTATGTTATCATTTTCTAAGCACTTACCAATACATTCATATTGAGTTAAACATTTATATTTATTTAATAAATTATTTATTCTGATTTATTACTTAAAATTTAATGTATATGTTATAGTGGACATATTATATTTTAATAATGTTACGTGGTTCTTTCAAACTCATGGTTTTGTGCAACACAAGCTATCAAATAGATTTATTAAAAAAGATACATAATGTAAAATCTCAAGGTGTTAAAATCTTCCCTACATAAAAATTTTCATCCTAAATTTTACATAATTTTTCCACATAAATATATTTAGATATTTCTTCATCATAATTTCATTTGGTTCCCACATATCCACTTTTATCTTTTTTTCAAATTACCTTTACCAGCAGAGTCATCCAATTCCTCAACACTTATTCTCTTGTATCCAGAATCTAGATAGGATCTTCATAGTAGGATAAATCAGGATATGATTATATATTTTAATATGTGAGAAAATTCATAGGGTCTGGTATGTACTTCCTTATAAAATATATATTGAACACATTGTGTATTTCAGAAAGTTTGGGTGTCATTACTAGATAATAAGGCATATCACCAATTATTTCTAGGATTTCAAAAGGTCTGATGTACCTGGGGCTCTATTTTCTTTTCTTACCAAATATTCTAACAACATTCCATGGATATTCCTTCAATAAAATGTGATCTCCCACTTGAAATTAAAAATATTTCCTCTTCTTATCAGTATATATCTTTTCCCTACTTTGAACTGCTTTGATATGATTTTGAATAGTCTTTACCTTGATCATTGTTTCTTCAACAAATCTCATTTTTACAAGCTTCCTTTAACCAATTTTATCCCAAAAAGTTGTTGTATGCCATAAATTTATATAAAATGTTTCATACGGTTCCATTTTAATACTTAAATAAAGGCTATTATTAGATTTGAATTCTACCAAAGGTAAATACTAATCCCACATACCTTGAAAATAAAGTGAGAATGATCTCAACATGTCTTATAGAGTTTGGATAGTCCTTTATGACTAACCTTCATTTTGATGGTGATAAGAAGTTCTCAAATAAAGCTTGGTATCAATATCCTTCTAAATTCTTCTCTATAATTTATATTAATATCTTGGATCATGATCAAACACAAATAGAATAGGTTCAGCATGAAGTCTTACAACATCGTTAATATAGAGTCGTGCAAGGTGCTCCGATGGAAAATCTTCTTTTATAGTGAGGAAATGTATAGATTTGGTAATTTTATCAATAATAACACATATTTCATCATTCTTATTTGTTCTATTTGGTAATAATATTACAAATTCCATAGTAATATCATCCCATTTCAATGCAGGAATAGGTAGGTGTTGCATGACACCTTTAGGATGTTATCTCTCAGTCCTCACTTGTTGAAAAATTAAACATCTTGAAACATATTTAGTAATGTATCACTTCATATTTTCCCACCAAAAATGTTCCATCAAATCTATATACATCTTGGTGCTACTAGGGTGTATATAGAAATCTTATCTATGAACATCATCCAATAATTATATTTTTAGCTTTTTTATAGATGGAAAACAAATACTCTTTCCTAATTTTAGGATTCAATCTTCACATATGAAGTTTACAAATTTCTCATCATTCATAGCATTAATTTTCTTTTGAAAACTCTCATCTTTGGACTATAAATTTTTTATTTTTATAATAAATATGTTTTAGAATCCATTTTAAAAAAGGAGTGATGTTTACCCTTCCTTAATAATTCCCATATACATGTTTACTAGAACAATGAATTAAAGATCCTTATCAATCCTCATTTTGTTTGAAACTCCATGATCATTCCTGGTCAATGCATCTACTAACTTATTTTCCTTCCTTGGGTGGTAGTGTATTGAGAAATCATAATCCCTGAGTAGATTCATCAATCATCTTTTCCTCGTGTTGAGTTATTTCTATGTAAAGATATATTTCAAACTCTTTTGATCTATGTATATCCCACATCTTTCACCATAGATATAGTGTATCCATATTTTTAGATAAAAATGTATAGCTGCTAACTCAAGATCATGAGTTGGATAGTTTTGTTCTTGTCCTTGATAAATAAGCAATAACTCTATCATTCATCATATAGAAACAACCAATTCCTTTCCTCGATGCATCACTATAAATCACAAATCCACCATTTTATAATGGTAGAGTCAATATTGGAGAATTCACAAATCTCCTCTTCAATTCACCATAACATTCCTCACATTCCTTTTTACAAATAAACATAACCCCTTTATGGCTAATCTTGGTTAATGGGTTATATACTCAGGAAAATTTAAAAAAAACAATGATAGTAACCTTTCAACCTTAATAAACTGCATACCTCAGCTTTATTTATTTATATAGTCGATTCTAGGACTACCTTTGTATTCATAGGATCAACTAAAATTCTATCATTAGAGGCAATATGGCCAAGAAAAGAAACTTTTTGAATCCATAATTTACACTTTCTAAAATTACCATTTAACTCATTTCTTTTAAGATTATAAATAATGATTCGTAATTTGTTCTCATGGTCCTCATAGATTTTTGAGTACACCAAGATATCATCAATAAATACCAAAACAAAATTATCAATATACTCCTTGAATACTTTTTTCATTAAATCCCTAAAATCATAGGGTGTATTAGTCAATCCAAACGGAATTACTGTAAACATTTAATTTTCATACCTTGTTCGAAATTATTTCTTCATAATATCTCCCTTGTTTACTAACATATGATGATATCCAAAATGAAGGTCAATTTTTGAAAAAAAAAATATCTATGAATTTGGTTGAATAAATCATCAATGTGAGGTAGAGGAAACTTAATATTTATCATAATATCATTTATTTCTCTTTAATAAATTCATAGTTGCATAGATCCATCTTTCTTCTTAAGGAAAAGAACAGGGAATATCTAAGGTGAAACACTAGAGAATATAAATCCCTTACCATCCAAATCCTCTATTTGTTTTTTCAATTACAATAACTCCATAGTTTCCTTATATAGGGATTATTTGATATAGGTTATACATTAGAGATTAAATTAATAGAAAACTAAACTTTAAATTATGGTGTATATCCAGGTAATTACTCAGGAAATACATCAATATATTATTATATAATAAGTACATCCTCAATTTGAATATTACCTTTTTCCTCAATAGGTTTTTTTACTATTATTCTCCAAGAATATCATTTATAATAGCTACTTAGGTGGATTCATATATGTCTCAGATGATGAAATCTCCCCTCTAAAGATAATAAATTCTATATCCTCATCAAAAATTATAATTTCATTATCTTTGTAATAAATTTTTTCATTATATTTTGAAATCCAATAAATACCATGGATTATATCAAAATAAACCATATGTATGACAATAAAATTAGAAAATAGAGCACATTTATGTGTCATAATAGGAATTTATTAATACATATTTGTTGCAATGATATTTCCACTATGAGTTTTTACTGAAAACTCCCATATTTAGGTAAATGGGAAATTCCTAATTTTTATATAAAACTAGGAAGATATAAAATAATGTGATGATCTAGAATCAAATAAATAATTATCTAAATTTGAGTAGATGATTAAAGTACTTGACACCACATCATAAGAAACTTCAAACTCAACTGTTGTGATCGCATAAGCTCGGTCATGATCCCTTGGAATTTTATGGGGGAAATTACCCTAAAATATAGTATAATCATCTGTATAGTGTCCCATCTCCTTATATTTGAAGCATTTCACATTTATTAATTCTTTCTTTCCCTTTTAATCATGATATTGGTGGCCTTTTTCTCTACACTTGTAACAAACTTCCATTCCCAATAGGCATTTTCCATGATTTTTCTTTCAACATTTATTTCAAGTTGGAAATGACACTCTTCCCTTCTTCCCTTTTTCTTTATTTTATTTTCCAGATTACTCAATAGACCTCTTCTTATATTTCTTCCCTTTGAAGCTATAAGACTTGGAAAATTACTTCTCTGTCTTGATAGAACATGATAATATATCCTCATATGATGAAAATGTTTGGGGGACTAGTGTTATTATAAAAATTGGATTAATCCCATCAAAGAACTAATAAATATTATTTTTTAAGTATGTAGTCCACAGAATACCTTGATAAACTTGTAAAGTTGGCTTCATACTTAGCAACATTCTCATCCTCCTCTGTCTTAGACTCAAGAATTGTCTCTCCATATCCACTCATTGTTTATAAGGAATATATTTTTCCAAGAAAATATATTTAAAATCATTTCATTCCATGTTTGAAATTTCCTCCTACTTCTTAGTGTTCTAAATCAATGACCACAATTTATCTGCATCTCCTAAGAGATGATAAAATTACATGACAACATTCTCTCTTTCACTACTTCCCTAAGAAATAAATATATTATCTATGGAACTTATTTATTTCTCAACTATAAATAGATTTTTAATTCCATTAAATGATGGATATTTTTGTTATATGGAGTAGTATAACATTATTACACCACATTGTGGGTCCATACGAGTAAGGTTATTGTTCATAACCCATGTTAGTTGTCCCAATATAGTTCTAAGTTTTTCAGATCTAGTTAAAACTTATGTTCCATCATCATTATCTTTCCTGAAAGGGAAATATCAATGTGGATTATGTGCACTAATACAGTTTACATCCCTTCTTCTAGGAGTTATTTATAAATAGTGGAATACACTAGATTCAATTATTAATAATGTATAATTTTGAAACTAGTGAATCAATTAAAATAAATTAAAATTTTATGTAATACTAATCTCAAAATCATAATCTTGGTTACTTTAGAAATATTCTCAAAGCCTGATATAGGGTTAGATTCCCCTAATTTATTTTTTAATCTAGTTTCCAAAGTTTAAACTAAACTCTCTCTCATACCAACTATAATGAACCTAACCCCAAAAGCATATATTCATTGGTAACTTTATTACATTTTCATAATGAACAAGGAATCACATCCTGAAGTAATTAATAGTTTAATAGTTTTGTAAAACTAGATACATACTTTAATCTTACATTACAACTAAAAATATAAAATGCAACATAGTAACTCCATTAAAATTACCATTATTCTCCTAACTTAACCCTATATATAAGTCATAATATACCACTTGGCATCCTGAAGAAAAATGAAACATAAAAAAGTGGCGAACTCAGATGATTAGTAAGGATATAAATATAGTGGAATCTATAATAATTAGTTATAAAAACTATGGAAATGTAAATAACTAAAACACATTCCATTAAACAAATAACTTGAGCATAATATGGCAGGAATAAATATAAATGAAATAATATCATAATAACATGAGATAAAACTTATCTATAGATATAAAGACAAATTATATAATCCCATGGGAAGCAATAACTAATATCATAATGAGGTAATTCATAATGAATGACATTATAAACATACCATCAATTCTTCTTCCAAGACATCGTATATGAATGGGTAAGGCCTCAACCAATACCCAAACTAGTTTGTCTCATGAGACCTACTGATTCATCGAGGGGCTATAGTGAGCCTTACCCATCACATAATAAATTCAAATACATTCCTCATGTGAAAGGGGTGAAACATAATCAACATATACATTCATATTGAAACTATCATATTAAATTTTAATAACTTTCCCCAATAAATAAATATAATCATAAACCATCCAAAGTAATATATAGAATGGTAAAAAATAGTACATTCTCAGTCAAAATAATCATAAAATATTCAATAAAATATGATAAGTTATATCATAATATTTAAACCTCAATGAATAATAATATTCAATAAAATATTTTAACATAGAGGAAAATACTTTTTTAAGATCATTGAAAATTTATTGAGGAAAATACACTTTTACTTTGAAATCACTTATGTTTAAAACATTGTGAAATTAAAAAATAAAACATTTTATTTGAAAATAACCATGTAAAAATGTAAAGTAATCTTTAAAACATTAATTCATCATGATGGTTGGAAAATCCACTCATGTTGTATAAGTTAAAAAAACATTCCTTCCATATTTTTTTCAAAAAGTCATAAGAAACCTCATTTGGAAAATGATAAAAAGATTCCTCTAAAACCATTTTTTAAAAATTAAAACATTTGTAAAAATGGATTTAAATATTCAAAGGGTAAAATTGAAATGGAAGAGAAATATTCCCCAGTGGATACTTAAAAAAACAATCTCAAATAACAATGAGATTGTGAAATAAACTCTTGACATAGGTCCGATTTCTTTCATACATGTCTGAACATTCTATATAGTGGTTTTAAACATGTTATTAACTTATACCAGAATAATATTATTATTTATTATATCATATATCATCCCCTTATAACATTTTACCACTCATTTATTAATAATATTTTATTCATTTCACTATTTTGGATGTTAATGTAATTTTTTTCTTGTACGTGTTTTGTCATGAAATTTCCAGTACATGCACATATTATATAGTAAAATCATATATATAATTTTATAAATATAATATTGACTAATTATATACTATTTTTTAATCATTGTTGAATTTCATATGTGGAAAATGAATCTCATATCTTTGTGGAGACGGTATGTTGTACATACGAACGAGTAGCGGTATTGTTCCCTTAATGGTGAATGGGTAGGAAAATGGCTAATATATTAATTTTTTAAAATCAATATAATTTCATAATTATTAAATTTATCCATTATTTATATCATTATTTAATGTTCACTCATAAAAAGAAAAAAACACATTTTTTGAAGAATTATGTGTGCATTTTCTAAGAACATACCAATACATTCATATTAAGTTGAACCTTTATATTTATTTAATAGATTATTTATTACTATTAATTTCCACCAATTTAATGGATAGGTTATAATCTACATATAATATTTTAATAATGTTATGAAGTTTGTTTAAACTCACTATTGCATGTAATGCAAGCTATCAAAGAGACTTATTTAAAAAGATACATACCATAAAATATTGGGGTGTTTCATATATAGTACTAATTGTATGCCTAAAATGAGGGATTTTCATTTCACATTATTGTTTTTTTATCATTCTAATAGTGGTAATGAGTAATGTGGAAATAATTTTATTATGGAATGAATATGATCCTCAATCCAACCTGGTTGATCTTTGGGTTTTCCATTATCCTTCCAAATGATCTCCTTGATACATCATCAAAGTACATATCCCATGTTTTGAAGGTATCATAGATATATAATACCTCTTTGTCATGGAGTTATGTGTTTAGCATTGATTTCTCTTGGACTGGGCATGATGTAAGGAAGTTTGTTAATTCTTTCCCTATAATTTCATTTGGAGATATGAACTGGATGTCAAACTATTGCAGAATGACATTCCACTATTCTAGAAACCCAATTAAAATTATAATATTGAGGATATACTTTATTTTATTTATATTAGAGACCAATTAGACCCCTCTAAACTATAAATAATGTCTTAAATTTTTTATTATGAAGATAAATGTGAGGCAGTTATTCTTAATATCAGAATATTGGGTCCCTATATCAAACATTTCTTAGCTGAGATAGTAGATGTTATTCTCTTTACCCACATAATTCTTCTAAGAAATGGGGTATAATTGATCACTCCAAGGTTTCCATGTTTAGGATGATTTACTTACCTTCTACTAGAAGTATCAAGAATTATGGGTGTATAAGGTACTTATTGACATCATCAATGGCTTTCAAAAAATATTTATCCTGGTAATAGGTAACCCATTTATTTACCAACATTGTGAAGGGAATACATTTTCCAATTAGGATTGATATTAATCACTTTATATAGGTAAGGAATCTCTATATTCCTCTCAAATATTTATGGTTTTGGGGGTGAGGCATATCGAGTAACACTATGGTATTTTTGGGGTCAACATCGATGTTGTGAGGGCATACCACAAAGCTAAATAATTTCCCCAATGTTACCCTGAAATTTAATTTTATGGTTTCATATTCAAGTTGTGATAATATAGTTTATTAGAAACTTTTTTTAGATTGTAAATATGATTATAACATCATTGAGACTTGACCACCAGATCATCCACCTTTAAATCTATGGGTTTCCTAGTAAAAGACTTAAATATATGGTACATGGAGTATTTATATACAGTGTCATCATTTTTCAAGATAAAATACATTACAAGATAATAGTATACCTCTTTGTGTTCCTTAAAGTTAGTGGCCTCCTAATTTTCATGTTCTATATAGATCTAGTTATATCTATAACACCCATCAATAAAAAAAGGTCTTGGAAGTTAGTTGTTGCATCAATCAATAGTTTAGTGATTGAGACTGGGAAAAAATCCTTTACATAGTTCTATTTGAGATCCCTAAAATTGATAAAAACCCAAATTTTATCATTGTTTTTCTTAACTGAGAAAATATTCATGATAAACATTAGTTATAGGAATTATTGGATGAATTTGGATTTTATGTGATTATCAAATTTTACTTCCACTTTGATAGTATAAGTTGTATTCATTCTTATTGATACTTTTTTATAGTCATGGTGGCCATATGACAAACCCAAATAATTATTATCCACTTGGGGATCAAATATGGGCATCTCTATGTAGTTACACATGAAGAAATTCTAGTGGTGTTTGAGTAAGGGGATGTGTGTTTCCAATTATATAGAGTTTATAGAGGCATTGATCATTGTAAGTCATGGTTCATCCTTTATACCCAAATTAACTTGTATGATTTCATCAATAGTAGTTGATATTCCTTGAACACCAGAGGAGTATCCCTGATATATCCATCCTTTTATTTTATTACTTCACTATTGTTGAAATCTGAATATGGGTTGTCATTTTGAGTCCTAGGATGTGATATGGGGTAATTTTTACTTTCATAGATATCACATATTTATTATATGCTCCCAAGTTCATTATATGTGACTGCTACTATGAAAAAGGGGGTAAATGTGCCTAAACCCCATGTTCTTCTTCTCCCAGTATTCATATCCAATTAATCAAAGATACTTGGATGCATCATCTAAGTATTAGTAAAATATTCTTTATAGTAGAGATTCTTAGGGGTGAGGTTTATATGCTTGTAATTCATGGTAATATTTCCATTTCTTGTTAGTGACTATTTAATAGGAATGTTCTTCTAACTAATATATAAAAGTAAAGTGATTAGATGGTTTGATTCACTATCCAATCACACTCACATGACCTAATGAATTCCTAGATTAGGATCCCTCACCTCAATTTAGTTGATGGGTAATACATAATCTACACTAATATTTCTCCATAGATTAGTAGGAGTATTTTATAGACCATTACAAGTAGAAATATAAATATATTTATTCACAATCATCTACTTTCCATCCCCCTTATAGAGACCTACCTCTATTACTAAGATTCATAAGATTAAAAGAGAATATATCACCATACAGTACCCTGACTTTCCCATCAATGGAATGTTTCAGTCATTGATGGTATGATGTATAAACCATTACATGCATTTAGAGTAATAAACTTCCCAAAAATAAATTTATAGTTGTATCTTGGTATATTGTTATGAATCCAATGTCAGAAATGATATTATTGAACTAGGTTCTTAGCCTAATATTTACAAGGGGTTTCTACTCACTCTTCTCATACCCTTGAATTTCTAGGTTAGAGGGTGACAAATCACCTTCAATATATCATAAAAATCATAGTGTTTTTATTTATATGAGTTTGATCAAAAAACCATTATTTACTTAAGAACAAATGATATTAATATCATCAATATTTTTTTAGATATATAAAAGGGTCTGATATGTCTATGTATTGTAGTCTCCTAGTCTTATTCTATAAAGAATATAACCAAAGTACTTTCATTGTAACCAATATCTAAGTAATATATCCTAGTTTTAGCGACCTCATCCTTGAAATCTCTAGGGATTAAGATGGAATCAATGAGTACTTATCTAGGTTATTTTAATATATT
Source organism: Viscum album (assembly GCA_963277665.1). Classification (NCBI taxonomy): domain Eukaryota; kingdom Viridiplantae; phylum Streptophyta; class Magnoliopsida; order Santalales; family Viscaceae; genus Viscum; species Viscum album. The sequence continues at coordinate 187,954,762 of OY728156.1, read as the reverse complement.
AAGGGAATCCATGATAAAAATATTGTCTTGAATGGTATAAATCTACTTCAATATATTAAGCTTCTAGAACAGGGGCCTATGTTTCCTTCTATGATGATTCCCTCTAGATTGAGGCTTGGGGTTCGAAGTAGACTATGCCAATAATTCATTCCCTTGAATAGAACTATGGTAAATTATTATGGTATGGAAGCTAGGAAAAATGGCATTACCATATATTGATGTTTATTAGAAAACTCTATATATATTAGTTAAACCTCTAGTATAATTAATCACAAATGATCTATGGATTATTTAATCTTAGATCTATGTTTTTGTGGAGATATTTAGAGTGATTTTATTTGGGTTTCAACTAAATAAATGGATTTAGTAAAAACATTTCCTAGACATTGGGGTCCACAACAACCTCATATTCGTTGAATTCCTCAGACTATATGATCACATAGCAAATTATTAGTGAGCAATTCATGTTCTTATTAATTATCTTCATTAGTTAATGGGTTTATCAAGTGGATGAAATATACCAAGCCATATTATGATGCTTCAACTAATGATAATACTATTTGGTGGGGAAGTTCATATTTTCTCATTTGGTGGATGGTGAATGTCCTCCCGATTTTGGTGATAGGAAATCTTAGAGAGTTTGAACTAGATTAGGAACCGAGAAGGTTTCTTCTTCCTATGCCTTCTTCTTCCAACACTGCTTGTGATAACTCTTGGAAGACTATGATGATGAAGATGTATCCTCTAAATTCATAGAGGGAATTAGGGCCACATCTGGCTAGTTTAGTTAATTCCCAAGGATGTAATGTGCTCAAGTGACCTATTTACTATACATTTATTCATAGAATTTATATATCCCTTTTTTTGGGAATTATTTTCACTACCCTTCTTCTTTTAGAAACATAGTAAAAAAATAGTTTACCTATATAGGTTATTTAAACAATATAATCTCTCCAGAGGAAACTATATTCTAGAGTATATATTTGAAGATAAATAAATCCTATATATTTTCCCCAATATTTAGTAAAAGGTTCAATAATTTTTATGATAATTAGTCTAGGATTCATTGGGTATTCTAACCTCTAGAAACATAATCATGTTTTGTTCTAGGTTAGTGATGATGAAACATGAAACCTGATTGTTTTGGAAAGGATTATTTTGTATCCGTTTGGCCTTGGAATTTTGGGTGAGTTTAGTCCTTCTTTACATCCTAGAAAGGTCATTTTTTCATCATTATTTAATAGGGGAAACATATGATATTTATAACTCTTTAGAGCTAGATCTAGGATATTTGATGGTTTAATCATGATGATTACAATCTTTTCTCTAAAAAATTTATTTATATGTATTTATATCATCCAAAAATTGGCCATAGAGTATCAAATGGAACCATCTTATCAGTGTATGACTTTCATGAACTCCCATAAACCACCAAGTTACTTTATGGAAATTATTAGATTCTGTAACTCATTATAGAAATTTTCTATACATGTCTCCAATATCTCTCTTAATGAAACTACATATTTAGGCATTAAGTTATCCTTTAAACCTATAAATAAAGTCTGACACCCACTTTTTCTCACATTTTTTATAGTCTGAGAGTCTAATGACTGTTGTCTTCCTCATTATGAAGTTTAATTGGTAAAAAAATCATCATGGGTCATAGATGGTGAAAAAACCACTTGGTATGTTGTTATACTATAAAAATGTTAGTCCCTCTATGATTTTCATGAAGCACCTTAGTTTTTTTGCCTCTTTTTACATTTTTTTTCCATCATGGGGTTGTATAAAGACACAAAGTGCATGATATTCTACTTTGGATCTCCCATACCATTGAATATTAAGAATGTTGGGTTCCCAAAATTAGGTTTGGGGGATTCAAGTTCACCCATTTAGGGTATATCTTCCTATATATCTACACTAGTGTGCACAAAACCTCTATGTATTTCATTCAATTAGTAAGTGAGTTGATGGATTCAAGGGTTTCTAGTAGCACATCTTCCTAATTCGGCTCTTGAGTATAAATGGAAAGTGGAATTGGGTATGATTAGTTTTCTTGTGCCTATTATTGACATCGAACTCAAGTCATTATGGGGTAACTCAATTGAAATTAAAATGGTTTCTATCTAGATAGAGGTAATTCATAATAGTATTTTACCACTAGGCTTGAATAAAATAGTTTTATGGGCCTCAAGTTAGTAATATGACTAGAAATATCTCTCATTAGTTGAACAACTCATTATTATTAAATATGGTCTAATGAAGGAAATATATTTTCCTTGTCTTTAGAGTTTCACTCATTATAAATATTACCAATAATTATATTAACATTGTGTAAGGGAATGGATCTGCATAGATTGATCCTTTTTGCATTGTCAAACACCGAGGTGCTCGAATGAGGCCAGAAATAGTGCCTAGGAGTTTGTAGGCAAGATGCTGGAAGCAAGGGAGGATTTCATGTCATAAAAAGTTATACAACATGAAAGAGGGTTTCACAATGTGTAATATATCAGGATTTGAAAAATAAAATAATGTGAATAGGTGACACATTTTTTTGGTGAAAATAAACCCTGAGAATTACACGACATGAAATGGTATTGCATGTCACATAATTACTCAATGTTGTTTGTTTTAAAACATTTCCAACTGGTTAGGTTGCCAAACCCTATATCTATAGTGGCTCTCTCTTGAATCCAGATGACTCAATAACCCCATATTCATATTTTTGGGTATTTATTCATCAAGGATCGATTTCTAGCTTCTATCTTAGATCTGTGGCAATCCATAGTGATCCAAGGTAGGTTCTTCCTTCATTTTCTATCAGTTTCTCCCATTTTTATCTTTTTTCCTCACATACCTTATCATCATGCTATGTATTTTTATTAACCATTTTTATAATGGGGTTTTTATCAGTTTTTGTTGGTGTGGTGGTGTCATGGAGTCCTCAAATGGATTCATATCTTGTGGGAGGGGTGATCGGAGATATGTTATGTGGCCCGTTCTTATTCGAAGAACGTCGATGGGCTTTTGAGGTAGTAGATTCATTAATTCTATATTTATTTACATGAAATCATATATCTATAATGATTTAGCCCATTGGATCTCAATGGAATTGACCTAATAATTACATGAATCACATTAAATAATTGGTATTGATCACATGGTGATGTTATTGTTCGTGCCATGATAACTGGATGCATATTGATTTGATAGATAGTGTGATATCTTTTATGTTCTTGTTATTCTTGGATTAGCATGTGAAATTGGTAAAGAAAGTAAAGATAGAATTAATTTATAATGGATAAAACATTAAAGAGGCATGTTTAATGAATCCAATTTTTGTTTTAATTTTATGATAATCAAATTGATGTAAGTGCGCATATTTAATTGAATTGGTTAATAAACCTTAATCATGACGATTCTTGTTGATAAAATAATTAAATTCATGTTAAATTAATTGTTTAATTAATTTTTGATAGCTTGTGATAGCTTTCTTATTAGGTTTCCCATAGTTTGAACCTATGAATAATGAATTAGCTAATTCAATATAATATAATAACCGTTTGTGTGACAAAATATAATGCATTTGTAGGGCTTAGGTTTCCCACTTTCATGTAAAGGTTGAGTGTTGTGTGCTTTGGATCCATGAGAGATCATTGTGTGTGAAGGATGAATGCCTTGATTTATGGACAACATATCGGTTACTATGATTTTTTCCTACTACTTGTGATGTGATTTGAGCCTATGATGGATAATTCTAGAGGGTTGTTGTGTTATGTGGGGTAGGGAGGCCCAGTTATTGTGGAATCAGTTGATTCTTGGGGTGTCGATATTCATTGGTATATGTATGTGGGTCTTGGGGAGTACATCAAAGAGGATAGAATGGGCTGAAGCCAGGATTACCCATTGTTATGAAAGCTGGATGCTTATTTGAATCAGTTTCTTGGATGATAGCCATGTTATTGTTTATCTACATTCCATTCCCCACTGATTATGGAAAATGGTTTTGGTTACTCTCTTACCAAGATAGGAAAACATTCATATGGTATACCACATGCTTTTCATGTTTATCATCTTGTGGTTGGATGAGTCTACGCTCCTGTTATAGGTGGAGAAGACACGATGGGTAGTTTACCTACTCACCATGTTGAACCCCTTGTGTTTAGTAGATTATAATGTTTTCTGAGAATTATAGGTTATATGGAAAGTGATTATGTTAGTAAATGAATAAATGGTTGACACATGGGGTTAGAGCTTGCTGGGATGCACTGCTAAGGTTATAATTCTAAGAATTCATAGACTCAATTTTTTATGCCTATAGGGTATAGATCCTTGTTGATTTTCTAATGAAATGTAATGCAGAAAATGTTAATTGTTAATGAATTAATTAATGTAAATTGAAACCAATGAAAAATTAATAAAATAATTTAACATATCTCTTTAAATTGTTGTATTCTTATAGGATATCTATTCTTAGTAGAGGTAGCTAGGAGTCTGAGAGACATTAGCTGTAGTTGAGTCTGAGACTAGGTTATTCCCATAGTGTGGTTGTGAGATATATTATATCATGTAATTTTGTATTTTTTTATGTTAATCTACCATGTCGGTTAGGTAAACTGACAACCCAAGGATTCTGAGCCCTGGGGGGTGTTTTCCCCAACATCTCAATGGGAGGATGGATGGATAACAACCTCCTTTGTCCCTGCTCTCTTCTGTTGGTAGTTACTTGTGCTAGTATGAACAGTGGTTATTTTTCTAAATATATTTGTGTATAGTTCTATAATGTCTTTTGGTCATTTCACACACATGTATTATGGATATAGTTTCCTAAGGTCTATTAAATATATAACGTGTATAGGTTGTGATGGCTTTTGGATCCTTACTCGATGTATGGATTGTGATGCATTGAGGTCTAATACCTAATGTATGATACACATTATGTGGGCTGTGGTGGCTCCCGGAACCTACCTGGTTACTTTTGGTGATGTGGATGTGGTGGAATGTTGCACGAGGTTCATGTTGTGGTGTTTGACCTAGGTGTCTGCAGGATAGCCTTTTTGGAGCGAGATGCTCAGGACGTGTGATTTTGGGATAGAGAGACAAAAAAATGGGGAAGAATTAGTGGGATACCCTTGATATTCTTAATTATATTATGTGCTCTTGTATGAGATACTTGGTGAGAGTAGCCATGGTGATGTTGGGAACTTAGTATACATGTTTAGGTGATGAGTTAGTTTCATTTGTTGTTCATTGTTCTTTAACATGATTTTCTTACCTTTTTCATGATAGACTCCAGGGAGGATCCTATTTATTATACTATTATAAATACCCTATGTATATATAAACTATTTGTCAAGTCAGTTGGAGCAGGTTGGAGATCAGGCTGGTTACTACAATCTTGGGGCTTAGCAGGGGTTTTTTGGGCTTCGTGGTCTCTATCGTCTTTACTTTTCTTTTGGTCATTGTAGTTTTCCTTTCATTTGTAGTGGTTCTTGTATGAAATTACATATGTGAACCTTGTATTTTCATGTGTTCTCTTAGAGGGTAATTCCTATCATCTGTGTGTTTATTATACCCTCAATATTAGTCGCCAACTCTGGGCCTACTAGAGGAAAGAATTAGGTGTCACTATCTATCTTATCCCATTTTCGGTTCAAGGGGGTGCACTTTGTGGGGAGGGGATTGTGAAAAAATGGTATCGGAGGTCTATATTGAGGGATAGGATGGAGTTTGGAGTTAGGAATGGGTGACGTTGTATGCGTTGGTATGGAAATTGTGTTAGCTAAATTAGAAAGTATTGTAAACATGGGAGACTGACTTAAACACGGGTATTTAGGGCCCCCTATGATCTAATGAACAGACCTTTAAGATTATAATGGATACTAAATAAATTGATATTGGTTGTAGGGTAGAAACCTAGGAATGGATCATGCATCATTATTCTTTGTGTTAGTATTTGAATGGGTTGACCTTGGGATAGTTTAACCTAAAATGAATAAAAATTAATGTTAAGGACTTTCATATTATAGGATTAGGAGCTATAACTGTGTGTCATTTTTTAGACATGGATCTAGGCTTGTGTCCTTGTCAGGTTTGTGTAAAATATGTTCAGAAAGTTGCACCAGCAGATCACTGTAGAGTGGAGGTTGATGATGATGATAGTTAGAGGAGGAAACTTTGAGATTTTCATCACTAGGGTCTATAAAAGTATGAGAGATCCATTCAGATGTAGTCACATAAGAATGGGTGGAGTAGGATGAGATATCCTTCAGTTTTATTCGTTCTTAGAAGGAGCATTGGGTTTTATTGGTTGTGATGATACTATATGGTCCAGTGAGTCATTCTTGGTTCTTATTCCTTGAAGATCATGAGGAGTAGCTAGTCTCATGAGAGGAGTTCTAAGACCAGTTTAGAGCTGAGTTTCTTTCTTCGACTATGAAGTTGGCCAAATGCCAAGAGGTGATTACCCTTGGGTAGGGGAGCTCCAGTGTGTGAGAGTTCGAGATCCATTTCTGGAAACTTCTGTGATATTATTCGGACTTATTTATAGATGAGGAGGCTAGTGTGAGGTTCTTTGAGGAAGCTTTTCATCCAATGATCCAACACTAGGTCACTCTGTTTATGTTGAAGATGTATATTGAGGTGCTAGCAAGAGAAGAGTTCATCAAGAGTATGTTATCTAGAACTGGATTGTCATGAGAGGGGACTCATCGAGATTCCTCAAAAAGAAAAAATGTTGTCCAGGGTTTCTAGTTGTTAGAAAATAAGAGCTTATGATCAGCTGGGGTTGGTCCTAGCCCTCAATGTCTCGTTTCTTTGGGGGGGGGGATCTCAAGCCTGTTCTAAGGGATAGTGTGCATTATTTTCTTATGTAGGCTGATGTCATCATTGGTAAGAGTGACCAACCTTTTTGAGTAGTCAGCATGCACCTGTTGTTCCACTTAAGGTTCATCCATTGAGGTAGTTCCAACTAAGGAAGCGGCAGTAGGTTGATCTAGTTTGGGATTAGCATAGAGTAGTTGGGGCAGGTAGAGGATATCCTTGGGATTCCCCTCATTATCAAATATTAGAGTGTGGCCATATAGGTGGTTGTTAGTAGGGTCAGAGAGGTTGTGGAGTAGGTCGTTGTCAGCTTCATGATTTAGTGCGGCCATCTCTAGGAAATCCAGGTATTGTTTGAGGTACCATTTTCTTGTTTTCTACTTGGTTGCATTCCTTATTTGATTCAGGAGAAACGCACTCCTTTGTATCACTTACCCTTATCCATGCTTTGGGACATGAGGTAGAGATACTCTCAATGCCCTTGGTGTAGACTACGATAGTTGGAGGTCGAGATGACTTGTTTGAATTATGTAGAGACTGTGATCTAGTGTTGGGGTAGCATCGCTCCAGGGGATATTTCCTATGTTTATGAATAAAACCATATGACATCATTCTCGGCATGTATTGGTTTTTTTTATTGTAGTTTTTCATGGATTTCTTAAGGAGGTGGGATGTTTTCTTCTATGCAGATGGAGATCCAACAGTGTTTGATGGCAATTGAGACCCTTATATGGGTTAGAGGTCTATTATGTCCTTGTAATCCTTTATGGATGAGATGAATCTAAGTTCATCAGAGGTTCAGTAGTCAGTGTTTCCCTAGTTCATAGAGGATTACCCTAACGCCTTTCCATGAGAGGTTGTAGCATGACCCCCTCAATGAGAGATCGAGTTCGGGATTGAACTATATGTAGATGCATCTCCCATCTCAATGTCTCCATATAATATGGAAGATTTTGATTTACAAGAGCTATGTATAAACCTTAATGGTCTATTTTAGTGTGTTTTTGTTTAGCCAAGTGTATCACTATGGGGTGTGCCAGTTTTTTTCATAACGAAGGCTGACGATAGTTTGCAGTTGTGTATCGATTATTGTCGCATGAACCAAGTGACAGTGAAGAACTGTTATCCACTTCATGGATTAATGATTTATTCAATCAACTAAAGGGTGAAATTTGGTTCTTGAAGATTGATTTGTGGTCATTATATCATCATGTGTGTGTAAAGGATGAGGATATCTCGAAGACTACTTTATTTTGTAGTCATGGGAATTACGAGCTCATTGTGATGTCGTTCGATGTGAGGAATGCTCTAGTTGTGTTCATGGGGTTAATGAATGATGTGTTCTATGAGTTCTTGGATAAGTTCATGGTGGTTTTCATTGATGAAATCCTTATGTAATTCACATCTGAGGAGGAGGATACAGATAATTTGTGTTCCGTTTTGGGAGTTCTTCTCCATGATAAGTTGTTTGGGAAGTTAACGAAGTGTGAGTTTTGGGCTCAAGAAGTCTATTTCTTGGGGCACGTTGTATCCCAGTAGGGATTATTTATGGATCCATCAAAGATATAAGTAATTGTGTCTTGGTAATACCACAAGGTAGTGGCATAGGTATGAAGTTTCCTTAGTCTTTTAGGATATTACAGGATGTTCGTAGCCAATTTCTCTCGGGTTGCGACTCCTATGATAGCATTGACCAGAAATGATCAGGTGTTCCTATAGAATGATCAGTGTCAGATAACTTTTGAGTATCTAAAGGATATGTTGGTCAGTTCCCTAGTTATTTGTCTACTAGCATAAGGACTTTTATTTGAAGTTTTTTGGGATGCTTCACATCTTGGGTTGGGTTGTGTTCTAATGTGGTGGAGATTGTAAATTCCTTATGGGTCACAGCAGTTACATCCCCATGAGTGTAACTATTCCACCCATGATCTTGAGTTGGAGGTGGTAGTGTTTCCCTTGAAGTTGTGGAGAAATTACCTCATCGGAGAGTGTTTTTTGGTCTTCACTGACCATAAGATCTTGAGGTATGTTTTCTCTCAACATGACATGAACTTGTTTTATCATTGGTAGATAGAGTTATTACAATATTATGACTTTGAGATTTCATATACACCTAGAAAGGGGAATTTCATGGCCGATGTGCTAAGTAGGAAGTCACACAGTGTTGCAGTGCGAGAATTCAATTCCTAGAGAGTGATGGAAGAACTTTCAGCATTGCATCTTGATATGGGAGAAGTCAGGGAAGATGATGTCCTTTATAGATGATGGTGCAGTCATCTCTGGTGTATTAAGTGGATGAATCCTAGTTGGTGTATCTTTAGGTGGAGTTCTGGAGAGACTGATTTGTTTGTGGCGAGGCCCCTGATGGTTGGTCTGAGGATGAGAAACATCGAGTGTTGTTTCAGGGAAGGATTTTAATTCCTTTAGTGTTGCATGATATTGTTCTTAGATAGTTCCATAGTTCAACTTTAAAATTACATCCTAGCATGAAAAAGACATATCGAGCCATGAGAGTTCAGTTTTGGTGGCCCAGGTTGAAGCATGAAGTTGCAGGGTTTTTGTATCGATGTTTGGTCTTCCAGAAGGTGAAGGTCGAGCACCGTATTCTTAAGGGTTTTCTCCATACATTAGATTTTCCTCAGTAGAATTTGGAGTACATATTAATAAACTAGATTAATTTTTATCTTTATTTAGGTAGCATAGGATAATGAAAAATATTATTTCAATCATAGGATGAGACCTCTTGAGTTCGACATTGGGGATCATGTGTTTCGGAATGTGACTCCCCATCATAGGCAGTAAATGTTTGGCCTTAGGAGTAATCTTTATCCCTAGTTTGTTGGGACTTTCATGGTTTTGTCTCATGTTGGAGTCCTAGAATATTGTATAGCACTTCCCCATATATTATCTGGATACATGATGTTTTTCATGTGTCACAGCTCCATCATTATCTTCATGACGACTCTCATGTCATTGATTGGGGAGAGATCGATGTTGATGAGGATGTGATCTTCAAGGAGGGCCTATAGAAATCTAGGAACTCTATGAGAAGGTGTGTCATGGGAATTTTATCCCCTTGGTTTGTGTCTTGTGGTGTCACGGTGGTGTATAGAAGAGTATTTGGGAATGTGAGTCGCATATACTTTATTTATACCCTGAGTTGTTTGGTGTTTAACTCTTCTCTTATAAAGATGTTTGTTTTGTGCTTGTAGACCTTTTATAGTTATGAGATGACTTTATATTGTTTCTTGTTTTTGTATTTCTCTATTTTGATATATATCTCCCCTAGTAGAGTGTTTAGGATATGGTTATGGTTATTGTGTGGTTTTTCCTTGTTCCCCTAGTGTAGTGGTTGAGCTCCTATGGTGGCGAGAGCTTTGAGAGGTATCTTGTAGGGTGGCTGTTCGGACAACCCATTTTCTATTTCCTATCGAGGATGGTTTTGGATTATAAAGGATGATAATGTTTCGATAGGTATCTAATGTAAGGGATTATATCCGCTTGGATCAACCCTTTGTGTATTTCTAAAGACTGAGGTGCTCAGAGGAGGCTCGAAAGAAGTCTAGAGGATTTTATCTTCTAGATGCTAGAAACAGGGGAGGATTTCATATCATGAAAAGTTACATGATGTGAAAGAGGGTTTAACGACATTTAATATATTAGGGTTTAGAAAATAAAATAAAGTTAAGAGGCAACGTGTTTTTCAGTGAAGACCAAACCCTAAGAATTACAATACATGAAAGGGGATTACATGTCATGTAATTACCTGATGATATATATTTTAAAACATTTTCAGTCACTCAAGTTGTCAAAACCTATGGAATCAGTGGATCTCTCTCAACTCTAAGAGACCCAGTAACCCCCTCTTCAACATTTTAGGGATTTCTTCATCAAGGATCGATCCCTATCTTCCATATTAAATCTTTTGTGATCAATGGTGATCCAAGGTGAGTTCTTCCTTCGTTTTCTATCAGCTTCTCTCATTCTGATCTTGTTTCCTCTAATACCATATCACTATACTATAGATTTTGATTTACCATGTTTCTAATGGGGTTTATATTAGTTTTGGATTGTGTGGTGGTGTCGTGAAATCCTTGGATGGATGCAGATCTTGCGGGAGGGGTGATCATGGATTTGTTGCATAGTCGGTTCTCATGAGAATAATTTCAATGAAATTTTTAGGTAGGGTATTCATTTATTACCTATTTATTTATGTTCAATCATAGAGCTATCATGATTTATCCAATTGGATTGTAATGAAATTTACTTAATAATTACTTTAACTGGATTAAAGAATTAGTATCGATCACATGGCGATGTTGTTGTTTGTACCATGATAATGGTTTTCCTCTTGATTTTCTAGATAGTGGGATATCTATGTTTTTATTTTTATTCTTGGAGTATCATGTGAAATTGGTAAAGAATTTATATCCATAATTAATTGATAATTAATTAGATAAAATATTGAAGAGTTGTGTTTTATGAATCTGGTTATTGTTGTTGTAATTTGATGGTTGTTGTTGTAATTTGATGATAATCAAATTGATGAAATTATGCATGTTTAATTGAATTTTTTAATGAACCTGAATTATGATGATTCTTATTGATAAAAGAATTAAAGAAATGTTAAATTAATTTTTTAATTAATTTGTGATAGCATGTGATAGCTTGTTGCGTAGGTTACTCATAGTTGGAACCTATGAATAATGAATCGACTAATTCAATATGGAATAAGAACCGATTGTGTGAAAAAAGATAATTCCTTTATAGGGATTGGTTTTTCCGCTTTCTTTTAAAGGCCAAGTGCCTTGTGCTTTGGAGTCATGAGATATCTTTGTGTGTGAAGGTTAAATGCCTTACTTTAGGTCCAAGAGCCTAGTTTCTATGTTTATTTTTTACTATTTTTGATGTGATGTGATCCTGGGATGGATGATCCTCAGGGTTGTTATGGTATGTGGGGAAGGGAGACCTATATGTGACATGTTCCTAGGGTGGTTGATCCTGGAGGGCTGTTTTGGTATGTGGGGAAGGGAGGCACGGATGTGACATGAGCCTAGGATGGCTGAGCCTGGAGGACTGTTTTGGTATGTGGGGTGGGGAGGCCTGGTTGTTGTAGTTGTATTTAACACCAGGGGTGGAGATATGCATCATTATATGCATGTGGGTGTTGGGGAGGAAACCAAATAAAACATAACATGTTGAATTTGGGCTTACCCATTGTTATGAAAGATGGATGCTTGTTTAGATCAGTTGTTTGGCTGACAAAAATGTTGTTTTTTATTTGATTTCCTTTCCCCTCTACTTGAGGCATATGGTTTTGGTTACTCTCATTCCAAGAGAGGAAAAGATACATGGGGTATGCCATGTGCTTTCCATTTTTAGCTTCTCATGTTTGGATGAGTCTATGCTCTTGCTATTGGTGGTGAAGACTCGATAGGTAGTTCACCTACTCACTGTGTTAATCCCTTTGTGTTTGGTATCTTAGAATGTTTTCCTAGAATACATAGTAATATAAAAAGAAATGATGTTAATAAATGAATAAATGGTTAACCCATGGGGTTAGATCTTTCTAGGATGTAGTGTTGAGGTTATAATTCCGAGAAGTCGTGGACTTGGTTTGCTTATGCCTAGAGGGCATGGATCCTTGTTGAGATCCTAATGAAATGTAATATCAAAAATGTTAATGGTTAATGAATTAATTAATGTAAAGTGAAATTGATGAAAATTTAATAAAATAATTTAATTTATCTCCTTAAATGGTTTTGTGCTTATAGGATATCTGGTCTTAGGAGTGGTAGTTGGGATTCTGATAGACGTTAGTTGTAGTTGATTCTAGGACTATGTTTTTCACATCACGTGGTCTTGTGAGATATTACATCATGAATTTTTGTGTTTCTATACACTAATACACCCTATTAGTTATGGAAACTAACACCCCTATGATTCTGAGCACTGGGGATGTTTTCCCCAACATCCCAGTGGGAAGATGAATGGCTGACTACCCTCATTCACTCCACTCTCTTCTTTTGGTAGTTACTTGTGCCGGTATGCACAGCGGTTAGTTTTCCCCATATATATGTGTAGAGGGATATAATGGATTGTGTTTATTTCACAAAAATGAATTCTCGAAATAGTTTCCTAAGGACTAATATAGGTATAAAGTGTATAGGATATGATGTTTTGTGAATCCTTACTCAGTGTATGGGTTGTGATGGATTGAGGTATAATACCTGATGTATGATACATGTAATGTGGGCTATAGCGGATCCTAGAAACTACTAGGTTAATTTTGGTTATGTGGATGTGGTGGTATATTTCATGAGGTTTATGTTGTGGTGATTCTCCCAGGTGTCAGTGGGATAGCCTTTTTCAAGAGAGATGCTCAAGTCGTCGATGTTGAAGCATAGTGGAAAACCAGTGGGGAAGTGGTAGTGGGATACCCTTGATATTATTCATTATATTGTATTCTATTATATTCGATACTTGGTGAGAGTATCCATAGTGAGGCTGGGAACTTAGTATACCTATTTAGGTGATGATTTAGTTTCACTTGTTGTTCACTATGCTTTATCATGCTTTATTTACCTTTTCCATGAGAGTCTCTAGGAAGGATCCTACTGAGTATACTATTATACTCAACTTATTTATATATAAACTAATTTTCAGGTTAGTTTGATTAGTTTGGAGACCAGGATGGTTACTACCATCATGGGGCTTAGTATGAGCTATTTGAGCTTCATTTTCACTGCTACAATTACTTTTCTTTTGGTAATTTAAATTTTTCTTTTAGTTGTGGTGGTACTTGGATGACATTATATAGGCACATTTCATGACTTTTCCCCTAGGGCTCGTGTCCTGACCACCCCAAGCCTACCTCCCTTAGGCCAAGGGCAGAATAATAGCACTGATTAGGCATACCCCAAACAAATGGGATGCATTTTCCTAAGTAACTGTACACACACACACAACTCCAAGCCACATATGCTAGAAGGTGAATACACTAAGTAAAAAAACACAAGGTACAATAGTATAAAACTAAAGGTAAATGGGCCTAGAATACAAGACCAACTGAAATAGAAAAGTAAAATTACAAGTCTCTAGAACTCCTCTGTAGAAAATCCTACCAGAAGGGTAGGTATAGAAACAGTTGTCTAAAGTCATATAAGCACATCTCGTCTATCAGCTCACTCTAAGAACCACCTAGACCAGATCCACCAAGGACTCTATCAAAGCATTTATCATATGAAAAAGAAACGATATGTGCAGGTGAAGCCCATGTAGGGGTGATTAAAACAATACTTAGTAGGGACCCCAAAACAAAAAGGTATACCATAAAGCAATACACAAAGAATAGTACCAAAGAGGTACATGAATTGTAACCTCTACGGAGTACAGTCAAGAGAGTCACTAGATTCATCTCACACAGGTATAACCTAATGTATAGAAAGAAATACTATCAGTCATAATTCTGAATATCTTTTAATGTTGAGGGAATCATCCCCAATGAATAATTGTGGTTTGTTTGGACACTGAGGTCTGGTAGGCTACTGAGGTCCACTCATCACTGAGGTATGCTGGGCTACTGAGGTATGCTCGTCTGTTGGGCCACTGAGGTCTGCTTGTTTGTTGGGCCACTGAGGTTTACATGTCTATTGGTCCATTGAGATTTTATCATCAATAAGGTATTATGGGACACTAAGGTCCACTCGTCTATTTTGTCACTGAGGTTTGCTTGTCACTAACACATGCTAGGCCATTGTGCTCGGCTCGTCACTTCCTTCTCATCACAGCCAATCGCAGGATTCCCGCTCATAGCACACTTGATTCTGATAGAATCTATTCCTTAATCCATCATTCATATTTCATCATCCTCAAAAACTCATATGGATTATTTCAAAAGGATATTCTTATCATGAGGGTCCCAACACTGAAAACAGATTATTAATCGGATGCATATTTTGGAAGTTATGCACATTTTACTGAAAATGGGTAAGTTGGGTCTGAGCCCGGTCCGGCCCGATTTGGACAAACCGACCCGACCCAATTGGTTCTAGGCTAACCCAAATAGCTTGGCCCAAGGGCCAGGCCCATTAGGCCAAGGGTCCCACCCCGCGGCTCGGTCCTCCTTCAGCTCGGCCCACACTGGCAGGCCAGTTTTTCTTCATGTCGGCCTGGTTCCCTTCGGCTCGACCCACGCTGGCAGACTGGCTCAGTCCAAACCAAAACACGGTGCCCACCTCATCCGTTTAGACCTTGTGGAATGTTGGATAAATTCCCTACGGCTTTGTCACGGGGTCCCTACCGTGGTCCAGCTAGACCAGAGTCCTCTGTCGCGGGATGCACCTCCCAACTGTATTCGGTCGAGCCGACGGCCCTGATCCAACACCCACAGTAGCTTATGCGGGTTCCACCACCGCCATCCTTTGAGTTGCTGGACCTTTCTGTTGTCACATCCCTCTATCCCTATCATTACCCACCTGGATGTGGACTCCCCTACTGTCGGCTGCTAAGCCGGTGTTTTCCTGGCGTCGCCATCTCCTGCGGCCACCTACCATGGGCAATCCTCCCACTGTGGTCCTTCCTGAACCGCATATTTTTGTCACCATGAAAAACGAAAATAAGGTAGTGGAGAAGAATGCACAAAGAAAACACGATTTAAATACCATGACCTTTTTTCATGTCAGCATGGTTCGTCCTTGTTATGAGGTTTGATAAAGAATATAAAACATTACGCGAATCCAACTCACTTAATTTCCCGCAAGTCAAATCTTATCCCGCAAAATGCGTGATCAATCTGAGGTTTAACCTGTTGGTGGGTTGATCCACGTTCGTCACTAAAACCAAAGAATAGGGAAGTAAGTAATTCACATAGAATTAAACCCCTCACTTAGAACGGGATCATTCGTCGATGAAGAATGGATTCACACACCATCGTTCATCGATTCTTGATCTGCAGTCTGCCACTATCGTTGGTGATCCCTTGATACATTGATATCGATGGTGATCATTTGAAGAGGAAGGGAGGAAATAATTTCATTCATCATTGTCTCCATTTTATAATGATAACTTCCCAGAGCCTCTAAGATCATCCTCTGATTCACTACATCCATGTTAATCCATTAAATAGAGATAACGCATTTTAGCATTCTAGTTATGCTGTGTCGTAGTGTCGTTATGTTGTTTCATTATGAAATGAAACAGTTACCTCATCGTTGCATTTTAGTGAAACATTTTTGAATAAAATAAACATTCTTAAGTTTATTTTATTTTTCTTTAAAATGCCCAAAAATTAACTTTTACCCTCAACCCACATCGATCAAGGTTAGGCCTTTCCTAAGGAAAGAACACCCTCACGAGCTCAACAGTACTCTCAGAATTCCATTCTGAGTTACTGTTTATGAGTTATAGTATTTGAAAATAAAATAATCTTTATTTTATTGTTTTATTTACGATCACGTCCCAAAAACTACTTTCCACAGTTAGCCCACGCTGTCCAATATTATGCTCCGCCTAAGGAAAAAACGCTCTCACAAGTTCAATGGTGGTCTTTGATTTTTAATTTGAGTCGCCATTTGTGAGTTATAAGGATTTGAAAAATAAAATAATTTTATTTAATTATTTTATTTACGGTTATGTCATTTTTAGGTTTTCTCACTAGAGACCTGTGCAGACTAAAGTTAAGTCATGCCTAAGGTAAACCTGCCATCTTGAAAGAAATAGTGCCCTCATATTTCTAATCTGGAAATCCATTTAAGATTTATTACACTGTTTTAGTAAAACCAATCACATGTGCTATTTAAAAACATAATATTTTTTGATGGACCATTTCGGGCACACCGGGCCTCGGAATCACACGTCATCTCAGCTCCTGGTCTTAGAATTTTCCCCAAAATTTTCAAAAAATAAAATCAAGAAAATATGAGTCATTACATTCTTCACACCTTAAGGCTTTACATCCTCGAAATGAAAACCAAGGGATTCCCAAACATATAATGGTATAAGCATGAACCTGAGCCTCCCACTCCCACGTGCTCCCCTGGAGATTACTATGTTGCCACTGAGCATGCACTAGAGGAATAGATCACCCACGTAAGGTTCCCTCCTTTAAATCCTCAATCTCCAATGAAAACTCTGCAAAATTCACTTAGTCATAAATGTCCATCTCACCCTAGTCAAATATCTATATCCCATGTCAAGGAGAGACCAAAAAGGCACATGGTATCCCTCCTCAAACTCTAAGGGTCTTCATCACCTATCAACATGGAAATTATAACGGTTCTGTGCAATCTTCATCTGCTCCTAGATAACTTGTACCTTCTCTGTAGCAACCTTCACCAACTCTATGACCATGAGCATTGAATCTTTGGGGTCATTCCAGCAAAGTGGAGACTTGTAGGGTTTCCCATACAAGGCCTCAAATGGTGCCATACTGATGGTGGAGTGGCAGTTGTTGTTATATACAAACTCCACTAGAGGTAGGTGATCCTCCAAACTGCTGACAAAATCAAGGATGTAAGAGCGTAGAATTTCCTCTAGAACCTGAATGGTTAACTCCATCTGGAAATATGTTTGAGGGTGGAAAGTTGTGCTCAAGCATAGCTGAGTCCCAAATGCCTCCTATAATCCCTTCCAAAATCGGGATGCAAAGCGTGCACCTCGATCTGAGACTATCGTTGATGGGAATTTGTGGAGTTAAACTATCTTCTATATGTAGAGGTATCCCAATCTCTCTACAGGACTCCATTCATAAAAACTTAAGTAGTGACCGACATAGTTAGTTGGTCAATGATCACCTAGATGCTACTGTTTTCCCTGGAAGTATGTGATAAACCTATCACGAAGTCCATCGATATCCTTCCTCACTCTTTTCTTAGAACCCTAAGGAATAAAATAGCAAACCCTTCCAATAACTGGGGCTCAACATAGTGTGTTTACAAACCATGAAACTAATTAAACAAGTGCTCAAATTTTATATCAATTGGTAAACTCAGCTTCAACTGGTTCTTTCATCCATGGTTTCCTCCTTGACACCCACATGCATATCCCGATGCATCTCATCACCCTAGTCACCCACTACTACTACTTTTTATACTTTGAAAGTAATAACATGCTCCCCACTTTTTGAATATCCATCAGGGTTATCCCCTATGGACAACTGAGCACTTAAATACCCATAGTCGATATCATCGAGTTGTGCCTCCTAACTCACTTTAAGAGTGGAGGGGTAAAAACCATCGATTGTAAGTAAGCCGCATCATCTCTATCCATAAAGGATAAGTGTAACAAGGCCAACTACTTCATTTCCTTACTTAGAAACTATGAACTAGATCTCAAGATGAGAGCATTCGCTACCATATTTCCCTTACCTGAAGTATAGACTCTCTCATAGTCATATTCTAGGAGGTACGCTAGCCAAAACTCAGCCTCATGTTATGAACCTTCTTAGAGAATATATACTTGAGACTCTTATGGTATTATTAGATGATAAACCACCCAACCATTGGGTAGTGTCACCATATCATCAATGCAAAGACTACCATTTTTAACTCAATATCGTGGGTCATGTAGTTCTACTCATGTGGTCTCAAATGATTCAAACCATAGACAATTATATCTTTCCTATATATCAGGAAACAAACAAGTCTGGTACCTGATGCATCACAGAACACTGCGTACTTGACTCCCTCATATAGAAAACTCAAGATCAGTGTGCTCGTCAAACTATTCCTTAACTGCTAAAAATTCTACGATTGCCTTTCCATCCACGTGAAAGGATTCCCCTTTCAACAGATCGATGTGTCCATCAACCTTTTGGTGGTGGATACTCATTATATATGGAGACTTGGTTAAAGTATCTATAATACATGCATAACCTTGAACACTAGTTCTTACTAAACCCTTACTTTGAAAGTCCCTCACCTACACCCTCATCTCGTGAAGATCTGCAAAAGACATTTGATATATTGATGCTGATATTGGTGCCATATTGGGGTCTAGAATAATGTATAATTCCATCTCCTTGTGGGGATGTAATCTTGGAAAAATATTTTTTAAAGACATCCTCGTACTCCACCACTACTACCAGGAACTTAAAACTCAAAACATCCACTACCACGATGGTAAGGCTATCAGACTCAAGAGTGATCGGTTGCACCATCCTACGCATGAGTTTACCCCATGCTGTTTGGGTTTCATTTTTTTCACGAACCAAGGAAAACCTCATTCCAACACTACAGACATATCATATCCATTTGCCTAAAACATTCAATATAGGTATGAACTATGGATGACCAGTCCATACCCAAACAAATGTTGTAAGTCCTCGATGCTTCCACCAAGAGGTTCCAACCGTAACTCTCTCCTGAAGTGTCAGATCATACCATCAGCATAATTTTGATTATTGAGTATCCTCCCATAGGTATCTCCAGACATAAGGTTCAATTAAAAGGTTTAACCATAAACTCTAGGTATTGAACAATATCCATGGAAAGGAAGAATGATTAGCGCCTGTGTCTATTAATATGGCAGCTAAGAGTAGACACAGATCATATCTCAAATCATTATTTGAGCCCTTTGGTCATATGACTAGACTGCATGCAGCTTCCCCTTCCTCTATCCTCCAACTCCCTAAACCTAGTATAGACCACATAGGGGGTAGTGGTGGTAACATGGAGAAATGTATACCACATCATACTGCTCTCTCAAACCCTCTTCCTCATTTGATGCCCTATAGATCCATCTATTCCTATCACTATCTCTGCCTCGGTGGCCCATCCACCATTTCCCTGTCAGCAGCATGATGGGCTGGACAATCTCTAGCAAGATGTCCTTTGTCATCTCAAGAAAATCATTTCCTCTCTCTAAGCTGACTGGACTCACCCTATGAGCCCTGAGTTGTAGATACTCTATCTTGGGATCTCCTCTCAGAACGTCTCACACTTCCAAGTCTCTGGTACTGATGTCAGCTTCCTGCTCCCAAGGACTCTGCTCTATCTTGCCTAATGTTGACATCCACTGGTTGTATCCACTCAAATAAAATACTTTCAACCAAAAAGGTTCTATCTATAACCCTAGAATAAGTAAAAATTCATATAGGAATAGAGTTGGATTCGATGTCCCTAAACACACCTCGTTCAGAGATATGATCACTAAATCACTAGTTGTATCATATTCATCGAGAACCTAGAAATGTTGTTATGGATTGATGAATACTCAGCTACCGACATGTCATCCTGATGAAGCAATATAATCTTTTGGGAATGCATAGTCCTTATATTTTATGGTTAGAGCCCCTTCTCTGAGAAAGGTTCTCAAACTCAGTCCATGGAAAATTCACCTCATCATAAGATCGGGTAATCTAAACCCACCATTTACCTATTGGGACAAATAGAAGGATCACTACCAAAACTGCCATATGATTAATGGTGTCCTGAATAGACATAAAACTCAGTCTCCACCTCAACCCAGTCCTTAGCAACCTGTGAGTCAGGATCGCCTCAGAACCTGAGGGGTCCCTATCACTGAAACTCATAAAGTGAGCTCAACCCACACATCTCATCTACTGGTACTATAGGTACCATGTGATACTCCACAGGTGGTGGTATAGCTATTACACCACCCAATGGTGTTGTCTCTGGTACAAACCCTTGTACCCATCTCATCACTCTACATATCATCCTCGTGATCACACGGTGGAATCCTGGTTGGCTCTCTACGTGGAATAATCTTCAAACAAAACAATATGTACCATGATCAATATATTATACCTGGTGAGCTTACTCAATAAGGACATGGAAAACTCAACCCATTCCAATATGATGCATGTACCATAATTTTCCCCTTCAAATAGTGTTTTCATATACTTAATCAAAAAGAATAATTCAAGGTCTTGGTGTATGGATACATCGGCCACCACACCAACAATGGACTCTCTGGCCTGAAATATGAACTCAAAACACTTAAAACTATTTCCCCAAACCAAACTCATAGACTATGGGTTCATAAGGTAGAACCAAACCCCTCTGATACCACTCTTTCATGACTCATCCCTTGGGGCATGTTCCATGACTACCCCAAGCCCTCCTCTCATAGGCCAAGGGTTGGCGACTAGCGTCGAGTAGTCATATTCCAAACAAATGAGAGGAATTTTTCTCAGTACCTATACACATGCACACAAATACAATACACATATTATAGAAGGTGAACACACTAAGTAAACAAACACAAGGTATAACAGTAGAAAACTAAAGGTAAACAGGACTATAATACAGGCCCAACTTAAACAGAAAAGTAAAAGTATAATTCTTTGGAACTCCTCTATAGAAAACCCTACCTGAAGGATAGGTAAATAAACATTTGTCTGAAGTCACAGAAGCACGTATAATCTTTTGGTTCACTCTAAGCACCACCTAGCCCTGGTCTATAAAGGAATCCATCAAATCATCGATCGTTTGCACAATACACAATATGTGCAAATGAAGCTCATGCAGGGGTGAGTAAAAAAATACGCAGTAGGGACCCCAAACCACAAATCAATACACAATGTAGACTACCAAAGAGGTAAATGAAGTGTAACCTCTAAGGAGTACAGTAAATAGAGTCACTAGATTCAGCTCACATAGGTATAACTTAAAGTATAGAAATCAAGACTATCGATCATAATGTGAAAAATCTTATAATTATGAGGGACTCATACCTGATGAGTCACTATGGAATGATGGGACATTGAGGTATGCTTTTCATTGAGGTCTACTAGGCCACTGAGGTCTGCTCGTCACTAAGGTCTGATGGGACACTAAGGTCTTCTCATCTGTTGGGCCACTAAGGTCTACTCGTCTACTGGGACACTGAGTTCCACTCATCACTAAGGTTTTCTAGGCCAATGATGTCTACTTATCTACTATACCATTGAGGTATTCTCTTCACTAAGGTTTTCATAGCCATTGAGGTCCACTCATCACTTCCTTCTTGTCACAACCATCCACAGGATTACCGCTTGTAGCACGCTTGATTCTAGGAGGATCTACTCCTCAAGCCATATATCATATTTAAACTTCCATGAAAACTAATATTAAGTATGTCAAAAGTACATTCTCTTCATGAGGGTCCCAACACTGCAAATTTCTTGTCAATCGGGTGCACGATTTGAAAGTTATACTCATTTTATTGAAAAGGAGTTGGTAGGGTCTGGGCCCGGTCTGGCTTGGCCCAAGGTCCAGGACCATTGGGCCTTCTAGAACTGGCCCATTGAGCCGATGGTCTAGCCCACCAGACCACCCAGTGACCTGGTCCTCCTCTAGCTCAGCCCACACCGGCAGGCCAGTTTTTCTTCCAACTGGGCCCCCCAGCATCCCAGATTCCTTCAGCCCAGGCCACGCTAGCGGGCCAGATCGATCTATCCTAAGATGTGGCGCTCGCCACATCTGTTCATACCCTGAGGACCACTACATGAAATGTGGTGGGTCTGTCGTGTATACTCCCCATGGATTTTCCTTGGGGTCCCTATCATGGTCCAGCTAGACCGCAGTCCTCCACCATGGGATGCAGCTCCTATCCATGTCCGACCAAGCCGCCTTCTGGCATCCTCGATCCAACACCTTCATTAGCTGTCTTGGGTTCCACCACTATCGGACCTTACCACCACTGCAGCCCTTACCGCCTCCATGGCCCTCTGTCGTCATTGCAGCCTGCCTAGCCATGGCCTACCCCACTTCCAAATGCTGATCTAATGGTCTCCTGGTACCACCATCTCCCGCGGCCTCCTGCCACGAGCTATCCCTCCACCATTTTCCCACCTGGACTGTGGGTTTTCATCACCATAAATAACAATAAGAAGATAGAGAAGAATAATGCACAAAGAAAACACAATGGATAGACCATGACCTTTTTTCGTTTTGACATGCTTCATTATTATTAGGAGGTTTGATGAAGAACAAAAAACATTACATGAATCCAACTCCCTTAATTTCCTGCAAGTCAAATCTCATCCCGCAAAACACATGATCAATCCATGGTTCAACCTATTTATAGTTTGATCCACATTCATTTCTCAAACCAAATAACGGGGAAGGAAGTAATTCACTTAGAATTAAACCTCTTACTTGGAATCAGATCGTTCGTCGACGAAGAATGGAGCTGCACACTGTCATTCCTCGATCTTTGATCCGTAGTCTGATTCTATCATTAGTGATCCCTTGTTCGTCATTATCAATGGTTATATTTTGAAGAAGAATGTAGGAAATAAGTTTATTTTTCATTTTCATTGTTTTCCAATGCTAACTTCCCAGATCCTCTAAGATCGTCCTCTGATTCCCTATATCCACGTAAATCCATTAAATGGAGATAATGTGTTTTAGGATTTTAGTTATGTTGTGTCACAGCATAATTACGTTGTTTCATTATGAAATGAATTAGTGACTTGTTGCTACATCCCATCATAACATTTTTGAATAAAATAATCTTTCTTAGGTTTATTTTATTTTTCTTTAAAACACACAAAAATTAACTTTTACCCTTTACTCGCGCCGATCGAGGTAAGACCCCGCCTAAGGAAATCACACCCTCATAAGCTCAATGATACTTTCAGATTTCCAATCTGAGTTACCATTTATGAGTTATATGATTTGAAAATAAAATAATATTTATTTAATTATTTTATTTATGGTCACGTCCCAAAAACTACTTTCCACAGTTGGTCCACATTGGCCTATGTTTGGATCCACCTAAGGAAAGAATATCCTTACGAGCTCAAAGGTGGTCTCAGGTTTTTAATATGAATCACCATTCATGAGTTATAAGGATTTTATAATTTTATTTAATTATTTTATTTATATTTATGTCATTTTTAGGTTTTCTCACTAGAGGCTCACACCGACTAAAGTTAAGTCATTCCTAGGGTAAACCTGTCATCTCGAATGCAATGCAGCTCTTGGATTTCTAATCTGGGCACCCATTTAATAGTTATTCCACTTTTTTAGTAAACCCACTCACACACACTATTCAAAAACATAAAAAAATTTATGGACCATTCTGGGCACACCGGACCTAGGAATCGCATATCGTCTCAGCACTTGGTCTCAAAAAATTTCAAGAAATTTTCTAAAAATAAAACTAGGAGAATCTGAGTCATTACATCACACCTTTTATTTTCTTTTATATTTTATTCTATATAGGATTAGTTTGGTGTATGTCTTATCTCTCTCTTTAGCATGTGTTATCTTAGTGGGTAATGCCTCTCATCTGCGTGTTTATTATACCCTTGGTGCTAGTCACCGACCTGAGACCTACTGGAGGCAGGAATCATGTGTCACTATATATCTTCTCCCATTTCCAGCCCAAGAGGGGTACACTTTATGGGGAGGGGTTCATGAAATATTGACTCGCCTAAACTTCTCCAACTCGATTTCATATTGAGTAATCCTCTCTTAAACCGATAGGGGGTACGTTTCTTTATTTTGGGTTGGATATAGCCATTCCTTTCTATTTATTTTTAGCCAAGTTTCACTGAGTAGGTGGTGGCAGGATGTTCAAGGGAGATTCTTGATCTTTATTTTTTCTCTAATTCCATATACAAATGACTTATTCATAGACTTTAGTGTGCACCATATTTCAAAAATATGCCTCATCATCACATTTTTCTATGTTAGCCTCATTATTCATACCATCTATGGGGTTAATGATAACAATATTCACTAATGTGAATCATGTATTATGGATAATATCTTTATTAGTGTTATAGTAAGATTTATTGTCCCTTGATCATCCCTCAAGGGATAGATCTTAATCCTCCTTGATATTATCCTTCTTGGTGGACCACTTTAGTTTACAACCCATGTAAGGCCTCACCTTTATTCCATGGTATCCCATAGGAATATTTTTATGTAATAAGATACTAGGTAAGTCTCTAGTGGATTTAACTAATCATGGTCACAATTAATAGGGAGTATGGAGGGGTAGTAGGAAATGTTATGGAACTTTGTATGGAATTCTCCCTAATATGGAAAAGATCATCTTTATTAGAGTTTAGGGAGGTAATAATCCCCCTAGCCCTATGGGTTGGGGTTGGTTTTGTTCCACCACCATATAATCCTAGAAATACTGTTGATTTTATGATATTAGGGGTAGTGTTGGTGATAAAAATACCCATATCCCTATTATATGGGGTGGATCCTATAATTTTACTAAGGGAAGTACCATTGATCCCCCTTAACTTTTAGGGAATTTATTCTAGCATGAGAATGATGTATTCCCTATTTGAGGTGATAACTTATTATCACTAATATTATGAAACTATGGGATTTTTTTACTTAAAAAATGGGACTGATTTACCTTCTTGTTTGATTAATTTAGGAGCATATCAATTACTCATGCATGTCGAGTACACCTCTTCTAGGATTTAGGAATAGCAGGATTATTTTATATAGGCCAACTATCTTATGATATCCTGAGGCCTAAGACCTAGATCAATGTAATGGCATTGCAAGATTTATTCCCCAATGGTTCTTATTGTCCAATGAGTAAAATATAATAAAAATATCCATATTCACCCTACCCACTAATATATACATCAGGTTGGGAATTAGTTATTTTTTAGTGAATCGCCTTTATGCTTATGAGATTGGAACATTGGAGGATTTCATGTGATTTACCTAATATAGGGTTTTAGGTCACTAAAATTGAAGACTTGTCAACTTAGAAACTAAGATCACTTATCACCTTAGTTTGGTTATAGTACTCCACATAAGATATATATCTAGACTTAAGTTGATAGATATTAATCCACAAGTTATGGTGAAATTAGAGTATATACTCCACTTTCAACACCTCTATAAATTCATTATAAGGAGTGGCAATGGGATAATAAATGAATGGTATATTTTTATCAACTAGATCCTTCCACAAAACCATATAGTTCTCCTCAACCTCTATGGGGGGTTTCTCAAAATATTTTAATCATAATAGTCTTTTCTCCCAAACTTTGGAATCTCCTCGGTTGCATTATAGGATAAGCGATCTGAGGGTGGAACACATAATGATTAATGCCTTATATTATCCTTAGACTAATATGATATATCATCAATTAGTAATGAGGTTATTAGTGTATATGGGCATGTTTTTTTGAGTGCCTCTTGCTATGAGGGAAAATTCGGAGTAGCTTCGACATGGAGAGAACATTTGTGCTGAGATGATATATTATCATACGGAGTATATTCACAATGTGCACCATGGGGAGGACTTCCATTATTTATTACTTTTTTATAAGTAGGGCCTCTTTAACACATATCCTATGGAATGTCTCCATAGTTTTTGGGTTGGTTCTCACACAGAAGAACTATTTTTTTCATTTTCTAATGAGTTGATAAGGGGATGACCTTCTTACTAATTATTCTTCATGATATGAGGATTACCTTCATAGATTTATCTATATGGATGTCCTACATGGTTAATATTCATGTTCCCATTTACAAGACCTCTATTTAAGGTACTTTTAGGAGGACCTCTAGAGTTACTAATCATGGTATCATGGGGAGGACTTTTGTGGCCATAGACACCTTCTCCTATTAGTGATAAATTGGAAGAATATAGGGATGCTATCAAAATATATTGGAGAGCCTAAAAAATATCAGTATTTATAGGTTTGGTAATATGATACCACTATTAAATTATATATTTCCCTTGGAGATACTTACTTTTTTACATCCTTCATCAGGTGACTAGGTTTGGAACCTAAATAATAATTCAGGTTGTGTGGTGTCTATAGTGACCCTCATGAGTGAGATTTATTCTAGATAGGTTCTCATTTATCAATAGAATATAGTTAAAACCGTTTTGGATGGGAGTAATAATATGATCCCACATATATGTTACTACTAGAATATGTTAGAAAGCTCCCTAAGGAAGGGAAGAAATAAGATCTTTCTCCATGATTTCCATTGGGAGACACTAATGATCTTCATGGATGTGGGAAGGAATATAAGTATTCTCATTTAATATAATTGGTTCATTACAATAGGATTCTTGATTCAAAATGGTAATAGGGATATAATATTTCACTTGTGTTGCAATTGGAATATTCCAATAGAATTCTTGAGAGTAGGAAAAAATATGAGCCTGCTCCACAGATAATACTAGAATATGTAAATAAATTTCATATATGAGAGTATGAATATAATAATTATATTAATTTTATATTAATATATTTTGAAATTCCTCATATATTTTGGCTATATAGGTGACATGTTCTTTTCTTATTGATTTAGTTGCCTCTGGGATATGTCGATAATCTTCTTGAAGGTGGGTAGGGATATAATCCTAATCTATGGTTTCTACTGAAATATTTTGATGGGATTTATAAATGGGATTAGTAATATGAGATATCTCCTAGGTTTTGATGGTTCTGGGGATATAATTTCACTCTTAAATCTTTAATTAATCAATAATATCAACCTGCTCCTACACTTCTATAGATAACTTACCTCAGTGGGACATCCTTCTAGATGTCCTGATATAGATAGTTAGAGTTGGGATCCCTGGGATGATCTTGTCATTATAATCTTGATAATATAGGGCCACACAACATCAAATATAGTTATAGTTAGTGGGATCCTTCTTGGTTAGATCTTGATTAACAATGGGGATGACTTATACATCCTCATCCACCTCCCTAAGAAAAGGTATTCAAGTGTTGTTATACCCTGGGGATAGGCTCTTGAAGTTATTGGAGTTAGATAAAGGGGTCAATCACATATATGTAGCCTTTTATTGATATGATATCCACTTTGAATTAATATCCTAGAGTATTTCATGTGCCTCCTCCAAATTTGGGATAAAACCATTTAGATGGTTCTCTTACACTAAATCATTCACCAACTATCATTTTTTTCTGACATACCCCCATTATTATGATTTTTCAAGTCAATTTAGACCTTTTTTCAAAGGAAGGTGGTCACTGGACTTTATCATTGATGCTTTTGGTTTCACATTAGTCGATATAATGATATGTCAATCTCATCTCACCCTTTTGAGTGGGATTATTTCCTACTTCAAGACTCTATTAAATATTCAAGATATATTCATGAATCCTTCCCAATATTAATATAAAAACTATTAAACTTCATGCCAATGATTAATCAAAACCATGCATAAATGTGAATATATATGTTTATTATAGGTTCTTTTTCATTATTTTACTTATGAGTATACTATTGTCTAAATCCTCGTAACTAGGAACTCTAAAACTTATCTCCATCCAAGGAGGTGGTAAGTGTTATTGAGTTGTAATCAGATCTGTAGAAAGGGTTTATTATATGTCCTTATAAAGGGAATAAGAACCCTCATAGTTTGGTGGAACATAATGAGACACTAAATACCTTTTAAGGTCATGTGAAAAGGACAAACATGGTTCCTTTTAATATCATGAAACTATGACCAAGTGAAGTTCCTTTTAAGGTCATGTGTCCAAGAACTGGTGAAGTGTCTTTTAGGTTCATGAATCAAGGTTCTATAGAATATTGGGATTAAAATTTAAATAAGAATACTATATATCCTAGTTAAAATTAATTTAATACCACGTAGTTTATGTGTCATGGTTTAAGGTCATCTGACAGGATCGATCAATAAAGTTTAATATCATGGGATAAAGATATATGTGTCATGGAAGGGGAGACAATAGGATGTCGAAGGGAGATTATGCATGGGTAGACCTTTTTGTTTTACCACGTTTGGTGGTAAATAAATAGGACATGATATAGTTAGACTCATAAGCTATATATCCCATTAAGGTAGCTTGGATTGCAAAGAATATAGCCCATTCATAAATGATGAATCACAGGGAATATGTACCATTAAGGAATGATTGGATCATAAAGAATATGGCTTATCAAGAAATTATTATCAAACATGGATTATTTTCAATTGAGGGGTGATTTTCTCACAGATAATAAATCCTATTAAGTTATTATTTCCTTTTAGGTAATATAGCCTATTGAGGAAGATTTTAGTCACGGGAAATATAGCCTATTGAGGAATGATTGTCTCATATAGAATATGTCCCATTGAGGAAGGGTTTAACTTACGTGGGGATATGTCCCATTGAGAAAAAAGTTAACTTGTATGTAATATGATCCATTGGGGAATTATTTTCTCATAGGGTATATGGATCATTAGGTAAGAGTTTGAAACATAGGGGATATATCCCATTGAGTAAAAGTTTTACTTGAAAGAGATATGTCCCATTGAGGATTATTGGGGGCTTATACATGGGCTTCATATATGGAGTAATGTGGATAATTGAGTGAAACAAGGATTTGGTACTCAATGAAGGATTTATTAGTGATTACACAAGATATAATTTCCATCCCAGTTCATCTATGAAAATGACTTAGATGGAGGTGGGTTTTGGGTCTAATGATGAGTTAGAGGCCCATATCCTACCTGGGAGCTAGAAGGATATAGGTTGAGCTTACACAGATGTTTATTATAGGAATTAAACATATAAATTAACTCAATTGAAGGTTCAATTTAGTTTTTAAACCATATTGGAGTCCCACATATAGATCCCTAGCTCATTGAGTTAGTGGAAGAGGCCCATTGGATGTTGAAGCTAACAAGATGATTGATATGGGTAAATCAAAATAAGCAGCATGATCTAGGGGAGGTTTCACTAGTATTCCCATGATAGGGTATATATTTATCAAAGTAATACAATATCATAATTACCTTTAAGGTTTTATCATTTTAGTAAGAAAACTCGAGAAGGATCTATTATCAAAAATAAATAAATAATCGTTAGGGATATCTCTGATGTTTATTGCTCATTAATGTATCTTGTAATTTCATAGAGGGTGTATAGGTGGGTAGGAATTCAGGGTATGAGACATGGGTGAGGTTTATCCCAGGTATAGGGATCTAATAAAACTATCACTAACATATGGTGACTTGGGAAAATTGGAACCCATGTATGAGACTAGGGTAAGGACGCACTCAACCATGGGAAAAGGGAAAATTAACACCTTGATATAGAGACCTAAGTAATATGGTACCCAAGAATGGAGATCTCAGTAAACTAACACCCTAATGGGATATCGGGGTGAAGTTTCTCCCTGATGGGGTACCTAGAAAAGTTTCTTCCCAGTGGATGGCCACAGTATGACAAAGTAATGTGGTACTATACTTTTGTACCCTAGAATGATGTTGGGCCTACATAGCCTTAGTATTTTCATTTTGGGATGGGGTCCTTCACCCTAGTTTTGAAGGGGGGGTGTTATTTTATGAAGGTTTAATTTTTAACCCCTCAGATAGTTTTATTAGCCTTAATTTCCATTATTATCCTTTGGTTTTAACTTAAAAATCCACCTAGAAAATATGGTAAGGCTTGGGTATTCAAGGGAGATGAGTGTGGGGAAGGTAGTTTGCAGAGGTAGTTGGGAACATGGAGGGTCCTAACTATCAGGAGATTGCGATTGAAGAAGTCATGAGCAACATCCAATTAATTATTCACAAAAAATCTCATTTCCCTAGCTAGACTCTTCACCCTTAGTAAAAAGTGAGAACCAACAATCTTATTTATCAAAATCATCATTCTCGTTTTTTATCAAACCTTTTATTTAAACAATAAATAATAATATTTATAATGAAATCAAACAAAAATATTTCAAATGCAATTTACCTTTATATTTACCTATGCCAATTATAAATATATTTCAAACAAGATATATTATTTTTATATGTTTCTCATATTTTTCTTCATATTCTTTAGAATATATATATAACTTTTCTTTTTTTCTTTTTTAGTTTAATATTATACATAGATTTAAATGAAATATCCTTTTATTCATTATTATTTTAAAACAATATGATACTTTATCATATGATAAACAATTAAAATGTTATAAAAGTTATCAAGAAGAATTAGATTCAAATATTTATATTCTAATTAAGAAACATTAACATAAAAATAGTTATAAATTATTCTTAATAACTTCTTAACCATAATTAAATCTTCTATGCTATCACTAAAACATATAATTTTTGGGACTATATCATTTATTCAAGTGAATAAATCATCAATGGTCTCTTCATTAGTCATCCTTTAATATTAAAACTCCTATCTAGATTTATAGTTTATCTATCTTCACTTTAAATTTTACTTTATAAATAATCCTAGGCCTCTCTAAAATTATTTTAGTAGTCTTCAAGCCCATCGCCTTATTAAATTATTTTTTAGAGAAAAATTCAAAATTTTATTCATTTAATTTCCATCATACACAATATTTTCCTTAATAGTAGGAGTCAAATTAGGTTCTTTTTCAAATGGTTCAAACCTTATAAAAATAACTTCAATCACTTTCATGCCAAGAGGTAAAAGGTAGGGTGTTATCATATTCTTCCAATCATGATATTTTTCCCATTAAAAATAGGAATATATACCATTAAAACATATATAAAAATATAAAAAGAAATAATAATCAACAATAGAGATGAATCCAATAAAAGATACCACTTAATCACACTAATACCAATTTATGTTCCCCAGGATAGTATATTGAAAATAATGAGAATGGTATTGAATCAGTGTTTCCTATTTATCTTAATTTCTATCACATAAAACCCCTACACTTATTATATATAATTATTCTACTTCATCATGATAAATTCATACAAAATACATTCTATAATTAAATGAAACACAATATTGATATGATATTTTTACAACATATCTTAGTTCGAAAGACTAAATTCATATTATGCATGGTAATTTCCATGGAATGGGTAATGAATTTGTTTAATAAAGTTGATTATAGTAGGGTGTATGTGATTCTTGAACCCTTTACAATGATAATTTCATCACACTAATTTATAAAACCATATCGCATGTGTTAAAGGAATCCTTACCACCTTATTCATGATATAATATAGTACTAGTTGATAACGAAACTCTATTTATATAACTTATAGATGCTCATCTAGTAACAAATGGAGTTTCTCAGAGAATGTTAGAATTTAAAATTTTCAAAAATAATGGTTATCAACCTTCACTTTCCTTAAATCTTTGCACAAACCTACACATGAAATAATGTTTTCAAAAACTTTATCTCCTTTAACATTTGAACTCTCTTTAGACTTGGTTGGTTTCTCCTTATACTTATCTACTATTTTGGTTTGTAGACTCTCATAATATTCATCAGTACACCTATATATTATTCTTTACCTTATATTTTGTATTCTTACAACATAACTTATATGTTTTTTCAATATTTCCATTATTTTAATTTCATATTAGGCCATAAATCATGAAAAATGATTCATTTTGAACGTATATAATCTTCTATAATCATTACCATTGAATATTAATCCTAAAAATAATAATTTCCCTGATTCTTTGTGTCTAAAAATATATAATAGAATATATCACACCCTAACCTTAATTTATTAATTATTTTTAATTATTTAATTATATTTGTACATGTTTTTGAATTTTGGGTAGAATCGGTTTTAAATTTCAAAATTTTGGATTTTTTACAAAGGTTTACAATAGGTTCACTATTAATAAAAACTATGTGCAACCCGTATGAGTGTGTATGTAAGTTTTATAGAGCTGAAAAAATGTTTTGTGAATGGTTTCCTTAACTGCATTCTCTACCCATGTGAGGTACCAAGGTGTTCCAGTAGAGGCGCACAGTTGTCGCATGATTTGACCAACCATGCACACTACCTAGGGGTAAATTTTTTAAAATTACTATTTTATCACTAAATAATTAAAACCCAAAAAGGGGGTCTCTATTTCCCATAACTCCAATTATCTCACTCTATACATATCACCCATATAGGGTCTCCCTAACATGTGGGACACTCCTCCCTCCTACCCCTCTTCTTGATGATTTTTCCTCTCTCTTTTTCTTGCAATCTTCATAGGTAAGGGTATATCTTACTACAATCTCCTATATTTCCATTTTCTTCTTTATTTTCCTTATCTTCCTATATGTGTGTGTGACATATCCAAAACCTAACCTATATGGGGTGTTTGTTTTTGGTGATTATCAGTTCCCAGGGTTTTTCATGACCGAGTAGAAGATTGTTCTATCCATGGTTGTCAAAGGAAACATGTTCTCCACTGAATCTGGGAATGCTTTCATCCAATTTCTTTTATAGCTCAATTTTTAATTATTTATTTTGTGGATTTTAACTTTCCCATTATTTTCTAGAGTGCCTTGGACACCCTTGAGGTATATTTGAGTTACCATTGGTGAAGGCGACAAGGTTTAAGGTAAGTCACCCTATGTACGAGCCTTTAATTTGAAAACTATAATTGATTTGTTTTTTAAAAGGTTTTTTCAATATATTATGAATTAAATATATCCTATAAAATTATTTTGATTCTTTAAATTGGCTTCTCACTATTTTTCTATATTTTCTCTAAGTTTATATCATGTTTTCCACCTGTAAAAAATATGATTTCAAGACTGTTTAAAATTTAAAGAACCATGGGTGATTGTGTTGTATTCTAGATGGTTTTAAATTTGTGATTTAGAAAAAATAATAATGTTTTATCCTTTTTATTATTTTTAAATAAATTCCTAGTAGCATGTTTGGTTTTCAAAGAAATTTAAAATGGTTTCCAATTCTCTTTCTCTTTTTTTTTAATATGACTTATTCACATATCCATATATATATATAGGTATACTATTTGTATATATTCACACAAGGTTGGGTGAATATATAAATCAGGTAAAGGGATATTTATATATAGAGAGATAAAGGTAGGTACATATGTATCTAAGTGTAAAGAGTGGTTTTAGAACACAAATTTTATGGTTCAAAAGTAGTTTTATAAGTGATCAATGTTTCTTTCCAAATATCAAGGACCGATTGGAACTTTCTAAATATTTTCAAAAAGTGAGGTTCAATCCTACAGAATCCCATAATTTTATTTATTTTTTGAATTAGATTAATGTCATTGGAATGTTGGTAATATTATAAGGAATGGGATTTGTATTGGTAGTGCAGAGAGGGGGTGTTGTTGTATTATTGTTTTGCATTGCTGTGTGATTGAGATTTGGTTTTTTCTACTACACCTCCCTTACGGATTCCAATTATGGTCATGTAACATGGTAATCTTGGGTACCAAGGTGAAAAGAGTATTTTTAGTACACTAGGATAGCCAGTAGGGCCTCGACCTAGTCTCCCTAGAAAGATCACATTACAACACTAACTAAATAGCATGATGATAGAGAGGTTACCATTGAACCATGGGTTTTTCCCCTATATCTAATCATATATAAGGAAAAATATTCAAATGGTATGATAACACCAAGAGTATGAGGATCCTAGGACACCAACTAACCTAGTTATTTAGATATTTCCCATGGTACTTGCTCCCATTCACTATTGTTTTTGGGATACTACATTTTTAATGATCTTTTTATTTTCTCCCTTTTAAAGTTTAAAATATTAAAAAAAAATTGTTCTTATTCCCTCTGTTTTATAGAACTTGATAATATGCACTTTACCGTTATACCTTTCCTAAGACTCTTACTTTATCAGCTTATTTCGTTTAATAAATGGAATATTTTAAAGTCTCTTATTATTTGTAACTATTTTGAAAATTAAAAGGGAAATGGTTTTTATGAAGTGAACTATTATAGATTATGTTTAAAAGATATATAAATGGTTATTTTTCAACTGATTTTTTTACTAAAAAGGGGAATTATCCTAAAAAATATTTCCTAGTGATTATTTTGATTTATGAAAATAAAAGGAAATGTTTGTAAAATATGAATGGTGTATTATTTTCTTTGAAATGAAAACCTATTTTAATTTTGTAGTTTAAACTAGCATGAAATGGTTTTATTTTTAAAAGGTAATGAATAGGGTGTGGTTTCTCTTTTGGAATCTATACTAAGATTTTTCTCATGTTTATCTATTATCATTTTTAGTTATAGGTTCTTTTTATCATATATTATCACCCATGGGGTATTTTGGTTCTTATTTTATTGGGCGATGAATCATATTATCAAAAGGAGGAAGGTATGTTGTACTTTAGTTATATTTTATTTTATTTTATTGCATTGGACACTTAGGATTTTATTACTTTATATGATATAAGGTGTATAGATATTATGGTGGGTGAGGATAGATATTTGGTGGGAATATTTTTTTTGTGGGAGAGGAAGACTAAGGTGGTGAGGGAGGTTTTTGGTGCTCACTAATGTTTACCACTTTCTTAGTTTGATATTAGGGTTTTGTTCTATTTATGTTTCTCTGGAATAGATGTCTGATATATGGACAGTTCATACTAAAATTTATTTTATTTTATTTTTTATTTTTAAATTGATTTTTATGGGTGAAATTGTTCTCATATGGTGATTACTTTATGCCAAATTACTTATTACAGCCCATAGGGATCAAGAATTACCTTCAGGACTTATCACATACCGGTTTAGGCAACCAATGGAGGGATAGCTCAGGTTGGTTCATGATAATATGGTATCAGATTAGTTGGGTTATTCTCTCCATTGAAACCTTGGCTATCTTATAAGTAGTCCTTATTATCAGGGATATATGTTAGGTTGATATAGGATCATTGGGTCTCTTGAGGTATTTCATGGGTTAGTTCTTGATCACCGCTTCTTGTGATGAAACCATTTTTACTAGTAATGTTGGGATTTTGATTTTGGGATTTTATTTTTGGGATGAAATGGGAGTTGATATGGTGGTCCTCGATGATCTCACATGGATTGGTAACAAATATAGAGCCCGAATACATAGTTATATGTTACTCTTAATGATAGTTATGTGGTTGACACATGATCCACCAGGCCATGTGGTCAATTTATTTATGATCTTCAGTCCCTTCTCAGTTTGGTTTAAGTTGTGTGTTATTGTTCAATTGAGTTTTGACTAAATTTGGAAAAAGGTTTTTATATTTTAAAATATTTTTCAAGTAAATTTATATTATTTTAAAATTGGAAACATGTGTTTTAAAATGGTTTCAAGTGGTTAATATCAATTTGTAAATTTAAAAGGGTACTTTTGTGATGGGTAAATATTCTACAAAAGTATTTTCCTGGTCTTTGTACAGAAAACCTCATTTTAGAGGTATGGAAACTCTTTTTCTGAAAATATTTGATTCAAAATATGATCTTTAGAGAAATTATTTAGTTTTCAAGATGTTTTGAAGGTGAATTTTGAAAATTTCAAGTAAATTGGTGTTTTTCTTCTTCCCAAGTGGGATTTTTAAATTTAAAATTGTTTGAATTCTTTTAAATTGAAGAATAGAAAATGTAATGTTTGTTTGATTCTTTTTTAAAGGGGGTAAAAAAATTAGGGTATGTTTGGTAAAATGAGTATGGAATATTAAAATTCATGTTGGGGTATTAAAAGGAAAAGTGGAAATTTTGTAAAGGTGTTTTCAGTTGGGAGAATTTTATTTTTAGTTTTGGGTTATGATTATTATTAGGACTATTTATTTGGATTTGGGAACCATGATTTAGTGAACTTGAGTCTCATGTTATTTGAGTATTCCCCATTAAGGTCTTGATAAAGAGTTGATGGTAGATTTATAGGGTGCCTTATTTGGTTAACTTGGTGAATATCAATTTTGGAAATCAATGATGGCCATTATTTTGTGGTTTGATCTTGGTATGTTTTATTTGGTCAGAGTCTTTAAGTAAATTCATAATTAGTGTTTCTCTAGGAATTCCCCTTGATAAATCCTTAAGTAGTACCAATTGTTTCCATGATCATCCTTTTAAATGAGGTGCATACCTTGATGTTGGTATTACTTCATTGAATGGGAATGTCTTGTGTGAGTGTTTGGGATGATTGTGAATGGTTCTTTACTTTTCTGATCAGTTGGGTTCACAAAGGGTTGGTGTTCTGAGAGTTGGTCTCGGTTTTTCCTCCCTTGACCCAAGACTAGAGGCCATGTTGGTTGTTAGGACCAATAGGGGCCTATATACCCTGAGAGGGGGGGTGAATCAGGGTATGGATATTCTTTTTCAAAGTTCTTACTGCCCCACTGGATCTTGACCTCTTTATTACAAGGGTCACTTTGTTTGAACTTGTGTGGTTATTATGATCACTTATTTTCTTCTTTGCCTGATGATGATGCTTCAAATGCAATGCAGGGAAGTAAACAAGCAGACACAGAGATTTTTACTTGGTTCACCGCTAAGGGCTACTTCCAAGGAGCATACGCTGACAAGTTGCCGGTTCGTACCAAATTCCACTAGACTTCACTAGCTGTGGATTACAATGTTCGGGCTAGATCACTTCTATGCCTAGGCTCACTGCCTTTACAATGTTTAGGGTCAGCACACTGCTTTCCCAAGGGTCACTCCCTGTTTCTCTCTCTCTGGCTCACTGCCGGTGGAGAGGATCACCTTCTTCCTCTTCCTAAGCTCACTGCTCTTGGAAGGAATCCACTCACAGTTTATAGACCTGTAGGTCTCTTTATTTGCATGAATGAATGCATCTTCCTTTGTGTGTAGATGCTCTGTTGAAGTACAACTTTCACCCGTAGATGAATATTTCTTTACACCGAAGGTATCGGGCAAACTTCCAGCTTTCACGCAGCCTGAAAACACTGCTGGAACAAACCTTACTTGGCGCGCAAGTCAACCTCGACGCGCAAGTATCGGCGCACAAGTCACAACGGGCGCGCAAGTACTCCTTTCACACTTGCGCGACACAAGATTCCTCAACTCCAAACTTGCGCGACTCTCTTCCTTTTACGCCCAAACCACTATTGGTGCGCAACTGCAAACCGGCGCGCAACTTCTAACACCGGCGCACAACTTCAACCACTGGCGCGCAAGTCCCACCTGCACGACCACACACACCACTTGCGCGACCACCACACCTGCGCGACGGGAGCTCTCGTTTGAACTCTGGTGAAGAATCAAGAGGGGTGGTCCAGTATTTATAGGTAAATTGACCACCCTGCGCGACGGCGCGCAAGTAACCTGCGCGACCCAGTTTCAGCGCGCAACTCTTCTGTCCTTTTGGATACTTGCGCGACCAACTCCCAAACTTGCGCGAACCTACTTCCTTTGCCATATTTTGATCTTCTGATCTTGAAAAACATATGCCGCGCAAGTTTCCTATTCTCTAAGTCCTCGGCGCGCAAGTCCCTTTGCCAAAACACTTTTCTTCATTTGCTGATTTTCAGGCCCAAAAATTTGGCAAACACTGGAAAACGGCGCCACCTTGTATCTGTTCTTTTGTACCGCCTCCAGATAATCCATTCCTTTTATCGACGTTCTTGAATCAAACATGGATCGTTGACCTCAGCTCTTGAACTCGACATTCCACCATGAAATCCTCTTTGTCAACAAATTTGTATGTTATTGTTTTGCTTTGTCAACAATCACAACTCAGATGTCCACTTTGTCAACAAACACAATCACCTCAAAAATGCTTCAATGATACCTTGAGGAATTTTTTCCCAACATTGGTCTTATTAAGGCATGTTTATTTTGGGAATTCTCAAGTGTAACTTGTCTTCCCATTGTGATTAATTAACCCCAGTTGTATTTATTCTGGGTGGTAGTCCTTCGAGTTATTGGCTTTACTAAGTGTTTAAGGTTTTTGGGTGGTTCCTTGTTTAAGATGTTTTAAATATTTTTAAATTGTTTTGAGGATTTTTGGGTGTCAATAGTTTCTATAAGGATCCTTCTATCCTTCTACATGTTTCTTATTCCTTTAGGTTCCCTAGGTTTTCTATCAGAATCCTTTCTCTATAATAGATTGTGGAATTTATTTTTTTTTGGTTTCCTTTTTAGTGACATCATTTTCTAATCTAGTGTAATTCCATCTCTTTTCAATCTTTTAGGAATTATAGTTTCAATAGAAGTGTCTTTTTGGGAAATTTTGAATTTTTTTTTGTGGAGTGGTGGTTTTATTTGTATTGTGTATCGTTTCTCCTAGATCTGGGTTCTTTTTGGGACTCATGAGTATTTTTTGTCTTTGGAAATCAATGTTCGACCAGAGTCTTAATATGGTGGGAATGCCACCATAGAAGGATCTTGTGGTGAACCCAATTTACAAGAATTCTTGATGGGGTGATTTATTATTCCCTCCCCATTCAACCTCAATCATATTAGTTTGGTTTTAAAGGATTACAAGTCATATAATAAATTCTCATGGAGATCCCTAACATACCATGCCAATTTTCTTTGGTGGTTTCTATGTTAGGGGTTACGGTGTTACTTGTTTTGAGGTTGTGTTTAGAGGTTTGAGTCTCTTTATTTTATTCTTTTATTATATTTTTTGGGTTCTTTGGTCTCACTAGATCTCTCCTTGGATGTTGTTTTGGTTTTTCAAGATGATATTTTAGCCTCCTGTGGGTTTTTGGGTTTTTGGTTTTGAAAAGAGAAGTGATTATTGGTTCTTTGTCTTTGGGTTTTTGGATTCATGTTTTGAGTGATATCTTACCCTTTCTTTATTCATGATCAACCAAATATTTTTGGACTTTATGGGAGAACAAAGTATCATGGTCAGGATAATTATCACACCCTAGACTAAATTCATTATTATTTTTTATTATTGAATTATATTTGGCCTCATTTTAAAAGTTTGGGTTGAACCAGTTCAAAAATTAAAAATTTGGGATTTTCTATATAGGCGCACAGTTGGCACACAATTAGTTGAAACCATGCACAACCCATGTGAGTGTGTATGTAAATTTTTTAAATACAACCAAAAATTCAACACATGGTTTCCCTAACCATCCAACATACCTATGCAAGGTTCCTAGGTGTTCCAGTAGAGTCGCATGGTGGGCATACGGTTTATCCAAGCATGTGGAAAAACTGTGCACAGTGTCCAGGGTTAAATTTTTTAAAATTTTCATTTTTATACTAAATAATAAAAAACCATAAAGTTGGTACATCTTCCCATTCACCCCCTCTCTCTCTCTTGATACACCACACCCATCCATGGGATCCTCCATGCTCATGACACCCTTACCTTCGACCCCTATTCTTGATGATTCTTCCTCTCATTTTTGCATCATTCTTCATCGATAAGGGTATCCCCTCCTCTACTCTCCTCTATTTCATTTTTATTAATACTTTTCCTTCTATATATAATGGTGAACATGACTTAGACAAACCCAAACCCAAATAGGGTTTTTTTGGGTGATTCTCAGTTCCTAGGATTTTTTAGGACCGATTTAAAGCCTGTTCTAGCCACTATTATCAAAGGAAACGCATTATCCACCAAATTCAGGTATGGTTTCATCTAATTTCCATTTTTAGTTTATTTTTAATTATTAATTTTGTGAATTTTGTGTTTCTAATTATTTTCTAGAGTGACTTAGAACCTCTTGAGGTATATTTGATCCACCATTATTGAAGGTGATAAGGTTTAAGGTAGGTTACCATATGTCTAATCCTTTATTTTGGAAACTATAATTTCTTGATTATTTTAATGGGTTTTTTCAATATATTATGAAGTATATATATTTTAGTAATTGGTTGGGTGATTTAAATTTGTATCTCTCTATTTTTCCATGTTTTACTTAAGTTTCTACCATGGGTTCCTCATGTTAAAATATGTTTTCAATATTATTTCAAGAAACTTATATGATTATGTTATCTTCTAGTTGGTTTTAAATGTGTGATTTTATATGGAATAAGAATGTTTTATCATTTCATGTGGTTTTCCACAATGTCCTAGTGTCATGCTTGGTTTTCAAAGAACTTCAAAATGGCCTCTAATTATATTTTCATTTTCTTTCAATATGAATTATTCACATATAAATATCTATATAGGTATCCACTTTGTATATATTCACACAATGTTGGGTGAATATGTACATCGGGTCAAGGGGTGTATATATATATATATAGTTACATATGTTTCTAATTTTAAATACTAGTTTGGGAACATAAATTCTATGGTTAAAAAGTGGGTTTTTAAGTGATCAATGTTTCTTTCCCAATGTCAAGGTCTGATTATAACTTTCTAAATATTTTTTAAAAGTTAGGTTCACTGTAATGGAAGACTATAATTTTATATATTTTTTAGACTTGTAATTATGTGATTGGCATGTCGGTATTATTTTAAGGAAGGGGATTCATATTGGTAGTGTATGGGGTGGGGCATTGTTTCATGATTTCTTTTCATTATTGTGTGATTGAGCTTTGTTTTTTGATACTACACATACCATATGTGTTCTAGTTACAGTCATGAAATATGGGAATCTTGGGTACCATTGTACCTTGGTTTCATCCCCTCTATCAACTCATGCATAAGGGGAGATATTCATATGGTTTTATCACACTAATAGTATGAGGATCCTAGGTCCCCAACTAACCTATAGACATATGGATTTACTATGGTTTTTCTCTCATTTACTATTATTTTTGTGGTTCTACATTTTAAATTATCTTTTTTTAGTTTCATTTTCATGTTTAAAATGGTAAAAAGCATGTTCTACTTCTCATTATTTTATAGAACCTAATGACATTATCTTTAATGATATGATTTTATTGAGACTATTA
This sequence comes from Viscum album, assembly GCA_963277665.1. NCBI lineage: Eukaryota > Viridiplantae > Streptophyta > Magnoliopsida > Santalales > Viscaceae > Viscum > Viscum album. Next base: position 187,913,435 of record OY728156.1, on the reverse strand, counting down.
CTTTATCAACTTATTCCTTCTAATAAATGGAGTATTGGAAAGTCTCTCATTCTTTGAAACTATTTTGAAAATGAAAAGGGAAATGGTTTTTCTAAAGAAACCTATTGCAGCTTATTTTTAAAGGATGTATAAATGGGTAGTTTTTGAATGATTATTTTACTAAAAATGGGAGTTTTCCAGAAAACATATTCTTAGTGATTGTTTTCTTTTAAGAAAAGAAAATTAAAGGTTTTTAAAATATAAATTATGTGTTATTTTATTTGAAATGAAAACCTATTTTTACAAGTGTATTTTAAACTAGAACGAAATGGTTTTATTTTTAAAAGTTAAGGCATAGGGTGTGGTTTCACTTTTAGCATCCCTATTGAACTTTTGATTACACCTATATATTATGATTTTTAGTTTTAGGTTCCTCTTATCTTATATTATCACTCATGGGGTTTTGTGGTTATTATTTTATTTGGTAGTGACTCATATAGTCATAATGAGGAAAGTATGTTTTCGTTTAGTTTTATTTCAGTTTCTTTTATCACATTAGCTACTTGGGGTTTTATTGATTTCTATGATCATAGGTGTAGAGATACTCTAGTTCCTGAGGATTGTCATTTGGTGGGTTTATTTTCCTTATATTATATGAAGACTAAGGTGGTGAGGGAATATTATTGTACTCGATGATGTTTACTAATTTCATGGTTTGATATCATGTTGTTATTCTATTTATTTTTATCTATAGTTGATGTATGGTGTACATATGGGCTATGTCAGAATTTTATTTTCTTTCCACTACTTATTTAATTAATTTTTATGGGAATTTGTTTCCCCAAGTGGTGATTTCTTGATGCTCGGGCACTTGTTCCATCATGTAGGGATTGGGAATTCCATTTAGACCTTATTACAAACCAATTTGGGCATCTGATGGAGGGATGTCTTGGGTTTGTTCATGAAAAGATATAAAAAATAAATCATGTGTCTCAAATAATCTTCATAGACACAACTTTTGAAATAATATGTTCATTATTAAATATAAATTAAAATAAAAAATTAGTCTTACACATCTTCAATTAAACCCTTCTCCAAAATTTGAATTATGGGTGTTACTCTTACATAGAATGAATAATGCTTAATTAACTAGTACACAATGACCACTCAACTCATACAAATATTTTGTATCATTCTATTCACTATTACATTACTTAAATTCACTCTTACGCAACTTCAATTCCACTATTACAAAGCCTTTTCATTTTATAGTTTACTCATACACTATGTGTACAAATTCAACTTCAATATAAGATTGATCTTTAAAACTTATACTCAACCTCATTCAATGTTGTAAAATACTTATCAACAACTAAAATCTTTAAGAATCTTTATCAATATCAATATAAACCTTATTCATAGTAGTTTTATGAAAATTCAATGGCCATTCAAGTATCACCATAAGATTATTACTTTATATAAATTTATATTATATTTTATATTATATTATCTTATTCTTTAATGTATATTTCATGACCCCCTCCCTCCAAATATACCCCTCCTGGGATGGAAATGAACAAAGGGAGATAATGACCCCCCGATTCCAGCCTCCAGTAAGCTCCGGGGTGGCAACCAGCACCAAGGGTATACAAATCTCACAAAAATGGAAGGAATTACCATTTTATAATAACCAAGATTGGAAGATAAGATGTATCAACCCCAAAACAACTACAATACATATATAAAAGAAAACCAAAATCCATCCCACATGAATTTTTAAAATAAAAATATTACAAATACAAAGAAAAACTTCAAATTAAATACCAAAAATTAAAGCTAAGTAGCGACACAGAAACTGTCCCAAATTCTGAGATAGTAATTCCCATCACAGTTATTGTATTCCTCCTCAAAACCTAAAATCTATTTTATAATGTAGGGTAATTATACACTTATACTCAGTTGGAAAACCAAAGTCTCTCATACACAAGTGGGAGAAGCTACTAATGCTCCCATGAGAAAGGAGCAGAACCAACATCACCTAACAAGGTATACTAACAATCCCAACCTCACCAAGGCACACTCAATAAGTAACGTAAGTCAAGTAAAGTAATATAGTAATCACATCAATAATAGGGAACCTCACACCACTTTCCCACTAATTAGATGCTCTCACACCCTAATAGAAAATATCATGGCACTCCCACCTCTTCTGAAAGAACCACGTCATAGCCCACCCGCACACACCCGGGCCTCAAAACTGCATATCACCTAAAAAAACCTGGGACACATACCACATCACATCCCACCCACACACACCTAAACCTCACAACTATATCTCACCCACAGACACCTGGGCCACATACCACATCACATCCTAAAGACACCTGGGAAACACAACCCAATTTCACACACCTATGCCTCACAAATAACAACCTACCTAAAGAAACTTAGGATATAACCACATGGAAGAGGGATCAGGGAAGATCGAGTGGCCATCTATCCATCCTCTCACTGAAATGTTTGGGAAAGACACCTTCTCCTATGACAATGGGGGTGTTCAGAACATAGTTCTCAACTAGGGTGGGGTGAGTATAGAAATCACAAGGAAAAAAATACATTTATATAGATATAAAACCAAGCACTCCTTCCCAACCTATGGGTTCTCAAAAAAAATACTAAATCACAAAACTTCCTTTCCTACTACCTATAAATGCATTTAATAGTATCAACAACAGTCACTTCAGAAGTTGATAAATTAAAGAGGATTCAAAAAGCTCATTCACTTAACACCCATTCACTTAATTATTTATCTCAATAAAAATCTCATTCTCTATTAGCAATTCATTTGTTCATTCCATCACTACCTAGGCAACTACTAAACACAATCTACAATAGGAAACACAACTGAAGTCATCTCAGAAGGCGAAAATCCATATAAACTAAAGTATCTTCACATTCCTCGCCATTTAACACCCATTCATAACATAACATAAATTGATCCCATGACATATGGTGAATATTTCTGCAATATTCTCATAGATAAACTCTAGGCGAATTACCCATACCAAACACTTCCTTCATAATTTTTCAAAGTCGTTCCACACAATCCATCATCTCAACTACAAAAAAACCCAACTCACAGTCACACTCAACAAAACATACCACCACAACCATTCTTAGTAGCCTTGTTTCATTACCACACCACACCCATCACAGCAATATAAACATAGCAAAACCTGATGGTATCCCCGCTACACAACACTACCCATCCATTCCATAATCAATCAATCTCTCAACTTAAGATTCTATTACACCACCTGTACCACCCCACATCACACAGCCAAGAAAAAAAACCTACTACAGCATAAGTCAGAACAAACCCACACATAGCACACCAGTTCAAAGACCAAGGAAAATAAAATTCATATTTTACAAGGAATTCCTCATTCAATTTCCTCTGGTTAATTCAGGGTTTATCAGAGAAATAGTTTGATCCTAGAGAATCCATTTATTAGATGAGTGTACGTGGTTAATAGATTTTTCTTAACAACAGTTCAATAGGAAACAAACAACATATAACCCAAAATCTATTTGATTCATAAACAAAGACCCCCAAAGGCCATGATTTTCAGTATCCATATAGCCCATACAATTCACAAAATCAATAGATAAAAAAGAAAAGCACAAGTCACTTTTCCCAGCCCCACATATTGATCTTAAACCAAATAAATTATATTTATTTATTTAGTATTATTCTATATTCACAAGGATACATTTATATACCCACCCTGCATGATACAAAAATAAAATAGATATAAAGGAATCCCTACCTCAAAGAATAGATGATCAGAAATTCCTTATTGCACCAAAATAGGGGGTGCACAGGTAGTAGGAATAACCTCCTAGGAAAACGTGATCCAAAGGCTAAAACTGTAAAGACCCGTAAATTCCAAGGAACTTTTTTTCTTAATTTTCTTTGGAATTTTACAAGAACGCATTTTCTGACGGCACCTGATTCCGAGGCCCGGTGTGCCCGGAATCATTTTCCGAAGTTTGGCTCGGGTACGTTCAGTGAACGGACGAGCGGGTTTTTCTAACTTTTGAACCGGTGCCCGGAATCAAATTCTGAGGGCACCGATGAAATCACAGCGCCGGTATTCGCTTAGAAACTCCTCTTCCAGAGTTGCGTTTTTTCGGGTGTGGTTTTTAATTTTTGGGCTTAAAGTTAAGAAATAAAATAATTTTACGACAACTTTATTTTATTTCACTTAAGCCACTTGGAAGCCACTTAAAAGCGGCTTAAACTGAGTTGAACCGGATAGGGTACTATCCAGAAATATCCTACCCTCTTGGTAGGATATTTGTGAGGTGGGGTCCGCACGAGCCCCGCCGTTTCTTTCGGCTAAGTAATGCACCCGCGAAAACCCGTCATTATGAAAGTCAACTAACGCGTTTTCTTAAATTCTTAACAGACCATTTAATTGGGCGGTTTATTTCGTAAATTAAATGAGCTGTTTCTTTCGTTGAATTAATTCTACGAATTAATGGTTCATTTCTTATCTTTTGAAATTCAAATGTTTAGTTGTGTAAATAAAATAAGGCTTAAGCTTATTTTATTTTGGGTTGGTCTCCTTTGCCACCTTGAGAGATTTTGAGAAGCTCTCTCCATCTTCTTCAACCTTGACGAAGAACACGAAGAACACTTAAGCTCCGACGAAGAACGCCGCTTCTCTTCTTCGTAGCCGGTGTGTTTCCAAAGATCGACGACGCCGCTTCTTCGATCTTCTTCCCGTATCAACGAAAGGAGACGCCATTTCCTCCCCGGACTATCTCCGTCAGCTTACGAAGCTTCTCCAGCGACGTACCTCTTCGGACGCACCTCGACATCAACGGAAACGACGTTCGATTTCCGCGACGCCCGACCTCCGCGACGCTAGTCTTCCGCGGCTTGATTGGCGTGCTCCGCACTTGAATCCGAGGTAGGGGATTGTTGATATTTTATTTATTTATTTTCCATTCTTGATTCTAGAATGTCGAACTTCGAGGATAAAGGATTAAATGTTATTGTCTAACGAGAGGGGGGCCTGGACCGCACCAACACGGCCGAAACCCCCTCCTATGTTCATAATTGTTTCCTTGCGGATAGAACGGGATGGCGTGGTATCGTCGCACCACACGGGAATCGCACGGCAATTATTGCGCGGCGCCGTCGCGCCGCGCCGTGGAAAGAAATCCAAGAACGCGACGCTGTCGCGTCGCGTCGAAGAAAGTCAAAGGCGCCGCAGCTGGAGCGGGGCCGCGGCGGAGGGAAGCAATGTCGTCGCATCGCACCGGACGGCATAGGCCGTGGCCGGTTCTGGGCCGCGGCGGAGAAAGATGACCGGCGGCCGGCACCGGGCCGCCGGTGTCGGCGAAGGAAGGACCGGTCGTCGTCGGTCCTTGCTGGCGAAACCGGCCGGCCAGTGCGGGCCGGCCGGACAGTGGTGACCGGGGGAATTAATTTCCCCCGACCGGGTCTCAAAAGCGGCCCCAATTAAGGGGTTGCGGTTCTCAAAGGGGGGCTTTGCCCCCCGTGCGCGGCACCCGAACGGCTCCCAGGCCGCGCCGCCGTGCCGGTCCGCGCCGCCGCGCCGGACCGCACCGTCGCGCCGCCGGCCGGGCCGGGTTTTCCGAGTCGGGCCGGGTCGTTGGGTCGGGTCGCCGCCCGGGGCGGGTCGACCCGGTTCGGCCGACCCAAGGGGGGGGGTCGGCCCGGGCCCAGACCCCCCAGTTTCAGACCATTTTCGATCAAATGCTCGTATCTTGGGCTACGGGCCTCCAAACGACTCGCCGTCAGCGGCAACGCGATCCTTGGATCGAGACGGTCGTTTCGGTATACTATACTCAAGGTGCACCTTCCTTTTTGGGAGCCTACGTGGTTAAAACTCCATAGTTAAGCGTGCTTGGCCTAGAGTAGTGATCAGGATGGGTGACCTCCTGGGAAGTTTCCCAGGGTGGGTGTGAGACGGAAAAAGCCAATAACTGTCAGACCAGGCGTCCGATTGATGCGCCGTCTGTTGAGTTGAGTTCCTGTTGACGATACGGAACTTTTGGCATCCTCCGCCCGAGAATTGGATGCATATGGATAGTGGCCGGGTTGGATCGCACAGAAATCCAACCAGCCCCTGGAACGGAAAAGCTGATATCTTTCAGACCAGACGTCCATTTGACGAACCGTCAGCGGCGTTAGTGATCACGTTGAGTATCGGTCCCTATGAGTATACCCTATGGGAGTTCGGGGTACAGTTGAGATACGTCCGGGTTGGTTCACTCACGAAACCAACCGGGCCCCTGGGACAAAAAGGCTAATAACTCACAGACCGGGCGTCCGATTGACGCGTCGTCTGTTGCGTTGAGACCCCTATGATGAGGAAGTCCTTTGAGATACTTCTTCGTGGGACTTTGAGATACTTGGAGTATCGACTTGTAGCTCGTGGAGCGGACCCTCCCGGAGACGAGCGTACGGAGTACGGAGACCGTGTAGCCGGCAGAGACCTGAAGACTTCTTGTCCGATTTGATTCGGAGTGACTTACATAGCCCAGTGGGGAGCACTACTTTGTGAGGTGGCAGACCCACAGCGGAGGAGCACTACTATGTGAGGTGGCAGATCCGCGGTACTTGACAGGAGGAGTACCTCTGTAGGCTATGAGGGGGGGCACTACTGTGTTTGAGTGGCAGACCCCGGCGGGAAGCACTACTGTGTGAGGTGGAAGTCCCGCGGTACTCAACAGGAGGAGTACCTCAGCAGTCTTAGCTTAGTGAGAAGTACCTCGGAGTCGTGACAGGACCACTGTACACTCCAGAGACGGAGCTCTTCAGCAGTTACGGTTTCGATAAATGAAAATCCTGGTTTGATCTGAGACTTTTGACCTTTGTGTTTACCTCATGATTGAGATGGGTCACTTGATAACTTAGGTATATGTATGGGCATATACCTGGGTAGTGGTTATCCGTTGATTTCACAATCCTTGTGTTTCCTCGTGATTGAGATGGGTTACTTGATAACTTAGGTATATGTATGGGCATATATCTAAGTAGAGGTTATCTGTTGAGATCTTCTTGTGGTTATCCTTGTTGGTTTAGTGAGACCTTGAGGGTCTCGGGGTCCCTACTGAGTATCGTTATACTCACCCCTGCACGGGCTATGCCCGCACCTCGTTGTGTTGGTTGCAGACGACGGGCAGTGCTGACGGAGGCCGAGTGTTCGAGGACTGGACTGTACCCGGAGGTGGACTACACGACGAGTCGGTACCCAGAGGTGGACTACACGACGAGTCAGTACCCGGAGGTGGACTACGCGACGAGACGACTCACAGAGGAGGTTGACGGAAGAGAGCGTGGAGGAGGCTATCTGTACCTACCCTTCAGGTAGGACCCGAGGAGGACGACCCAGGAGCTGCTTCCCTCTTCCAGCTGTTTGTTTTTTTGTTCAGTTATAGTTGTACTTTCTTTTGGGTTTGTATTCTGGCCCATTTACTTTTCAGCTTTTCTTTTGTACTTAGTGTTTTGTTTACGCTTGTACTCGGTGGTGCTTGTTTTCTTTTATAAAGGCAATGTCTTCCCAGTTATCAGGATTTTATGCCTTTGGTGCTAGTCGCCAGCCCCTGTCCTATGGAAGGTGGGCTTGGGGTAGTCACGGCATGGGCCCCGAGGATGGGTCGTGACAACAACACAACACATGAATCCTCTGGGAAGAAAGGTTTGTGGTTCACCAAGAGAAAATGGTAGCACACAAGAAAGAGAGGGTCTCATATTTAGAAAGTCTAGATCCTAAATCAATAGAAGGAATGGTTTTTTAAGACCATTAAAAGTAGATCTTGACCAAGACCATGTGGTTTGGAAGTCATAGGAAGCTTCAGGTTTTTAAAAGATAGATACAATTTTAAAAAACTCCAAAAATAACTAAATATAGTATTAAATTAATTTTACTTCAAATAAAATGTTAAAGCGGGTGAAACTAGAAAAATTGGAGAATTATGTCATTTTGAAAAACTAATGTAAAAGAGTCACCGGTGGATGAGTCACCAGTGTATGAGTCACTCGTGAGAGCTACCGATGAAGAGATACCTAGGGATGATTCGTCATTGGATGAGCTACTGGTGTATGATTCATTGTTGGGTGACTCACTGTCGGACGAGTCACTATCAGATGACTCACCGTTGGGTGAGTTACCTTCGAACAACTCACCACTAGAGACATACCATCACAACATACCATTGAAAACTACCATTAGAGACTCATCGTTGTGAGTCACCGGTGTGAGTCACTGTTGGATGAGTCATCGTCGGATGACTCACCGTTGGGTGAGTTACTATCAGACCACTCACTGATGGATACCTACCATTGTGACCTACCATCGCGACCTACCATCAACAACTCACCGTTATGAGTCACTGGTGTGAGTCACCATTCTGACATACCAATCCTGACTCACTGGTATTGACTCGCCACTACGACTCACTATTCTGAGCTACCATTGGAAAAATTGGAAATTTGGTAAACTCTTGAAATGAGTCACCTTGACCTCCCAGAACACTTCAAACGCTGAATTTTCACAAAGTAATGGATCAGAGATGTATGGGTCATTACATAATATACCTCTTAAACTATTCTCTCCCTCAAAAATTCAAAACCAAACTCAGAAGAAAGAGGGTTCCAAATAAACACCCTTTGAGATACCTCTCAAGGATCTTGATATGCTTGAAACACTGCTACCGACATCAAAGTTCAATGATAAACCACTGTGTGTTGTTCAAAAACTATACTAGAAACCTCCACATTCAATATCACCTCTTCCAACATCTACTAACCCAAAAAACCACAAGTCACTCCATAAAAGCACAACAACCACACTATCCATACATTTAAATAATGGAATTATTTCCCCCATGTCAAGATACTATCTGCTCTGGATAAAACTGACTTGCCCGCACTTGTTTAATTTCATATATATTAATGCGTCTCGATTAGGAATCAAGTCCTCCCATTTTTACATGTTAGGAATTTATCACACATCACAGAACAAGGAAACAAATCATCTCATAATAAACAAGGTTTAAACATTACATTTAAAAGAAAAACAGAACTGGTAAAAACACAAAACAACTCTAGGTACTCAGTATGCATCTATGCTTCTCACTCCCAAGTACTCTCCTCCAGGACACCATGCCTCTAAAACACATGAACCAAAGGGGTGGTCCATCCATACAGCACCGTCTCCCAATGATCCTAGATCTCTACTATCTTCTCCACATAATTTGTATCATCTTAGATATCTAACTCTCCCCAGTTGATGACATGGGAGTCATCATGAAGATACCAATGAAGCTGAGAGATGTGAAAGAAGTCATGGATCCTCTCTAACTGTGGTGGCAGTAGTAACTGGTATTACACCTTGACAACTCACCCTAATACCTTGAAGGGTCTGATGAACCTGGGAGAAAGCTTTCTCCCTCTACCAAACCTATGTTGCTCATATAGATGGGAAACCTTCAAAAATACATGGTCCCCAACCTTGAACTCCAAGGGACTCCTCCTAATATTAGCATATGACTTATACCAGTCATGTTCTGCCTTCATCCTCTCATGAACGATCTGAACTTTCTCTATCATGTTCTGCACTACCTTAGGGTCAAGAACAGCTTCCTCCCCAATCTTTGTCCAGCATAAAGTTGAATGACACATTCTTCCATACAAAGCTTCAAACAGATCCATGTTAATGGAATAGTTATGGATATTATTATAAGAAAACTTGACTAAGGGTAAGTGTCGCACCCAAGATCTACTAAAGCCCAAGATGCATGCTTGCAGCATTTCCTCTAGAATCCGGATAGTCCGTTGTGTCTAGCTATCTATCTGAGTGTGGAAGGAAATATTGAGGCACTGAGCACCAAAATCATATTTAAATCCCCTATATAATCATGAGGTAAAGCATATATCCTAATCTGAGATAATTTTTCTCAAAACTCCATACAGTTGTGCGACCTCATACCTCTTTGTCAAGGAATTAACTGTGATTAACTCCTTGATCTCTAAGAAGTGAGCTGATTTCATCAGTTGATCCACTACTACCCAGATAGAATCATAGCCTCTATGATCTCTATGTAACCATGTGATTAAATCCATTGATATGTCATCCTACTTACACTCGAGAACATCCAAGGGTTTTAACAAACCACCGGGAACAAGGTGCTCATCCTCCACCTGCTGGAAAACCAAACACTTTGCCACAAACTCCACCACTGTTTGTTTCATTCCAAGCCACCAAAACTGCATCCTCAAGCCACAGTACATCTTGTAAACTCCTCTATGTACTGATAAAGGTGAGTTATTAAACTCATGAAGAACTCCCTCATACATAGCTACTGGAACAAACAACCTCCCATAGAATAGAATCTAATTCTATCCATCTTCTAACCATCCCTTCAAAGCATCACCATGGATAACATGATCGCACAACACCTCTCCCTCTAAATCTCCCCACTGAGACTCCTCCACCTACCATGTCAAAGAATACTACACCATCATCTAAAACAAACATCCCCTACCATTGTCCACCCTTACATCCATGTGCAAGGTTTCCAACTCCTCCATCACCTTCCAAGGGTTCGTAGATTCTCGAACTACCTCCTTTTGTGACTTCCTACTCAAGGAATTGGCCACAACATTCCCCTTTTTGAGGTGTATTAGATCTCTAAATAATAGTCCTAAAGAAACTACATCCACATCTATTGTCACAATTTCATATTTCAATGGGAAAAGATATACCTCAAACTCTTGTGATCCATGAAGACCAAAAATCACTCCCTAATGAGTTAATGTCACCACAACTTTAGAATAAACCTGACTGTTGCAAGTTTCAGATCATGGGTGGCATAGTTACAATCATGGGGATGTAACTGTCTACACCCATAAGAGATAACTCCCCACTGCTTCATCAACATGCATTCCAAGCCTAGATTGGAAGTTTCACAGAACACCTTGAACATCACACCCTCCTCTGGAAATTGAAGCACTGGAGCACTGACCAACTTCCTCTTTAGATAGTTGAATGCTTCCTATCACTACTCACTCTACACAAAATCCTAGTCTTTTCTGGTCATATCTATCAATAGAGATATAACTCGAAACAAATTGGGTACAAATCTCTGGTAATATCCCTCCATACCAAAAAACTTTGAATCTCTGTAACATTCTTGGTCTCTTCCCAAGAAAAAACTACCACTACCTTCTATGGGTCCACTACTACACCTTTATATGAAACCAAAGGTATAAGGAAATTCACCTATCATGTTCAAAACTTGCACTAGGATAGATTTTCATATATATTGTGGAGTCAAAGGACCTACAATACAAACCTGAGTTGCTCAGTATACTCCTACTCTGACTTCGAGTAGATCAAGATGTCATCGATGAATACAAAAATGAACCGGTCTAGGAACTCATGAAAGACAGGTTTCATAATCCCCATGAACATGGATAGTGTGTTCGTAACACTGGAAAAAAAATGACTACAAACTTGAATTTCACATACCTACATCTAAAAGTAGTCTTCAGGATATTTTCATCTTTTACCATCAACTGGTGATATCCAGACCATAGATCAATCTTATAAAACCAAATTTCTCCTCTTAGCTGGTTGAAAAGATTGTCAATCCTTGGAAGAGGGTAATGGTTATTGACCATCACCTGATTTAACCCCCAGTAGTATCTATACACAACCTCATACCACCATCTTACTTCTTTGAAAACAACATTGGATCACCCCATAGCGACAAACTAGTCCGGATAAATCCCTTATTCATTAGGTCATAAATCTGAATCCTCAACTCCCACAACTCAGAAGGTTTCATCTGGTAAGGATCCATCGAAATTAGAGAAGCATCGATATGAAATTATATCCCAAACTCAACATCATATCAAGGGGGTAGAATCACAAATTTCTCTAGGAAAACATCCAAGAACTCCCCCCAACAACTTTGGGAACCTTCACCATCCCAACACCTACTGATTCCACCAATATCTTATTCAATAAGGAAAGAAGAGGCCCTATACCTTGACTGCCCACCTGACGGCTCTGCTCACTAATAAAAACTACATGTCAGCTTTCCACATCTAAAAACATGAATCTTCTCTAGAAAAATTCATTAATTGCATGCATGGAATACAACCAGTAGATGTTGAGAATGACATTGTATGGTTTCATCTATAGAAAAAATATATCCCCATAGGACTAAATACAGTCCCATCATCAGTCCACATCCCCAGTACACATTAAACAAGTTGGTCTGACCTTCAAATGGAATACTCAACATCGAGGGGCATGAGAAGCATATCTACCTCTAGTCCCAGATAATGGGATAGAATGTGTGCAAAAAAGGAGTGTGAATCTCCTGAATCAAACAAAACACAATTAAGGGTACTAAACAAGTTGATCATACTTCTAACGATCTCTAGACCTTTTGGAACTATTAACTATGTGGTGTAAAACTAACCATGCCCATCTCATCTGCCCCTCTACTAGAAACCACCTCCATGAACATGCCCGGGTTGAGGTCCCTAAGTAACACCCGGAGGTTGGCCTCTACCTACTCCATCTCCTCTCAGTGGAAAATGAGCCTTTTATCCTTGCTGCTGAAATTTCATAGTTGGAAACTACTTCCAAGGTTGGTGGTAAACCTATCCACCTCCACCATACTGAGCTCAAAAGACCACTAGGAACTAGTTCTAAAGATTCCCACAAACCCCACATAAGAAACACATCAACCCCAAGCCCATGGGAAAGGCACGAGGACTAGAAGTTTGAAACAGAAATTACTGAGGTCGACTCTCTACCAATCGAAACCTCTAAGGCCCTGTCACTTGAGACAAGCAACTGGTAAACCTGCCTCTTAAAGAACCCTAGTGGATCACCTCTTATGGTATGTAACACCCCAAGATTTCATAGTGTGTTATTTCTTCAAAATAATTCAATAACTTGCACTACACACAACACCGAGTTCAATCACACCATAACTTACAAAAAAAAAGCCATTCAAAAGAGGTTATGAATAGTATTATCTAAATTTTAAACTTTATATAATCCTTATAATTTTATAATCCATATTATGAGTTTCTTAGATATAATGCAAGAACAAATTCATTTTCAGTATTGCACTTTTATCAACTTTTAATAGTGAACCCTTTTTAAATACAATATTTTAAACTTTTTGACTAAATGGGGACATAAAAAATTTAAAATGAAACATCCCAAACTTCCACGGTACGCTTTCTTTGAATAATACAGTAGTGTGTGTTGTACGCAACCTTGAGTTTTAACACACACCACAACCAATCAAACTAGTCGTTATGAATAGTAATACCTACTTTTCGAAATTATATATATTTTATATTTTAAAATGGACTTCATTTCTGGATTCGGAATATCGAATTTAGCCTAAGGTGAAATTTTGGTACTTTTCGGATAACTTTCATATTTTGATGAATAGTGAAAATTACTAAATTTTAATTAAAAACAACTTTTTTGATCAAAATAATTAATAGTGATAAATTATGAATTTGAGTGGTTTTAAAGTATATTTATAATATATTTTTACCATTTAATATAATGTTGGTCATTGGACATAATTTTACAATTAAACCGAACATAAACAAGTGTCAATCTTTTGATAGTTATTATCTCTTAAAAACACGCTTTTTGTTTTGACAGCAGGAATTAATTTTAAATTAATTTCTTCCACTTCTGTGTTTTGAATTTAGGAAAATGGATTCCATATTTGGAATCAGGATGTTCAAATTGTGTAAATAGGTAACTTTTATTTTTAGAAATTTTGAATAATTACTGCGGTAAATATTTTATTTACCATGGTTAAGGGTAAATCCGGTAAATAAGGGTTAAAAAATAATATTATAATAATACTAAATTACTCTAAAACGTGTATTAACCCTATTGGTTGATACATGGTCGACCATGGACATCTTTGGGTAGACTTTGGGACCCCATGGATCCACTTGTAAGTGATAATGACACTTTATTTTAATTAAGTTAAAATGAATACAAAAATGACACAAGCATATATCTTTTAGAAAAACAATTGTTACATAGGGTTATATATGTTGGATTTTAGATTATAAATATTAATTATAAATATAAAAAGATTTTCTACATAATGATATTATATTTATAATTTTTATACATTAAATAATTTATTTTATTTATGACACAATGATGATGCAGTAATTACTATAATAGTGAAAAATTAAAATAATTGATATTATAAATACCCAAATAAATATAATATGAAAATTTTAATGAATTAAACTAATTTTATAGGATAATATGATATATTAGTATTGATTGAATTGACTTTGTTCGAAGTAATCAATCTGTTATGAGTTTCACAAAAATCAACTATTGAATAGTGTCAAAATTGACATAAAAGAGTTCTTAAAACAAATATTATATTATTAATTGATATTAAATTCCTAAAAATCTAAGGTTCGGCCAAGAGACTTATATCATGATAGGTTCATCATTAATGGACCACTTGGGTGTCTCTTGGATGTATGTAGTAAGTTTATTAACCATATTATATAAAAATACAAAGAGACATTGTAAAAGTGAAACTAATTAACTTAGAGTTAATACTTAAAAATAAGGTTAATATAAGTACCCAAACCTGTCTAAATTCTATTGGTTGAGTTGTTTTCGACCCATCCCCACCTTAACCTTTGAATAATAAACTTTGGATCCATTAGAAACCGAATATGAATTTATTATAAATTAATATTTCTAGCTTTTCCAAAGGTGGCCCTCCCCCCTCTTATAAAAGGGCACTCCTCCTTCTCATTTATTCACACCTTAAAAGCCTTTTGGTTCGGCCAAACTCTACACAAATACTCTCCCAACTTCCCTAACTACAACCTAGGGGCCTTAGTTTGATCAGAAAGCCAACCTAAGGAGCCCTTTTGATCAAATCAAAAGGAAGAACCCGAAGAAGAGGTAATGATTTCACCACCCTTTTCTAAGTTCATTTCTTCTTCCACTTCTTCTTCCTTTGTTGTTACCATTCTAAAATAATAAATCCAGTATCATATATATACTGTGATGTTATTATAAATATGGTACAACCATATTCAGTATTCTATCCACCCTTTGAATAACATGTCACCATACGTGCGTACGTATGGCTTACCGTCTCCACGTCGTGGTGTAATTGTTATTCAATATAATATTATTTGGATGGGTATAATAATGATGTGTAAATCATATAAATAATAAATATAAAATGTTAATTATTCTGTATATATGATATACCATACATTTATATATTATTTTAATATCAAAAGAATGATATTGTCGCTCGTGCGTACGTACGGACTACCGTCTCCACGAACACGATGAGATTCATTCTCCATCGTATCCATTCAAGTATAATTATCATTTGATGATTTAAAAAATGATGTTTAAGGACTTGATATCATTCTGGATATGAATAATATAAAACCTATCCTTTACAAACATGTCTTACGTAACAAAACATATAAAAGAAAACAAGTAAGTTAACACCCGAAACAACGATAATACTAAGATATTATTATCAAATCAATATTAAAAGATCATATATGATATCATATTAATGTATATGATTATTGTGTAATTTAATAAAAATTATTTCACCATTATACAGGAGGTTAACCTACCCCAACCAAGGAAAAGTACAAGGTAAGGGTTATTTCACAATCTCTTCATTATCCGAGGTTGTTTATACGTAATAATCTACTGGGGTCTCGTTATCATCCACATCCATGTTTCTTCAAAATGTATTTCAAAACATTTTTACAAGAATATGGGTTAAAGTCATTTATACCCTTGTTTTACTTTTTATAAGAGGAATCTTTCTGTCGTTTTCAAAACAAGGTCCTTTTTAACCTTTTCGACAGAATTAAGGTAAGAATGTTTTTTTAACTTATACGGCGGGTGCGGTTATTTTCCGCCATTATAAAATATTCAAAGCTTTCCTTACAAGCTTATAAGAATATTTTCAAAGAAAATGTTTTATTTTATATGGATCTTAAATTATTTCAAAATAAAAAGAGATATTTCTTTAAAAAGAATTTTAATTTCATCTATGTCAACATCCTTTGATGGATTTTACGCTTATTTAAAGTTGATTTGTTATGATACAAAACTTCTATATTATATTGAAGTTTTTGTAATTTGTTTGACTGTGGATGTTTTATTTTTATACCATTCATGGTTTATGGTGAAAGTATTAACATTTCGTATGCTAGTTTTAATACGAATGTTTATGTTATGTTTAAACCTTTTCATATGGGAATGCATTGGACTTAATATGTGACGGGTGGAGCCCGCTATAGCTCCTCGATGCATCGGTAGGTCTCATGAGACAAACTAGTGTCTTGGCACAAGGCCTTGACAAAATCTTATTTGTAGTCTTGGCACGAGGCCTTGGCTATGTGGTTATAATAGTCTGGCATTATGCATTCCAACATTATGAAAGTGGTTAGTGATTTTGCATGTGATTATTCGATTAGTAGAATATCCATGTGAATGAGTAAATGGAATTATTTCATTTTATTTATTCCATACAATGTTGAAAGTTAAAGTTTGAAAGTCTGTTGTTTTAGTTATACATTGCCTTAAATGTTTATTCTCATTTATGAAAGTTTCTGCTATATTGTTATCCTTACTGGGCATTTGAGCTCACCCCTTTTCTATGTTTTATTTTTCCCAGGATGTGAAGAAGTAAGTTATGAATGACCTGCAGGGATATTATGAGGGGATAATAGTGTGGACTGTGGAGACATTATGTTGTTGTAGTAGTTTTTCAATTTATGATGTAATGTAAAACTTATGAATATATCTAGTGTTTCCAAGGCTACTAAACCAATCGGTCTTTAGAGATTTGATCTTTCTTGTGATCATGCCAATGTTATGTAATAATGCACCGACTCTGGGTAACTAGGGTCGGGGCGTTACAGTTGGTATCAGATGAAGTTTAGTACAAACCTTGGAAGCTAGATTTAGATAAACTCTGATTAGAGCACGTAGACCTAAGATGAACTTTGAGGATTAGTATAGAAGAACTTCCTAGAATTTTGGTATTGTAGAGATTTTGTGAGTTTTCCGAGCAATACATCCCTGTCTGGATACGAGCAGGTAGAGGTGGCTCTGGCACAGATGTACCTAGGGGTAAAACCCGAAAACACCGCTTTGAGCTAGACTCGAACGGGAACTAGTGCACGACAATGGGCCTTGCTGCACTCTTGGTTACGACACTCCCGGGGGATATGCTTAGGATAACTCTCATTTTCTTTACAAATCATTATGAAGGGTTTATGAGTATATACTTCCTCAAAGAAAACATTTTTATGATTATGGATTATATCCATAAATAGTTCAATTTATGTTAAGTGTTTTATAAGTATGGGATTATGTATTTTGATTCATAAACTGATCTAGTTTATCCCATTGTTTAGAAATGGCACCTAGTGGAAGAAATGGAAACCGTATCAATGCACGCACTCCATGTAGGGATTTCCCTCCTGCTCAAGATAATTATAGTGGGTCTGGTGATGCAACTGGTGCTGATCAGCTAATCACCATACTGGGACAACTTACTCAGGTTATGAATAATAACCTTACCCGTATGGAGCACCCTGATCTGTAGCGTGGAGGATCAATGTTAGATCGATTCATGAGGAAACAACCACCAACGTTCAATGGGAATACAAATCCCTTAGTAGCCGAGCAGTGGATAAATTCCCTAGAGAAAATATTTCAGGCTTTGGGGAGCAGTGAAAGGGAAAAAGTTATCATGGCAGTTTACCGCCTCACTGGAGATGCTGATCAATGGTGGTCATTGATTCAAAACATGAAGGAAGATGATGAAGTATCAAATATGGAATGGAGGGAGTTCAAAGATCTGTTTTTAGAAAAATACTTTCCTTGCGACCATCGAGCAGATATGGAAAGGCAATTTCTGAGTCTGAGACAAAAGGATGGAAGAGAGAAAGATGGATAAAGGGAAGAGGGAAAAGAAGAATTTTCCCATATGTGGTAACTGTGGAAAGAAACACCCTGGAACTTGCCTGAAAGGAATGGGAGTTTGTTATAAGTGTGGAGGAAAAGGTCACAAAGTACGTGACTGCAAGGGTAAGAAAATGGTTTTAAATGTACAATGCTTCATTTGCAAGGAGTTTGGACACTACGTGAACCTATGTCCCAGTCATCAGACTATGCCGCAAATGATGTTATTGGATAATAATCAAGTTATGATACTACCACAGATGAAGAGGAATGATTAGAGTTCTTATGTTGATTATGTCAATTGAGTGTTGTATCAACAATGTACTTGTTATAATAATTATGGAGTATATAAGGATTGTACTGCAGTACTATTTCATTAAGGACTTGAGATTGTGTGGAACAAAGAAAAGTGACTCAATAGCAGGATAAATTTTTGGAAAATATATGGTTGAGAGAATGATAAATCATAATATAGTTCTGATACTGAGGTATTGATTTTGGAATAATATGTGATTGTTTTGGATAAATTATATTGGATATTATTGACTACCTTGGAATTGATTAATGATTTGTATATTCCATCATTGTTGGGGGTTTAAAACATTTTTGGATTAATGAAGTATATCCAGCATTCTATATGGAATAAGGGAGCATGAATGTAATCAATAAGGAATATGGTAATACATGATGAAGGTATTCATTTGCTATTACGGGGTAAAAAGGATCTATATTATGTTTACCTTCCTTATAAATGTTAGACTGTGAGTTTGGACAGAAGTATTTTGGATAGTTCTAGTTTGGATTATTTTGGATTGCCATAAAAGGACAACCCGGAGGTCGGGCGGCAACCCGTCGCGTCCGGCAAGGCTGCGAGACTTGAACCCGCAACCGAAGGGCGACAAGGGTGTATCACCTACCACTGGCCCGTGAGATGTCCTGGATTAAATAATGTAGTTTTTATTAAAAGATCATGTAGATGAATTATAAATTCTTTTATTTTGGAACCCTATACGAATAGTGTAAATAGAATTTTTTTACATTCTATTATCTTTTAGAGTGAAAGATGAGTTTGTGGTAGAAATTTATTAATGGATAAAACTCTAATTATAAAGTAAGTATATCTCCTTATGATCTTAGCCAATCTCATAAATAAATTCCTCAATATTAAGAAAAGAAACTTAGAACCAAAATGTTTTCCTAGATGGTACCTTAAATCATCACTAATTTATGGCTTTGGGATTGTTGGCCTTTTCATAGCCATGTTCTCTACCACTCTCCATCAGATAATTGATGGTTATATTTTTCTTCCATATCCATATTTTCCTACATGGAACCCTAGTATGTGTTATTTTCGGTAATCTTCATACTTTCGACTCTTTATTTTAAATAGAGGCCTCATTAATTCATTTTTCTATGTGGGATTTCAACTAAGATATTTTGAAACGTCAAAAATGTGTTATCCTAATACCCTATGTTTTGTTGAACCGATGGTATTTCAAATCATCATAGATTGATGAATTTAAAGACCTCAATTTTATACTTGTTTGTGATTGATGGCCTCAATCACTACCTATAAATATTTACATTTTTCCTCCAATTATATGTCTCTAAATTCCACCAATGTTCTCCTAATCGAGATCATAATTTGGTGGTGACCCTTTCATTTCTCTTTTCCTCATATTAAGACTAAATTTTAGTAACCCAATTTCCGATGTGGGTTTTCCCACAAATATATTTTCTATTTTCAACCTTTTATTTTCGAAGAACAATTTCAAATTGCGAGGACGCAATTTATTGAAGGAGGGGAGAATGTAACACCCCAAGATTTCATAGTGTGTTATTTCTTCAAAACAATTCAATAACTTGCACTACACGCAACACCGAGTTCAATCACGCCATGACTTACAAAAAAAAAGCCATTCAAAAGAGGTTATGAATAGTATTATCTAAATTTTAAACTTTATATAATCCTTATAATTTTAGAATCCATATTATGAGTTTCTTAGATATAATGCAAGAACAAATTCATTTTCAGTATTGCACTTTTATCAACTTTTAATAGTGAACCCTTTTTAAATACAATATTTTAAACTTTTTGACTAAATGGGGACATCAAAAATTTAAAATGAAACATCCCAAGCTTCCACGGTACGCTTTCTTTGAATAATACAGTAGCGTGTGTTGTACGCGACCTTGAGTTTTAACACACACCACAACCAATCAAACTAGTCGTTATGAATAGTAATACCTACTTTTAGAAATTATATATATTTTATATTTTAAAATGGACTTCATTTCTGGATTCTGAATATCGAATTTAGCCTAAGGTGAAATTTTGGTACTTTTCGGATAACTTTCATATTTTGATGAATAGTGAAAATTACTAAATTTTAATTAAAAACAACTTTTTTAATCAAAATAATTAATAGTGATAAATTATGAATTTTAGTGGTTTTAAAGTATATTTATAATATATTTTTACCATTTAATATAATGTTGGTCATTGGACATAATTTTACAATTAAACCGAACATAAACAAGTGTCAATCTTTTGATAGTTATTATCTCTTAAAAACACGCTTTTTGTTTTGACAGCAGGAATTAATTTTAAATTAATTTATTCCACTTCTGTGTTTTGAATTTAGGAAAATGGATTCCATATTTGGAATCAGGATGTTCAAATTGTGTAAATAGGTAACTTTTATTTTTAGTAATTTTGAATAATTACTGCGGTAAATATTTTATTTACCATGGTTAAGGGTAAATCCGGTAAATAAGGGTTAAAAAATAATATTATAATAATACTAAATTACCCTAAAACGTGTCTTAACCCTATTGGTTGATACATGGTCGACCATGGACATCTTTGGGTCGATTTTGGGACCCCATAGATCCACTTGTAAGTGATAATGACACTTTATTTTAATTAAGTTAAAATGAATACAAAAATGACACAAGCATATATCTTTTAGAAAAACAATTGTTAAATAGGGTTATATATGTTGGATTTTAGATTATAAATATTAATTATAAAGATAAAAAGATTTCCTACATAATGATATTTTATTTATAATTTTTAGATATTAAATATCTTATTTTATTTATGAAACAATGATGATGCAGTAATTACTATAATAGTGAAAAATTAAAATAATTGATATTATAAATACCCAAATAAATATAATATGAAACTTTTAATGAATTAAACTAATTTTATAGGATAATATGATATATTATTATTGCTTTAATTGACTTTTTTTGAAGTAATCAATATGTTATGAGTTTCACAAAAATCAACTATTGAATAGTGTCAAAATTGACATAAAAGAGTTCTTAAAACAAATATTATATTATTAATTGATATTAAATTCCTAAAAATATAAGGTTCTTCCAAGAGACTTATATCATGATATGTTCATCATTAATGGACCACTTGGGGGTCTCTTGGATGTATGTAGTAAGTTTATTAACCATATTATATAAAAATACAAAGAGACAGTGTAAAAGTGAAACTAATTAACTTAGAGTTAATACTTAAAGATAAGGTTAATATAAGTACCCAAACCTGTCTAAATTCTATTGGTTTAGTTGTTTTAGACCCATCCCCACCTTAACCTTTGAATAATCAACTTTGGATCCATTAGAAACCGAATATGAATTTATTATAAATTAATATTTCTAGCTTTTCCAAAGGTGCCCCTCCCCCCTCTTATAAAAGGGCACTCCTCCTTCTCATTTATTCACACCTTAAAATCCTTTTGGTTCGGCCAAACTCTGCCCAAATACTCTCCCAACTTCCCTCACTACAACCTAGGGGCCTTAGTTTGATCAGAAAGCCAACCTAAGGATCCCTTTTGATCAAATCAAAAGGAAGAACCCGAAGAAGAGGTAATGATTTCACCACCCTTTTCTAAGTTCATTTCTTCTTCCACTTCTTGTTCCTTTGTTGTTACCATTCTAAAATAATAAATCTAGTATCATATATATACTGTGATTTTATTATAAATATGGTACAACCATATTCAGTATTCTATCCACCCTTTGAATAACATGTCACCATACGTGCGTACGTACGGCTTATCGTCTCCACGTCGTGGTGTAATTGTTATTCAATATAATATTATTTGGATGGGTATAATAATGATGTGTAACTCATGTAAATAATAAATATAAAATGTTAAGTATTCTTTATATATGATATACCATACATTTATATATTATTTTAATATCAAAAGAATGATATTGTCGCTCGTGCGTACGTACGGACTACCGTCTCCACGAACGCGATGAGATTCATTCTCCATCGTATCCATTCAAGTATAATTATCATTTTATGATTTAAAAAATGATGTTTAAGGACTTGATATCATTCTGGATATGAATAATATAAAACCTATCCTTTACAAACATGTCTTACGTAACAAAACATATAAAAGAAAACAAGTAAGTTAACACCCGAAACAACGATAATACTAAGATATTATTATCAAATCAATTTTAAAAGATCATATATGATATCATATTAATGTATATGATTATTGTATAATTTAATAACAATTATTTCACCATTATACAGGAGGTTAACCTACCCCAACCAAGGAAAAGTACAAGGTAAGGGTTATTTCACAATCTCTTCATTATTCGAGGTTGTTTATACGTAATAATCTACTGGGATCTCGTTATCATCCACATCCATGTTTCTTCAAAATGTATTTCAAAACATTTTTACAAGAATATGGGTTAAAGTCATTTATACCCTTGTTTTACTTTTTATAAGAGTAATCTTTCTGTCGTTTTCAAAACAAGGTCCTTTTTAACCTTTTCGACAGAATTAAGGTAAGAATGTTTTTTTAACTTATACGGCGGGTGCGGTTATTTTCCGCCGTTATAAAATATTCAAAGCTTTCCTTACAAGCTTATAAGAATATTTTCAAAGAAAATGTTTTATTTTATATGGATCTTAAATAATTTCAAAAAAAAAAGAGATATTTCTTTAAAAAGAATTTTGATTTCATCTATGTCAACATCCTTTGATGGATTTTACGCTTATTTAAAGTTGATTTGTTATGATACAAAACTTCTATATTATATTGAAGGTTTTGTGATTTGTTTGACTGTGGATGTTTTATTTTTATACCATTCATGGTTTATGGTGAAAGTATTAACATTTCGTATGCTAGTTTTAATACGAATGTTTATGTTATGTTTAAACCTTTTCATATGGGAATGCATTGGACTTAATATGTGACGGGTGGAGCCCGCTATAGATCCTCGATGCATCCGTAGGTCTCATGAGACAAACTAGTGTCTTGGCACAAGGCCTTGACAAAATCTTATTTGTAGTCTTGGCACGAGGCCTTGGCTATGTGGTTATGATAGTCTGGCATTATGCATTCCAACATTATGAAAGTGGTTAGTGATTTTGCATGTGATTATTCGATTAGTAGAATATCCATGTGAATGAGTAAATGGCATTATTTCATTTTATTTATTCCATACAATGTTGAAAGTTCAAGTTTGAAAGGCTGTTGTTTTAGTTATACATTTCCTTAAATGTTTATTCTCATTTATCAAAGTTTCTGATATATTGTTATCCTTACTGGGCATTTGAGCTCACCCCTTTTCTATGTTTTATTTTTCCCAGGATGTGAAGAAGTAAGTTATGAATGACCTGCAGGGATATTATGAGGGTATAATAGTGTGGACTGTGGAGACATTATGTTGTTGTAGTAGTTTTTCAATTTATGATGTAATGTAAAACTTATGAATATATCTAGTGTTTCCAAGGCTAATAAACCAATCGGTCTTTCGAGATTTGATCTTTCTTGTGATCATGCCAATGTTATGTAATAATGCACCGACTCTGGGTAACTAGGGTCAGGGCGTTACATGGTAGACCTCCTCATGATTCCATTTGATCAATCACCTTCAACTTCTTATGTACCTCCAAGTATGTCAGCAATGTAAAGGGGGTAACCACTTATTGGATAGAATGATGAAGTGACACCTCTAGGCACCTCGTATGAGACTCCACATCTAGAAAGAGATCTAGGAAAAAATAAAGGAGATCCTTGAACTTTATCCCCAACTCCCGTACCAACATACTCCCCTGTTGGAGGGAGAGTGACTCCTGCTTCTTCTCATCCTTTATGTTCGATGAAAATAATTCTTCTCAGAACTCCTCAAAATCATCCCACATAATTTCAGCCTCCAACCTATCCCCCAGGTACAGTGACCACCACTGATTCGCAGATCCCCACAACTTGCTCACTTCTAAAGGAACCCAATATTCTGTCGGAGCCCAGATCAAACTGAAGGTAATCTCAAGATTCTCGATCCAGATCTCTATCTCTATGTTTGAAACACTTACATCATACTTTCCCAAGGCCTGTTTCTAGAAATCATGTAACGTTATCTACCACTAGTCCTCCTCCTACACTAGATCAACCTTTCGTCATTCAACTGGATCACCCTACTAAGCCTCAACTGCCCGATCCACATGTGGACGATGACTGGGTTCCATAACTAAAAAGGTAATCAAGGAATTCCTAAGACCTAGTAGTATGGAATTTTTATTTAAAATTAATTTTAACTCATTTTTTATCCATTTAAATTCCCCAAAACACCCAATTCAGACAAGAACACAAGTCATTATGATACATTTAACTTTCATAGGGGCTCTACCCTGCAAATGGTGTAGCCTCATTTGGTTGTTTGGTAGGCTTATATTCCTTGAATCAGATCACAGGGGGATAAAATCTCGTGTCCTAGTTGATCTTCCCTAGCCTATGTCATGCACAAAGATCACCTAACATTGTTTCCCTACCAACTCATGCAATCCTCGCTATGCATAACTCAAAAATCCATCCTATCTCTCAACTATCACCTCTGATACCATTATTTCATGACCCCCTCCCTCCAAAGATACCCCTCTCAGGCTAAAAATGAAGAAAGGGAGATAATGACGCATGATTTATACCTCTAGTAGGACCTAGGGTGGTGACCAACACCAAGGGTATACAAATCTCAAAAAAATGGAAGGCATTACCCTTTTATAGTAACCAAGATCAGGAGATAAGATGTATTAACCCTAAAAACTCCAGGACGTATATAAAAGAAAACCAAAATCCATCCCGCATGCATGTTTAAAATAAAACTATTACAAATATAAATAAAATCTCCAAAGTAAATACCCAAAAGTAAAGCTAAGAAACAACACAACAAATATCTCAAATTCCAAGATAGTAATTCCCAAACCGGTCCCCATAGTCCTCCTAGAAACCTAAAATCAATTTTCTAACGTAGGGTGAGTATCCAAGTATACTCAGTAAGAAAAAAAAATTCTCTCATTCATAAGTGGGAGAATCATACTAATGCTCCCATGAGAAAATAGTAGAACCAAAAGAACCTAACAAGGTATACTAACCATTTACCTCTCCAAGTCACACTCACCAAGTAACATAAGTCAAGTAAAGTAATATAGTAATAATATCGATAATAGGGCATCCTGCAGCACTTTCCCACCGATTATCTTCTCTGACACCCTAACAGAAAACGTCCTGGTGATCCCACCTCTTCTGAAAGAACCACATCACAACCCACCCGCACACACCTAGGACTCACAGTCGCATCTTTCCCATAGACACTTGGTCCACTTACCACATCACATACTACCCGTACACACCTAGGCCTCACAACTATGTCTCACCCATAGACACCTAGGCTACATACCACATCACATAATGAAGACACTTAGAAAACACAACTCTACCGCACACACCTGGACCTCATGAATCACAACCTACCTAAAGAACCGCCTGGAAGAGGGATAAGGGAAAAGTGGGTGGCGAGCCATCCATCCTCCCATCAAGATATTTGGGAAAGACACCCTCCCCCATGACAATGGGGGTGTTTGGAACACAGTGCTCAACTAGGATGAGATGAATATAGAAATCACAAAGGAAAATAAATGTATATAGATATAATATCAAACACTCTTACCCAACCTATGGGTTCTCAAAAAAAGACCAACTCACAAAACTGCCTTTGTTTTTACCTTTAAATACAGTTACTAGTATAAGAAATAGTCACTTCAGAAGTTGATAAATTAAAGCGGCTTCACAAATCTCCTTCACTTAACACTCATTCATTTCATTATTTATCTCAACCAAAATCTCATTCTCTATTAAAAATTTATTTGTTCATTACATCACTACCTAGAAAACTACTAAACACAAGCCACAACAAACAACACAACCAAAGTCATATCAGAAGGCAAAGATCCATATAAACTAAAGTAGTTTCACATTACACTCTATTTAACACACATTCATAACATAATATACATTAATCTAGAGACACTGGGTGAAGATTTATTCATGATATTCATGGAGAAAATCTGGTTGAATTACCCATACCGACCACTAATATCATCATTATTCAAATTCATTCTGCCTAATCCATCATCTCAACCACAAAAAAAAACCCAACTCATAGCTTCACTCAGCAACACACCTCACCACAACCATTCTCAGCATCCCTACTACATAACCCCACCACACCCATCACATCCAGCAATATAAACATAGTAAAACTGGATGGAATCCCAGTTGCACAAAACTACCCATCCATTCCACAGTCAATTAATATCTCAAATTGAGATTCCATTACACCACATGTACCGCCCCACATCACACAGCCAATCCCACAACCCTACTACAACACAAATCAGAATAAACACACACACAACGCACCACTACACATACCAAGTAAAATCATATTCATATTTAATAAGGAATTACTCAATCAATTTCCTCTTATTAATTTAGGGGTAATCACAAAAATAGTTTGATCATGGGAAATCCATTTATTAGCTGAGTGTACATGATTAACAGGTTTTTTATAATAGTGGTTCAACACGAAACAAACAAAATATAACTCAAAATCTATTCGGTTCACAAAAAAGACCCCCAACGGCCATGATTTTTAGTAGGAATATATCCCATATAATTTTCAACATCAACATATAACAAAGAAGAACAAAAGTAACTTTTATCATCCCCTAATGTTGATCTTAAATTGATTTAATTATAAATATTTTTTTGTATTATATTATCTTTACAAGGAGACATTTATACACCCATCCCACATGATTCACAAATAAAAGAGAGATGAAGTAATCCCTACCTCGAAGAACAGATGATTATCACTTCCTTATTATGTCAAAATATGGGGTGTGTAGATAGTAGGAAGAACCTCTAGGGAAAACATTATCCAAAGGCTACAACACAACACACAACTCCTTTGGGAATAAAGGTTTAGCGTGAACTAAGAGAAAATGGAAGCACATAAGGAAGAGAGGATTTCGGCTTTAGAAAGGCTAAATCCTAAATCAATGGAAGGAATGGTTTTTGAAGGCCATTAAAGGAAGATCTTGACCAAGACCATGTGTTTTGTAATACAAAGGAAGCTTTAGGTTTTTAGAATATAGATATGATTCAAAATGGCTCCAAAAACCATTGAATTTGGTGTTAAATTAAATTTACATAAAATAAAATGTTAATGGGGAGAAACTGGAAAATCTATAGAATTGTGTAATTTTGAAAAACTATTGGAAAAGAGTCACTAGTGGATGATTCACTGATGTGATCTACCAGTGACGAGCTACTAGTGGATGAGTCATCGTTGGGTGACTCACCATGGGACAATCTACTAGTGGATGAGTCTTTGTTGGGTGTCTCACCATTGGACAAGTCACCGTTGGATGACTCACCGTTGGGCGGGTTACCGTCAGGTGACTCACCAATAGTGATCTACCATCACAACCTACCATCAGCAAATCATTGTTGTGAGTCACCAGTGTAGGTCACTGTTGGACGAGTCATCATCAGACAACTCACCTTTGGGAGAGTTATCGTTGGATGACTCACCGCTGGATACCTACCATTGCAACTTATCGTCAGCAACTCTCCATTTCAATTCATTGGTACAAGTCACCGGTGCGAGTCACCATTCTAACTTACCAGTCTTGACTCATCGATACTGACTCACCTCTGCGACTCACCACTGCAACTCATCACTACAACTCACCGCTTCGAGCTACCGTTGAAAAAATTGTAAATTTGGTAAACTATTGAAATGAGTCACCTTGACCTCCCAGAACACTTCAAACACTATATTTTCCAAAAAATAATGTACCAGAGAGGTCCGATCCATTATAGTATATTGGAAACATGTATTAATAACAAATACAACCTCATCTATATTCACTTGAATCTATTATTAATAAAAATAATGTTGTATACTTTTTCATATTGAAATTTTTTGAACTCATCAAGTTATATTTGTGATAGTTTAATTCAACTTTATACAATGATATAAATATGTTGAAAATAAATATAACATTGATAAACTAAGTATCATTTAATATCCTTATTTTTATAACCAAGGGTACTTAAAATATAGAAATTTTTTTTGGATAAAAACACTTGAAACCATTCATTGATCCATATTTGGTAAGCCCTTCCAATATTTTGTTACATGATAATGAGGTAAGGGGTAGATAAGAGAAACTAAAAAAAATTATTGGGTGGACACTAATATTTTCACAAATTGTTTTATAAATTTTTTTAAATAATTAATTTAATATTTATGAAATTAACGACCTTATAATTTTCATGCTTTAAATGGAATACTCTATAGAATTTTATTAGAATATTTTGATTTTTGAGGTTTATATAAAGAAGGATTCTTGAAATTGAATATGTAAAAAGGGATAAGGGAGAAGAGAGAAAGTACATTAATATTTAATAAGGGGGTACTAATTTATCTTTTCAATGTTCTATACTTTTTATATTTTTATAGTGATTTGGAAATACAAATACTAAAACTTAGATTTATTTTATTTACTTTTGATCTAGGGTATAAAGATATTTGGGGAATACCTGAACATCTTATTTTAAATATCATATCTAATGATTTTAAATGAGTAATTTTATGTGTGTATTAGTAGAAATATCATGTGAATATTGGCTTGATGGATTAAAATTTATGTGAATTAATTGATTATTGTAAGTTGAAATTTTCATAATTTCAACATAAATAAATTGTTTATATGATAATTACTCAAAATACATTGAATATGATATGAATTATTAATGAAGTCTTCGATTAATTCTAAGAATATATGAGTGTGTGGAAAAAAGTATATAAAAATAGTTGAAAAAATAATGGAGAAACCTAGTTTGACATATGGATATAAATCCCTCCCTTTTGTGCCTTAACTACATCAAATGATAATACTCGATGATTGATGGTGGGGATCAAAGTTATAGTTTAGTTTGACTTCTAAGGATAAAAGGATAATGTTTCCTCCACGATCTCTTTTGAAAAAGTTAATATTTAAAAAAATGTCTGTGTATTGTGGTTAGTATTAAAAATAAAATAAAAATTGAAAGGAATTATTATTTAAAAAAGATTAATAAGAAGTATAAAATAAATTTAAGTTTACATTTAATTTAGGGAGAAAATTATATCACATGTTTGATTAATTTACTTTAAAAATTGACAAATTAAAATGATATTTTCATGCGGTTCTCAAAATATCACTCATAATTTATAATTGTTTGGACTTCATTGAATATGATTTTAATCTTGATTATGATGGATTTTATTTGGGATGATGTGTAATTTTATTGGGGTTAAGAAACTATTTATGTATTGTGGAATTTTATAGGATAAATTGACATAAAAATATGTTTTAGTTTTAATTATTTTAGGAATTAGTTTCAACCTAAATGGATAATTTTATGCTTTGAAAATGATAAAAGGAGGAACCAAGTTACTTTAGAATTATTTAAAGAAATTAAAAGAGAAATAAGGTTATACACCATGTTTATGATTTAGATTTTTCATTGGAAAACATTATATATTTAGTAGAATAAAAGGAGAAAGCTCCATCTTGGAATTACATGGGGTGTTTTTGAAGTCATTTCATACCGGTAACAGTTTTTAGTTGAAGTACTAATAGAAGAAAAAGCACATAATTTTTCAATTAAATGAATCATGTTAATTAATAAAAGAGGAATTAAATCATGAATAAAATATGAATTATACTATCCTATTTAATATTATATAAGAATAAATTAAATAAAGATATAAAAAATGACGTGTTTTAATAAGACTCATTATGTTTAATATATCAATAGAAACAAAAATATGAAAAGAGATAGGAAAACATGGAATAATAAGGTGTAAATTTTGGAATAAATATGGGATATATTAAAAACATTTTTGGAAAGCTATCATTTACTTCGCCATGAATTACATCGTATTCAATAATTTGTGAATACCCATCCAACTCTTTTAGATTAACTCTAAAATATTTTATAGTAGCTGTATAATTTTAACTAAATCCATATTTTGTCAACCATAAAGTATTACACCATATGCCTTTGTAGGATTGACAATAAATATAAATTTTTAAATCCATGAATTTTGTCTCGCTAAATTAATGTTATACAATGAAGGTTTAATATTATGTATAGTATGCCATTATCATTGATATAAATTACTAATCCTAAAGTGTGATTGATAATGATAAAGGGTATTAAACATTGTGGCCTTAACAATCACCGGGTACGATATGTCTATATCATAAAATAGAATTAAAATGAAAATTTTAATTTTTCAATATTTCATTTATTAATTGATTTAAATGTTTTATAAATTGTTTATAAATCATAAAAAATGTTATTTTGTAATATTTATTTAATTTATAAAGGAGTTAATTAATTATAAAGTGTTTATAATTAATTAATTAAATTTTTTGAAACA
Organism: Viscum album; assembly: GCA_963277665.1. NCBI lineage: Eukaryota > Viridiplantae > Streptophyta > Magnoliopsida > Santalales > Viscaceae > Viscum > Viscum album. The sequence continues at coordinate 187,882,530 of OY728156.1, read as the reverse complement.
TTTATTTATTAAATATTACATAATAAATTTTTTTAATATTAACATACCTTTCAATTAATATGGAATGACTTATAATTTAAATATAAATTTTTTATATGGAAATAAAAATTATAATTCATAAGATTTTTATAAATTAAAAAATAAGGAAAAAATATATAATAGTTTATATTTTAATAATTTTTCATATTTACTTAATTTTAATTTTTAAAATTAAAGTTATTATTTGAGAAATAAATTAAAGTGCATAAAGATGCATTTTGACAATTTATTTTATCAAGGTTTAAATAATATAAAATATGTGATATTTAGATTATATAAATTGTTTACATAATTGAATTGAAAAATATTAAATGTTTATATTTTATTTAATATCATATATTTAAATTCAATTCCATATAATAAAAAAATATGAAATACATCATATTGGAAATAAATATAAAATATTTATATTTATTTAAATTATAGCAGGTATTGTAGCAGGTACTGTAGTGGTGTCGGTACTGTAGCAGGTACTATAGCAACGCGAGTACTGTAGCAGTATTGTTCACCGAGGGGTCCTTTGGGCCAAAAAATGGGCTTTCAAGCCTTGTATTCAGGCCACATGGCCTTGGGCCTTTGGGATATGTAATGGGTCTTCCTTTACCCAGTCTAAAGAGGTCTTTTCTTTAAATAATAAATTGAAGCTTCGACCTCAACCTTTTAAAAAATAATATATATCTAAATTATAAAGGTGTTTAAAATTGGATATATTTATGAATTTTTTCATAAATTATTGATCTCATGTTTGATATATGAATTATTCATTTATTTATTCCCTACTTTAGTCATGAACATAAATTATTTATTTTATGAATATGTATATTCTACAGTTTAAAGTGTTAAATTGATTTTATGTTATCATATATTCATCTGATTAGTTACATGCTATATATGATAATTGATTTAGTTTTTTTATAACTTGACATTGGATTGTACTAAGTCATGAGCTTGAATTAAGTAATTAATTATAGTTTATACATATTGGGTATTGGAGGTATGATGGAATTTAGATCTCTATTAAGAAAAGTATCCCTAGGTAGAAAGATTTTCAATCGAACTACTTGATATCCTAGAAGTTTATACCTTATCCAGAAAAGTGATGATTGGTTATCTATGGATCCAAGATTACTCATGTGGGGATTTTTGATTTAATATAATTATAATACTCTACATGAAATGATTTAATATAACGACCCAATGTTTTATCAATGGAAATTCCCTTCTTATAATTATGTCATATAATCACATGAAATCACAACACAAAGAACTACTAAGTACTATGTGACATTTAAACATAATATTGTCACTTATGTGATTTGAATTTCAAAAATCTAAAATACACGGTTGCGATCAGTAAGATGTTTGGAGTCCGATAAGACAAACTTAATTTTTAGTGAATAGTAGCTGACCCTTATGAATAGTAATGTTACATTTATGGATAGTAATATGACCCTTATTAATTGTAAATCGATCAAAAGAATAGTAACTTCACCCATGAATGTATAAATAAAATTTAGGCATCTTATAAGTGGTAATAAGACTATAGTAAAAGTATTGGTATTTTTGTAAGTCATAAATAATTAATTACAATTAATTAATTAATTTAAAAGAAATTTTATTTCCCTAAAAGGTGTTCATAAATTAAAAATTTTATGTCTTCTTGTTTTAACATAATTTTATAAGACCTTATGTAATTTTTGAAAGCATTATAAAATTAGTTATAGTTTTAAAATCTGAGTAAATTGTGATTTTAATTAAAAATTAAATTAATCATATTTAGAAAATTATTTTTGAAAAATGGATCTTATTTTTGGATTCTAAATTTCAAAAAATGGTTCGGGTGAATTTTTGTGATTTTTCTAAAATAGTATATTTTTTTATGAATAGTAAAATATGATAATTCATGATAAATGCTAAAACCTAAATTTATGCATCATGATTGAGTCACATATGATGTAAATGGCCATTTCTTTGACTAAAGTGCACATATTACTTTTTTTGGTCACAAGAATCATTACTATTTCTTGTCTTATGGAAAATAATAAACTAATGATTAAAATATTAAGAAAACTCTCCTCCCCTCCTCTATAAAAACCACTCACACTCCCCTCTTCTCTTCACTCCTCTCAAGCCTTGTTCCTTAAATTCTTCCCAAATATCTCCCCCAAATACTCCCCCATGCCCATCAGTCTTTGGTCTCCTCAAAAGACCAAATCCTCTCCCCTTAAGAGGCTCTCAAGGAAGATTAAATCAAGAGGTAAACTCCTATTTTCTTTTCTTTTCTTTTCTTTCATTTTCTTTTCATGTTCCTTTTTTCTCTTTTATTTCTTAACATCTCCTCATCCAAATGGTATGAAAAATAAAATAACATATATTTACTATAATTTTTTTATGCTAATGGTATAATTCATTATCATCTCTCATTTCCCCTTCTTTTTATGAAAGAAATGAAAACACCGTCCGAGATGTGTTAATTTATCACATTCAAGGACAACGGGTGATTAATTTCTATTACCATATTAAATTATGGTCATAAAACAATTTTTATGGTTGTACTGGACTATTAAATATTTATTTTATCTTATGTGATATTCTGTAATCCTTTTTTACACATGATGTAAAATAATGATACAAAACAAGTTAATTGTAATCAAATTTGCCACATTAATCCAAGAGTTTACCATTAATGTTTAATATAATGATTAACCTTAAATCCAAATAACCAAATGAATTTTATAACCAGGTAACCTTATTTATATTCAATAATAAAATATAATTCCAATTCTTCACAACCATATTCATTTTACATGATTCTTCGTTCATGAATGTAAGTAAACTGATCATAAAAACAAAGGAAACAAACGAATCCGAACAATGAAATTGAACCGCTTAATCCATAAAGAAGGTGATAAAAGAACTTAAAAATGTTATAATAAATATTTTAAAATATATAATAGTTTATTTAATTATTAATTAATTAATTTAATTTGTTTATTCATGTCATTAATGTCAAGTGGATAACACCATTGGGCTTAAGGTAAGGGATCCTCTCTATCTCACTTTTATTCAAGGATGACTTCTATGTTATGCCCTTTTATGTGTAATCCCTAATAATGAGGTATTATTTTTCACCTCCCCCATAATTCCATCATGATGTATAAGTGATGATAAACCCATTTATCTCTCATTAATCCCTCTTAAGTACACCGGATACCATGCTGATAATCCGTAAGGGATTCTACCTGAACCTCATTTGTTCCTTCGGGTTGCCTTATCATCCTTTTACCAAAATGAAGTTATATTATCTTTTTATTTAAATATTATAAATTCTGTTTAAATGTACCAAATTCATTTATCAATACACTTTCATCATTCTCTTTCATGTATATACATATTTTTAAGTGATTCCCTCCTCAATACTTCCTGATCAGCAAACCTGTTTTGAGGGAACATCCCAAATTCTTACCTGATTTTAAGAGCACTCTATATTTTGTTTTAATACACCATTTTCTTTATAAAATTAGTATTTTTTATTATGAAAACCTTATTTCTTCACTTCTGGTTTTATATAAAATATTGTTCCCTTTAATATTTTAAAGGCTCTATAGTATTTTCCTTAAAACCGCACAAAAATGTTTTAAAGCTAAATTTTCTTAAATATTGTTCTTACATGATTTCACTTATACTTGACATCACTTACCATGATACATGCCTATTTTTTCTTATGAATGTTCATGTATATTTTATTTCCTTTCTTTCATGGACACTTTTCTGATTCACACATTTGTTATGCTTTATGACATGATTATGGTACCCAATTTTTCTATGGGTAACCCTTATGTTTATGTAAGATTGATTATGTATGATTATTTATATGGAAATGTATTCATGAAAAGTTAATATGGTTGCGCCAATATAGTTCTCTAATGTATTGGGTAAAGTTGAGTCTCATGAGATGTTATGGGCGACGGTCTTGGCAGTTAGCCTTGGCTTGTGCTACCATGTGCGAGGGTCTTGGCAGTTAGCCTTGACTTGTGCTACCATATGCAACGGTATTGGAGGTTAGCCTTAACTCTTTCTAAAATAATGTTTTATGTTTATGACACATTACTATGACTCCATTTTTATATGATTCCATGTTTATATGTTATGATTACATATGTTACATGCCTTTTTATATCATCATGTCATTCCTTCTATCCCATGTGCTAATGTTTTTTTCTTATGGTTATTCTATTACTGGGATATTTAGCTCATCCCTTTATTCATGTGTTCCCCAAGGTACCATATGCAGATGTTTGAGCACAATGGAAGTTAGGATCTCAATTTTAAGATTAATTAAATAAATATTTTATTTAGTTTTAGGTTTTCAATTTCATGTTCCTATTATTCCAATACACTGGACTTTACGATCCTTGGCTTATACTCTGATATATAATTATACTTAAATTCATGTAATGTCATGTGTAAAAGTCTAGGGTTGCTATAGTTGGTATCAGAAGATGTTCTAGTTATTTTTGGAGATTAGGAATAGATAACTTTAGTAAGAACCTTAAGGATGAGACTAAGTATAAGAAAACACCCCTAAATTTTGGTAATTATAGAGTAAGTGGTTTATCAAGAAAATTTATTCTTGTCTGGATACAAATAGGTAGAGGTGGCTCTAGCACAGATGAATCTAGGGGTAAAACCTAAAAACACCACTCTTAGCTAGACTCGAATGGGAACCGTTCCACGATAACAGGAATTTCTCCACTCTTGTTTTGACACTCCCAGGGGATATGATTTGGTAAATTCATGATCTTGGTACAAAAAATTATTAAGGGAATAAAAATAAATACCATAAGAATATAAGTTAAGAAATAGATCAAGGATAACCTAGATTGAAACTTAGGGAATCACAAGTTAGGATATACTTCTCCTTTATAAGTTTATCCTCTTATGTCAAAAGTTTCTTTTTTATGCTCAATATCTAAGTATTCAAGCCCTATAATTGTACATTATTTTTCTTAGTTAGTGGTGGGAAATAAAAGAACATGTGTCAACAATCAATGTGATAGGGAATGTGAATATTTCCCTAACGATATGCCTGATATAATGGGAAAGGGTGCTCAAAACTTCAAGATAGTACTTGCTCAGCTGGATCAAGTTATGAATAATAACTTGAATCATGTGGAACACCCTCCTCTTACAAGGAAAGAGAAAGTTTTCATTGAATACTTTATGTGACAAAGGTCGCCCGTGTTTAGTGAATCTTATGATCCCCTCCACATATAATAGTGGATTAAATCCATGGAAAAGATATTCTCTATCCTCCAGTGCTCAGAATAAGATAACATCATACTGGATGTCTATCATTTTGATGGGGAAGCTAATAAGTGGTGGAAACTGATTAAGAATATGAATCCCTAGGAGGAAATTGATTCCATGGACTGAAAATTAAATTTTTATTTCAAAATAACTTTTGAGGAGAAAGTGGGAAACCATAATGACATCAAATACATAAGACATAACCATGCCTCCATGACCAAGATCATCAAGACCAAATACAATCCAATTCAAAAGCAAGGAAAATATCCACCCAAGTAACAAAAATAATATGATCAGAATCCACCTTCCCATCACTGCTCGGCTAGCTATCACGTGCAAGGATGCATGGGTCTGGTACCGATGGCAAGCATCATACCCTATCAAAACTTCCAATTCTGAATAGCGATTCTGAGGAGAATGCTCCCTGGTCTAAACATCTTCTAGAACAGTCCATTGAAAATAAACTAGATGCACTGTCTCATATGAACCAAGGCTGCAGTGCCACAAGTGAACACACAAAATTCAAACCACAAAATCCTCCTTAATGAATAGAAACATAAAACAAATCAACCTTCATCAAATTAGAAGGAATCAAAAGCTATATCCTTTATCAACACCTTGATTGCAGAATCCCTTAGAACCACAGCCGACGAAGACCAAATCCAATCACTTCTAGTATACCACCATTGTCCTCCTTCCATCCGAAGTCCAATATATTAATAAAGAAAAATCAACCAAGAACCAAACAATATAAAAATTTTGGAGGATAAGTTATCTGTGATAATAGAGAATTGGAAAATTATTGTGTCTATGGTTTATAACTCCTCCCTAGTTAACGTTTGTGGACTAAACCTTCCAGAAAATATCATCATGCTTCCTTTAGTGGAGTTTGATGCTATCTTGGGCATGGAATGGCTATATTTATACAAATCCAACATCAAATGTCAAGAAAGGTAGATCACTCTTCACATCCTGAAGCATCCTCCAATTCTTTATAAGTGTAAGGAGGAAGATTAATCTTCTTTAGAATCATTGTCTCAAGTGTGGATATTAATTCCTTGTGATCTAGCATGTCTAGCTCAAATGATTGAGACATAGGGGAGAATCATGATTGAAGACATGCCCATCATGAGGGATTACACTAATGTATTCCCTGAAGAGTTGTCTATTCTTCCTCCTAATCAAGAGTTTGAGTTATAAATTAAACTTATTCTTGGATCTCTACCTATATTAAAGACACCTTATAGAATGGCCACTATAGATCTAGAGGAGCTGAAAAATGAGTTACAGGAGACTTTGGAGAAGGTTTTTATATTCCCAAGTGTTTCACCGTGGGGTGCGCCAGTCCTCTTCATCAAGAAAAAGGATGTATCAATGAGCCTCTGCATTGATTATCATAATATCAATAAAATCACAATAAAGAACAAGTATCCCCTTCCACGGATAGATGACTTGTTCAATCAGCTTCGTGGGTCCAGTTATTTCTCTAAAGTGGAACTTCAGTCAGGATATCACCAATTAAAGGTGAGGAAAGAAGATATTTCCAAGACTACCTTTCAGAAAAGTTATGGACACTATGAGTTCATAGTTATGTCCTTAGGACTCACTAGTGCTTCAGTAATTTTCATGGATTTAATGAATAGAGACTTTATAGATTACCTCAAAAAAAAATTGGTATTATTTATTAATGATATTTTGATATACTCTAAGAGAAAGGAGGAATATGAGGAGCATTTGAATACTATGTTAAAGAGTATGCTAAGGGAGAAGATGTGTGCAAAGTACAATAAATGTGAGTTCTAGATGGAGGAAGTATCATTCTTGGGGTATGTTATCAATAGTAAAGGGATATCTGTGGACCCTTCCAAGACAAAGGAAATTAAAGAATGGCCCAGTCCAATATTTTTAATGGATATTCATATATTTCTGGGTCTACCTGGGTATTAAAGACAATTTTTGAAGAATTTTTCATGATTTTCAAACCCAATGACCAAGATGAAATGAAAGGGAGTAAAGTTTTTCTGGACTTAGGAATGTGAAGACTTCTTTAAGGAGTTGAAAAAGAGTCTAATCACTACGCCATTACTCACACTCCCAAAAATTGGAGAACTCTTTGTGTTATATAGTGATGCTTCAAAGAAGGTCTTAGGATGTGTTCTGATGCAAAATTATAAAGTGATAGCCTACGCCTCAAGGTAGCTAAAAATCCATGAGCAAAACTATCTTACAAGTGATCTGGATTTGGGAGGTGTGATCTTTACATTAAAAAACTGGAGACATTATCTCTATAGGGAGAAGTGTGAGATATATACTGATAACAAGAGTCTCAAATATATATTCACACAAAAAGAGATTAATATGTGTCGATGAAGATCGATAGAGATCATCAAGGATTATGAATGCTCAATCCACTACCATATTGGTAAGTAAAATAAGGAGGAGGATGCTATGAGTATAAAGGATCGTGAATCTTTATCAATAATGAGAATTAAAAAGGATCTTATCTTCTTAGATTTGTAGAGGATGTACATGGGAATCGTTAAGGGAGGAACATCATCAATCCTTTATCAAATGATTTCTCAACCATCCCTCATGGAGAAAATAAAGTATGTTCAAAGAAAAGATGTGGAAATTCATAAGAGGGTGGAATCCATTAAAAATGGGAAATCATCTGAGTTCATGATTGATGAGAAAGGATTTATAAGATTTGGGTCACGATAATATGTACCGTCTAATGAAGAGATAAAGAAGGTGATTTTGAATGATGCACATAGCTCAACCTTCTCTATTCACCCAGGGAGCACAAAGATGTATCAAGATCTCCAAGAGAACTTTTTTTGGGATAATATAAAGGAGGAGATTGCTAAATATACATCAAAGTGTCTGGTATGTCAAAAAGTGAAGGATGAAAGACAAAAGTATAAGGGGATGATGAAACCACTACCCATACCAACATGTAAGTGGGATAACATCACCATGGACTTTGTCACTGGACTTCCAGGGATATCTATAGGAAACAATGCTATATGGGTCATTGTGGATCATCTTTAAAAGACAAATTAGTTTATTGAAATTTGATAGGACTTCTCATTGGATCAACTTTTATGGATATATATCAAAGAGATGGTAAGGATGCATGGAATACCACTATCTATTGTATCTGATAGAGATCCTAGATTCACCTAAAAGTTCTAGAAAATTCTTCAACATGCTCTAAACACTAAACTAAACTTCAGTATGGCCTATCATCCTCAAACTGATGTCCAATCTGAGTGAACTATTAAGATACTAGAATATATGTTGAGATCATGTTCTACAGAATTAAAAGGAGGATGGGAACAACATCGTCCACTGGTAAAATTCTCCTATAAGAATAGATTCCACTCGAGCATCTGAATGGAACCATACAAATCCCTTTATGGGAAAAGGTTCATAACACCGACGTGTTTAGATGAAGTCAGTGAGTGTAAGATGCTAGGACCTAAAATGGTCAAATAAATGGGGGAGAAGGTGAAAACCATTTAGCAGCACATCAAGGTAGCCCAAAGTTTACAAAAGATTTATGCAGACAATCATTGATGAGACCTTGAGTTCAAATTTGGATATATGGTATTCATATGCATATCTCTATGGAAGAAGGTCCTGAGGTTTGGGAATAAATGAAAGTTAATTCCCAAGTACATCATCCCCTTCATGATTCTTGATCATGTCAGGGATGTGGCCTATTGACTAGCACTTCCACCAACCATGTCCAAAGTATACGATGTATTTCAGGTATCCTTCTTAAGGAAGTACATACTAGACCCTTCACATGTACTATCTTCAGAGGGGGTAAAGTTAGAGAATGATCTTTCTTACAAGAAGAATCCAATGAAGATCTTGGATCGTAGAGATAAAGTTCTACATAACAAGACTACTCACCTATTCAAAGTATTGTGGAAGAACCACAAGTATGAAGAGGCAACATGGGAACTGGAGGAGGCAATGAAGGAAAAGTACATGCACCTGTTTATGGATTAGAATGTAAAATGAAATTTCGAGGGAGAAATTTCATAAGGGGGGGATAATGTAATGACCCAATGTTTTATCAATGGAAATTAACTTCTTATAATTAAATCATATAATCACATGAAATCACAACAAAAAGAACTACTAAGTATTATGTGATCTTTAAATATAATATTATCACTTCTGTGATTTGAATTTCAAAAATCTTACATACACGAATGCGATCAGTAAGATGTTTGGAGTTCGATAAGACAAACTTAATTTTTTGTGAATAATAACTGGGCCTTATGAATAGTAATCTTACCCTTATGAATAGTAATATGACCCTTATGAATAGTAAATCAACCAAAAGAATAGAAACCTCACCCATGAATGTATAAATAAAATTTAGGTATCTTATAAGTGATAATATGAACATAGTAAAAGTATTGATATTTTTGTAAGTCATAAATAATTAGTTAAAATTAATTAATTAATTTAAAAGAAACTTTATTTCCCTAAAAGGCATTCATAAATTATCAATTTTATGTCTTTGAGTTTTAAGATAATTTTATAAGACCTTATGTAATTTTTGAAAGCATTATAAATTTTTTTATAGTTTGAGTAAATTATGATTTTAATTAAAAATTAAATTGATAATATTTAGAAAATTAATTTTGAAAAGTGGATCTCATTTTTGGATTTTACACATCAAAAAATTCTTAGGTTGAATTTTTGGTATTTTCCTAAGATACTTGAATTTTTTATGAATAGTAAAATATGCTAATTCACGATAAATGCTAAAACTTGAATTTATGCATCATGCTTGAATCATGGATGATGTAAATGGAAATTTTCTTGAACTCACATGAACATTTTAATGTTTTTGGTCACAATAATCATTACTATTTCTTTTCTTATGGAAAAATAATGAACTAATGATTAAAATATTAAGAAAACCCCCTCCCCTTCACTATAAAAAAACACCCACACTCCCCTCTTCTATTCAATCCTATAAATCCATGTACCTTCCTTAAATTCTACCCAAATATCTCCCCAAGATCCTACCCCACGTCCATCAGCCTTTGGTCTCCTCAAAAGACCAAATCCTCTCCCCTTAAGAGGCTCTCAAGGAAGATTGAATCAAGAGGTAAACTCCTCTTTTCTTTTCTTTCATTTTCTTTTCACGTTCCTTTGTTTGCTTTTCTTTCATAAACTCTTATCATAAAAATGTTATGAAAACTCCATTACCATAAATGTACTATAATTTTTTTATTATAATTGGATAATTCATTATCATCTCTCTTTTCCCATTGTTTTTATGAAATAAATGAAAACACCATCTGAGATGTGTTAATTTATCACATTCAAGGACGATGGGTTATAAATTTCAATTACCATATTAAATTCTGGTCATGAAACCATTTTTATGGTTGAAACAGACTATTAAAAATTTATTTTATCTTATTTGATGTTCGGGAATCCTTTTTCATACATGATATAAAATAATAATACAAAACAAGTTAATTGTGAGCAAAATTTCCACATTAATCCAAGAGTTTATCATTAATGTTTTATAAAATGATTCAACTTCACTCTAAATAACCAAATGAATTTTATAACCATGTAACCTTATTTATGTTAAATAATAAAATATAACTCCAATTCTTCACAACCATCCCCATTTTACATGATTGCCCCTTGAAGAAAATATGTAAATCGATTGTAAAAACTAAGGAAACAAATGGACCCAAACAATGAAATTGAACCGCTAACCCATCAAAAAGGTCATGAATGAACTTAAAAAGGTTATAATAAATATTTTTAATATATAATAGGTTCTATAATTATTAATTAATGGAACTAATTTGTTTATTCAGGTCATTAATATCTTACAGAGAACACCACCGGTCTTAAGGTAAGGGATCCTCTCTATCTCACTTTTATTCAGGAATGTCTTCTATGTTATGCCCTTTTATGTGTAATACCTAATAATGGGGTATTATTTTTCACCTCCCCCATAATTCCATCATGATGTATAAGTGATGATAAACCCATTTATCTCTCATTAATCCCTCTTAAGTACACCTGATACCATGCTGATAATCCGTAAGGGGTTCTACCTGAACCTCATTTGTTCCTTCGGGTTGCCTTATCATCCTTTTACCAAAATGAAGTTATATTATCTTTTTATTTAAATATTATAAATTATGTTTAAATTTTCCAAATTCATTTATCAATACCCTTTCATCATTCTCTTTCATTTATATACATATTTTTAAGTTATTCCCTTCTCAATACTTCCGGATCAGCAAACCTGTTTTGAGGGAACATCCCAAATTCTTAACTAATTATAAGTACACTCTATATTTTGTTTTAAGACAAAATTGTATTTATAAAATCAGTATTTTTTATTATGAAAACATTCTTGGTTCACTTGTGGTTTTATATAAAGGATTGTACCCTTTTCTATTTTAAAGGCTCTATAGTGTTTTCCTTAAAACCGCACAAAAATGTTTTAAAGATAAAATTTCTTAAATACTATTCTTAAATGTTTTCACTTATACTTGAAATAAATTACCATGATACATTCCTATTTTAACTTATTAATTTCCATGTATATTTTAGTTCCTTTATTTCATGGACACTTTTATGATACGCCCATTTGTTATGGTTTATGACATGATTATGATACCCAATTCTTTCCATGGGTAACCCTTATGTTTATGTAAGATTGATTATGTATAATTATTTATGTGCAAAACATATTCATGAAAATTTAATATGGGTTAATCCAGATAGTGGTCTAATTCATTGGGTAAAGTTGAGTCTCATGAGACGTTATGTGCGACGGTCCTATTGGTTAGCCTTGGCTTGTGCTACCATGTGAGACGGTCTTGGTGGTTAGGCTCGGCTTGTGCTACCATGTGAAACGGTCTTGGTGGTAAGCCTTGAATCATGATAAAGTCATGATTTATGTTTCTATCACATTAATATGACTCCATGTTTATATTATTCCATGTTTATATGTTATGATTCCATATGTTACATGCCTTTTTATATCATTGTGGCATGCCTTCTATCCCATGTGCTAATGTTTTGTTCTTATGGTTATTCCCTTACTGGGATATTTAGCTCACACATTTGTTCATGTATTCCCTAGGGTAACCTATGAAGATTTTTGAGCACAATGGAAGTTAGGATCTAAATTTGAATATTAAATAAAGAAATGTTTTATTTATTTCCATGTTTTCAGTTTTATGTAACTAGTCTTCCAAGACACTAGACTTTACAATCCTTGTCTTGTACTCAGATGTATAATTATGCTTAAAATCATTTAATTTTATATGTAAAAGGAAAGTGTATCTATATTTAATATACCTTAAGCATTAGATTAATTTTTATTTGTAGTAATATAGTTGGATTTTAATTTGGGTTAGTAAAAAAAGTTATGATTTGTTTACAGAGTTACAGATAAATATGTTTTGAACATATTGATTTTGTAAAATAAATGGGATTCAAAACTAAATCATTAAAATTATACATATATTTTATGGGAATACATGATAAAAAATGGTGAGATTAAATCCCCTTTAAAATACTAAGTATTGGATTCTTTACAAGGCATACATTATCAAGACATTGATTATCCAACAAAGTAAGTCATTCTTAAGCTAGTTTCCCCTAGATTATTTTATATAATTAAATCAAGTAATTAGTGACCTTAATTGGTTCGAGTTCTTATTCGAAGTTTTTTTTTCTTACACTTATTTGGAAAATCCTAAAATTATTATGTTTCTAGAGGAATAGAGTTGAGTTTACCCATATAATGGGTTGGGTAAGGAGTTATCCACTCAAATATATAAGATTCATATATGATATGATTATAGTTAATCTATGCCTAAATAGATAAGTGGTTGTAGAAATTCTAAAGTAATAAAAATCTTGGTGAAATATGGATCTTATCTCAGTAATGGGTATAATGAGTTTTAATGAGTTTATCATTTTAGTTGGGGAACATTTGATAAAATTCCTTATTAAATGGTTATAAAACATAATAATCATATAATAAAAACTTTTTTGTAGATAAATTCCATCATCATCATCAAATATTACTTTGAGATTAATCTCAAAGTAGGATAACATTAATGTAAGAAAATTATGAAACTGGTACTATCACAAATCACCCCTACTGAAACCCATCCTTGGTTGGTAGTAAATATGAGAATGACCCTCAAATCCCACCTCCAATAGTTTGTGAGTTAGAGACTATCATTGGGGTTATCTATCACATTTATGGTAGGTATTATCATAAAAATTATGATGAAAAATAATCAATTCCACCAATCAACTTCATATATAAACCAAAAAGTTAACAATTATCATGCCCAAACTACAACTACATAAAATGTATATAAAACACAATAAAGGACACTATAAGATCATTATCCTAGAATTCACTCTAGATACCCAAATATTATCATCCTCAATATCCCTTAAGATGTCATAAAAAACATAAGAATTTGTAAAGGGTAAGCATTTGGGAGTACTTATTAGGATCATATTTCTATGTAATAAAACATCCATGTGAAATAAATGTGTCAGGATAGACATTTCTAAGAGAAACTAAGTAAGTAAAATCTAGAATCAATAATAAGTCTAATAAAACAATCATAGTTGGGGGTAAAATCAATCACCACTTTTAACTACATCGCATGCAACCACCTCACCACATCAATATAAAAATAAAGAGAGATACCCAGAAATATATCACTGCATTTCATATATAATAATAGATCCACTGTATTAGTAACATTACTGCCATAAAAAATAATTGTGATTTCAGAGTTCTAGGAAAATAGGGCCAAGAATCATATCACCATAATAACTAAACAAAAAAAATGTCATTATGAACACATCCTTTGAAACCATATCATTAGTGAATAAATCATAATAGTCAATCATTGAAGGAAATGTAATTATTAATATATAATGAGAAATACGAACATAAAATCTACCAAAACTCTTACATTTAAGTTTAGAGGCCATTACAACTTAAAATCATAGCATTCCAGTAGGATAACCCCCTACAAACTAACCAAAAAATTGAGAATGAATTCCAATCCTACCATCAAATAATTTATTCATCCATAATATCATAATCATCATGCCATGTCACTGATGGGTTTTAAGGGGTCATCTAATGACCTTTGGTAATGGAATAACCCATGAAATATGCTTGGTCTGTCTTTAAGGAATTGACATGAAAATATTTACAAAGAATAACATACCTGTATATGAAAAGAAGTAGCCTCTATCCTGATGAAGTGTACTTGATAATGATCATAGGAGTAGTAAAAATAGGCTTCCTTACTTTTTATGTAATTCATGCACCTATAAATCCCATTTTATTGTAGGTTTTGGGTGTAGTGGAAGCGCGTTGGTGGGTGTACCCAACTTTAATTTTTTCCGTTAATTATATTTAATCTGAGATCCATCATGATAATAAAACACTGGATCTTCATAATAGAATGAAGAATGAAAGAAAATAGGGGAGTCCCAGAACCATAGAGAGGATCATTATACATTGGTTATAATTAATTTAATTAAAAGACAAGAATTTCCTTAATGGAATTCTCTCTCCATTAATGTTTCTGGTCACGATTCGATGTGATCTGTCATTACATCATAGAATCCAAGTGTAGTATTACTCTAGAGGTGATCCACAAATTCTCTAAATATCTCTATAAGTTGCCTAAGGGATCTATGGGTGCTATAGTGGAAGATCCTTTGCTTGTAATGTCCGCCTTCGATCACCTTGATCCGGTGGAGGAGGATCACTCTCTCGTAGCTTGAGAGCGTTCTTGGTGGAAAAAATAATTATCTCTTGGTTTGAGAGATTTTATAGATCCATTGTGGAAAATCCCCCAAAAAAATTTCTAGGCTAATGGGAATTGTATAATTGGGATTTTAATTACTTAGAATAATAAAATTAATTAATTACTTGAAAGCATTTATTCATTTCATTTAATTCTTATTAAGACCCCATGTCTAATAATAACAATCGACTATTATTATTTCTTGAAATGCAACTAGCGAATTACACCTAATATTATTCAATTAAATAAATATTATTATTTCTCACAAATTACCAAAAAAAATACACAATGTGTATATTAATATACACGGTGTGTACTTTTGTTTTTCCATTCTCTTTATTTCCTCCACCACATCTATTAAACCTTGAATAATGACTATTTATTTCTCAAATAAATATCACTGCATTACCCGCTAATAAATATATTATTTTTCCCACAATATATTCTCTCAAATAACTAGTGTTGAAATAAATGTGATCAGATATCCTTGAATAATTATTAAACCACAATCAGGTATAATATTTATTCAACTTGTTAAATTAATATTTAACTAAGATACTTGGACACACTTAGTGTGTGACCCTATAGGCCTCTTTCTCAGTGGAATTAGGCAGAGCCTACCTAATGTCCAAGGTTAGAGTATAGAAACATGCCAAGGCACACATAGAGAAAGAAGTTAATGATGAAATGACATGTCACCTCCAATGAACGCTTATCGTGTAATGTAATCCCTTTGTCACGATATCTCAAATCAAATGGGTTTCATGCTATTGACATCAACCCATGTACTCGATTATTCTTTATTTGACTTTCTAGAATTGAAATTTCCCATTACTCACCATGGACATGGATTTATTTAGGATATATCAATTCCATAAAAGGGCCTGATATATCTACTTATGTTATGGAACAGAAGGGACAAATTCGTTCTCGCATTATCTATTAATGTGGTATTACTCATGACGCACCCAACATATCCTACCACATTGCGAATAATGTGTCATCACAATTTTCATCAATACATCTAAGTGAGAAAGTTTTAATACCTATTAATAATAATCTTAAAGTATAAGGACAAATACACACATCTGCAGATAGGAACATCTAATGACACTATGAAATATGGATTTTCTACCGGTGGGTCTTGTTCTCATAATATCCTCCTAGATATTACCAAGGGTAAACACCATGAGAAGATGCCTCATAGTTTTATGAGTCTTCACACCTAATGGACTATATTATTTGTATCTCTCAAATAACATCATCTGACCATAGAACATATATTCAATAATGGTGTTATGGTACTTCTGGGTTCTCATCATAGTAGGGATTCACTATTACCCTTTAATGAAACATTTATCCTTAGGACATTATCAAATGAATTTTCATGCATAAGAACAATCAAGATATGATAAGGTATTTATTAATGAATAAAGTACAAAGTATTTGGTTCTAGGCCACCAACTCTAACAGACTCCCACTTGGACTAGAGATAACTACTAACAACCTTTAACCTGCTAGCTCTCACATGATATTCATGCTTCTGCTTAGATAGGCCTTTAGTAATGGGGTCTTCCATGTTCTCTTACATGGACACTCTACTCACTGCAACTTCACCCCTTTGATAGAAATCCCTCAAGATGTGATAATTTTGGAGTATGTGCTTTGTCTGTTGATGTGACCTCAGTTCTTTTTCAAGATCCACTACTACAGTATTGTCACAATACAATGTGATAGGATCTTTACTGCTAGGCACCACATCAAGATTATAGACAAATTTATGAATCCAAACATCTTATTTGGATGCATTAGAAGCCTCTATATATTCTGAATCCACTATAGAATCGGAAAAAAATGGTTTCTTTGAACTCTTCCAGCTTGCAGCTCCTCCATTGAGATAGAAAACATATCCAGATTGCAACTTCAGATCATTCTGATCTATCTAAAAACCAACATCAGCATACCCTCTAATGAAAATCTCCTCGTCTCTTCTATACACTATAAACACATCCTTAGTTATTCTCATATACTTAAGGATAGTCTTAACAGTAGTCCAATTTTGTTCTCCTGGATCTACTAGATATCTGATTACCATGATCATTGCATAGGCAACATCAAGACTAGTACATAACATGGCATAAATGATGGATCATATAGCTGAAGAGTATGGGATATTACTCATTCTATCTTTCTCTTGTTGTGTTTGGGGACACATTTTCCTAGAAATATGTAAGCCATGTGACACTAGAACCAATCCCCTCTTGGATTGTTCCATACTAAATTTCTTTAGTATCTGGTCAATTTATGTACCATGACTTGGTCTAAGCAGCCTCTTGGATCTATCATGAATGATCTTGATCCCTATAATGTAGGCTACTTCACCCATGTCCTTCATAGAGAAACACTTTTTCAACCAGTCCTTAACTGACTATAAGACTGGTATATCATTTCCAATAAGCAATATGTTGTCAAAATATACTACTAATATAATGACCACATTCCCATTAAACTGCTTATAAACACATGACTCACATTCATTCTTAATGAAACAAAATTACTTTATGGCTTCATTAAATCAAATGTTCCATGAACTGGATGCTTTATTTAATCCATAAATGGATTTATACAACTTGAAAACCTGTTTATCTTCACCTAGTGTCACAAACCCTTCTGGTTGTGTCATATATACATCTTCCTGAAGGTTCTTATTAAGAAATTTTGTTTTGACATCCATTTTCTAAATCTCGTAGTCATGGTAAGATGCAATGGAAAGTATGATTCTTATGGATTTAAACATGGAAACTGGTGAAAAGGTTTCATCATAGTTAATTCCTTTAGGTACTCTGAATCCTTTAGCCACTAGCCTTGCTTTATAGGTTCTAACTTAACCTTTCATGTCTAGTTTTGTCTTGAATACCCATTTTCATCCAACAAGCTTTACATCAACTAGATCATCAACCAGAACCCAGAATTGGTTCTGATACATGGAATCCATCTCAGAAATCATAGCTTCTATCCATTTTTCAGCTTCTAATATTTCTATTGTTTCCTTGTAGGAGATAGGTTCATCATTGTCCAACAATAATGATTCACCATCCTCAGTGACTAGGAAACCAAATCTCTCTGGTTCCCTTACCTCTATTGAGCTCCTATGCAGTAATTGTGTTTCTAGAATCTCTTCCACGGGGACCTATGGAACTTGTTCCTATACCAACTCTTGTGTATCTTGAGCATCAACTTCATCGAATTCAATCTTGCTCCCACTATCCTTTTTGAGGATATTCTCCCTCTCAAGAAAGATGGATTGTCTGGCGGCAATCACTTTCTTGTCTAAAGGGTTATATAGGTAATATCCATTCATTTCCTTGGGATATCCTATAAAGATACACCTCGTGCTCCAGGGTGCTAGAATTTTTCCTGATAAGGCCTTAACAAATACCTCGCATCCCCATACATGTGTGTGCAACAAAATGGGTTTCTTTACATTCCATAACTCGGAGGGAATTCCATTTTCCGCCTTAATTAGTACTCGGTTTAATGTGTATGTTGTAGTTTTTAATTCATATCCCCAAAAGGATAATGGAAGATATGCTTGACTCATCATCAACCTCACCATGTTCAGCAAGGTGTGGTTCCTCCTTTCAATAAACCATTCCAATGTGGTGTATAAGGAGTGAGTTGAGATATAATCCCAAACTCCCGTAGAAGATCAATGAATTCTTGGTTCAAATATTCTTGACCTCAATCTGATAAAAGTTTCTTTATCTTCTTACCAAGATGATTCTCTACTTCATTCTTGAATTCCTCAAATTTCTCTATGGACTCTAACTTATACCTCATTAAGTAAACATAGCCATATCTACTCAAATAATTAGTAAAAGTAATGAATTAATAATATACACCTCTAGATTCTACTATAAATGGTCCACACACATCTGTGTGCACTAATCCTAGAAGCTATATGGCCCTTTCACCCTGTTCGTCGAAAAGTGGCTTGGTCATTTTACCTTGTAAACAACTGTGACATCTATCAAGTGTTTTTAGCTCAGTAGAGTCTAAATATTCATCTTGGAAGAGCTTTGTCAAGCGCTTCTAGTTTACATGACCGAGACAGTGATTCTACAACTGGGTGATGTATGAGTCAGGTGAGTTTGTTTCATTATTGATTCCCAACACTTGGTTTTCATAATTTAATACATACAAACAATTATTTAAATGTTTCATACCATAACACACATTATTCTTATAAAAGAATAAACCCACATTTCCAAACTTGAAAATAAATCCATCCATATCCAAACATGACATAGAAATTATGTTTTTGGTAACACTAGGAACATAATAACAGTTATGTAAAACCAAAATCATCCTAGTTGGCAATGAGAGGTGGTAATCTTCAATGGAAAATGCAGCCAGCCTCACGCCATTGGAATCTCGAAGATCTACCTCTCCTATGGTAATCTTTCTAAATCTACTTGGTTCCTTCATTTGAATACATATTTGAGCCCCACAAGCTGTATCTGATACCCAATGTGTAGAAATGGAAAGATTACACTCGATAACAAATGCACCTTTAGCATCCCCACACTTATGGGTAAATTTCATCTTCCAATGGCCTTGCTTGCCACATGAAAAACATACATCCTCCCATTCCTTTCCCTACCTCTGGATCTTCCCCTTTTTGGAGGTACAGTGATCAGGGGATTCAGACCATTTATAAGTCCTTAGCCCCTTTTCCTTGTCCTTCCTTTTCTTATTCACCATAAGGACTGCAGGTTTGTCATGCCCCATGCTCTTATCTACCTGGTGAATTAAGGTCATAAGTTCTGATAGACTCTTATGATTGTTTCTCATGTTGTAGTTGAAAATAAAGATAGAGAAGGTATTGTGCAGTGATGATAGGATGAGATCTGTATGTAAATAATCTGGGAACTTAATCCCAAAGATCTCTAAGAATTTAATGTATCCAATAAGCTTGAATACATGAGGCTCAGTTGGCGTACACTCTCCAAGCTTAGTTGTAAACAAATCATTGGAGATCTCATATCTCTCTTATCTCTCCTTATATTGATAGATATCCTTAAGATGAGACATCATGCTATATGCGTCCATCTTTTCATGTTGCTTCAAGAGATCATTAGACATGGATGATATCATGAAACATTGGAAATATGTGGCATCATCCATATGTTTCATATAGAGAGATAGTTCCTCATCACTAGCCTCTTTTCCAAGAGCAACTATAATAGTCTCTTCCAGTACATACAATTTCCTCTCATGAATACTGCGTAAACACCTCTGTCATTCCTATAAATTGGTGTCAGTGAGAAGGTTTTCCTTCTTGAGTATGGTTCAAAATAATATGTTTGAATTCATTTTTCTTTTCGTTTCTACAAATTAATATGAACAAAGGTTTAATACTTTATTATGATAAAACTGAGACAAATAAATAAATTAATACTTATTAGTCTCCAACTATTTTGTCAAAATCCAATAGCCCTCACCATTGATTTTAGAATATTTTGTTGCCTGAATATTCTAGTGGCAAGGATCCATATTTCCCTTCACATTACCCCAACTAGGGTTAGTCAAGAAACTTGAAGGGTTTTAGGTAGGCATTCCAAATTCTAACTGCATTAACTTTTAACTCCTTGATCCGCTGAGTGGACTCCCCAATCCTGAAATCCCTTTATTTTGGATTTCCTCAACCTTTGCCTCTTGGTCACACCAAGTCCTATCGTGGAAGTCAGCCCTTGATATGAACCACGTCAATTAAACCCAAAACCTTGAATTATAATTCCTTGATAATTTAAATCACCCTAATAGGGTTGGTCAAGCACTTTGAACTATGGTTCGATTCTAACCAAGATTATGGAAGGCTATACTAACTTAATATTTATTTGATGGATTTTATCCTTATACGTAAATTTCCATTTTATTATCTTTGATTACATTATTTTTAATATTAATTGGAATATACTTAAGTGATTAACCATGTCTAATATAATATTTATGCATAATCCAGTTTTATTTTAGTTCCATCTTCCATGATTGTTTAATTCATTAATTGTATGATTATGACAACACTCCCACAATAAATAAACCATGTAACTGATAGAAATAAAATAAATTGTATGATCATGAGCTTGTTCTATTTTTTATTTTATCTAGCGGTTGATAAACTAACCCAAGACCTAGGGGAGACACACCTTGAACCTTTTGGGTTCATGTTTATAGCTTTCCACCTATCCACATTTATATCTCCTTGGATTGGTTTCACCTTGGCTCTTAACTTGAGCTGCCTCCACTAGCTTGGGATCTCCATCCATTATATATGATTTTATCTCACTCAAAGGTGAGGGGTAAAATGGGGTTTTATATAAAATAAACCTTGGGCATGAAGGCCCTACATATTAATGAGGAGAAGGATCATAGGCCAAAAAATTTAATTTAAATAAATAAATTAAAAGAAAACATTCACATATAAAGTTCTTGGTCTATCTCATGATCATTCATACATGCAATGATATATACGCATAAATAAAACTAGAATTTAATTATTTAATTGTTCATTTTTAAGATAAATCACATTCTAATCAATTAATTATCTTTAATTAATCAATCCTTTTATCTTAAACCATTTTCTGAATTTCCTTGATATTCTCATCCATCATAATTCTAAACAAATAAATTCATTTAAAATTATCTTTGCACGTAACTTGTACCTTATAGGAAACCCAGTGAATTCTCGTTCATGACTACCCAATGAGTAGAAATAAAAATTATGCAGATGTTAAATTAAACGCATATATATAAAACACCTATCATGGGTTGTGCCACATCTTTACGTATTCACTATGATACACGTATCAAGGGTTTGTATAATATAATAATAAATTTTAATAAATATGTGTAATTTGGATGAGTACACGATGTATAGTTCTGACTACATGGCATGTACTTTTGTTCACTGTACATATGAAGTACACGCCCGGGGACATGGTGTGTAGATGTACTTCAGAAACCTTCAGAGTACACGTCGTGTTCAGTGGGACACACGTCATGCAGTATCCACATTACACAGTTTACAGCCAGGAAACTTGTGTATGGGGTACATGGTCTAACCCTAAACCGAAGGCACTACACGTCGTGTTCAATGGGACACATGACGTGTAATCTAGAAACCATGTTCTACCTATTCTTGGTCGACACACGGAGTCATTTAAGACTTAAAAAGGCTCCAACACATGACCAGATTTGGCGGATTGATATGATGCATTGAATCTTGACTACACGGCATGCACTGCCGAATACACGCTGTGTATTTAGGTGTTGTACGACCAGGAACATTTGGAACCTCCGGATGAGATCTTCTATTTTATTTTAATAAAAAATTAAAAGAAAAGTTTGTTTTTGTAAGGTGAACGAGAAACAAGAGAGGAGGAACAGATCTCGAGATTCAGATTTACAGAATGATTAACTTGAATTAAAAAAACTAAATTATTAAATGCATAAATCACCAACGAAAAACTAATTAATTATAATCAACGATATGACCCCTCTGATACCACTTGTAGATTCTGAGCATAGCGGAAGCGTGTTGGTGGGTGAACCCAACTTTAATTTTTGTTGTTAACGACGTTTAATCCAAGATCCATCATAAGAAGAAAATGTCAGATCTTCTGAATATAATGAAGAATGAAAGAAAATAGGGGAGTCCTAAAACCATAGGGAGGATCATTATATGTTGGTTATAAATTTAATTAAAAGACAAGAATTACCTTAATGGAATTCTCTATCTGTTGATGTTTCCAGTCACGATTCGATGTGATATGTCATTCTGTTGTAGAATCCAAGTATAGGATTCATCTAGCGGTGATCCACACGTGCTCTATGTATCTCTGTACATCGCCGAAGGGATCTTTGGGTGCTAGCATTGAAGAGCCTTCTCTTGTGATGTCTGCCTTCGATCACCTTGATCTGGTGGAGGAGGATCTCTCTCTCGTATCTTGAGAGTGTTCTTGGTAGAAAAATAATTCTCTCTTAGTTTTAGAGATTTTCTAGATCTATTGTGAAAACCCCCCAAAAAATGGCTAGTCTAATGAGAATTATATAATTGAGATTTTAATTACTTAGAATAATAAAATGAATTAATTACCCGAAATCATTTATTCAATTAATTTAATTATTAGTAAGACCCCATGTCTAATAATAATAATTGACTATTATTTTTACTTAACATGAACCCAATGAATTACACCTAATATTATTTAATTAAATAAATACTATTTTTTCTCACAAATTCCCAGAAAAAAATACACGGTGTGTCCTTTTTTTTCCATTATCTTTATTTCCTCCACCACATTTATTAGACCTTGAATAATGACTATTTATTTATCAAATAAATATCACTACATGACTCACAAATAAATATATTATTTTACCCATAATATATTCTCTTGAATAACTAGTGTTAAAATAAATGTGAGCATACATCCTTGAATAATTATTAAACCACAATCGGGAATAATCTTTATTCAACTTGTTAAAATAATATTTAACTAAGATACTTAGACACACTTAGTGTGTGACCCTCCAGGCCTCTTTCTCAGTGGCATTTGGTGAAGCCTGTCTAATATTCCAGGTTAGAATCTAGAAACATGCCAAGGTACCCATAGAGAAAGAAGTTAATGTTGCAATAACGTGTCACCTCCTACGAATGCTTAGCGTGTAATGTAATCTCTTTGTCCCAATATCTCGAATCAAGCGGGTTGCATGCTAGTGCCATCAACCCATGTACTCGATTATTCTTTCTTTGACTTTTCATAATTGAACTTTCCCATTCCTCACCATGGACATGGATTTATTAGGCTATATCAATTCCATCAAAGGGCATGAGATATCTACTTCCGTTATGGAACATAAGGGACAAATCCTTTCTCGCATTATCTATTAATGTGGTATTACTCATGATACACCCAACATATCCTACCTCACTGTGAACAATGTGTCTTCATAGTTTTCTTCAATACATCTAAGTACATGAGTTGTAATACCCATTAATAATAATATTAAAGTATAAGGGTCAATACACACATCTGTATATAGGAACATCCAATGACACTATGAAATGTGGATTTTATACTGGCAGGTCTCATTCTCATAATATCCTCCTGGATATTACCAAGGGCACACACCATGAGAAGGTGCCTCAAATTTTTATGATTCCTCACCCCTAATGGACTATATTATTTTTGTCCCTCAAATAACATCATCCGGCCATAGAAAATATATTCAAGAACAGTGTTATGGCACTTCCGGGTTCTCATCATAGCAAGGATCTGCTATGAACCTTTAATGAAATAGATATCCTTAGGACATTATCACATGAATTGTCATGAAAAAGAATAATCAAGATGTGATAAGGTATTTATTAATGAATAAAGTACAAATTAGTTGGTTTTAGGCCACCAAATCCAACATTTATAACTTCATAATCCTAGTATGGTCAAAAGAGTGCTATTTCCTTTACTGTGAGTGAGAAGAGGGATTCAGTAGGCTTCATGATAAATCTAGGTCCCCAAAAGATAGAATTTCATCCCATTATATAGACATCCTGATAATATTCATTGAATAAATGGAATTTCATATAGCACATGTCTGAGGTGCTAACCAATACATTACAAGCCATTAGGGTGTTTCTAATTGAACTGTTTAATTAATGATGTTAAACACATTAAACAATTTATCCCATATATCGTAATCAAAGAATAATCATGTGGGAGGTGATGGTAGATGAATGTATTCCATGCATGCAATTTCAATTCCTATAATAGGTTTTATTGTACAATAAAATACAGGTAGTATGAACAAATCATTCCCTATCACGACTCGGCCTAAATAAACCATCCAAGTAGGCTCTGAACCAAACTTTGGTAAGACCCAAAGGGTATTCCTGGTCTTCATGGGTTTGATATTAGTACCGGAGCATCCGATGAAAATCATTGGGAATGATTTTCCAAACCTGAAATAAGATACATGACATTAATTTAGTGAAATATAACCAAAAGATAAATATTACATAACCAAAAACCAATAGTGGTATCATTAAAACCAAGGAAAAAAGTCAAACCCAAGGTAAATGTCCAAAAATAGACCAAAAAGGATAGCCAAATTATTAATAGTTACATTGTTTGATACATAGGAAACATCCCACCATCTCACCATTAGCTACTCATGCCCAGTTGACATGAAACCTCACCACCTCACAATGGAACCTCGTCATTTCATGCATTTGACAAAATTAGGTCTACACTCCTCCAAGGAGTGTGTGGGGTGCAATTTAAATAGTCTTAGTAGGATCCCACCCAAATTTTCCATAGAAAGTCTCTATAAAATAATATCAGTATTCTCAATATATAAAAAACATATCATGATGAAATAATTTTCACATTTATTTCAAAATCATGGTAAAAAGTTTCCCATTTTCATAATTCCAAAAAAATGCCATATAAAATAGTTAAATCATGTTTCTAATAAACCCTTTTACATTTGTTAAATCATGAATCATATTTCATATCAAAGATAAAATAATGCAGATCCAAAGGTAAATATAGATCACCCCTAGGATAACAAAGGTTTGGGCTAACTAGTTCACTCATACCTTAATAATCAATTAAGACTAGTGTGCACTAAACAAGTTCCTAGAATAATGGGGCCTAGGGAATAGAGGAACACCCCATGAGTGAACCCCCTATGATATTAGATAATCATGTCCTTGGGACATAGGGAATAGTGAATAGAGGAGTGCCCCATGAGTGAGACCCATTATGAAAATAAGTACAATATATAATGTTATGACCCCCTCCTAGGTACCTAAGGATCCAATGTGATACATATGTCAAATTACTTTTTGTTTCTGTGAGATTATCACATTTCATAAAAAATTTCCAAACAACCATTTTTCTATAAAGACATGCTTTGAAAACCAATTTCACAAACCACTTCACAGTACTTTGAAAACCATATTTCCTTTAACAAAACAAGAATAAAAACCATTTACGCACAAATATCAAAAATAAAAAATATCATGCAAATAACCTTTTATAAAACAATTTATAAATCCATGAGCATATACGGTTCACCACACATAGTCTAGAGACGGAACCAATTACCTTGCACTTGAGTTTTCATGGAAAAGGAAATGGGATACATGCACTAGAAGGAGAGGGAAAACATGAGAAAGATAGAGGAGGCCCTTAAAGCACACTAAATCCACACACAAACAAACTAGATCTGGATTCTAGGAATCAACCGCACAGTAAGAACAAAACAATGAAAACCAAATAATTCAGAAACAAATTCCAAAAGGATATCAGCCAAGGTAGAATGGAAATACAAGGTTCTTACAAAAACCATATGATTCAAAATACTAGATCTAGAAAGAAAATGGGAGACTTAATATAGGATAGTTCTAGTCAAAACCAAATTAAAATACCATGGTGACACATCGCCTTCAGCCTTATATGACCACCTCAACACACCCTGACCATGGTCCCTTGGGAATTTTGGTTTGGAAATAGTCTCTATTATTCCCATAGTGAGGCTTTATAGGAATGGTGGATAGGGAAACCACCCACTATAAATGACATGCTCTAGGAATCGAAACTCTTCCTGTGGTTCATAGACACACCCCAGGTATGAAATGGGTTGGGCCACACCATATCCCAACATTGTTTTATTAAGAAAAGTAAAAACCCTTAAATCCCAAAAGTCATGCCTAAATATTACCAAACCTTAAAGAAAACATTACAAAGATTAAAAAACATACCTTGAGCTAGGATGTTACAATTGACCCACCATTGAACTTTATGTACCCATAAATTCATGTGAAATAAGGAATATCCATAAAGAGATGAGGCTATTACTACCTCATCAAGGATTCCCACTCCCAAGTCTCATGAGAATCTAAACTATACCACTATAACACTTTGACCAATAGAATAGATTTATCATAAAGAACTTGCATTTATGATTAAAATATCTCCATTGGCTTCTCCACAACTAAAACTTCTAGATCTTACTCAATATCCTCTCAATTCAGAACATTGTAAGGATTGGGATGATACTTCTTGAGCTCAGATATATGGAAAAAATCATGAATACTTATCAATTGAGTCAACAATGTCAATTGATAAGAAACCTATCCAACCCTATAAATGATCTAAAATAGTTCAAAATATCTCATAGCCCACTTCCCCTTTTTATTAATCCAACAGTGACCCAACTAAGGAGAAACCTTTAAAAATACCCAATCACTAAAGGAATCTCCAAAGGGCAGTGTCGATGATTCACAAAATATTTCTTCCAACTCTGAGTTGTAACAAAGTGTCAATGTATATCCTAAATTCTCATTGATGTCTCCTGAATGATACCCTTTCCCATGAGAGAGGATTCACTAATATCTAACCAAAAAATAGGTGACATGCACGAGAAACCATATAAATCCTCAAAGGGAGTCATCCTGATCAATGAATTGTAACTATTATTATAAGAAAATGTGATCATCCCATATGGTTGTCCCAATATCCTCTAAAATCTAAGACAAAATCTTAGGGATTATCCTCTAAAATATTAATATCACACTCTATCTAGCCATATTTCTATGGATGATAAGCTATACTCGGTCTAAATTGATCCTCCATCACCTCTTAGATACTTCTCTAGAACTGGGAAGTTTACTTAGGATACCTTTCATACACAATGGTAAAGGGGACCCATGTAACCATATGATTTACTGCATGTAAATTTTACCTAGATCTTTAACCTTAGTGGTGTCCCTAATTGTAATAAAATGAGATAATTTCTTCAATAAATAAATCACTATATAGATATAATTCTTTCATTGGGAATTCTATTGTAATCCAATGATGAATTCCATGGACACCTCATCCCATTTCCATAATGGTACAAAAAGAGGGTGAAACAAATCAAAAGGATTTATATGCTCTACCTTGATCTGCTGATAGGTTTAATAATGAGACACATAATCAGCAATGTCACACTTCATACCCAACCACCATAATTTTCATATCATATAATAATATATCTTATTAATGCAAGGATGAATGGACCATGAAGATCTATGACAATCATGCATCACTAAATTTCTGATAGATGAAGGGACGGTGAACTAATCCTCAAAGAGAAGAATTCCATCATAAGATGTAAACCAACCAGTGATAGTATCCCCTTCATATAAGGATTATCTGATTCCTCCTAACTCATCATCCAAATATTGGTCATATATAATAGACTTAACACTACTACAAATAGGGATTTTAAGAGCGCTAAAAATCATTTAACAGCACTAGAAAATCATTGTTAATCGTGAAGAAGATAAAGGGGGGTCACCATTATCAGTGCTCAAAATAACGCTGATAAAGGGTCACCTTTATCCATGATAAAAAAATATCTGATAAAGGTCCCCCTTTATCAGTGCTTGTTTAGCACTGATAAAGGGCAATCTTTATTAGTGCTATTTTGAGTGCTGATAAATTCCCCCTTTATCGGTGCTATTTTGAGCGCTGATAAATGTCTAATATATCAACGCTCATAATAGCACTGATAAAGACCCTCTTTATCAGTTCAATTTTGAGCACTGATATATTACACATTTATTAGTGTGTAATTAGCGCTGATAAAGGCCAAGTTTCCAGATTAAACCCAGCACCTGCACACCTGAGACAGCACCTACACACACAGCACAAACAACACCTACAAACAAATAAAGTATAGAAGAACAAAACAGCACGTAAAAGAGTTTCCCAAACAATGCTATATACATTTACTTGAAATCATGAATAAAAAAATATACACTGCTATATAAATTTCAAAAAATGTTTAATATGGTTGTAATTACAATTATCCAACAAATAGTTAAAAACATTAATTTTTCATCCTTTTTTCATCTGTGATCCCCTCTCAAAAATTATCATCCATGGTATTAGTTGTCGAAAAAAGCATTCGAACTCAAGAAAAAATTCACCTATATACAAAAACAAATATAATCGTATTAATACAATAATGAAATAAATTAAACATTAATATGAAAGAATACATTAATAAAATGTCAATTGTTACCTGTTACAACCTTTACATGTCTATATTTCCTTGGATTGAATTAATATTTTAGAAGAGGCTCAACATGATTCATTGAATTATAAATATTGTTTTGTTAAGATTACATGGATGAGAAAAGAAGAGAAAGAAATTTCAACAACAACATGGAAGCCAAAAGGTTTCATTTATTGACAATAAAAAAAGGGAGGAATCTCCACAGGTTATACAATATGACAGATACATGATGGTGTATTCAATTTCATAGGAGTATTCAATTTTAGAATAAATTATAACATTTTCTTAGTGATACCACCATCCTAGATAGGTTATAAACCTAATAGTTACATATATTAGGAGCATATAAGAGTGTACTCTCCCATGCTAGGTCAAAGGGAATGATTGTTAGTGCGTCTGCATCAGACATTGGGCCCAACCCTGCTTGGACCTTGACCACTTATGCCTCTCTAAGGACCCCATACAATATCTAAGGTCCCATTGAAGGTATGCAAGTAATGTATTTCTAAGTTTTAGATAGGGACTGAGGAGAACCTACATAATTAGATAGGCCATGATTATACTGGTTCACTTATCTCTTGATATACTAGTTCTTTAGTGTGATTATCCATACCCCCTCCCCTCCCTCCCCTCCCTAAGACAGCCCCCCTGGATATCCCCCACTCTACCCCTGGACACCCCCCCACCACCACCACCACTACTTCACCTGCAGCTCCCTCCTCCTGGACAACCCCCCCCCCCTCCCCCTACAGCCCCCTCCCTTTCCCTGGACAGCCCCCTTCACACACCCTAGACACCCCCCCCCCTCTTGGACACCCCCCCTCCCTCCTCTCACTAAGACATCCCCCCTGGACAGACCCCTACCTATCCCTGGACACCCCCCACCACCACCACCACCACTCCACCTACAGCCCCCCTCCCTTCTCCTGGAAACCCCCCCCCCCCTCCTCCCCCCTGTAGCCCCCTCCCTAAGCCCCCTTCCCACCCCTAGGACACCCCCCCCCCTCCTGGACACCACCCCACTCCTGTACACCCCCCCCCCCACTTCTAGACACCCCCTCCTTCCTGGAAACCCCCCCCCCACCCTCCCACCTAGACACCCCCTCCCTCCTAGACACCCCCTCCCTCCTAGTTCTTTAGTGTGATTAGCCAGACCCTCCCCCCCTCCCACCCCTCCTTGAGATAGCCCCCCTGGAAAGACCCCTCCCTACCCCTAGACAACACCCCCCCCCCCCCCCCACACACACACACCACTCCACCTGCATCCCCCTCCCTCCCCATGGGAAACCACCCCTCCCTCCCCCTACAGCCCCCTCCCTTTCCCTGGACAGCCTCCCCCCCCCCACCACCACCACTCCCACTACAGCACCCCCTCCCTTTCCCTGGGCAACCCCCCCTCCCCCTCCCACCCCCTAGAAATAAAGTATCATGAAATTAAAATAAAGTATCAGACAATCGTAAAATGATGTTAGTACGAATGGATGAATCCAATAAATACCCATTAATAACCTTCTTTATCCAACTATATTTTCATCATCTATTTGATAATGGAATAAATATTATTCATACACCATAATTCACTAATATGAATTATAAAATCATATATAATTTTAGAAATATCATAAGTGTACAAAATTTAAAATCCTACACGGTTTTGAATATTTATCAGTCCATAATCATAGACAAATAATCAAACTCCACCCAACTCCATCGTCTTTTTTTCATGTACCTAACTTCTTCCATGGCATTGGGTATAACGAGAGCTAGAACAATGGGTAG
Organism: Viscum album; assembly: GCA_963277665.1. Lineage (NCBI taxonomy): Eukaryota > Viridiplantae > Streptophyta > Magnoliopsida > Santalales > Viscaceae > Viscum > Viscum album. The sequence continues at coordinate 187,851,400 of OY728156.1, read as the reverse complement.
ATAATGGATTTTCTAAGGTTATAAAGAGACATGAATATCATTAGAGAAATTTATTGGTATCCAAACCAAACATGAATAAACTTTCATACCTCCTCTCAATTGAATAAGATATTAAAAATTAGAAAAATTGATTAGAGTACTTAGTGTCCTCCCCTGGGAATTCATGAACTTTAATTAGTACTCTAATTTCATGATTTTGAAGAGATACGTTTCAACAAATCAAGGGAAAACACCAAACAAATAATATATTGGAGGAATAGGAATGAAATTTCATGTAACATTAACAAAAATATAATTTAAAAATACATAAAGTAGAAACATAGAGATCCTATGACATAACCAGAAGATTCCAATCCTATGTAAAGTGGGACAAGGGATATATATATATATAAGTAGCGGGGATACATCTTCTAGAATTTAGTTTTTAGTAAAAAATATATCATTCCATAGATTTCATCCACATGCCAGGATTGAGGGTAAAAATTGATTTAGTTGAGAGTGTCCTCACAACTCTTCTAGATCAGAAATTATTCATTCCATCAAACTCATATATCATTAGTAATTTTTCCAGCAGATGTATTCTACTACAACTTTGGTGTAGAGAAAAAGTGTGTTTCTTATAAATACAATGTGATAAAGTTAAATGATGCATATATTGGGTCTTTATGAAATTAAATAACATATATTGGGCCTCAAATTGAACTGGAATGTAATTCTTGGGCCTTTTCATAGGCTAGGAATTGGTTTGGTTGGTTGGAACTTTTGATGACTCACTACGAACCCACTTTAGGCTACTCTAGAAGTGATCTACCCGTTGTATATTATTAGTATTGAATGGAATTGAATGGATCTCTACCTAGACACCCCCTCCCTCCTGGGAACCCCCTCCCTTCTTGACACACCCCTCCCTCCCCTCCTGGACACCCAACTCATAGACACCCTCTGGACACCCCCTCCCTTTTGGACACCCCCCCACCCCACCCACCCACTCGTGGACACCCCCTGGACACCCCCCTTCCCTCCTAGACACACCCTCCTTCCTGGACACCCCCCACCCACCTAGAGATCCCCCTCCTACCTGGAGACCCCCTCCCTCTTGGACATTCCTCCCTCTTGGACACCTCCCTCCCCTCCTAGACACCCCCACCCCCCCCCCCTCCCACCCAACTCCTAAACACCCCCCACCCACCCTCACACATGAACACCCCCTCCCTTCTGGACACCCCCTCCCTTCTGGACACCCCCCACCCCTGGACACCCCCCCCCCTCCCTCCTGGCCACCCCCATCCTTCTTAGACACCCCCCACCCACCTAGATAACCCCATCCCTCCTGGAAACCCCCTCCCTCTTGGACACCTCCCTCCCCTCCTGAACACCCCCAACCCCCCCCCCCCCCGCCACTCCTGGACACCCCCCACTCACCCTTGCACCTGGACACCCCCTCCCTCCTGGACACCCCCTCCCTTCTGGACACACCCTCTCCCTCCCCTTCTAAACACCCCACTCATGGACACCCCCCCTCCCTTTTGGATACCCCCCCCCCCACCTCTCTCCTAGAACCCCCCCTCCTTCCTGGATACCCCCCACCCCCCCCCTCCCTTCTTGACACCCCCACCCACCCTCCCACCTGGAGACCCCCCTCCCTCATGGACACCCCCTCCCTCTTGGATAACTCCCCCCCCCCCTCCTGGACACCCCCCCCCCCCACCCCACTCCTGGACACCCCCACCCACATATAAGGGAAACTAATTAGAAAATTGAAAATCCAAGATATTGGTTCCCATCAAGCTTTTAAGATGCTCGTGAGTGGACTGAATGACTATGAATTGGTCGACTTCTACATTATAGACCATTGTAGTCCAATGAACTATAGACTCCTTAGCTTCAATTATTGAATTCATTTGCATCATAAAAAAGATAAAATTTCAATTAATTATGAAAATTGAGAATTTTGGGTTAAAATGGACTTGAGTAAGAAAGGGGAACATGACTAATTAAAAATATCATATTAAGTGCGTGACTTGTTCAAAGTCATGTGATCACATGGCCATAATAAGATCATGTGATCAAATGAACCTGGGAGATTTATACGATTACACGAACCTTGAAGCTTTATGAGATCATGTAAATAAGACAGGAATACACGAATCATGGTTCAAGTGAATTACCTTAATTGATTATGTGATTTGTTTATGTGATTTGATCATGTGATGAGATCACACGATCAGTTCACATGAATCATTCATAAAAAGAAGCTTATATGACATGATCACATGAAGAGGCTTATGTGAAGTAGAGAAAGAACCTAATATTTCTCGTAGTGCTATGAAATATTGAGTCATTGGTGAAATAGATTTCCCATTACCTCTATGATTGAGCAGACACAGCGTTTTTTCTCTTCCTACAAAGTCATGTCACATGGATAGAAATCTTCTAAAATAAATGAACCCTGCAAGGAATAATGAAAATCAATTCAAAATTTCATTATATAATTTTTTGTTAAAATAGACATATTATATCGTAACATTACCTTTACATATTTCCAAATGGTTTATTTGGTCCATATAAAATCTAATAACAAAATTAAGGATTCTTGAATGATGATATCATAGAGAAGGAAGAGAAGGAAAAGTGAACGCTGAATAATGGTATCATAGAGATGGTGTCGGATGAGAGCATCATGGGGTCGCTGGATCAGAAATTCAAATCAGATGTTATGCTAAGTAGTATTTAACCAATAGTAGTGAAGACTCATTAGTTTTGTTATTAAATTTGTGAGTGTTACACAACCAATATTCTTCCAACGCACTACATCAGTAGAAATAGCCACATAAGAGTCTATCATTAAGTTATTATTTACTAGAAAGACATAACATTTCAAAAACCATTATTTATAACATAAGGATATAAAACATAATAAAGGGTTATCATATATGCTCAATAAGTGTAAACAATGGAGATATCATTGATCATATAAGGATAACATAAGTAGTAGGAATTCACCTTCATCCAATTTTTGTACAATATTCCATCAGGTATGTTGCCCATTCGTTTCTAAACACATCTATATCATCTTGTGAATATGATTTTTTACGATATTCATGGTAGTACTAAATGAATATAAATACATGAAGGATTAATAAATATTTTAAATGAACTTTTAATTATTTTTGAAAATACCTCTTCAGGGATTCTAGTTTGTTGATGAAATATGATCTCTTTCATAAATTTATAAACATAATAACCACATTCCTTTCAATTTTATTGTTTTGGACACTGCAAAAACATCGAGAAAAATAAGTAATTTGTTTTGATATGTGTTTGGATAGTGAGATGTTATTATATATATCAGGATACTTTTCCATTTGTAGATCTTGTAGGTATTCTTATCTTTAGGCCCTAGATTCATTCCATGAAGTAGGTGATATTGATTCACCACCATATCATTATAGAATCCTCATTAAAATATAATATAAATTATATAACTAGATGTTTAGTTCTAAAATGTTGGATCTAGTGTATTACAAATTAACAAACACCATAATGCATGGTCAATTTGTTGCATATCCATGCAGTGAATATAGAAAATAAATATTTGGAGTATCCAAATTGACTGCAATCAGCAACCAATGCTGCCTAAAAACAAAAAAAAGGAATAAGTAATGAAAGAAATGAAAATATAGTTGATATGATTAAATTATAGAGTTTTACCCTTGAATCATTGGTATTAAAAGGAGTCTGTCATCAGTAATTTTTTTTTCAAATGATTTGAGCAGGGATGATATTATTGCAACCACTTTATCAGAATCTATTTCTTCTTTTTAAGAGGTGATGTGAGGACTAATGAGTCCAAATTTTTGTTCATGGGAAAATACCTTCAATTTTTTTCATATATATGCCTGGAAAAAATATGAAATGTATTTAGTCATAATTGTCATAGTATATTAGCTTTTGTAAAATCAAATCATGAAAATATACTTCATGTATACATTTAAAACTGAGGTGCCTAGACATTCATAATTGAGGATTTAATTTACATTTTCAGTAGTAATGAAATCCGATTTTTCCTCTCTATACATATTTTTTTCAAAATCAACTTTGTGAGTATTGTCATCTATCAACTTTGTATCCACATGATCCTGCAATGATATTAACCATGGATATAGAATGGGCGGGGTGAAGTTTCTCTCAGTATACCATTTCAAACAATTGGTTTATCCTTGAGATAATTTTAAGCTGATATTTCATTTCACCCCCTTATATTTGTCATTCTGTAATAACATTCATCGGTTCAAACATTTTTCATTAAATGTTAAAGGTATAGCTTGAAAAATAAATTGGAAATGGATACCACCTTGTTGAAATGTTTTTTTACAAGAATTGATGGCCATGTGATGAATGTTCCAACATCTTGTTCAACTGTATGAATATTTTCATCGTCATTTGGAATAGGTAACTCCACACTCATCTCATTAGCTACGTTAATTAACACACTTACATGATCTGTTAGAAGTTGTCTATTGTGTAGCATGTTGTTCTGCGTATTGAACATTGTAGCCCTCACTACAAGGTTATAGGTGGGAGTTGATAGATATAAATCACATTCATTTTCACCCTATAGAATATTAGTACAGGAAAGGTATCAGTGTCTATGTGATTCACATTTCACATAAACAATTATTAAAACATTGATTACCTTAGCTAAGTCAGGTTTTTTAGGGGAATGGCTCGCCTCAAAGCTGGTGGGGGTGGGGCGGGATCTTCACTCATGGGTTTTTGTTGAGTTATTTCTTCTCTTTATCTCTACCCCATCAAACTTATTATCATCTCTCTCTGGTATTGTAATTCTTCTTGAAAAATATCTAATTTTTCTTGAATCTTTTTCATTTCCTCAGTTTGATCATCCGCTTGTTTTAATTTCTGAAAATATGTTCGGGGTGTCACCCCAAAACCCGCACCTCTGACATGGCCATACTGTTCTAGCTACTTCAAGTCCACTAAAAGTATTTCTGCATCTGGTGTGGGTGTTTTTGATTCCTGTGACTATGTTAGATATAAAATATAGGAAAATAAGTAGTAATTTTTATGTAATAGAGATTTAAATTAAATCAAATTTATATTATGTCATACTTACACATGTTTCCCACACTTTTTGTGTGTTTTCATCTATTATTATCCCCTATTTATTTACACGAGCCTCCTTCCATAGAACATGGCATGGGATGGATATGGATTTTGATTTCGATTAATCAATCTGCATATAAACAGATAAACATGGTTATGGTGTTGTTTTATGTCACATAAAAGTATAATGGTATATTTAAAAGATGTAACAATTTTTTCTCAAGTGAAGCGTACCCCATCCTTACTTTATGGTAGGGGTACGTTGGTTTTGTGGCAAGTTCTTTATTTTCATCACTCATTTTTTGTTTCATAAATAAAAAACTGTCAATCAAAGTGATGAATACAAGCAATGTCAAATAATGTATTACCACACACAATGTACCTGAAAAGTTTTATCCGCATGATGGTTTCTAAATGCATCCCACACTCCTTGGGATACCAGGTGTGCATAAAGAGGAGGTGGGTGTGTATTTATTTTCCCTTCAGCATCTTTAAGATGTTATTTTGTTAAAATTGTGTGGAAGCCTCTATGAATCCTTCTTAAAACTCTTAATACATATTCCTTGCGTGAGGCATCTACTATAATTCACTCTATAATGGATACTAAAGAGTAAGTCAATGTTTTAGTATATTATTTTATTTTAATAAATTAAAAAAATGATATCATGATATTATCATAATCTCTTCCCACATTAGTGTCTTAAGACCGGTGACAACATGGTGCCACGATTTTACATCAATAGGCACGCATTTCTGAGTGACGATTCCAATTTAGCTACTAAAGATGGATTTGTTAGGGTTAACATGTTGGACTCACTTATTCCATCCCACCTAAAATTTGATGTCTTTTTCTTTTGCCTTAAGGATTTTGGCTAACACATTCAAACTACAGAGCACTTGTTTTTTTACGTTGTCAGGGTTTCATTTCCTACCATTTCCTCAGAAGAGTCATCATTATGTTCCTCTAGAGTGTTAGCATCGGTACTGGGACCAGCAGTAATAGTTTGAGAAACCCGTTGTACCTCAACACTGGGACCAGCAGCAACAGTTTGACAAACCTGTTGTTGCTCTGCACTGGGACTAGCAGCAGCAGGTTGAGAGGCCTGTTGTGCCTCTGAATTGGGTGCATCAGCAGGTATAGAAGTCATTATCTATAGAAGTGGTTTAATATTTAATTTAGATTACATAAAAGTAGAAGTGAATAGATAATAACATAATGTAACACAATGTATTTTATAATAAACAAATAACTTGATTATTGAACTCTCTTTTTTTAAGTCTGAAGAGATTTGACCCCTCTATCGACTATGTAAATCCTTTCATTGTGGACTCCTCTGATATACAAAAATTCGTCTACATTAGGACCATTGTGAAATTATTGTGAAGTATCTATGAAAGGTCCATCCTCCGTTGAACTTTTATCTGACCCTTCAGTTTTTTTGGTTGATAACATAACAACTGACCAGTTTCAGTTTGTGGGGTCTGGAATATAAAATACTTGTACTGCCTATGATTCCATTATAAATGGTTCATCTTTCTCCCCTTTCTTACTAAAATCAACTTACATGAATCCCAATTAATCTATTTTAACATCACTCCTGTTATCAATCCACTTTCATTGAAAAATCATCACTTTGACTTTTGTATAATCCAACTCCCAATTTGTTTGATGATGCCAAAGTTTGACATATTCGCATAAATTGGATTTCTGTCCTTGGCACCTAAAACATGCATCACTTCATCCAAAATTGTAACCCCACTATTCTTCATGGTACTTTATTCATCATGTTCATTAGTATAGAATGTATAACCATTAATTGGATAAGCATTGTAAGATAATACATACACACTTGCTCCTTCGGTTAGCCATCTAAGTCATTCTGAAATTGAGTATGGATTTTCATTTAACTCCTTAAAAATATAGTCCCAAATCCATACTATAAACTATTGATTATGTGTATCTAATATCTATTTTTCAGCCCTAGATGGATTCAAATGCCTAATAATTTCTTTTTGGGTCTGAACATATAGTTCAACGTCGAAATCGTTATGAAAAACGTAAAGGAGGACCTGATTCTGATCTGTACTATTGATTGTGACAACCTCTCTTCCAGAAATTCCTTCACCCTCAAGCCACCCAATGTGATGAGATTTTGGTAGGCCAATGTTTTCCACACCAGACTGGTATTCAGTATAGAATTCAACAGCTTCCTCAATAATATATTGCTCTGCAATACAACCCTCTGGCTAACTTTGATTTTTGACATACCCTTTCAAAATATTCATATACCGTTCAATGGGGTGCATCCATCTATAATGTACAGGACTACATAGTTTAATCTCTCTCACCAAATGAACCATAAAATGAACCATCATATCGAATAATGTTGGTGGGAAGAACATTTCAAATTCACATAATATGACGGAAATTTATCTTTTCATAGTTGGCAATTTCACCGGGTCTATAACTTTGTTACATATAGCTTTGAAGAAGAAACAGAGCTTCGTTAATGTATGGTGGACATTCTTGGGAAAATCCAATATAAAGCTATAGGAATTAGATCTTGCATCAAAACATGGAAGTCATGTGATTTAAGACCCTTTAATTTTAAATCTCTCATTGACATGATGTTCTGGATATTTGATGAATACCCCTCTAGAACCTTTACATCATTCAAGAAGTTGCAAAACTGATATCTCTCCTTCCTAGAAAGAGCGTAAGCAGTAGGAGGAAGAAATGTTTGTTTTTCACCCTTCAATGGTTTCAACTCTTCTCGTATTCTCATCTCAACCATGTCCAATCTAGCCTTAATTCCATATTTTGTTTTTCTAGGTACATTTAGAAATGTACCGGTGACACTATCACATACATTTTTTTCAACATGCATAACATTAAGAAAATTTCTGACATACAGACAATTCCAGTATGGTAATTCAAAAAAAATGATCTCTTTTTCCAACTAGTTTTCATAAGGTTTTTTTAAAATAGTTTACCAAAAGTAGTGTCCACATCTATTACTTTCTCAAACAATTGATCAACTATTAGTGGATATGGTGATGTACATTATTTTGAACTTCTGTCGAATGATGTCATCCAAGATTGGTACTTATGTCGTCGGGGTAGAAATCAGTGATGTCTAAGAAACACAGTTTTCAATGAGTGTTTCAATCTAATTGATTGTGTACCTTGTTTGCAAACGGGACACCCTTGAGTTCTTTTAATGCTATATCCTGACAAATTTCCATAAGAAAAAAAGTCATTTATCATCTTATAAAACATGGATTTCAAAGTTAAATGTTCATTTTTGTAAGAATCATACAACGTAACACCTGAATCCCACAATAATTTCAAATCCTAGATCAATGGAGCCAAATAAACATCAATATCATTACCTGGTTGTTTTGGTCCTGATATAAGCATATATAACATAATGTATTTTTGTTTCATGCATAACTACGGTGGTAAGTTATAATTTACCAATATAACCAGCCATGTACTATGACTGCTACTTCGAAAACCAAAAGGATTCAGCCCATCTATAGATAAGGAAAGACGTTTCTCAACTCATTTCCAAATTCATGATACTCATAATAAATTCTCTTCCACTAAGGAGGGTATGCCAGGTGATGTATTTTCCCATCTTTAATTCTTGTATCTGCATGCCATGTCAATTGTCATGCAGTCACCTTACTTCCATATAGCCACCTAAACCTTGGAATGATTGGAAAGTACCATACAACTTTCTTAGAAATGGAATCATCTTTCTTGTATCGATAATTACCACACTTTGGGAATTCTTTAAGTGATTTTTGGTCCTTGCGAAAAAAATATATAGTCATTCGAGCAGGCATGTATTCTTTTAGAGATCATACCCATCAAGCGTACCATTCATTTGGCATCGTATGTTTGGCTCTAGAGCTCATTATCTTCTGGGATCATGTCATTAAGAATATCAAGTAGTTCCATAAAATTGGCGTCACTCCACCCATTTCCTGCTTTTAAATTATACAGCTTCATTAAGTCTGACAATGTTGTGTATTTAGTGCAACCAGCATACAATGGCATTTTTGCACAACTCTTTAACTTCTCAAACAATTTTGGGCAATCACGAATTTCATATTCAACTATCCTTATCATTTCCTCAATACGATCTTCATTGTCATTCACATTTTTAATCACATCCTCCATACAATCATCTTCATCATTCATGCTTTTAATCATATCATATGATCCATAAAACGTCGTGTTATCAGAGCCACTACCTATATTTCTTTTTCACCATGTTTATTCCAACATGTATAACTCTGATCTATTCCATGATAGATCAGGTGTTCTTCCAATTCCTCTGGACTAATTTGTCTTGAATAAAAATAGCATAAACACAGACAAAGGATTTGAGAAGGGTCACATGCATGATCTTTTTCAAACTTGATAAACTATTTCACGCCATCTTCATACTCTTTTGTCAAATGATTAGAATTCATCCATTAATTGTTCATATTCATCCTATTTGATATACTAATATTAATATTTAACAAAATAATTACACCAAATATGTTCAAAAAGTTATGATAATCCCTTGAACTAGAATGTTTTAGCATCCCACATGTGATCTATATGCATTGTTGTAAACTGTTTTTTTAGTGTTTCTCTAGAAACATAATGTCTCTAGTCAAGAACTATGGTACTAAACTAATATATGGTATGATTTTAAATAGATTGATTTCAGGTGTAAGGATTCATTACATGTGTTGTTATGTTTATTTGACTAGGGTGTCTATAAAGTGTCTCATCGAGTCCTCTAGTGAAGTGGTTTTCTAGGATTCAGTGGAATTGCACTAGTAACAAAGTGGTGGTACCATTGAAATGGGTAAAGTTTTGATTGATATTAAATAGTGAAAGAACTAAAACATGGGAAAAATGTCATATCAATCATGCCAACAACCGAAACACCATACAGACACATAATCGTGCTCACAATCGCAACACCATACAAACCAAACAATCACAATTTCAAATTTTACAAAGCATACATTATTCAATTCTGTTTGTTAATTTAGGGGTTATAAAAAAAGTTTTATAATCATGGGGAATTCATTAATTAGTCAAGTATATGTAAATTACCAATTTTTATATTTAAATGTTCAACAGGAACCAACCAACATGCAATCCATTTAGTGCGCAAACAAGGACCACCAACGGACAAGATTTTCAGCGGGGCATTTAGCCCATACATTTCACATTATAACCATCAATATAAAATAGTAATAACATGAAAACAAGAGGAAACCAATGAGTAAGAGTAAAAAACTCACCACGAAGGTGTCGTTCAGCGTGCGGTAGAGGTGCATTCGCAGTAGAGGAGAGGCGTGCGGCAGAGGATATTTCCAACTGAAAAGAAAACATAAAATGAGAAATCATATGTTATACCTATCCAAAATAGTTCCAATGATATTTAGGAATGGGAAATGTTTGGTTAAGTAATTTTATTGGTAAATAGTGGGATTTTATTTTCCATCTATGATATCTGCTTCCTGTTTATTTATTTTTTGTGTATCTACTATTTTTCAATATGTTCAACTTATAAATAGTACATGTCTGCTTTTTAAGAGAAATATCATTTTAAATTTACTCTAATTTAGGGTTAAAATATTCCACATTAATTGTATCTTTTTTTCTAGGGGATTGTTGTTATCCCTTAGGGATCATGAACTCCTCTTAGGTTAGTGGAAATTTAGGTCAGTTGTTGGTTATGATACCAGTCTGGGTCATATCATTACATTTCCAATTGTAATTTACCCATGTCCATTTAAATATAGGGTTTTAGGGGGGCACTAATATATATTATTTTGAGGGGGGTATGGGTTGTAGGGGTGTGGGGGAGGGGTGTGGGCTGTCCAGGGGTAATATTTCCACTATAAAATGACCATTAGGGATCCTAAAGAGTGAATTATGAGAGGGGAAGATTATGGGGAAGAGGGGTTTGGGTGATGGGGTCAAATGGAAAATAAGTAATAGGGGAACATCATTAAAAAGACTAAAAAAATCTCTTTTCATTTCAATAATAGGGTACATTATGGTGTAGCCTAAGGGTCTATTGCATAGTGCACCCTATGATGTCACATTGTTAAATTACCACAAGGTATACACCGCAACACTCATCCCCTAGGCAGAACCATTAAATCTTGATCATGAATTGTGATGTGACTATATGTCTCATGGAATAACATTCACCCCCAAAAAAATATATGGAGGTCATAACATAGCCAACCTTCTACATGATTCAAACCATTAACATAAGTCGGATCCCATAGATAAACTCACATACATAAAGGAGGACCTAAAGAGGAATAACCAATATAACCTTCAACACAATCACAACCACTAAAATAATTTATTTCTTATGGAAAACCACATATACCCCATGATGTATAGCCAAACATAAACTTTAAAAAAATTGAAAGAATGTTCAACTTGGTGGAGTATCTCTACATTGCAATCCCAAGGACTCTAGGCCTCATCCTCATTATAGATATATAATAACAATTAAGATATAATGAACAAGCATGGAAGATAAGACTCATCCTAGATCTTAGTCAATGATTGATACCTAGCATCGAGCAAGAGGCTATTACATAAGAAGCTCATACATGACACATCCTAAGCAGCCTCACTAAACGTATCCATCATTAGCATATCCTATAGTTAAAAATATATCATGACAATCCCAATACCTATAGGTAACAATATATCGACAAGAAATCTCTTTATTCATATTTAGTTACCAATCTACACCACCCCATGTGTGGATTTCCCTACCCTTAAGGTCATAAGGAATCCACATTATCATTTCCACTAAAATCATAATCAACCCCACTCCATGTATTGTACCTATAAGGGTTATAAGGGAGATTTCACAATTTCATATAGCCATGATAAATATTTTCTATGGGATAATCAATATAAACCATGTACTCAACATGATATGAGATTTAAAATAATCCTTGATATATCTCACACAAAAACCTACCCACTAGTTATTCCAGCACTAGTACCCACCAAGGCATCCCCCCAATCGAATGGTCAAGGGATAAATATATTAGGAGAACACAAATACCATGGGACATGAGATTATATCTCTTTACCTTCCATGATATAATGATCACTCTCTAATATATTATCTCACTCGTTCTATTGGTCCACCCTCCAAATATTATAGACATACTATACAATGGTTTACACATATTCATATCAATACCGAGTCTCCTAAGAGTCCTAAGACATCGAACAAGTTGGTTAAAAATGAATAAATTCAATGCATCAAGAATCATCCAAATTGAATACATTTATAAATAAATGATCACCCAATCTCAAATTTCCTAGAAAGAAACATCACCTTTCTCTATCACAATAAAACCACATGTATAGAGAAACACCCTTTAGTTAGAACAAAACAAAAATGGGAATAATTTGATCATAAGGATTTTATAAAAAACCATTTTTCATAATGTCCCAAATGAACAAAAAAACATTTTAAAGATGTGAATCCAAATAAAATGATTTAAAATATCTTCCAAATCAACTCTTAAGACTAATATTATGAATATAATTTTATAAAACCACATGGGATCCAAAAATCCCAAATAATAACATTTTTAATAGTGAAAGTCTATCAAAATTATTACAATATAACTCATATGGGTTAACACACCCTTGTAAAATCTAACAACCCCTTTAGGACACTTCAAGAACATTACACACCCCAAACACATTATTTAGAAATAAATAGGTGTAAAACTCCCATTTAAAAACCTTTATATAGTACTGGATTTGAATTTTTAAAATATTTTCATTCTTTTAAGGCCACTTGGGAATTTTTCTATACAATTTGTACTTAATATGTTCCATAACAAGGCTTAAAAACCTCCTAGAAATCAACATTATTCTATCATATGGCACATACATATAAAAAAGATGGATGATTCTTACTTAAATGGAAACTAGTAAACCAAGCCACAATATTTCCTTATAAACCATTAAGGGTTACCAAGTAGTGGGGACCGCAGCGGAGGAGGGATCGCGGTGAAGGAGGGATCGCAGAAGAGGTTGCAGCGGCGGAGCCAGCAGCGGTGGAGGCAGTGGCAGCGGAGGTAGTGGCGGAAAAGGAAGAGGAGGACGATCGCAGTGGAGGAGGAGGAAAAGGAAGTAGTGAGCTTCCACGAAGGCTTGAACACGTGCGAGAGAGGAGGGGCCTGTTAGGGTTCTTTTATAAAAACCGATGTAACCTTTATCAGCGCTAGTTAAAAGCACTGATAAAGGTATGTTTTATCAGTGCTAAAATAAAAAGATTTGATAAAACATACCTTTATCAGCGCTAAAATTATATCTCAAATAAATAGGAATTTTATCAGCACTTTTTTACCGTTAATAAATGTCTATATTTATCAGCGCTAAAAAAAACGCTGATAAAACAACTATTTATCAGTGCTCAAATTATAGCGTTGATAAATACTTATTTTATAAAAGTATATTTTTAATAATTTATTTTATATTCTTATATATTTATTTAAAATGATATATAGGATAAATATTTATTTATTTATTTATAATTATAACTATAAATAGTATATATTTATAAATATTGGTATATAATTATTAATATATATTAATAAAATTATAATTACAAATGTATTTGAAAAGTATTTATATATATCATTAAAAATATAATAAAATATATTTATTATTTAAATATATTTAATGTAATTTTATAAGTATATTTTTTAGAACATATATAGTTAATATGGGTAACATTATGAATTAATCAATATATACAACATCATGTAATATACAAATGAACATCCATGCATACATAACATATACACATATATTCATTGACCAAATTCATTGGAAAACACATATATATTCAATAATTTTAATTATAAATATATATATTAAAAATTATTATATATTTATAAATATATTAAATATATTAAATATAACAAATATAATAAATTAATCTAATAAATCTCTAATAAATCTAATAAATCTAACAATCAAATAAATATATTTATTATTTAATGTAATTTATTATAATCTTATAATTATTTAATTATATATATATATTTATTTATTTAATTATAATATTAGAAATAATTTTTCAATTAAAACATTATATATATATATTTAAATTATTAAAAAATATATATTAAATATAAAAAATTGTTTTTTATTTAATTTATACAAATAAACATTATTTTTTAATATAAATATAATAATTTTATATAAATTAATAATAAAAACTTTTATCTACGCTAAAAAAAGCACTGATAAAGGCACACCCCTTTATCAGCGCTTTTTATTTAGTGCTAATAAAGGGAAGTGCTTCCCTTGCACTGTTTTGTGGTAGTGTAAAGAGTGATGATGGAAATTAAACATTGGTCAGAACAATGCCTGAATCATCCTCTTACACATTTAAATAAAACTAAAAGAAAATAACCATAACGTTTCACTCCTCTTTTGCTTCTAAGACATCCTGAGAAAGAATTTCCCTACTGATAGAATCAGCAACAACATTCCCCTTACCAGGGGTGTAGGTGATTCCAAAGTAAAACTCCTGGAGGTTCTCTACCCATCCCCTATGCCTAAGGTTTAGGTCCTTATAAGGGGATATATAGCTCAATATCTTGTGATCAAAAAATAATATGAACCTATCCCAAAAAACATAGGGTTACCAACACTTAAGAGCATGAATAACAGTAGTGAGATCCAAGTCATGAGTATGATAATTCTTCTCGTACGGCTGAAGACAATGAGAACCATATGCCACAACATGTTCATCCTGTATAAGAACACATCTCAAACCAACACCAAAAGAATCACAATATAATATATATACATTATCAGGTTCTAGAAAGATCAAAATATGAGACAATGTTAGACATCATTTTAACACTTCAAAATAGGCATGATGTTTAGCATACCATGAGAATTTTACCCCTTTCTTTGTAAGATAAGTCAATGGTGATTCTAGCTTTAGAAAATATTTTATGAAGCACAAATAATACACATTTAGGACTATTAATCTCTATATCTTTATGACATTATGTGTTTATTCCCATGATAAGATAATCTTCACCTTTTCATGATCAAATGAGAGACCATGTTTCAAAATCATGTTCCCCAAAAACATTACCTATCAAATCCAAAAAAAATCATTTTGATAACTTTTTATAAAGGAAGTGACTCATTGAGATCCCCAAAACTATATTTAGATGGTACTCAAAATCTTTTTTAGTTCATGAATAAACATGGATATCATTCATGAACATCATAATAAAGGTATCAAGATACTGGTAGAGTATCTGGTTTATCAAATCCATAAACATTTTAGGGGAATTGGATTATCCAAATGGTATTATAAGATGTTAATTGTGGTCATACCTGATCCTAAAAGTAGTCTTTGGGATATATAATTCCTTAACTTTTAGCTGATGATAACCTGACTGAAGATTGATATTTGAAAACCACTTTTCCTTATTTAACAAATTAAAGAATTTATTCATATGAGGATAAGGATACTTATTCTTAACCATTACTCAATTCAATTTTTGATAGTATATGCAAAGATAAAGAGAACCATAATCCTTCTTGACAAAGAGTATAGTGGATTCCCATAGTGAAATATTATGATGAACAAATCACTTCTTCAATAGGTTATACAACTATATCTTAAGATATTTAAACTTAATAGGTGTTATATGATAAAAGTTTATAGAAATCGGTTGTGTACCAAGTACCAGATCGATGGATAACTCTACCTCCCTATATGGAATAAGAATGTAGAATTCATCTAATAAGACCTCCAGAAAATCCCAAAAAACCAAGGTAAGATCATCATAAGAAGAAGAAACATCATCGAGCTCAATTTCAATAATACAAAATAGACTCTTAAGCTCTAAGTGAGAAGGTCCTACATGACTGGACATTGGTTCCCACTCTACCTAAAACACACAATAGATCACATAGGTGGAAAAGAATGAGACATGATGATGATAACAATAAATATCATCTCGATGAAAAACCATCTAATCCTCCCATTGATAACATTTAAAAGACCTAGTTCAAGAAATAAAAAATCCTAGACTAACTTTGTATTAGCTACCAAAAGAGTGCATGAAGGATAATGAAACCCCTACTCCTTCCTATTTCCAAGAGGAATTTCTAGCTCTATAATGTACAACATAAGCACTATAAAAAGTTTTAAAACATACAAAAAAGAGCTTATTTAAAATAGTGGGAGTTACTGATATCAAACAAAATTATTTTCTATAGAAGATGCAACAAAAATGGTACCTCTCACCATCACTAGACAAGCATCAACTCCCGTCAGAAAATCCTATATTGTGTGAAATTGATTCACTCTAGAGGCCTATGGTTGGGTCCCTATTAACTTCGAAGCTATTGAATATAACACATTATCCTTTGGATTTGATAATCCCTAGACTTGTTGAGGCATATATAGATATTGGAAAATTCTTTACAGATGACCTCAATAACCATATGCACTGCAATTCTTTGGATGTATAATGAAATTTTTTCATGAGTTCCCTATATTACCACACTGGTATCAATTTTAGGGTATATTTATAACCACTTTTGATAGAGTAGAAAAACTCTACCGGTGATAACAATATCCTTATCTCTTAAGACTATCATGAAACTTCTTATTCTTCTCATGTACGCCACTAAAACTTCTATGGGATGGAAGGGAAGATCTAAATAAATATATCTTTTCTATATACCTATCAACCACATAAAAATAGTTGGTAAGATTCAACATATATACATATTTTTTAATGTTAGTTCATAATCCTTGCAAGTATTTTTGATCCTTAACCTTATCATTCCTCACCTCCTCAAAAGAAAAATGAACCAACTTGGTAAAATGGTTGGTGTACTCTATCACTAAATGATCTCCCTTATAAAAATAGAGAAACTCAATAGAAATTTCCATCATAAATGATTCTTGGAAAAACTATTAAAATAAAAGGGTCTTGAATACTTTCCAATCAAAGACCATATGTTGATTCACCTGAACCATAGAGTCTCACCACATTCTTCTAGGACCCTCTAGCTAAAAAGTCATGAAATTCAACTTGATAGATTCAGGTGTCTCTAGAAAGATGAATACCTGGTCAATCTCTCTAGACATTTCTATACCTCCTAAGGTTCATTCTTACCCTTTAAAAATGGGGGATTTTGGAATAGGAAATCTTGTTCTTGATCCTTTTCTCCTCTAACTCTTGGTTTTACTTCACTACCTAGGTTATAAATAGGTAGTTCATTCTGTTCCATGACACAAATTTTCCTATATGATATCCATTAGGATATTTTAATTAAGAATAATATTCCCTTGAAGATTATTCCTTGTTTTACCCTATTGAGAAATCCCCATAAGACATCTCATATGCATGATTCAACAAACTAAAAATAGAATTAAATGATCTAACAATGAAACAATATTAGTTTAAAATCAAAAGAATATATGTGAAAACTGATATCTATATTAAAACCCAACATAATAGACACACAACCCAATATCTTATATATACTTAAGGATCATTGTGATGATATTTTTTCAGGAAATAACTCACAACATAACCATTAATTCATGATAATCCTTTCTCATATCTACCAACTTTTCAAGACTCTGAATAACCTATGATATGATAGAAGATTGTCATGACCCAACCCGAAGGATCCATCCAATTAGGCACCAAACCATAATATGAAAAGACGTAAAGGGAATTATTGATCCCCGCAGGCTGGAAAATAGCACCCAATCATCCAATGATAATCAGAGGGAATGATTTTACTAACCTAAAATTGGAGACATTTCATACATATAGAGAGAGATAACCAAAATGGAAATATTTTATAACCAAAATTCTAATAGAGATAGGGTTAAAACTAAGGAAACAAATAAAAATCAAGGTAAATTTAAAAAAAAAACAAACCAAAAAAGGAAACCCTAAATATCAATAGCTATGTCATGTGATACATGGGAAATATCCCATGGTCACATCATTGTCTTCCCATGACCAGATGACATGAAACCTCAACACCTCACTAGGGAACCTTAATAGTACCTGTATCAGATAAACAAGGTCTAAAAACCCTCAATGGAGTGTGCAGGGTGTTATTTAAATAGGCTCCCTAGGATTCCACCCAAGTGTTACATTAAAATTATCTATAAAATAATCCCAATATGATCAATATATTAAAAACATAGCATGATAAAAAAAATTCACATTTATATCAAAATCATGGTAAAACATTTCACCTTTTCACAGTTCTAAAACATATTCCATATTAAAAAGTCAAATCATGTTTAAAATAAACACTTTTACATTTTTAAAATAATTCATCATATATCATATCAAATTCAAAAAAAATATAGATCCAATGCATACTTTAGATCACCCCTAGTATAACATAGGTTTGGGATAACTAGGCCACTCATACCTAAATAATAAATTAAGACTAGTGTGTGATAAACAAGTCCCTAGAACAGAAGGGTATGGGGAATATAGGAACACCATATGATTAAACCCCCTATGGTGTTAGATAATCAATTCCCTAGAACAGATGGACTATGAAACCAAGTAACAACCCATAAGTAAGCCCACTATGAAAATAAGGATAATACCCAACACTAAGACCCCCTCCTAGGTACCCAAGTATCTTATGTGATGCATATGTCAAATTATTTTTCATTTCCAATGGATTAAAACATTTATAAACAATTTTCAAATAACCCTTTTTTCATCCAAAAAATTATTTGAAAACCAATTTCACAAACCATTTCATAGTTCTTCAAAAACCATATTTCCTTTACCAAAACAAGGAGTAAAACAATATTCTATAAAAAAAATTATGAATGCATAATAAGAATATCAAAGATCATGACAATAATGTCTTAAAAAATCATTTAGTAAACCTGGATCATATAAAATTCACTAATTATAGGCAAGAGATGAAACCACCTACTTCACACATGATTTTTCATGACAATGATAATGGTATCTATGTACTAAAGGGGAGGAAAAACATGAGAAAGTGAGAGAATTCCCTCTAATTATGAAAAAAGTATACCCAAAAATAACTATATACAAACTCTAGGAATAAACTTCATAGTAAGAAAAAAATTATGAGAACCAAATGATCCAGAAATAAATTCCAAAAGAAGATCATCCAAGGAAGAACAGACATACATGGTTCTTCTAAATATCATCTGATTCAAAACCCTAGATAGGGAAAGAAAAGGGATCACTTAATAAATGATAAATTTGAGTCAAAACATATTAAAATTCCCCTCCTAAATATCCTCCAAATTTATATAACAACATAAATGGTTCCACAAAAATGGGAAGCCAAATCAGTTATTTAGATTTCCCAAAGAAGGCGACACCACAATGTGGTGGGGGTTTTCCATGCCCATGGTGGCCTCAGTTTCACCTTACCTTTAACCTAACACACCCACCTCAATACGCCCTGGTCACAAGACCATGGGTGTTTTGGTATGTCCATTACCTACACCAAGCTTGTGGTAGGGGTTTATGGTCATGGTGGAGAGGGAGACCATCCACTAGTCCCACTTAGGGCCACACCCTTCTCAAGGCATGGAAGTTATGCCCATGGAACACAGACACATTCCATGGATGAAACAGCTTGGGGCATGCCATAGACTATCTAATTTTTCACTAGGAAAATAAAAAACACCCTTGAAACCCACCAAGACACACCCAAATCTTCCTAAAACTAAAAGGAAACACTCTAAATCTAAAAAATGATACTTCAAGTCAGGATTTTATAAGACCATTTTATGATATTATAATATTATATGATATGATATGTATCTTGTGAATATCATACCATATGATCTAAGCAATAATATAATATGAATCAATCATTTTAAAACTATATCCATCAATGCCCAACTTACACTTAAATCCCATAAATACTTCATAACAAACTTCATAAATCATTATAAATCCATCCAAAACTCTTTTTCATATGGTTTTATAAAACTTTATTCATTTTGGAACAAAAAAATTTTCCAAAACATAATCCTTATAAAAATACCTAATTTTGTAACCATACTAGTAGTATTGATAACAAATATAAAATCCCTATTTCATAGATGTAAGTAAAGAGCATCCTCTAGAAAAGTAGTGGTGCTACTGAAGCTACTAATGGTTATTTCCATAAAAAATACTCATATCTCATATAAGTATTTCCATATCAAGATATATCATATAAAACATATAATCTATTTTACCATGAAATTTAGTGACCACTATATGTGAAACAATGTAAATCTAGTATAAGTCATCTTGTTTTTTCTTGATTCTCTGAAAAATTCTAACCTAATAAATGAATTAACCACATGTAATTCATATATAAGATAAGAGCATCACATGAACCACATATAAGTAGTTGAAAACATCTCATGTGACTCAACTAAGCATGGATATACATTTACCTAGCTTAATTCAATTAAGGTCCATATGTCTTTACTCATCATATGAGTGAAAAATATCATCTTTATCATGATCTAACTGATGAAATGATTATTAATATACCCAACCAACCCCTGATTATATAATTTTTAATGAAATTCATAATAAAGGTATCAAATTATGAAGGTTATTATGCTAGGTATATCACTAACCTTAGGTAAGAATGATTTATTATAAGCATACATGCCTAAGTATATTGATGATTGTATGACATTCCATGAGATATACTTGGTGGTTTGGTCCAAATAATATGTCTATATTTATTATCTCATGAGTCGACTACTCATGTCAATCTCAACATATCATCGCAACCCATATTACTCCATGATTATTATCAATTATGTATAACTTAAATTCATACTTTGATATTATCATTCCACTATTCATGTAAAGTAAATTATAGAACACATGGATGAATAATAAATGGTTATTTCTTTAATTATAGATACATTATTCATTATACAACTATTATATAAATATCTTAAGTATCATATATCAAAAGACTTTACATGACCCTCATGTTTTTATTTTGATTATGATTTCATCAATAGATCTACTACATTTTCATATGTAGCCACCCAATAGGTCCTAACATCACCCCTATCAATGATATCTCATATAATATGGTATTTGTGAAGGATATATTATTGCCCTGAGTGGGATAGAAAGAGAGGATGTGAATTTCCTTTTAAAAATTAAAACTATGAAAATATAATATTTTCAAAGATTAAATAAATCAAAAATAATAATTAAATAATATATTTAATAAAATGATATATATTTAAAAAAAATAGAAGAAATATGAAATTGAAGATTTATAATTCTCAATAATATTGATAAGCATATCAAAATTATAAGCTTAGTGTAAATGATATTTCAATTAAATGAGTAAATTTTTTATATAAATTAATATATCAAAATGATTAAAAATATATATATATTTAATGATTAAATGATTAATTGAATGATATAGATTAAAAATTAAAATATATGAAAATAAAATATAAGACAAGGTGTGCAATTTTATAGGTAGTTTTTAAATAACTCAATTATGAGCACTTATATCTCCCCCCCCCAATTATTATAGAAGATTTATATTAATTCCCTTGACTATAGTGGTATCTAAGAAAAAAAATAATCCATTGATTTTTAAATTATTTATGAAAGAAACTAGATACAATTAATCCTTGGTTTTTATTGGTTTTAGTAATAAACCCTAAGAAGAAGAAATACCTTTCTTTTTAATGGTTTTGGAAAGAAACCCAAAAATCCCTCACTTTAGTGGTTATGAACACCCAATAGAAGAAGGAATAAAAGAAGAGGTTTATTAGGAACAAATCCATTGAAGATTATTCTCTAATATCTAAATATAATAATATATATAGATATAAATATAGGACAATAGATAGATTTAAAATGAGAGCACTATTTTGATTGTAATTGAGAGCAAAAACATAACTAGGAGAAATTTCGTATCACTGAAGTTGATTGTTAAGAATTGTTAATACCAATACTTATTATGTGACTATTTATAGGCTATAGTGATATAAATATTGAGTGGTAGGTGTTAATGGGTCAAGGAATCCATTAAAGATCACCATCAATGTATCCTTTTAATTTATAACTCGATGCCATCGGGTAGTTTCTCTCTTCCATCAGTTAGACAATGGAACACCTGGAATAGCCCATTTTTTCTAGACCTCACTAAATATCTAGAGAGATATACTAGGTAGCTTGTGGGATATTTCTTCTTGGGTGGTTCTATCTAGTGTTACTAGAAATCTAATGACACTCCATCAGTTGGCTAGTGGTAAAATGTTTGTGGGACTTTCTCTTGGTTTTCCACATTCAATTTAAAGCCTTTATTTGGTCTATTGATTCCCTAGTATGATATATAAACATAAGGAGTAAAATATAATCAAATGGAAATGTTAGAAATATAATTATTTTTTATGATCACTAAAACAATCTAAGAGAGTGAGGTAAAGAAATCTCCCTCTTTTTGATGATAACAAACATTTGAAATAAAATAAGAATAAACTAGCATATGAAATGATTTATTTCAAAAGAAGACATCCAAGGTATTTTCAAAAATAGTTTCAATATTGAAAAATTAAATTCAAATGGGATGTTAAAAATATTTTCAAATTTTAAATTTCATAAGTTGAAACGTGCCTTTGAACCCATAATTCTCCCCCTTTTTATTATAAAAACAACTCATAAAAAAGGTTAGATAGAAAAAAAATGAAATTATATCCACCTTAAGAAAATATATTTAAATAAGAGTTGAGAAATTAAATACTCTATGAAATTTAAAAATATTAAGGGTAAATAGAGATTTCAAGAGGTTAAGAGACAAAAATAATATGAATATTTCATTAACCATCATTAATGTTCCTTCAAGAGAGAAAAAAACTGATTTTAAAATATTTAAATAGAAAATATATTTTGAATTTATAAAATCTTTCAATTTTTTAAAAATATAATTTAAAACATTCCCATTCCATGTTCTCAAAGTATCAAAAAAATATTTGAAACTTGAAAATAAATCTGAAACTTTAAAGAATAAAATAGATTTTCAATAAGAGTGGATTTTTTTATCAAAATGGTTGTATCCTCAAGGAGAATTTTAGTAATTATAAAATGGTTTTATACCCCTCAATTAGTGTATTAAAAATAAAAGTATCCATGAAATAATTATATTTTAAAGGAAAATTAAAAACATAAATCATTTTAAGATTAATAAAAAAAATCCATCATTATGGTCTGTAAAGTTTGTGCGAATTATTCAAAGAATATTTCCCAAGAGTGTCAAACCAGGTGTGTAGTAAAGGCCAACTTTTCATGAATAGGGTGAAGATAGGGTTCAAAACCCAACCATAACTTTTTAAGGTAATTAACTCTAATTGAATATACTCTAGAACCACATCGCCCTATTTTCATCTAGATAGAAACTTTTTCTAGGAAGATCACACTCACTTTGATTTACTAAAATTAATTTTTTTCAATTTAAAAAACACTACTATTTTCAAAAAGAAAAATTTTAAGAGATTAAAACATTTGAAACAACTCAAGATTTACATAGTTAAAGAATAATGGTCATAATAAAAACATTCCTAACTCCCCTTAATAAAATCAAAATGATCTAAAATAAGTGGTTAAGTAAAGATGTCATCCAATTGAAGATTAGTGAAAAAAATTCCAATACAATATCACCATTTTTTTAATTGGTCACTCAAAACGTTGTGTCTAATGTCAATGTGTTTAGTGTGATATTATGTAATGGTATTCCAATATATGTTAATTTCACTAGTGTTGTAACACTTAAAATTAATGTGCTCATAAGAAATCCTATAATCTAAGAGAGTGTTTTTCATCCAGATAATTTTGGAGCAACAATTCTCTTCAGATATATATTCCACTTTGTACATAAAAAGAGAAACATAATTCTACTTATTACTACTCTAAGAGACTATGTATTTTTTTACGTAGGTAATAATTCACACTTGTACTTTTATTATCTAATTGACATCCACCAAAATCAGCATGAGAAAAACTTGAAAGTTCAAAAGAAGTATATTTTGTATAAAATAAATAATTATTTTTAGAAAATTTAAAATATATAAAAATAATTTTGAAAGATTTTAAATTTTATTATTTAGGATTTTCTTGAAAAAATCATAAAGAAAAACACTAAACATGATTTATGACTGGGTTGTGGTAAGGTAAAGAAGAATTTCAATCATACCTCTATAAATATTTTTTTAAATCAATTTACCATATTCATCTAATGTTGTCTTACAAGTATTATTCAATGATGTACTTATTTCCATTTAATTATCCATTAAAAAATGATTTAAAAGTTCATTTGTGTATTTTCATTGATTTATAAAAGTTCTATCTTTATTTTGAGAAATTTTAAAGCCAAGAAAAAATATTTAACTTAACTATAAAACTCATTTTAAACTCTTCTCATTAAATTAAAAAATTAATTGAAAAGAGATTATTTTATGGAACTAAAAATAATTTCATCGACATAAATTTGAACAGTTAGTAAATCATTTGAAAAATATTTTAATAATAAATTTGAATCAAAATTTTCCATTTTAAAATATTTTTCTAATAAAAAATTGGATATCTATCCCTAACAAGCTCTAGAGGCTTGTTTTAATCCTTGAAGATACTTTGTTAACTTAAAAAAAATATTTGGGTATTTTTAATCTTTAAAACCATAAGTTTTTTCAAAAAAAATCCTTTTCAAAAATAAAACAATTGAAAAAATAACTTTTAACATCCATTTTAAAAAAATTAAAATTTAAGTGGGTGAAAAATGACAATGAGATTCTAATGGATTCAAGATTTTTTATGGGGGGAAATATCTCACCATAATCAATTTCTTATTCTTGATTATACTATTTAGTAATGAGTCTATCATTGTTATGAAGGATGTTACCTTTCTCTCCTAATGAATTTCTAAAAACCCATTTGGTACCAATAATGGGATGATCATCAGGACTTTTAACATGAGTCAAAATGGTGTTCCTTGTAGATTGGTTCAAATACTATTTCATTAAAATTACCTAATTTTCATCATTAATGAAATCATAAATATTTAGGGGTTTTATGTGTGAAACAAAATCATGATGTTTATCCTCATTAAGAAACAACCTTCTAGTATGAGTATCAGCTTGAGAATCTCAAATAACATTTTTTAAGTATGGTCTTTAGATTCAACCCATGACTTGAGTAAAGGTATATATATTGGTTATTTTTCAACTTCATTATATTTAGAAGGAAGAGTTTCATTCAACGTCAAACAATCTAGGTCAATGTCATCAACTTGAGGATGAGGTTTAGGAAAATTCTCATCAAACTTGATGTTAATTTATTTTTATAAGGACTTGGTGCTTTTATTAAATACCCGCTAATCTTGAATTGAGTTAGATTACAAAATAAATATACCTTCATTGGATTGGGATCAAACTTTATTAATTTATATTTGGTATTTATAATATATCATTTGGACCCAAATACCTTAAAATAGAAAATGTGAGGAATTTTTACTTTATAATGTTTATAAGGGGTCTTATTAAGGATTGGTATTATGAGAACACACTTCAAGGTATAACAAGTGGTTTTAACCACCTCATCCCAAAAATATTGAGTAAGTTTAAATTCATTTAAGAAAGTTCTTAAAATTTATTATAGAGTTCAATTCTATATTTAAACAACCCCATTTTAGTGAGGATTTCTAGGAGTGGAAAAGGAGTGATTATAACCTTGAGAATCACAAATATCCTCAAAATATTTATTTTTATATCCCCCTACCTATGGTAACTTCTAATGGAAATGAACTTGTATCCTTTTTTATTTTCATCCTTCTTGGTAAATTTAATAAATAATTTACAAAATTTATTTTTATGATCCAAGAAATAAACTCATATATATCTAGTATGATCTTTAAAAATTACGAAGGTGTATGATTTAACTCCTATTCTAAAAACTTGAGTCGGTCCAAAAATATCAAGTTGTACAATTTCTGTAACACCCCAAGATTTCATAGTACATTATTTCTTCAAAGTAATTCAATAACTTTCACTACACGCAACACCAGGTTCGAGCGCACCACAAGATTACAAAACTAGCCATTCAAAAGTGGTTATGAATAGTATTAACTAAATATTGAACTATATATAATCCTTATAATTTTATAATCCATATTATGAGTTTCTTAGACAAAATGTAAGAACAAATTCATTTTTTTCAGATAAAAGAAGTATTTATTTCAAAAAATGCACTTTTACCACCTTTTAATGATAAACCCTTTTTAAATAAAATATTTGATAATTATATATATTATATTTGACAAAATAAACTTCTTATTTATAATCAAGACATAATAATTTGGTTTCAATAATTTTTTTGTGCTTTTCTAATAACTTTCATATTTGGGTGAATAGTGAAAATTAATATATTTTAACTAAAAAACAACTTTTTAAATCAGAATAATTTATAGTGTTAAATTATAAATTTTAATGGTTTGGAAGTATAAATAGATTGTATTTTTACCATTTAATCCAATTATGGTCATTGTAAGTAATTTCACTTTGATATTGGACATAAACATGTGTCAATCTTTTGATAGATATTGTTTCTTAAAAATACGCTTTTTGGTTTTGACAACGGGAATTAATTTTAAATTAATAAATGAAACTTCTATGTTTTTAATTTGGTAAAATAGACTTCATTTTTTAATTAGGAATATCAAAATTATCTTAGTGTAAAGTTTTGGTATTTTTCTGAAAACATTCAGTTTTTGATGAATAGTGAAAAATACTAAATTTTAATTAAAAATGAATTTTTTAATAAAAATAATTTATAGTGCTAAATTGAGTTGTTTTAAAGTATAATTAGATTATATTTTTACCATTTAATAAAATTTTGGTCATTGGACGTAATTTCACATTTAAATTGGACATAAGAAAGTGTCAATCTTTTGATAGTTATTACTTCTTAAAAACACTCTTTTTGTTTTGACAACGGGAGTTAATTTCAAATTAATTTCTGCCACTTATGTGTTTTGAATATAGAAAAATGGATTCCATATTTAGAATCAGGAGGTTCAAATTGTATAAAAAGTTAACTTTTATTTTTAGACATTTTGAATAATTACTTCGGTAAATATTTTATTTTCCATGGTTAAAGGGTAAATCGGGTAAATAAGGGTAAAAAATAATATTATAATAATATTAAATTACTGTAAAACGTGTCCTAACCCTATTTTATGATATATATCCAACCATGGGAATCTTTGGGTCGATTTTGGGACCCCATAGAGCCACTTTTAAGTAATAACAACACTTTATATTAATTAAGTTAAAGTAAATACAAAAATAGCATAAGCATATATCTTTTAGTAAAAAAATTACATAGGGTTATATATTTTATCTCTTAAACCATAAATATTAATTAGAAATTTAAAAATATTTCCTACATAATGGAATTTTATTTATAATTTTAAGACATTTAATAATTAAAATTATTTATTCCACAATGATGATACAGTATTTTCCTTGTTAATGAAAGAATCAGATAAATGGTATTATAAATGTTAAATTAAATATAATTTAAAAGTTTTGATGCCATAAAATAATTTTATAGGTTTCTATGACATGTCAGTATATATTAAATAAATTTATTTCTAATTAATAAAGTTTTTATGACTTTATCAAAAATCAATTATTAAATAGTGTCAAAATTGACATAAAAGAGTTTTTAAAAAAAATATTATATTATTAATTGATATAATATTCATAAAAATATAAGGTTCAGACAAAGGACTTATATGATGATATATATATATAATTATTTAACCACATGGGGATCTCTTGGTAGTTTATAGTAAGTTTTTTAAGCAAATAATATAAAAATATAAAGAGACATGGTAAATTTCAAACTATTTAACTAAGAGTTAAATCTAAAGGTTAAGGTTAATATAGTGACACAAACCTGTCTAAAACTTATTGGTTGAGTGGTTTTAGACCCATAACCACCTTATCCTTTAAATAATCTATTTTATAGCCATTATAAACCGAAAATGATTTTATTATAAAATAATATTTCTAGCTTTTCCTAAGGTGCCCCCCACCCCTCTTATAAAAGGTCACTCCACCTTCTCTCTAATTCACACCTTCAAATCCTTTTGTCTTGGATAACACCTGCCCTAATATCCTCCAAACTATCCTACCTTCATTCTAGAGACCTTAATTTAGTCATAAATCCAACCTAAGGATCCCTTTTAATCAAATCAAAAAGAAGAACCCGAAGAAGAGGTAAATATTTTATCACCTCTTTCAAGTTTCTTTCTTCTTCCACTTCCTTTTTATTTGTTTTTTCCATTATAAAATAATAAATCCAGTATCTTCTATATACTTTTATGTTATTATAAATGTGGTACAACCAAATTCATTATTCTATCCATCCTTTTAATGACATGCTGCCATACGTGCGTACGTACGACTTATCGTCTCCACGTCGTGGTGTAATTGTTATTCAATACATTATTATTTGGATGGGTATAATAATGATGTATAATTGATGTAAATAATAAATATAACATGATAATGATTCTGTATATATGATATACCATCCAATTATATATTATGTTAATATCAGAATAATGATATTGTCGCTCGTACGTACGTACGGATTACTGTCTCCACGAACGCGATGAGATTCATTCCCCATCGTATTCATTCAAGACTAATTTTCATTTGATGATTAAATTTAGTATTTAAATACTTTATATCATTATGGATATTAATAATACTCATCCCATCCATAACAAATATGACTCACAAAACAAATAATATAAAGGAAAATGAATCTGTTAACACCCGAAACAACGATAATACTAAGATATTATTAACGAAGCAATGTTAAAAGATAATATATGATATAATATTAATGTATATGATTATTGTATAATTTAATAAAAATTATTTAACCATTATAAATTAGGTTAACCTACCCTAGACCAAGTAAAAGTACAAGGTAAGGGTTTATTTCACAATCTCTCCATTATCCGAGGTTGTTTATACGTAATTATCTACTAGGACCTCTTTATCATCCACATTCATGTTTATTAAAAATGTATTTCAAAAAATTCTTACTATTTTATAGAATATGTTTTAAAGTCATTTATACCCTTTTTTGACTTTTTATAATATGTTTATAAAGGAATATTTCTGTCGTTTTCCAAACAAGGTCCTTTTTAACCTTTTCGACAAAATTAAGGTAAGAGTGTATTTTTTTTAACTTATATGGAGGGTGCGGCTATTTTCCGCCATTATAAAATCGTCGAAGATTCCCTTACAATATTATAAGAATATTTTCAAATATAAATGTTTTCTTTTATAATTACGTGACCTTTAAATGATTTCAAAATAGAAATAGATATTTATCTAAAAAGTTTTTGATTTCATCTATGTCAACATCCTTTGATGGATTTTAATCTTATTTGAAGTTGATTTATTATGATACAAAACTTCCATATTGTATTTAAGGTTTTGTGATATGTTTGACTGTGGATGTGTTATTTTTATACCATTCATGGTTTATGGATAAAGTATTGAAATTTCGTATGCTAGTTTTAATACAAATGTTTATGTTATGTTTAAACCTATTCATATGAGGAATACATTGGACTTAGTAAGTGATGGGTGGAGCCCACTATAGCTCCTCGATGCATCGGTAGGTCTCATGAGACAAACTAGTTTCTTGGTACAAGGCCTTGACAAAATCTTATTTGTAGTCTTGGAACAAGGCCTTGACTATGTGGTTATGATAGTCTGGCATTATGCATTCCTTCATTATGAAAGTGGTTATTGATATTGCATGTGATTATTCGACTAGTAGAATATCCATGTGAATAAGTAAATGGAATTATTTAATTTTATTTTTTCCATATTATTCTGAATTTCAAGTTTAAAAGGATTTTGTTTTAGTTTTACATTGCATTAAATGTTTATGCTTATTTATAAAAGTTTCTGCTATATTTTTATCCTTACTGAGTATCCGAGCTCACCCCTTTCTTTGTTTTATTTTTCCCATGATGTGAAGAAGTATTTTATGACTGACCTATAGGGATGGTCTGAGGGGATATGAGTGTGGACTATGGAGACTATGTTGTTGTAGTTTTTCACTTTATTATGTAATGTAAGACTTATGAATGTATCTAGTGTTTCCTTGGATACTAAACTAATCGGTTTTTCGAGCCTTGATCTTTTGTGATCATACCAATGTTATGTAATAATGCACTGACTCTGGGTAACTGGGGTCGGGGCGTTATAGTTGGTATCATAGTAATTTTAGTATAAACCTTGGAAGCTAGATTTAGATAAACTCTGATTATAGCACATTACCCTAAGATAGACTTTGAGGATTAGTATAGAAGAACTTCCTAAAATTTTGGTAATGTAGATATTTTGTGAGTTTTCCAAGAAATACATCCTTGACTGGATACGAGCAGGTAGAGGCGGCTCTGGCACAGATATACCTAGGGGTAAAACCTAAAAACACCGCTTTGAGCTAGACTCGAATGGGAACTAGTGGACGACAATGGGCCTTGTTGCACTATTGGTTATGATACTCTCGAGGGATATGCTTAGGATAATTATCATTTTCTTTACAAACCATTATGAAGGGTTTATGAGTATATACTTCCTCAAAAAAAACATTTTTATGATTATGGATTATATCCATAAACTATTCAATCTACGTTAGGTATTTTACAAGTTTGGAATTATTCATTACAATTCATAAACTGACCTAGTGTATGCCATTGTATAGAAATGGTTCCTAGTAGAAGGAATGTGAACTCCAGCAATACGTATGATCCAAATAGTAAGAAGGGTCATATCTTTCACAGTATTAAGCCAACATTTAGAAGGGAAATTGTCTCCCATGTATTCTCAACATATGAATAAATAGTATCATGTGTTAAAAAGATAAGTAAATAATTCTCTGAGTCCTATGGTTTTGAAGGAAAGCAAGAGAATAAAAGGATGAAAGAGAGAAATATGGATAAAGGGAAGAGGGAAAAGAAGAATTTTCCCATATGTGATAACTGTGGGAAGAAACACCCTGGAACTTCCCTGAAGGGAATGGGAGATTGTTATAAGTGTGGAGAAAAAGGACACCATGTACGTGAATGCAAGGGTAAGAAAAAGATTTTAAATGTACAATGCTTCATTTGCAAGGAGTTGGGACACTACGCGAACCAATGTCCAAATAATCAGAGTATGCCCCAAATGATGCTACTGGATAATAATAAAGTTATGATACTACCACATATGAGGAGTAGTGATTAGATTTATTATGTTGTTATTAAATAATTATGTCATTTGAGTGTTGTATCAACGATTTACTGGTTATAATAATCATAGAGTATATAAGGATTGTACTGTAGTACTATTTCATTAAAGACTTGAGATTGTATAAAACCAAGAAAATTGGCTCAATAGAAGGTTAAATTTTTGGAAAATATATGGTTGAGATAAAGATAAACCATAATATGGTTCTGATATTGAGGTAGTGATTTTGGAATAATACATGTTTGATTTGAATAAATTATATTGGATATTCTTGACTACTTTGAAACTGATTAATGATTTTTATATTCCATCATTGTTTGAGTTTACAACATTTTTGGATATAAGGAGTATATCCAGTATTCTATAATGAATAAGGGAGCATGAATGTAATCAATAAGGTTTTATGGTAATTCAGGATGTTGCAGTGTTTTAAAAGAATACATGATGAAGGTGTTCACATCTTATTACGTGGAAAAAAGGATCTCCATTGTGTTTAACTTACCTATAAATTTTGGACTTTGAGTTTGGATATAAGTATTTTGGATAAGTCTAGTTTGAGATTATTTTTGTATTTCCATAAAAAGGACAACCCGGAGGTCAGGCGGCAACCCGTCACGTCCGGCAAGGCCGCGAGACTTGAACCCACAACCGAAGGGCGACAAGGGTGTATCACCTACCACTGACCCACGTGATGTCCTGGATTAAATAATGTAGTTTTTTTTAAAGGGTCTGGTATATGAATTATAAATTCTTTTTTTTTTTGGAACCCTATATGAATAGGATAAATAGAATATATTTTTTAGTTCTATTATCTTTTAGATTGAAAGATGAGTTTGTGGTAGAAATTAGTTAAAGGATGGAACTCTACTTGTCAAGTATTTATTTTTATTCTATTATTCTATGAAGAAATTAATTCTTAAACTTTAGTTAAGGGACCTTAAAACTAAAAATGTGTCATCCTAATACCTTATGTTTTGTGGAACCAATGATATTTTAAATCATCATAGATTGATGGATTTGAGGCCCTCAATTCTACAATTGTTTTTGACTGATGGACTCAATCACTCCCTATAAATATTTATGTTTTTCCTCTAATTATGTGTCTCTAATTTCCACCAATGTTCTCCTAATTGAGATCATAATTTGGTGGTTTCTTTTTTATTCCCCTTTTCCTCTTATTAAGACTAAATTTTATTAACCCAATTTCCAATGTGGGTTTGCCCACAATGGTATTTTCTATTTTCAACCTTTTATTTTTGAAGAACAATTTCAAATTTCGAGGACACAATTTATTGAAGGAGGGAATAATGTAACACCCTATGATTTTATAGTACGTTATTTATTCAAAGTAATTCAATAACTTACACTACACGCAACACCGGGTTCGAGCGCACCACAAGATTACCAAACTAGCCTTTCAAAAGCGATTATGAATATTATTAACTGAATATTAAACTATATATAATCCTTATAATTTTAGAATCTATATTATAAGTTTCTTAGACAAAATTTAAGAACAAATTCATTTTTTCAGATAAAAGAAGTATTTATTTCAAAAACTGCACTTTTACCGCCTTTTAATGATGAAACCTTTTTAAATAAAATATTTGAAACTTTTATATATTCTATTTAACAAAATAAACTTCTTCTTTAGAATCAGGACATAATAATTTAGTTTCAATAAATTTTTTGTGCTTTTCTGATAACTTTCATATTTGGGTGAATAGTGAGAAATACTATATTTTAATTGAAAACAAATTTTTTAATAAAAATGATTTATAGTATTAAATTATAAATTTTAATGGTTTCTATGTATAAATAGATTATATTTTTACCATTTAATCCAATTTTGGTTATTTTAAGTAATTTCACTTTGATATTGGACATAAACAAGTGTCAATCATTTAATAGATATTGTTTCTTAAAAATACGCCTTTTGGTTTTGACAACGGGAATTAATTTTAAATTAACAAATAAAACTTATATGTTTTTAATTTGGTAAAATAGACTTAATTTTTGAATTCGGAATATCAGAATTAGCTTTGGGTGAATTTTTTGTATTTTTCTGAAAACATTCAGTTTTTGAGGAATGGTGAAAAATACTAAATTTTAATTAAAAATGACTTTTTTAATCAAAATACTTTATAGTGATAAATTATAATATTGAGTGGTTTTAAAGTATAATTAGATTATATTTTTAACATTTAATAAAATTTTGGTCATTGGATGCAATTTCACATTTAAACTGGACATAAGCAAGTGTCAATCTTTTGATAGTTATTACTTCTTAAAAACACGCTTTTTATTTTGACAACGGGAGTTAATTTTAAATTAATTTCTACCACTTCTATGTTTTTAATATATAAAAATGGATTCCATATTTATAATCAGGAGGTCCAAATTGTATAAATAGTTAAATTTTATTTTTAGACATTTTGAATAATTACTTCGGTAAATATTTTATTTACCATGGTTAAAAGGTAAATCTGGTAAATAAGGGTAAAAAATAATGTTATAATAATATTAAATTACCCTAAAACTTGTCCTAACCATATTGTATGATTAATTTACGACCATTTTCATCTTTGGGTAGATTTTGGGACCCCATGGAGCCACTTGTAAGTGATAATGACACTTTATATTAATTATGTTAAAGTAAATACAAAAATGGCATAAGCATGTATCTTTTAGTAAAACAATTGTTAAATAAGGTTATATATGTTATCTCTTCGACCATAAATATTAATTAGAAATATAAAAAGATTTAATACATAATGTTATTTTATTTATAATTTTTAGACATTTAATAATTAAATTTATTTATGCCACAATGATGATGCATTATTTTCCTTGTTAATGAAAGAATAAAATAAATGGTATTATAAATGTTAAAATAAATATAATTTAAAACTTTTTATGCTATACACGAATTTTTTAGGTTTCTATGACATTTTAGTATTTATTAAATAAATTTATTTCTAATTAATAAAGTTTTATGACTTTAGAAAAAATCAATTATTTAATAGTGTCAAAATTGACATAAAAGAGTTTTTAAAACAAATATTATATTATTAATTGATATAATATTCATAAAAATATAAGGTTCAAACAAAGTACTTATATTATTATATTTATATCATTAATGAACCACTTGGGGTTCTCTTGGTAGTTTATAGTATGTTTTTTAACCAAATAATATAAAAATACAAAGAGACATGGTAAATGTCAAACTATTTAACTAAGAGTTAAATCTAAATGTTAAGGTTAATATAGTGACTCAAACATATCTAAAACCTATTGGTTGAGTGGTTTTCTACCCATACCTACCTTATACTATAAATAATCCATTTTTGAGCCATTATAAATAGAAAATTAGTTTATTATAAAATAATATTTCTAGCTTTTCCTTAGGTGCCCCTCACCCCTCTTATAAAAGGGCACTCCCCCTTCTCTCCAATTCACACCTTCAAAACCTTTTAGCTTGGATAAACCCTACCCTAATATCCTCCCAACTATCCCACATTCATCCTAGATACCTTAAATTAGTCATAAATCCAACCTAAGTATCCCTTTTGATCAAATAATAAGGAAGAACCCGAAGAAGAGGTAAATATTTCATCACCTCTTTCAAGTTTATTTCTTCTTACACTTCCTTTTTTGTTGTTGTTTCCATTATAAAATAATAACTCTAGTATCTTATATATTCTGTGATGTTATTATAAATATGGTACATCCAAATTCATTAACCTATCCATCCTTTTAATGACATGTCACCATACGTGTGTACGCACGGCTTACTGTCTCCATGTCATGGTGTAATTGTTATTCAATACATTATTATTTGGATGGGTATAATAATGATGTGTAATTTATGTAAATAATAAATATAACATGATAATGATTCTTTATATATGATATACCATCCAATTATATATTATTTTAATATCAAAATAATGATATTGTCGCTTGTACGTACGTACGTACGGATTACCGTCTCCACGAACGCGATGAGATTCATTCCCCATCATATCCATTCAAGACTAATTTTCATTTGATGATTAAATGTAATATTCAAATACTTTATATAATTCTAGATATGAATAATATAAATCTCATCCATAACATCTATTAATCACAAAACAAAGAATATAAAGGAAAACGAAACTGTTAACACCCGAAACAACGATAATACTAAGATATTATTAACGAAGTAATGTTAAAAGATCATATATGATATCCTATTAATGTATATGATTATTTTATAATTTAATAACAATTATTTCACCACTATACTAGATTTTAACCTACCCTAAACCAAGAAAAAGTACAATTTAAGGGTTTATTTCACAATCTCTTCATTATCCAAGGTTGTTTATACGTAATTATATATTGGGACCTCTTTATCATCCACATCCATGTTTCTTAAAAATGTATTTCAAAATATTCTTAATATTTTATAGACTATTGGTTAAAGTAATTTATACCCTTGTTTTACATTTTATAAGATTTTTATAAATGAATCTTTCCATCATTTTCCAAACAAGGTCCTTTTTAACCTTTTCGACAAAATTAAGGTAAGAATGTATTCTTTTAACTTATACGGCGAGTACAGCTATTTTCTGCCATTATAAAATCATCGAAGCTTACCTTACAAGCTTATAATAATATTTTAAAATATAAATGTTTTATTTTATAATTACTCCACCTTTAAATGATTTCAAAATAGAAATAGATATTTCTCTAAAAAGGTTTTGATTTCATCTATGCCAACATCCTTTGATGGATTTTAAGCTTATTTGAAGTTGACTTATTATGATACAAAAGTTTCATATTATATTGAAGTTTTTATGATATGTTTGACTGTAGATGTGTTATTTTTATACCATTCATGGTTTATGGAAAAAGTATTGACATTTCATATGCTAGTTTTAATATGAATGTTTATGTTATGTTTAAACCTATTCATA
This sequence comes from Viscum album, assembly GCA_963277665.1. Classification (NCBI taxonomy): domain Eukaryota; kingdom Viridiplantae; phylum Streptophyta; class Magnoliopsida; order Santalales; family Viscaceae; genus Viscum; species Viscum album. The sequence goes on along the minus strand of OY728156.1, from coordinate 187,814,853 downwards.
TGAGGAATGCATTGGACTTAGTAAGTGATGGGTGGAGCCCGCTATAGCTCCCCGATGTATTGGTAGGTATCATGAAACAAACTAGTGTCTTGGAACAAGGTCTTGACAAAATCTTATTTGTAGTCTTGGAATAAGGTCTTGACTATGAGGTTATGATAGTCTGGAATTATGCATTCCTTCATTATGAAAGTGGTTATTGATATTACATGTGATTATTCGATTAGTAAAATATCCATGTGAATAAGTAAATGGAATTATTTAATTTTATTTTTTCCATATTATGCTCAAGTTCAAGTTTAAAAGGCTTTTGTTTTATTTATACATTTCCTTAAATGTTTATGCTTATTTATGAAAGTTTTTGCTATATTGTTATCCTTACAGAGCATCTGAGCTCACCCCTTTCTATGTTTTATTTTTTCCAAGATGTGAAAAGTATTTTATGACTGACCTGTAGGGATAGTCTGAGGGGATATGAGTGTGTACTATAGAGACTATGTTTTTTTAGTTTTTCACTTTATTATGTAATGTAAGACTGATGAATGTTAGTGTTTCCAAGGCTACTAAACTAATCAGTCTTTCATGACTTGATCTTTTGTGATCATGACAATGTTATGTAATAATACACCGACTCTGGGTAACTGGAATCGAGGCATTACAATTTCAATGGATTTAAAGGTGGAAAATTTCCTTTTAGATTTAAAAGGAATATTTTTGTTTCTTACTAATATGTTAAGGTTCATAAACAATGTTATCTTTGAAATGTGATTTAGAAAAATATCATACTATATGGTTTCGGTTGAGTTTGACAAGTGTGTGCGTGATATAATGAATAAGGTGATTATTCTAAATCCATGAATCACTATCTTTTTAACTTAAAATTTTAAAAAATTTCCTAGCTAGATATTTTAAATAAATAACATTAAAATTTTGAAAATGATAAGTCAAAAATAAAATATTTATTTTGGAATAAAAAAATTTCAAAAAATATTTTCAAAATAGACTTTAAAACCATTATCACATAATTGAATAATACTTATCAAATTTTTTTAAAACCATAAACAAATAAATCATATTTTATAATGGTGTGATTTAAAAAACAAATAGTTCATATACCAATGATCTTACTTCTTATGTTATTGCCAAAAGTGACATGGCCACCATCATGCCTTTCAATATGGTTAAACTGTGAGTAGTCATCACACATGTGTCTTGAGAACCCACTATCCGAGTACCATATGGACCATTGGTTTTTTCTCTTGATACATATTACCTATAAAATTATCAATAAAATAAAAATTTTGGAACCCAAATGTTGGGTCCGCTAATGTTATCCAAAAGTGATTTTAGAATCTATACTTGTTTAGCATATGATTTTCTAAAATAATTTCTAAAAAATTATTAGGGGATTGGTGTATTAATTTATTACTTATATAATAAACATTTTTACAATAACATTCATAAATAAGATTCCTAGTTTTCCAATAATAATTTTAAAAAAAATTCTTTAGAGCATCCTCTTACAAAAGTGGTATTATTTTTCTAAGTTTTTGCATGAATTTTGAAACCAAAACAAAAAAGGATTTTTTATATTTCATTGAGAATCAAGAAGATTATTTAAACCTTTCTCACATCGGGTGAACTTTTTAAGATATATTTTAATATCTTTAAGTGTTGATTTTAATTTTTCAATATTAGGTTTCCATTTTAATTTCAAGGATAACACATCATTTTCTTTCAAGAGTTGATTACTTTCAATAACAACTTGATTATAATTCTTTTTATGTTCATTGAATTTTGAGATGGGTTCAAAAAATAATTCCACTATTTGATATTTATCATACTTTATGTATTCATAGTTTAGATGAATTAAATTACAAGAAGATGTGGAGGAATTATAATTAGAAGAAGCAGAATAGTTAACTTCATCACATGCCTCAATTTCATCCATGATACATTTGACACTTCAATCACTTTATTCGGATGAGTATAAGGAGTCATCACATACAAACCAAGTATAAAATTTGAATGATTTATTTATTTTATTATTTTCCTTTTTGATCAAGGGAAAATATGGCTTGAAATATCCATTTTTGTTATAATGATAACAAGTTAAATCAGATTCTTTGCATCAATTCTTCTTTTTGACATGATGAAGGGATTTATTTTTATTCATGTATTTTTTCACTTTATCAGATTGATGTGAAAATTTGATATCACTTTTTAATAATCATCATTGATTGATTTACGAGAAATTGTATTCTTTTCCATTACTTGATTTTTAGGTTGTAGTTTGATGGTAATTACATATTTCATGACACAACCAATGAGATATTCAACTGGTGTGTTTTTTAAATCTTTTGGTTCTTGGATTATCATTATCTTATGAGAAAAAGTACATATCAAGACCCAAACTATATTATTCTCTGGTATTTATATATTAATATCATCGCCTAGATACTTTCTTCTATTGAATATATTAGTAAAATTAGTAAAACTTTCTGTAATTGATTCATTATGATACATGATAAAACTTTCAAAATCTTGTCTATACATGTCCAGTCAAGTATATTTAACTTTATTAGTCCCTTCATGAGTAACTTCAAGTAATTTCCAAATTTTATGAGCAGTTTTACAAGTATAAAATATATTAAGTTCATTTCAATATAAAGCATAATGAAGAAAATTCATGGATTTTCTATATAGTTTAAAGGTGGAAATATATTCAAGATCATATTTTTCCTATGATTATTTAGTGGGTGTGTAACCATGCATGATGATTTTTCAAATAGAATCATATTTTATTCCTAGAAATATAGACATGTAAGTTTTCCAATAACTATATTTTATTTCATCAAAGAATAGGGAACTGACCATTGAGTGTTCTTTGGGATCACCTTGGGTGTGTGAGGTTGAGGCTATCCTATTTTATTGTTTCTTGAAACAATTTAAGTTTTAGTAATCAAGGATGGATTTGATACCAATTTTTGGACTAAGTAGGATGGTAAGAGGGGGTGAATTTCCTTTTAAAAATTGAAACTAAAAAAAGATAATATTTTTAAATATTAAATAAAATAAAAAAGTAATTAAACAATTTATTTAATAAAATTGTATATATTAAAAAATAGTGGAAGCAATATGAAATTGAATACTGAGAATTCATAAGTAATATTGATAAGTGTATAAAAAGTATGAGCATAATGAGAATTATATTTTAATTAAAAGGGTAAATGATTTATATGAATTAAGAAATTAAAATGATTGATAAAAATATATGATGAATGATTAAATGATTAATTGAATGGTGGTGATTAGGAAGTAAAAGATATGAAAAGTAAATATAAGAAAAGACACATAATTTGATAATGATGTTCAGAAATATCTCAATTATGAGCCCCAACATCACCCCCCCCCCCCCCCCTCATCAATTACTTTAGAGGATTTATATTAAATAACTTAACTTTAGTGGTAGCTAAGAATGTAAAAAATCACTTGATTTTCAAATGTTTTAAGTAATAAATTGAATAAAATTGACACTTTTATTTTAGTGGCTGTAAGAAGAAACCCAAAGAAGAAAGAATCCCTTTCCTTTTAATAGTTTTGGAAAGAAATACAATAATCCTTTACTTTAGTGGTTGTGATAACCTAATAGAATAAGTAAGAAGATAAGATATCTTTAGGCATGGAACTATTGAAGACTAATATCTAATCTCTAAATAGAATAATAAGGAATAATATTATAGATATAGATAATTTTAGGAGAATAAAATTATTTAAATTGAGGGGACTATTTTGATTATAATTTTGAGCACAAGAATGACTAGGAAAAATTTGAGATCATTGAAGTTGATTGTTGATAATTGGAAATGCGAAGATTTCCTAGGGTCTATTTATAGGCTATAGGGGTATCAAGGTCAAGTGGTGGGTATTAATGGGTCAAGGAAGTTATTGATGACCACCATTAATGAATCCTTTGACTTTATAAATTGATGTTACTGGGTAGTCATTTCCCTACACCAGGTATACAGTGGAAAACTTGGAACAATTCAGTTATGTCTAGACCTTATCAGCTAGTCAGAGAGCTCTATTGGGTATCTAGTTGGAGATTTCTTCTTGGGTGGTTCTGCCAGTGGCACCATCTGGCCGATGACACTCCACTTGGTATCCAGTGGTAACAAGTTGTGTAGGACTTTCTCTTTGTCTTCCACATTCAATTTGAAGCCTTCATTTGGTCCAATAATTCTCTAGGATGATATCTAAAAAATGGATACAATATACAAAAATTAAAATGTTAAAAATATAATTAGTTTTTTTTATCATTAAAACAATCTAAGAGAGTGATATAAAACATATGTTTGATCATTTAATGAGATCAAAGTTTATTTTCCAAAGTGGAGGCTCCATTTCTATCACTGTACAACTCGATCACTCCCTCAATTCTAGGAACTACCTCTAGTTTAGAGATAAACTTCCTAATTTAAACTTCTTCCTTCATAGTAACTAATATAGTGATGTATTTTTCCTCTATTTTTGAGTTTGTTATGGTGGCATGTTTAGAACTATTCTAACAGATACCTCTACCATTTAGGCAAAAAATGAAACCATATTGAGATTTCATATCATCTATTTAAAATTAGAAACTTTTATTTATGTAACCATTTACACGAATCTCATACTATTTTATAAAGATCATGATCATATCCTTTGTCCTTCTTAAGTACTTAAGAATGGTCTTCAGGGTAATCCAGTGAATCTCACTAGGATTGTATTGGTATCTAGAAGTAATGATAATATCATAGGAAATATTAGGTCAATTACACAACATGTCCTACAAAATATAAACTATGGTAGTCACATAGGGTATTTTTATCCATCATTTTTAACTACTTATAAGGATCATGGATATTAATAAGATTAATATCATATAACACTTGTAAAGAACCCTTATTGTAGTTTTATATGCTAAACCACTTTATAACTTTACCAGTGTGAGTATCCTAATAGAATCCAAGTAACCTCTTAAATATATCTATATAGATCTTCATACCCAGTATGTAGGTTATATCACCCATTCCTTTAATTAAGAAGAATTTACTTATTTATATCATCATAGAGGGAACTGTTGGAATTTCATTTCTAATAAGTAGTATTCCATGAGCATACAATATTAGAAATACTATTATGATTCCACTAATCGTCTTGTATAGATAATAATCATCCACATTTTTTTTTTGAAACAAAACTCTTTTATTCCATCATCTAACTAGATGTTCTAACTCTAAAATCCTTATATAATCCAAAAAATGGAACATTAAACCTTGAAAACTTTAGAAGACTCACTTGTAACTTCAAAACCTTTGGGTTGTATCATATACATATTTGAAACTAAATTCTTATTAGATAAATTGGTTTTAAAATCCATTTGATATATCTTATAATCAAAGTAATATACAATGGTGAGCAATATTCGAATGGAATTTATCATCGCTATAGGTGAAAAATTTTCTTCATAATCAATACCATGAATTTTATTGTAACCTTTTTCAACCATAATTTTTTATAGGTATAAACTCTACCATATATTTCAATTTTCTTATGGAAACCCCACTTTTAACTTATGCTTCTCACCCCTTCAGGTGTATCCACCAATTTTCAATCTTAGTTAGTGTACATGGATTCCATTTTAGATTCCATGTCTTTTAAACATTTCTCATAATCAAAACTCTCTAGAGACTCCCGGTAGGTTATAGGTTCATAATTTATAAAAATTTAATTATTTTAATTATCTATGATAAATCCATGTCTCAATATATGTTGATTAATCCTATAATACATTCTAGGTTCTTGCATAATTTGAGTTGGTTCTTCTTCCAAAACTCTTTGTGGAACTAACTCAACCTCCATCTTAGGAAAACATCTAGTCTATTGTTATTTAACTTCCTAAAGTTTACTTTCCTCCCAATAAATACTCAATCCATGTGTTATATCATAATTAAAACACCATATTGATCCATAAACTCTTTGTTCTCGGTAGGATTATAGAAATAGTATCCCTTTGTTTCTTTAGGATAACCATCAAATAAGCATTTTTCTTACTTAGGGCCTAGATTTTTATAATCCAAATGACATAATATTGATTTAAAACCCTAAATCCTCATAAATGAAATAATGGTATTTTTCCCAGTACATATTTCATATGGTGTCATTAGGAATGATTTAGATGTAAGACGTTTTAATAAGAATGCATCAATCTCTAGAGAATAAACCCATAATTAAATAGAAGGTCACACTAACTCACCATTGATTAAACCATGTCCAAAAGGGTAAGATTCCTCCTCTCTAACACACCATTACATTATGGTGTTCCAAGATGAGTGATTTGTAAGAAAAATCTGTAATCCTTCATATGATTAATGATTTACTAGATTAAGTATTCACTACCTTTATCTAATCAGGGAATCTTAATATGTTTTCCCATTGAATTATATACTCTGTACTAAAAGTATTTGAAATTTTCAAAATTTTATACTTGTGTGTGACCAAAAAAATATCCATATCAATTATATTAATCAATAAAGTTAATGAAGTACATAAAACCTTCACTTTTTTGAGTACTCATTGGTCCATATACATCACTATGTATGAGATCCAATAGTCTATTGGCCCTTTCACCTTTTCCGCTAAAAGGTTATTTGGTCATCTTTACTAATAAAAATGATTTAAAATTTTCAAATGATTCATAATCAAATGGTTCCAATAATCAATATTTATTTGGTATTTGGTGGTGTTTCACCTTTATATATCCATGGTGAAAATTCCAAAGGTAGTTGGGATTATGATCAACTAAAAACTTCTTATTTAGAATATTATAAAGATGATTATCCATATCAAGAATATATAAACTATTTATCATATTCATAACTCCATAAAACATCTCATTAATATATATAGAATAAATATTGTTCTTAAAAGTAAATGAGAATACCTTTTTGTCTAAATAAGATACATATATCAAATTTATATTTATGATAATAACATAATAACAATTTTCAAATTCTAAGACTAATCCACTTGGTAAAGTAAAATCATAAGTGTCAACTTATAATATAGTAACTCTTTATACATTACTGATGTGAAAATATACTTCACCCTTTTTCAATTCCCTCCTATAATTGATTTTATGTTTTTCAGCACAAATTTATGACACACACCCAATATCCAATACCCATGAGTCATGGTTTGTGAAATTAGACTCTATAAATTTCACATTCAGATGATCAAAATTATTCCCTTTTAGAATAGTTATTAAAATTATATATCAATTTTGAACTATTATATATGTCATAACTATAAGGGATATCAATATGATTATCATTAAGTAAGACATAACCTATAACAAAGACATATTTTTGGGTGAGTATTATGTTTTATATTTTTAAATTAAGTACTTTTAATGAAATTAATCCCATTAAAAATGATGAAACCATGCACTATATCTATTTAGTGAGACAAGATCCATATTCTACTAAGAAACAACTATTCTTTGGAATGAAACTAATCACTTTATTAATTTAGGTAGGTAATCATTCCAAAAACAACACTTGTGATTCTTGGACGGTTGATTGGGAAACACTTTGTCCATATCAATCATATGGATAGTAAAATCAACTCTATTCCTTTGTTATCCTAACCCTTAGGGTTTCCCAACTTATTGTTACCAAAATATCATAACAGTATATGGTTACCTATCCCTTGGGATTAACCACACCCACCGCATCTTACACAAGATAATCCATGGGAACCCAACTTTGTCATGAAACTACCTAGTTAGATGATCTATGTCTTGACTTTTGATGCTTTGGAAGGAATATCACACTTAGTATTTTATAGGGTTATATTTTAAAAGTATCACCATCTTAATATACATCTCATGTATATTAAACCCTTTGAATCTCATGAAAACTCTATTTTCTCATGTTGTATCCATTTGTGTATGCATGCTTCTAAAAATTTAATTTTTGAATCCTATTCCATACACCATATTAATGTGTTTATGCCACATTAATATGTAACTTATTTACACAACCAAAAAGTTTGTTTTATTCATCCAAAAAAAGGTAAAAATATTCATACATAACCAAATTAATTTCATGCATAAGGCACGTAAACTTTTTATGTAAATGCATATAATTATATAAGATTGATAATATCCACAAGAGTAAGCCCATAGTGAAAATTTTCAAACCCCTTACCATTCTATAACAAAGCATAAGCCTCCAGGATAGTGGTTAGTAAGAACCAAACTCTTTCTACTTGGGGAGACTTTACTCAAGAGATAATTCAACTCATAATATCTCTAACACATAATATACACAAATTAAATTCAACAACTATTTATAAGATTATAACTCAAATAAAAAATTGAGGTCAAGGTAGATGAAAAACTAAATCTTATGGATTTTCACATAGTATTAAATTCAAGGCTCAATCTAATAGAATAAATTTATCATATAAATTTATGAATACATATTATTCATGCTCTATAAAAAATTTATAAACATGGATAATATAAAAGGAAATAAATTAAATAAATAAACACTTTATTTATTATACCAAACATTGCAAATAAATATAAACTTTTATACTTAATCCATGCATGAAAAATATCAATTTATAATGCATAACAATTATAATTTATAAAAAAAATATAAAACATAAATAAAAATTTTAAAAATTATATTTTTAATATTTCTTAGGCATGTAATATTTTATGACTAATTATCAGTCATAAAATATGATGGATTAAATAGAGGAGTAGTTCTTAATATATATTATATTCTATGATATATCTGAATTATACACTATGATTCATATAAAAAAATATGGTGGATATATTGTATATATTCAATTGTATTTTATTTTATAAGGGATATCATAAATATGCCACAACACTATCTTTCACACAAACCTTGGATTGATTTGTATCTTATGATATCATATATCATATGATACAACTCAATTCAAATCCATGAATTCCCTATATATTGTACTTTATGATGTGTGTGTGTGTGTGTCGTATGCTATGGTAAAGTGAAACCAAAGGCTCATATTATATGATATAGATAAAAACACAATACGATATAGGTTTCTTTGAAAACACATTAAAAATAACATGATTAATCCTTGAAGAAACTTGATATGATACCAAAAATGGGTTTTATGGGGTCATCTAATGACCTTTGGGAGTTCAAGAACCCATAAAACAATCCTAGTATATCTCCAAGGAATTAACATGAAAAGTTTTACAAAGGAAAATATACCTATATAACCAAAGTAGTATCCTCCATACTAATAGATTGTACTTAATTATGATCACTAGAGTATCATATGTAGTATTATTACCTTCTTAGTTAATCCACTAGCCTATGGATCTTGGTTCATAATTTAAGGATCCATATACAATCGAAGGGGTGTTATAACCTTTATTATGAAGTGATGAACAACATACTAGGGATAATATAGCTTTGGAAGGATTTGTAAGTAACAAGGGTCCTCAATAGATAGGATCTCATCCCATTATATGGTCATTCCAATATATTTAATAAACAAATAGAAATGACAATAAATAATTTATATAGTGTTAAAATTATGTTACAAGTCGTTGGGGTGTTCTTTATTGAACACTTTAATGAATGATATGAAACACCTTAAATGGTCCATCCCTTGGATCATAACTAATGAAGATACATGTGGGATGTGATGAAAGATTCATGCATCCTATGTATTCAATTGTAGTGCATATTGTAGGCTATATCATATTATACAATACATGAAATAGGAACAACTCATTCCCCTTTAAAAATATTATCATATTGTATGGTATGATATGCATCTCATGAATATCATACTATGTGATATATACAATCATATAATATGAATTAACCCATTTAAGTTCATATCCATCAATCACCACTTACTATAGTCATTTCACCATTTTCGCATCATTTGTGTCATCATGGATGTAAGCCTTGATACATTACATCACATTTCCAAATAAAACCAAATAATATAATCCAAACATCACATCATATCATTTATCATTCCATACACAATATAAAAATATTAACCATGGTTAAAAACTAATTAATAAACAATCATTAGGGTGATAAAGGTGAAATAGATGCCATCATTATACCATACAAGATATTTCAATCAATGCAATAGTCATTACCACCATGAATAAGATTTTCTTAACAATTAATTCATTTACTATTTACATTACTTATTCATATAACATGATTCATGATGCTATCATTTAATCATCTAGATAATATTCATATCACTTAACCTAAATCGTTTAATAAATTCAACATTTATTACATCCATAAGTTAACCCTGATCTTAGATTATTATCTTGTTTATTTAATTAATAATCTCATAATATTAAGCAATTCATCCTCTAAATTTTTAATTTTTAACACATAACCAATATTTTAGTAAACATTTTAATCACTACTTAATTTACTTACCTAAGAATAATATAATGTTATGTAGTTAATTAATTTAATTATTATAATCCCATATCCTTTTAGTTAATTTTAAACCTCGTCCCATATCTCCCGACAACTACAATATACACCTTCTAACATATCAATATATTCTTAAGAGTTATCTAGACCATAAATACAACAACACAAATATTCCAGCATACATAACCTATTAAATAACCAAAGTATCCCCACCTAGACCTTACCTCTAAAACCTTCCAACTCCATCACCTAAAATTAGCAGAGGATTCTAAAAACACTCTCAAACCTCACTCTCTACCTTCTTGTCACTCACACTACCTATATTATACCCCCCTGAAAATACACCATACCCCCTCCTCTAAAGGAACTCAATATTATCACAATATAATCCAAAGTTAAATACATCATTCTAGAGAAGGGAAAGATTTACAAGTCATCAACCACACCCAAAGAGATGAATAACAACTCACCCTATCTGAACTAAATAAAAAGACCAAACCTAGATAAACTACCCAATTTAAAAGGTAAGGACTCATATTTTAATCATAAATTATCCCCAAAATCTACCATAAGATAATATATAGCTTACAAAGGGGCAAGAACTCAGTTAAACTCAATGGTACCCTAATGTTATAAACACCCAAATATCACTACTTTAATCATAAATCTCATTTGTTAAAATTAATTATAGGTTATCTTTCTATTCATATTAATATAAAATTCCATATTTTCATATTAATCCCCATTCCTATATTCTTCACATATCTCATTCTAATGAATTAATATCAATGTAGAAAAATATATATAAATATAACACATAATCGTTATATAAATATGGTATAATGATGCATTTATACAACATGATTAAATCCTATTATTCATAAAATAATAAAGATTGTGTATTTTATTTAATAACATGTATAATGTTTAAAATATCATATCATAATAATCTCATACTAATACCGAAATTTAAATCAAGGAAATATGAAAATATAAAATAAGGATCTATAATAGGCAATGCTTGATTAATATAATTTAATTTAGAAAAGATTAAACATATAGCACCATATTCCTATGAACCAAAACCCAAAACAACACACCTAAGATAAGGGATTAATATATGGAATAAAGGAAATCATGTAAGAAACCTTCCCTCTAAACCAAACCATCTCCACCAAGCTTAAGGGAAGATCATGAACATATCATGTCAGATGGAAACTATCAAGTTTTTAAAAAGAGTGGTTTATCAAAGTTTTACGTGGTACTTGGATTTAAGGCATGTAATGTTCTATGGTAGGGTTTTAATCAAGGGGAATGATAGTAATTACAATCATTATTTTTGAAAATAAAAGGATTTAGTTAATTAGTTTTGAAGGGAGAATAATCAAAGGTATTTTTGAATTATGAAAGGGTAACTTAGAAAGATTCACAACATATCTAAAAACATATATTCTAGAAGATAAAATGAAATATAAAAAATCAATACCTAAATGAATCCATGTAATCTCACATCAAGATAGCTGAAGCTAAATAATGATAGATCCATGAGAAGATTCCTCGAACCATCTGCATGTCAGCCTACATAAAACATTCCACCCATACCCAATATGATCACTTTTATAACCTTTCATGGAGGAATTATAAGAATTAATGAAATAAAATAATATAAAGGGAACCTTTAATCAATAATAAATCTATAACATGGAAAAAAAGGTCATAAATCTTACTCTAACACCATAGACCACTAAAAGTGTTCCCAAGAATGCCTAGAGTTTGGGAGGAATAGGATATATCAGTCCAAAGAGAGGTAATATCATAAATCTTGGTGCATCAAATTATTTCATGATAGGCAGTGTCGCGGCATAATATATTGGTTTCAAACATTCTTTTGAGGATCATGAAGTGATCCTCCAGGGAAATCCCCCCTTTAAAAATTAGCCATCTCCTGTAAAAATAATCAATTAAGGAAGTTCATGACGTGATGAAAATAACTACACTAAATCATTCAAATCCCTAAAAATAATTGAATGAATTCCAACCAATACATAGTGAAATAAAATCACCATAGTGCGATGACCCCTGGGAAGACAAAACCAAGAATTTGATAACCATGATTTCATCGTGTTTTTATTATAATCATGGCATGAAAGGATGATACGCAGAGTCCACAGATGTGTAAAGGGTGTACTGATACATAAGATTTCCTCTATAATAAATATAATACATAAGGTTTATATATGTAATGATTGCCTATAAATAACCAAATAATATATGAAATCTAACTCTACATGGAACAATATTTATAGCCATGCCATGGCCTACACCCCTCACATTGTAGCCTAAACAGTTATAGTGAAACTAATAAATCACAAATTAAATAGGAAAACCCCTAACTCTCATGTCCTACACCCCAATATGTGACACAACTTCATTCCATAAAACCGCCAACCATGTCATGACACATAACATCATGTTGTGGTGTACCTATTCCAGTTGAAATCTCTATTTGAACTCAACCCTTCTCCCTCCAAACTACCACTAATACCCCCATACACCTTTGAAACCCAAAAAATTATAAATTAAGGGTTTGATAAATTCTAGTCCCTTAAATTATATTTCTATCAAATAATTATCATCCAGGAGAATCAGGAGAAAGCCTAGAAATAAGAAGGAACTAATTTAAATTAGGGATAGGGAAATCCAAGACTTCAAATTAAATACCTCTAAAATGATTATCATCCTCAAGAATATAAACCAAACCTGAAATGATAAAATCACAAATAATAAAAATTATGGGGAGATATCACTCAAACATAATGGATTCATAGCCAACATTGTCCCAGAACATGTCTCACCACCAAGCAAAAACTAACTACTCACTGAAGACCAAGAAGCACACTAGTCCGCAACGAAATCATACTAATGATGCTTGATATTATTGAAATGTAAACATATCAACTAGCTTGACATAGGACTCATCAAGCTACTCAAAACCAAGTCTTAAATCCATGATATAACTATAGAATATTTTTTTCTTCTCCTATTCTGAGGAACTTTTGTACTTTATACTGCTAGAACTTCTACAATGCTTCAACCTAAGATTATTAATTCTTATTACCTAAACCAATGTCTTGATGAAATTTTGATGGAATATATTTGGTTCACCATCAAATAAATAGGTTAGCACACATCTGATGAATCATAACAATACCAAAAAAATGTTATATAATGTAGGGAAACATACCTACGGATAGGGAATATACATCATCTCAATATTTCCTTTCCACATCATAACTACATCAAAATACCCAAATAATATCCATTCCTCCCCATAATCCACATTAAACACATATCATCATATAAAAAACACATCATGGACATCAAAAACAACATCATAACAATTCAATTCAAAAAAATTACCAAATCATATTCAATCAATTACCTAGTTATCCAAATATGTATCTTTAAGAAGAATCATATTATCAAGAAATAACCAATAAAGACATTTATTATAAATCCAACACATAATATTCAGATAAAATTACCTACATAATTTCATAGAGCACTCATGGAATAATCATATTTATTTTTTCTTAAATAATAATAATACATGTATCATATTAATTTGTTAATATCATAACATGATTTGTTTAACTACACAAGATTATAACATGATTCTCTTAATTCTTAAATAAATAATGTAATATTAAATCATGTAGAAAATTTAAAATAAGTTATAATAATTGAATCTCGTCAAGATCAACATGGGATAAAAAAAAATTAACAGGTCGCATATTTTAGTGTGACTGTATAAAAAATTACTTATAACATTTAATAATATTATACATGTTATCTACAATAAACAGTTCATGCATATCACATTACTTTTAAAATTAAATTTCATCATTAATTTCTTCCAAGTATATTATGTAATAGGCATGCATCAAAAATTTCATTAGGTTATACTTTCTAAGTAACAAGAATATATAACTCTATCATACTCGTTAACTAGATGGGTGGTTTTTTACATCATGAATTTAATCCAACAAATTTGATACAATATATGTTTGGTTTCACATGTTTCATAATATTCCATTTTTAGAAACTTAAAAATCTAAAACATGATGGAAATATTTTTCTTTAAAAAAAATTAAATTATTAAATAATTAATAATAAAGGATGATCTTAATTAAATAGTCTTATCAAAAAAGTTGTTCATGGAAATAAAGATATGTTTCATCATTAATGATTCCATATTAGCATACTAATCATATGAATTTTAAATAATGCCTTTATTACCTAACATGATATTACATGTTTGTTAATTAGAAGGCATTAAACTTTATATTATATACTAAACATGGAATATTAAGGAAATCATTCAACATATCATGTCATTAATTTCCAAGAAAGAATATTTAAATTAACATGGATCAATTTATTAGTAATCAATGCATCATAATTATAACGTCTAAAGCATTCCAACATAGGTTAGCATAAATAAATAAACTAAACATAATTATATGTTAAAACCCTAAATTAAATGCAACCTATGATAATTATGCATGCTCCCTTCATAAATTTCCCTACCTTGCAATCAGTTCACTTTCACCTAAACATTATTAGTTTACAATCATAGTACTTTCATTGGATCTTAAGGGGCCCTAAATACTTATTCCTTGGCTTCAACCTAAATCACATTCTTAGTTTAAATGACATTATTTCCCTACTATAACTAAGAAGTCATCTCATGTTTCTAACTTCAAACTACACCTTATCACTTAACCAAATGCTTTGATACTAATTTTTCATGGACCACCCCCACTGAAATACCTTCTCAGTCGGCAATAAAGATGATCATGATCCTTGAATCCTGCCCTTAATATGTTGTGAGTTAGAGACTAGCACCAAGGGTATTTGTCGCATGTATGTGATCCATTAACCTCAAAATTCCTACGAAAAATAAGTGATTCTACCAATCAAATACTTATATAAACTAAACGTTTTATAATTATCATGCCCAAATTATCACTACATGATCTATATACAAAAAAATAGATACATTATAAGATTATCCTCCTAGAACTCCACTTGGGATACTCAAAAAATAGTATCCCAAATCTCTGTCGAGCTACCATGCAAAATAACTCAAGAAATTATAGAGGGGTGTGCACTTGGGAGTACTAAGTATAATAATATTTCTAAGTAATACAATATCCATGTGAAATAAATTTTCTAGATAAAAATGTGTCAGAATAACTAATTAAGGTAAATATTGAATCAAGAATAAGGTTAAGAAATAAATCATAGATTAAGGTAAAAACAATCACCACTTTCAACACCATCACCTACAACCACCTCATTACATTAATAAATAAACAATAGTGATGTTAGATTTCCAAAATCATATAAAAATAAAATGATATATCTAGAAATATATCACCACTATTTATACATTTTAGTTATTCCATCATATAAAAACATTACTTAATCTAGACATCATATCATCATAATCAAACTACATCACCATAAGCACAATCATTTCACCATTTATGCATCATTTGTGACCTCATGGACATAAGCCTTGATCTATTACAACTCATTTTCATATGAAACTAAATCATATGATCCAAACATCAAATTATATAATATATCATTCCTAACACAATACAAGAATAATAATAATATTTAAACACCATTTAATAAATAAGAAGCATGGTGATAAACTTGAAATAGAATCCATCATTATACCATAAAAGATATCACAACCAAAGAAATATTCATTAACATAATGAATAAACTCATCTTAACAAATACTTCATTTACTCTTTACATTTTTTATTCATATAACATTATTAATCCCATTATCATTGAAGTGTCTCACTAATATTCATATCATTTAACCCAACCCATTTAATATCTTTAAAATATATTACATTCATAATTTAACTCTAAGCTTGTATAGCTATCTTTTTTATAAAATTAAACATCATGCAATATTAAGAAATAAATCCTCCCAATTATTTTTTTAACACGTTAACTCATTTAATTATTCTATTCCCATATTCTTTTAGTTAATTTTAAAAATCAACCCATGTATTTGAATGACTATAATCCATACCTTCTAACTTATCACACTATTCTTAATACTTCTCCATATTATACCTACAGCTACTCAACTCTTCAATCACAAATAACCAATTAAATATCCAAATAAATCCCACTCAAATATTAAATATAAAACCTTCCAAATCTAGTACTTACACTTACTCCACTCTCCTAACCATATCCCTATAACTTACTCACCCCATTCTATCCACTCGCACTATTTATATTCTAACCACAACTAGAACCCCCCCCCCCATAAGAGACATGAGACCTCATCCCTAAGAAAATTTTGATTATAACTATAAAACCCAAGGTTTAGGAATTAATTTTAGTAAATGGAAGGGATTACATGGTAGTGAAATCATAAAAATAGATAAAAAACAAGTCACTTAATCTTATCTAAATACTAAGACCAACTCAAAATACACTTCTCAAGCTGAAAGGGGACAACTAGAAATCTAATATGAAACTAGACCCAAACACTACCACAAGATAGAAACTTAAAAATATGCAAGAAATTAATAAACCATAATGACACCCTAACATTATACATACCCAAATTACATTACTTTAATTATGAATCATGCTTTTTAATATTAATTCCAAGTTACCATCCTATTATATTAATAACATTTAAAAAAATTCATACTCATCCACATTACCATATTCCTCACATATCTTATCCCAATTCTTTAATATCAATATAGTAATATATATATAAATATAATGCATGATAATCATATAAATAATCCAAAATTAAGGATTTATCCAACATTATTAACTCCTATTATTTATACCATGTTTAAAATTGTATCTTTTATCTAACAGATTGCATAATGTTTAGAATATAAAAGAATGATAATCTCAAACTAATGTAGAAATTTAAAGTAAGGAAACATAGAAATATAAAGAAAGTATCTATAATAATCATGGAATAATTAACCTAAATTAATTAAAAAATTAGGAAACATACAATAACATCATATCATATACCAAAACCCATAACATAAAGCCCAAGATAATGGGGTAATATGTGAAATAAAGGAAAGAATGCAATAACCCCTCCCCTCAAACCAAACCTTCTCCACCATACTTGGGGGAAGAGTATGAACTTACCATGTTGGAATCTATCTCTAGAGTTTGGAAAAGGGGTATTTTATCAATGGTTGAAGTGGTACAAGGATTCATAGATTATATGGTTCAATGGGATGGTTTCATTAAAGGATAATGATGGAAAATATAATCATTCTTTTTAAAGGGGATGATAAATAAAAAGGATTTTGGATTATTAGTTTTGTAGGGATAATAATCAAAGGTAGTTATAATTCATAAAGGGTGACTTAAAATTTTTTACATCATATAAAGAAACATATATTATATAATATGGAAGGAAAACTCAAAAATTACCTACCTCAATGAATTCAAGAAATCCCATGTCAAGATAACCAAAGATGAATGTTTATGGATCCACAAGAACCTTCCTCAAAACTACTTATTGTAAATATAAATCAAACATTCCAATAAAATATTTCCATTGATGTAACCTTTACTATAATAAAAAATGAGTAAGTAAAGAATGAAAAGAGATGAGGAGGTTGCATTTAATTGAGAAGGAATGGATCACATGAACCACAAGGTCATATATTCCTTAGACACCATAGACCACAAAAAGATCTCCCAAGACTGCCTAGAGTCTGGGATAAATAAGAAATATCAATACAAGGAGATGGTATACCTAAAATTTAAAATAAAAATATGGGTGGATCAAATCACAGTGTGGAAGACAACATCATAATGTGACAGGTAGGTTTTAAATGCACTTCAAAGGATCACAATATGATCCTATCAGTCGCTCACCCCTTTAAAACTCAGTAAACTTCTTTAAATAAATATTACTAAGTGAAGTCATTTTTTGGTGAAGGTAACCACTCCATAGAATTCAAACCCCTAAAAATTAGGGTGTGAATCCAAACCAAGCCATAATGAAATAATAGTTCTATGAAATGATGAACTTTAGGAAGACAGAACCAAGGAATTCAAAAATTATGACTTCATGGAATGGTTCCTATAATCATGAAATGAAAGGATCCTATAAAGGGGTTACTGATATATAAAGGGTCCACCAATACTTAAAGTTTACTCTATAATAAATAAAAATTGTAAGGGTTACTTATATGAGGGTTACATAGAATTATCCAAATTATTCCTGACAGCCAACTATACATGGTGTAACACAAATGACCATGTGGCAGCCAAAAACCCTCACATAACAACCTAAATAGTCTTGTTTCAAACAAAAAAATCTACACTTAAATAGGAAAACCCATAACTCTCGTGGCCTATACACCAAATCATGAAAAAACTTCACACTGAAAAAACCAACCAAGTTATGATGCATACCATCAAGACATGACATATCTCTTTCAGTAGAAATATTAGCATGAACTCAACCCTTATACCTCTAAACAACTACCAACACCCCCTTAACACCTACAATGCTTGAAAAATAACAAAGGGTCTAGGAAATTTGGGGCACTTATAGGTATAAAACTTAAGAATAGTTCTTAAATAATAAATATCAATGTGTTAGTAAAACACCTTCCTGAATAAATGAATTAGTGAAGTCATTCAATAGGTGAATCTAGATGATTTTGAGTAGCATAGTATAATCAAATCTAGGTTTCCTTAAGGAATTTTTTAATTAAGTAATTAATTTTTAAATTATCATTGGAAATGTTCTAAAGTTTTGGATGAGTTTAAGAAATAATTACTCTATTTTATTGAAAGTGTTAAGAATAGATGAACTAGTAAATGTGATGTTTATGTTATGGTGTTGTGTTGTGTAAATACTAAAATTAGGTGAAAGTTAAAATTAGAAGAAGAAAGTCCAACAATGTTTCTATGATAAACCATCCAAGATTATTGAAACCTAAAGTTAGTTATCAACAAGGAAGGACATTGTTTCTATATGATGATATTATTTGAGATGCTTGTAGGGGTTTGAAAAACTCTATGGAATGTATATATATGTTATTATTATTATAGAAATTTATTCTTTGGTTTTAAAGTGTATTTGATTGAAAATGTATACTCTACATCTATTTTGAGTATATGGGCATTCAAAATCAAGGTAATGATTAATAAATCTTTTAGTTTGTATTCAAACGATGAATTAAAGGGTTGTTGAATCATGTAATTGAATGCAAAGGAATTTATAAATCTTATATGGATCTTAATAAATGATATATATAATTATATTATTTCTCTTATATGGTAAAAGAGATTGTTTATTAGTATATTTGTCAAAAACAATATGTGATGTTGGATTCAGTACACATGGTTTATGATTCATTATATTTGATAACATGTTCTAAGAAAAAGGTAAGTGTGATAATTTTTTATCTAGGATAAAAGTGTTTATCAAAATGATTGATAAAATATTATGGATTTGATCCCACCACCTTTAGTATTATATTTTAAAGATTAATCTTCTTTTCCATAAAATGATCCAAACACATTGAAAATAATATATTATATGGATATAATAGTTTATTTGTTAAATATTTCTTCTAGAAAGAAATAAGTGTTATTTTTTAAACATAAATGAGTTTGTGTATCTTATCATGATATTCTGAATAGAATATAGTGTCCATGAGGAAAGTTGGAATATGTTTTCAATTTGAGAGGTTAAAATTTAACAAATAAAATATTATACCAGTAATAATTAAAAGTGAATGTCACTTAATATCTTAAAGGGGTTAAATATATGTGGGTAAAGTAATAATTTAAATAGTAAAATTAGTTTCAAAAATATTTTAAGGAATAAAATTTAATGGAAAGGATTCCAAGAAAGATGATGATGATTAAATTAGACAGAGTTATAATTATATGAAATAAGTTATTAACATCATAAAATTGGATGTAATGGAGTTAAGGAGTTTGAATATGTTCAAGAATTTGAACATTATGATTCATAAGTCTCGCCATTATTCAAGCTATCTTGCTTCATAGATGTTACTCACTAAAGAGTTTGGTGAGAGGGTTTTATCAGATGGTCACATAGTGATGTGGAAGAAATTACATATATATATTTAATGAGTATAAAAACCTTAAAAGTATATAAAACGTGATTTTGATCTAGTATTCTATCATATATGATATTTTAGATAGGTTTTTATGCATGGTTTTGTTAAAATTCTTAAAACTTTCTATGTTTTCATTCATTAACATTGTTTGTACACACACACACTAATATATATATATATATATATCATGAAGTGAAATGATAATTGAACTCTCAAAAATATGTATTTGAGTTATCTCTAATGGATGTTCATCATGGGGTGTTATAAGTTATTACACATGCCTTAAGTCTTAGATAATTATGGGCAGTTGGATATATTGTTGATCATGACATCATTTATATCATAATCAAGATGATATTTTTCCTCTCATATGAAGAGTATGATATTTTATACCTAAATTAAGATAGATTAAAGAAGTGTATAGTCATACCTATATGGAAAATATATTGTGCATATCTATTTGGGTTAGGGGAATGTGATGTGATCATATGAAAATGAATGCTAGCATATGATACAATTAGTGGATATGGGTACAGAGATATATGTGTTGGATGTAGATCATGTCAGAACCCTTTACAGCTTGAGTGACATGAATGCATTGTTAGAGGATGATCTTTGCATAAATTTATGAATTCAGGAATTTATATTTATTTTCAATGCTACAAAGGATATTGGGGTCACACTTTGTGGTTAACTGAATAGGGATTAGATTTGACTCAGAGTGATACTATTAAATTATTTGAGTTTAATCTCAAAGGAGTGTTCACAAGGTATTGTATATGATGTGATACAAGATGAAATTAATGATAACTTTCAAAAAAAATTGAAGATATCCAATAGGAGTTTTGGATATGGTTTAACAAGTTATTTTATATGAAACAATATAATGATAAACAAAAGTAAGTCTATGAGACTTCAGTGTAAGTGGGATATTGATGGAGATATTCCCTAAACCCTAATCCATATAATGTACATTGGCCACATCATATGTGATGGTATAAGAAATCATATAGTATTATATTTTCTAGATGAAATATGCTACTTGGGTATATCATTCCTTATGATATAGGATATCATAAGACTTTACACTACCTTATCATGATAGTGAATCGTTAAAGGTTAATTTTCAAACCTTTATACATTGGTTGTAATTAATAAAATATTTTATATAATGAAATGATGGGATATTGTAAGGTATCGACCTTAAACATTACATATATTCAGTTTTTAGTTAATAATTCTATTTACTTATTTTCAAGGATCTTTTTAGGTTTAGAGTTTTATAGAATTAGGCCATAACACTTACATAACAAACCCATATATTATAATGTAGACACTTCTACTCAGTATCTATTTTTTCCAAAATATAAAACTTTTAATATAAAAATTGTTTTATTTTCATGAAAATTATTTAAAATATTTATCTTGATCTCATATTTATTCCTACTAATCTTTAAAAACCTATGAAAAATATTTTAAAACATGGTATGATCACAAAAATCTTGGTAAGGGACATAAATAAATCATTAATCTATGAATGCTCATAAAAATTTTCCTTAATCAAAATAAACATTTTATTACCCAAGAAATCACCTTCTATGCCCAAATATTTTCATACTAAATTTAATAATAAATCTTAATGGAAAAATAAAACTCATAAAGGTTTATTTTGAAATCATGAAAACTCATGAAAAATTTTCCACATAGTTATGCTCTTCACCCTTAAGAAGTAGGATAAGCTCATTAACTTACCTTTTGAAAAAAAATAAGACTTTCTTAAAACCCATAGAAAGAAAAAATAAATCATGTAAGTAACTTTAGAAATCATTTTCATATCACTCTAACATATGGAATAACCATAACATTTATAAATGGAATAACCTTCACAGATTACATGGAATAACCATCATGGTTATACTTGAAGTAACCATCATAGTTATAGTTGAAATAGCCATCACGTTTATACTTAGAATAACCATC
Source organism: Viscum album (assembly GCA_963277665.1). NCBI lineage: Eukaryota > Viridiplantae > Streptophyta > Magnoliopsida > Santalales > Viscaceae > Viscum > Viscum album. The sequence continues at coordinate 187,792,154 of OY728156.1, read as the reverse complement.
GTGGTCAACTTCTAAATATAAATCTTATCCAATGCATTAGAGGTATATCAGGGACCCACTCTTCCTTTTTTTATAATAGAAACACTTGTCATCATAAATAATTCCCAAGAGCCATAACATAACCATAACCCATAACATATAAAATCTTATAGTTTTCAAAATATTCTTTACACTTATAAGAAAAAATTATGGATATTCAAATATCCATTCCATTTTAAAACTTTTTTTAAAAAAACTAGAAAAAGTAATATAGGGTTTTTCTTCAAAGAAATGATGAAATATTTTAAAGGAATATAGAACTATTGGAAAAATTTATATACCAACGGTTTGAGGAAACCTTGGGTGATTTTCCATTGGTATAGAACTATATCGATGGTTTTACCAAACCGTTGTTATAGAACACCTATACCCATGATTTTTTCATTGGTATAGAACTATATCGATGGTTTGAACAAACTGTTGTTATAGAACACCTATACCCATGATTCTAAAACCATTGGTATAGAAAATTTCAATGGAAATACCTATACCAACGGTTTGATCAAACCATTGGTATAGGTCCTGTATTGGAAAAACATTACACCGCTGGGAATTGATCCCAAAACCTCCTCCTTATAATCCAATTACTTCACCATTATACAGTAATATATTTTATGTTCTTCTATTCAAATATATATATAAATATAAATTTATTTATATTAAGGTATTTATTGTTGTTGTTGTTTTTATTCACAAATAATTTTCCAAACTATACCAATAGTTTGGCCAAACCATTGGCATAGGTCACCAATACAAATAGTTTATCCAATCTGTTGGTATAGGTGTCCAAAAACATTACCTATACCAATTATTTAGTTCAAACCATTGGTATAGGTGACCTATACTAATGGTTCGCCCAAAATGTTTGTATAGGTTACCAGAAACATTACCTATACTAATGGTTTTTTTTCAAACCATTTTTATAGGTTCCTAGAGACATTACCTATAGAAAAAATTTTGGTTAAACCCTTAGTATAGGTGACCTATAGCATACATATACCAATATTTTTCTCAAACCTTTGGTATAGGGTTCCTATACCAATAGTTTTACAAACCTTTGGTATAGAACCATTGGTATATCTTATATTTATACTAGTGAAAAAATCAAATAATGGTTATGGTGTTTGGAAAATTCATTGTCACCGTATTTGTTAAAATAGAACATTTCTTTTGTCTTTTGTAAAGTAAGTCAAAATATTCTGTAAAAAGATTCATTTTAAATCCTTTGAAAGAAAATAAAAAGAAACATAAAATTTCCTTTATAATTCTTTTATATCCATATAAATTCATTAATAATATACTTTTAAAAAATATGTACATAGAATATAAAGAGTTGGAAGGGAAAATTTAAAAGAGGATTTTAAAAAGAAAGTCTCTTAACTTGAGTCTGAATCATCATGTATGTTCTTTATCTTCCAGAATAATAAAATTATGTTCATTATTTACTTGCTTAATAAAAATTTTAAAATTTATTATTCATTTTATTTTCATTTCATGATCAGTTACTTAATCAATTAAGTTCACATCGGTCATTTTGACGATATTCGGCTCATGTGTCCAAAATGACTTTGGTAGGTTGACTATGCTCAAAGATTTAATTATCTCAAAATATCCAGAAAAATAATCATGAAATAATTATAATCAATTATAATTTTAAAATCAACCATTAAATATGTTTATGAAAAATTAACTATGTTACAATCATGGAGATGGTAGGTCATACGTACACATGAGTAACATTTCCACTTTTTCAACGATTATTATGAAAAGAAAGTGTGTATTGTTTTATATTTATATAATTATAATTATATAATAAATACCATATTATTTATTTAAATATAATTATATATATCATCCATGTAATGTGGTGATAAAAAACAAATCACATCGCTTTGCGGAGGTGGTAGTCTACAAGTACACACAAATGATGTTATCATTTTTCAATGAATAGAATGATAAGTAAATGATATATTATATATTAATAATGATAAATTTGTCATGAAAATAATATATAAAGATTAATTTCATCATTATAACTATCCATGAGGTAGTTATGTAAAGTGAATGGCATCGGTTCATGAGGCGGTAGTCCGTCGTACACATGAATGATGGTTTCATTTCTCATTTAATGGAAGAGGAGATGGATGTGGGTTATTTCATTAACATAATAACATATTAGTATATATTATATACTGATTTTATTTTATAATAATGGTTTAATAATATTTAAAGTATTTGAAAGAATAAATAAAACAAAAACACTTGGTTAAAAACAATACCGATTCTTCAAAAAACCTTATAAGGTTTACACCAAAAGCACTCCTAAGTAGGTTTTTTTATCAAAAAAAGGCCTCTAAATTTTTTTTATGGATGTGAGAAAATTATTTGGGTATATATTGGTAAAAAATTGTTCTTTATGTGTTAAAAAATGATAATAATAGGTTCCCTATTATAAGAGAGGGGATGAGCATTCTTGTAATTTCTTAAAATATTAAATTTATATAAATTAATTTTGATATCCAAATGGATATAAATTTATAATACTAAAATATAATATGCATATGAGTCTAAATAATCTCATAAAATAAAATTTGGACATGATTGGATCACATTTTTACCCTTATATTTTTTTAACCCTAACCCTTTTGATAATTACAGTTATATCAATGTTTTTTTACTCTTATGGGGGTAATATAGTTACTATAAAAAGAAAAACAGTTCATAAATAGACCATGGATGATTTTAAAAATCATATAACTTTAATTTTTTTGAGTATAATCTTTATAGGAATTTTATATCATTTAATAAAACATTATTTATTATAAAATAACATTCATGTCAATTTTGGAACTATCCAATTAATTTGACATTTAAAACTACAATCCAATAATGGAATTCGTATTAAATGCATCAAAACCACCCTAATATGTTTTAATTTTCTAAAAAAATCATAGGAAACTGTAAATAACTAAAATAATATTATTTTTAGATTTCTTAAAATCCTTTTATTAATTTTTCTACTGCTTGCACAAGTACTTCATCAATGTTGCGTAAAAATATAAGGTAATTATTTCATCAATACAAATTAAAAATTAATTAACATAATGAAAAAAATAATTTATATTTCAAATTAATAATTATAACTGAACATATATTATGTTTATCCCTATGTCAAAAATATTATAGTTATTTAAAGCAAGAGTGTGGCATTTTTGTCTTTGTGCTCACTTAAATATTATAAAGGTCATAATCACGTACAAATAGAAAAAAGGCCATATATTCAACTTTTTAATGATTTTGGACAATATATACTCATAAAATCAAAATAATTCAAGTGTTAGGATTATTTTTTAGTTCATATCATTTTATTTTTAACTTTAATTACCTAATTTACCCTTTACCATGGTAATAAAAATTACTAAAGTTATTATTCTTAATATATAAAAATAAAAGGAAACTATTTACCAAAATTTTTAACTAATTATTAAAAACTTGGAATCCATTTTTCAAAATTCAATTTTCATAAGTGGTAGAATTTAATTTAAGAATAAAAATGCAAAATGCAACGAAAAGTAGTTTTTCAAAAAAAAATTGTTTTAAGTATAAAAATGTTTTTATACCAAATTCAAGTATAAAATTCATTACAAGAACTATAATTGGATTGTTTTTAATCAAAATTAACTAATGTTATTTTAAAAATAGTCCAAAATAAAATTTTACTTTGTAAATACTTTAAAATAAAATATAGTTTTCAATAAAAATTATTATTTTTTACTATTCATTGAAAATCAAACTTTTTCGAAAAATTTCAAAATTTCACCATATAATAATTTTAAAAATGATATTTATTTTATAAAATATAATTTCTAAAATTTCTAGAAATTAATTATATTATTCACTCAAAAAAACACATTTTTTAAGAAAACATGTATTTGAAAAAATATAATGGATTTTTCTAAAAATTAAGTTATTATTTCCTAAGAATTAATCAATAATTTTTTTTATTAAAAACTTTATATACATTTCAAAAATTATTTAAACCTATTCATTCTCACCAATTTAGCAGCTATGTTATAATGGTCATATTAAAATAATAATATGTTGTGGTTTGTTCAGGCTTGGTGTTGTGTGTCGTACATGCAATAGAACATAGTTTTCTTTTTAAAATATCAGTGTATTAAATTATCCCCCCTTTAATAAATTGCATCCTAACAATTTTTACTTTATCTTAGTAATAAAAGGATTGAAATTTTAAAATACCATTCTTGAAATCTCACATCATAAAAATGGTTAATAAAACTTTCTCTTGATAAGAGTGAAAGGGAAGTATATAGGTCATCTAGAATAACTCAAAAATAGGTTTCCAATTAGGAAAACATTGGTGGAAAGTGAAAATATTGACATGGAAGAGAAAACTAATGTCCAAGTAATAGAGTGATAGAGAACATGGTCCGGGGAGAGGTAATGACTCAAAAACCATAAATATGTAATTGATGAAAGGATCATCGATTCATCAGAAATGATCATAATAGGATAATATTTTTGTTTCAAGATCCTTTTCCTTGATTTGAGGAATTAATTTACCATATATACTAATAACATAAGGAAATATACTTACTTGACAGGTATATTTTCATTTTTTAATCAATTTCAACTAAAATTTCATCTTTTCCCCCAAACGATGAGTATTCAAGATGAATTATTTTATACCTAAAGCACTAAAGTAAACTTCTAACGAATAAAATAATTCATAAGATAATATAAATTTATTCCTCCCTTCTTAAAAATTAACTAAAACCAAAATATTTAGCACAAGGTAATATAAACCTTTATACGAAGAAATAATACGTTAATCTATAAAATTCAAAAATAATACCCAAAGTTCAAACTAAATCATTCTATAAATAAATATCCATAAAATTATTCAATATATTCCTAAATATTATTGAAACTCAAAGATTATAATGATTTGATCATATATTATTCCAACATTTATCTCCAAATAACATTAATCGCTCTTAAAGTCTCATACTAAAAATGTATATGGATTACTCATATAATCTCCAAGATAAGATAATCATTCCCATAAATGAACAAAATCACCCTAAATACAACTTAAAATAATATATTCCTCTAAAATTTAATTCAACATTTAATCCTCAAATAAAAACTCATAATGTTTTGTTTACCTTAATCATATAAGGTTCCCAAAATAGTGAACTTCTTCCAAAATAAAATTAATCACCTAATAAATTTTCAATACCATGGTTATCTCTATGATAAAACATATATTCCCAAAATCAATATAATAATAAAAAATGCCATACTAACTAGGACATTACATAGGCCAGTGGTAGGTATTGCACCCCTGTCACCCTTCATTTGTGGGTTCAAGCCCCTTGGAATTTCCAAATGAAATGAGTCATCACTTGGATTGTGGTTTTTACTTTTGATAATAACATTTTAATATAATTCCTATAATATTCCCAAAAATTTGATGAACATACTCAAAGATATCATTAATCATAAAATCACTTTTTAACCTCTAAGGTTTTCTATACAACTCATTTTTCTATAAAATAAAATAATTTTAATTAACTAAAATTTCCTTAAGATCAAGCACATATTAACCCAAAGGTTTATTTATCCATTTATAATATGTCTATAAATGGATGTATCCAACAATTATCACTTTTTTGATACACAACTTTTCAAAGGTACTAATTCCATCTATCATACGATTCCAAATTTTAAAACAAAATCTATTATAGAATAATACTTAAGTGTTTCATGATCCTTATAATATTCAAAATATAACATAGTATCATTGATAAAATACCACTACATCATAATTGTTAAAACTTGATACATAAACAGAACCTTTACTTAAATTTCTTCTTAAAATTTTAACCATTATTTTTCATTTTATTCCTTAATACTTTATTCCCAAAAACAATGATATGAAATATGTCCTTATGATCTTTCAATATCAACTCAATAATGTTTCATACTTAGAACATAATAAATTAATTCATACCTTAAATCTATACATCAGGGTCTTATTTTATGTTATTGATATTGCCTTTATCTTTCAGCATGAAGTCCATATCTTCATAAAAGAAAAAGTTAATTCCATGGTGGTATTTCCCATTTCGAATGATATGGAATATTTGAGATTTTGAAGACAAATAAAATATATTCCATGATCCATTTAAATTTTTGATAAATTAAATGGTGTTGGATAGATCAAATAGTTTCCTATAGGTAATTTATATTTTCAAAAATCTTTCAATACATTTGAATAATATTTTTTCATGATAGTGATGATTAAATCACCTATAAGGGACAAGGAGGTTGAGTGAGGTCTTAATCCTTTAATATTGATAAATTATATTTAATATATAGAAAATAACATCATTAAAACATGAAATGAATTATTACATGTTAAAATGAAAATGGTCCTTGAAAATATAATACCCATAGAAATTCTATAATACTTTAACCTTCAGGTCCTAAAAAATAACTTTAATAACATCAAAAATAAAGAATTTTTTAACCTAAAAGTTTACCTCGTGCATTTTTTATTACATCCCCAAAAATATAATATCATTCTTCTAAAATAATCTTTCAAGTTAAAACAAAGGGTAACATATACCTCAAATCAATAAAATGCCACCAAAATTATCATTAATCACCTTAAATCCCATTATATAAAACCTCAAAAGGGGTTGTATACACCTTTGAACTTATAATAAATATTAAACTCATAAACCCATGATGGTATCCATAACTCTTAATATAACCTCACATAAAAATATCATAATCTTCAAAGTTGTCAAAACCTTTCCCCTAATACCAACTGTAAGGACCCAACCTTAAACATTACATATTTTGAGTTTTTAGTTCAAAATTAACTTTCTTTCATTTTTAGAATCTTTTTAGGTTTATAGTTTTAAAGAATTAGGCCACCAAACTTACATAACAAACTCATATATTACAATTTGGGCACTTCTACTCAGTATCTATTTATCCCGTAATATAAAACTTTTAATATAAAATATGTTTTCTTTTCATGAAAAATCTTCACAATATTCATATTTATCTTATCTTTATACCTAACTATCCTTAAAACCTTATGAAAATCATTTTAAAACATTGTATGAGAGAGAAAAACTCAGTAATGGATATAAAAATAAATAAAGAAACCATTATTCTATGAATACCCATAAAAATTTTCCTTTTTCAAAATAAACTTTGGGCTTAAAATAAACATTTTATTAACCAAGAAATCACCTTATCCACCCATTGATTTTCATAACACATTTCATAAGAAATATTAATGGAAAAATAAAACTCAAAAGGTTTTCTTTTAAAATGAAGAAAACACATGAAAAATTTTCTGCAAAGTTACACTCTCCACTCTTAAGAACTAGGATAAGCTCATTAACTTACCTTGTGAAATAATAAGACTTCTATAAAACCCCTATAAATCATAAATAATTTATATAGGTAACTTGGGGAATCATTTTCATATCATTATTATATATGTAATAACCATCATGATTATAAATGTAATAACGTTTATGGTTCATATAGAATAACCATCACAGTTATACTTGAAGTAACCATCATAGTTACAGATAACCATCACGGTTATACATAGAATAACCCTCATGGTCAACTTACAAGCATAAATCTTATCTAATTAATTGGAGGGCTATCACAGACCCAATTTTCCTTGGTTTATAATGAAACCACTTATCATCATAAATAATTCCTAAGAACCATAACATAACCATAACATGTAAAATCTTGTAGTTTTCAAAATATTCTTTTCACTCATAAGAAAATATTTCCGGATATTAAAATATTCATTCCATTTTAGAAAAAATTGAAGATAATCAGAATAAAGGAAAAGAGGGTTTTTGTTTAAAGAAATAATTAAATCCTATAAAGGAAGAAAAAATTCAAATAAAGTTTATGTAAATGGATAAAATCATCGTCATCGTATACATTAAAATAGAACATTCCTTTTGTCATTTGTAAAGAAATTCAAAATATTACATAAAAATGTTTCTATTTAAAAAAAATAAAGAAAATAATAAAATAGAAAATATATTTTAAAAATATTTTATGTCCATATAAATTCATTAATAAGATATTTTAGAAAAATATGTACATGGAAGAAAAATAATCAGAAAGAAAACTTTAAAAGAGGATTTTTAAAATAAAGTCTCTTACCATTAGTTTGAACAATGATGTACATTCTTTATCATCCTGAATAAAAAAACTTATGTTAATTATTTACTTGGTTAATAACCTTTTTCAAGTTTATTATTCCTTTTATTTCATGTTATGATCAATTACTTAATCAATTAAGTTCACATCAGGTGTTTTGATGATATTTGGCTCATATTTCCAAAATGACTTTGGTAGGTTAACTATATTCAAATATTTTATTATATAAACATATATAGAATAATAATCATAACATAATTATCATAAATTATACTTTTAAAACTAACTATGAAAGATGGTTATGAAAAAATAACTATGTTACAATCATGGAGACGGTAAGTCATACATACACATGAGTAACATTTCCATTTTTCAACGATCAATATAGAAAGAAGGTAATTATTATTTTATCTTTAAATAATGATTATTATATCATAAATACCATATTATTTCTTTAAATATACTTATATATATCATATATATGATGTGGTGATGAAAAAAAAATTGCATCTCTTTGTGGAGGAGGTAGTCCACACGTACGCATGAACGACGTTATCATTTTTCAATGAATGGAAATATAAGAAATTAAATGATATATTAAATTATTAAAATGAGAAATAATTAATTAATATAATTTATAAATATTAATCCCATCATTTTAACCATCTGTGAGAGGTGTGATAGAAAATGAATGACATCAGTTCGTGAGCTGGTAGTTCATCGTACACACGAATAACAGTTTTGTTTTCCATTTTATAGAATATGAGATATATGTGGGTTATGAAATTAACATAATAAAGTCTCACTATATGTGATATACTTATATTATTTGATTATCATGGCTTAATAATATTTAAATTAGGTGGAAAAAAAATAAAACAAAAATGCTATGTTAAGAATGATGCCTCTTCTTCGAAAAACCTCTTAAAGTTTACACCAAAATCTTTCCTAAATTAGTTTTATGATCAAACCAATTCCTCTAAGATGTTTTTAGGGGTGTAAGTAATGCATTTGGGTAGTTATTTTTCTAACCAAATGGTTTTTTAAGTGTGAATAAATGAGAATAATATGTTTCCTTTTATAAGAGAGGGGAGGGGCACTATTGGAATTTCTTAAAATTTTAAATTAATATAAATTAATTTTGATATCAAAATGGCTAAAAATTGATAAAATTATAATATAATATTAGTATTAGTCTAAATAATCTCATACAATAAAATTTGGACTACTTTAGATAACATTTTTATCTTTATCTTTTTTAATCCTTCTTTAACCCTTTTGACAATTGTGGCAGTATCAATGGTTTTTAATTTTAAGGGGTTAATATAGTTACTATAAAAGGAATAACAGACCATAAATAGAAAATTATTTATTTAATCAACTATATAAAATTAACTTGGATGAATAAAATATTTTTAGGAATTTTAAATCATTTAATAAAATATTGTTTATCAAAAAATAACATTAATGTCAATTTTGGAACTATTAATTTAATTTGAATTTTAAAACAACAAGAAAAGAATGGAATTAGAATAAAATAAATCCAAAAATCTCTAATACATCAGAATAATATAAAAAAATTATGGTACATTACAAATCACTCATATAATATTATTTTTAGAGTTTTAAAATCCTTTGATTAAATTTTCTACTCCTTGCACAAGCATCGCGTTAGTGTCGTGTAAACATTTAAGGTAATTATTTTATCCCTAAAAATATAAATAAATTAAAATGATAAAAAAAATATCTTTTAAATTAATATTTATAACTGAACATATCCTTTTTCTATCGCTATATAAAAAATATTATTGTTATTAAAAGCAAGAGTGACATTTTTTGCTTTATTTTCACTTAAATGTTATAAAGGTCAAAATAATGTTTAAATATAAAAAACGACATATATTTTAATTTTTTATGATTATGAATTATATTTAATCATCCAATAAATTTAATTTAGGTTTTAGGGTCATTTTTAGTCCTTATCATTTTATTTTTAACTTTAATTACCTGATTTACCATTTATCATGCTAACAAAAATACTAAAGTTAGAATTCATAATGTACAAAAAAAAGATTCATGTTTACCAAATTTATACCTAATTATTCCAAATATGGAATCCATTTTTAAAAATACAAATCATAGAAGTTTCATAAATTAATTTAAATTAAAATGAAAAACACAATGAAAAGCATCTTTTCATAAAATACCTTTTTATGTAAAAAATTATTTTTATACCAAATTCAATTATAAAACTCATTAAAAGGACTATAATTAGATTATGTAAATACTTTAAAATAAAATACAGTTTTCAATAAAAATTAATATTTTTCACTATTCATTGAAAAATAAAACTTTTCAGAAAAATGTATAATATCACCATATACTGATTTAAAAAATGATATTTATTATATCAAATACAATTTCAAAATTTTCTAGAAATTAATTAAATTATTCTCTCACAAAAGGAAATAACACCCATTTTCGAAGAAAACATATCTTTGAAGAATAATATGGTTTTATTAAAAAATGAGTGTCTATTTCCTAAGAATTAATCAATAAATTTTTATTAATTAGAAACATTATAAATATTTCATAAAATAGTTAATATTATTCATGTCCTCAAATTTAATGTATATGTTATAACGGTCATATTTAAATAATAATATTTCATGGTTTGTTTAGGCTCGTTGTTGCATGTCGTACATACTATCGAACATATTTTTCTTTTTAAAATATCGAGGTGTTACAAATATTGAATGGATAGAGGGTTTTAAAACATTAAACCATATAATATATACTCATTCATTATTTAATTCATGAGTGAATTTATTAGTCTTAGGGAGTGTCTTGAAGGCCAATATAAATAGTCCTAAGGCCATGAAAATTGTGTTCATGGCATTTTGTAACTCTCCTTAACCAAGATCTCTTCTTATTAACCCTTTGTTATAAGAGGAACTAGCATGTTGTGGGTTTTAGAAGACTCCTACCTAAGAATTAAGGGATTCAATATCAACCCATGGATACACCATAAAGAAGGTATGTTTGTTGAATGCCTCTAATGATCATCATCAAACCCATCAGATTGAATATAGAGAAATAGCGTCATCGATGTAAGGTATGATGGGGAAAGAACTAGAGATGATCACTTCATCTATTCCACCAGATAGATACATTGAGTAATTCATACACAAAACAAATATGTATGTATGATCATCTTGGACTCCATAGTGGAAAGCTACACTACACCACCGAACAAAGTTTTTTCAGATAACCACCTCCTCCTAAGTCTGTGCACTAGAACTAGGATGAACACCCACCTAATCACCATAAAAACTTGATGAAAAAACAACACATAGAAAAAAGGAAACATAAAAATGGGGTTACATGGTTCAGAAAAATGTCTTACATCCACAATAGAACACTACAAATATTTTCAATATAGAAGATATGAGAGAAAAACAAAACTCATCAGTCACTTTCTCACTATTTATAAATTTAAAGTTTCAAAGGATCAAATAACAACTAAGAAGGGTGGGTTGAATCATTTGTTCACTTTTTATAAGATTCAATAATTTAGGAAACCTAACACCTATAGCCTATTAAATTTCATTTACTTATCATCTTTTAGTAAATACCCATGCATTCAAAGGTATGAAAGTAAGTAAAGCAAAAAAAAATTAAGGTTTAGTGTAAGGACCCGACCGCAGTTTCCTAGTGTCGGTGCCTTATTTTATTACATTAAGATATAAACAAGGAATTTTCATCCTGAAGGACTAATTATTTTATTATATTTTGGAAACAAGATTCATATATAAGTTCAAAATTACATCATGAAAGGAAATACAACACTAATTAGTCCATTAGAAACATCCATGCCTCCTAGATTATGCCTGCAAGTCACTCATAAATTACTTCTTCATATCCTGGGAAAATGAAACATAATAAAGGGGTGAGCTCAAAAGATTAGTAAGAGTAATCAATAGAGTGGAATATAACATAAAAATTAGATATTGTGAATAAATGAAAACACATGACTTTAAAAATAATAAACTTGAACACATTATGGCAGGAATATGAGATGAGTAAATAATGCCAACATAATCATGGGTATTCTACTAATCGAATAACCACATGAAATCTCAATTACTAGCTTCATAATAAGGAAAATGTATATGCCATACATTCTAAAACATATTGTCAAGGCCTCTGCCAAGACATCTAAAAATGATTAAGGCCTCATCCAAAACCATATCTCAAATTGGGGCAAGGCCTCGGCCAAGTCCACATCTATTTGCCTCATGAGACCTACCGATGCATCAAGGGGATGTATCAGGCCCCACCCATCACATAATAAGTCTAATACATTCCTCATATGAGCTCAGATAAACATAAAAAACATATACATTCATATTTAAACTAGCATATTGAATGTAACTAACTTTCCCCAAATATTAAGCTTAAACTCTAACCATTCAAAGTAAATTGGTGAATGGTTTTAGGATGGAACATCCATAATCAAACTAATAATAATAAATTAATTTAAATATTTGTTATTATATCATAAAATATTATTCCCAAAAATACATAATAATCAATAATATTGTTGAAACGGGTGAAAATACTCTTTTAAAATCATTGAGTAATTATTGAGATAAATGATCTTTTATTTTGAAAAGAAGAGTTCTTTTGGAAAAGTATTTGTATAAAACCATAAATGAAGTAAGATAATATTTTCATAATAAAATGATTGATTTTATAAAGGTAATGTTTTCTAAAAATATATTATAGAGTTCCCTTTAAAATAGGTAAGGATTTGAGAAATTCCATTGAATCAGGCTTGTATTTCAGAAATAATTTTGAAAGTTCCATTTAAAACGCATAACCATACATAAACTAAGGAAGGATTCTGGTTGGTAAACATATATAGAACACTAACACAGAATTTATTATTAATACACAATAATAAATAAGAACTTCATTGGGGTAATTATACAATAAAGGTAACCCGAATGAAAATGGAGGTTCGGGTGAAAAACCCTTACCTTAAGTCCAAATGTGTTCCTCTCTTGTACTTAAGGTCATGGAATATGAAATTATACTTATTAATAAATTATTTTATAACTTATTAAACATTTATTTAGTTTATAATAATTCTTTTTAGTTCATTTATGTCCTTATTGACAAGTTATAATATTGAATTTTGTCATTCTTGAGTGTTAGTTTTCTTGATTTTCATAATCGGTTCACCTGTTTTTAAGTAATGGAGTTCATGTGGAATGGATGTAAATATACAAAATTAAAATTATATATTATTTATGAACTTAAAAAAGTGTTAATGTTCATTTATATCATTTGGTTACATTTAAAGAGGATGAATCATTAGATGAAATATTAATGACATTTACTTAGATTATTTTAGCATTATTTTGATTATTAGGAACTAGTTGGGTCATATGATTTAATAATATGTATGTATACTTTTTATTGAATATTAATTTGGTTATAATACATATATTATAGTCTGTTTCAACCATAAAAATGGTTTCATGGCCATTAATGAAGAATAAATTGATGAATGAAAATTTGTCGCCCACGAAGGTTATAAATTGGAACCTCCTGGACATTGATTTCGTTTATAAAATAAAAGGGAGAGACTAAGAATATTGATAATGGTTCTTCCAATAACATGATATAATTATAGTATATAGATGATAATAGATTTATCATGTTCATTTGGAGCTGGATATAGGATAAAAAAAGAAGATAAATTGAAATGAAACTAAATGAAAAAGAAGGGTGTTTTACCTCTTGAAATAACCTCCTTGAGAACCTCCTTAAGGGAAGGGGTTTTGGTCTTTTGGAAAGACCAAGAGCCTCTTGTATGTGGTAGGTGACTAGAGAAATGTATTTTGGCAGATTTTTGAGAAGCTTAAAGTCTTATAGGATTGAAGAGAAGAGGGAGTGAGGGGGGTTATAATGGAGGAGAGGAGGGTTTTCATAATTTTTTAATCATTAGTTTATTAATTTCCCTCAAGACCATAAATAGTGATGATTCTAATACCAAGAATAGTAATAAATTCATGTGAGTTAAAATCAATGGCCATTTACATAATCCATGGCTCAAGCATGATGTAGAAATTCAGGTTTTAGCATTTATTGTGAATTATCATATTTTACTATTCATCAAAAATTCATGTTTTTTAGAAAAATCCCAAAAATTCTCCAAAACCATTTTTTGACGTGTTGAATCCAAAAATGAAGTCAATTTTTCAAAAATAATTTTATAAATATGATTAATTTAATATTTAATTAAAATCATAATTTATTCTAAAAAAATAGTTTTAAAACATTTATTTACTTATTCCAAAATATAGGTATATTGTACTTCCACTTGAATATTATTTATATAATATCATAGTTAAGGTTACTATTCATTAGGGTATATCACTATTCATAAGGTTATGTTACTATTCATAAGGGTGGGTTACTATTCAATAGAGATTAAGTTTTTCTTATCAGACTCCAAATAACTTACTGATCGTAATCGTGTATGTAAGATTTTCGAAATTCACATCACAGAAGTGACAAACTTATGTTTAAAGGTCACATAGCACTTAGTAGTTCATTATTTTGTGATTTCAAGAAAGGAATTTCCATTGAAAAACATTAGTTTGTTACATTCTCCCCTCCTTACAAAAATTTCATCCTCAAAATTCACAAAATGTTACCTAAAAATATTCGGGTATGTCTTCAACATAAGCTCCTTAGTCTCCCATGTTGCTTCCTTCATCTTGTGGTTCCACCAAAGAACCTTCATTAGACGAGTCATCCGATTTCTAAATACTTTTTCTCTAGTATCAAGAATCTTGATAGGCTCTTCACAATAAGACAGATCGGGCTCAAGTTCTATTTCTTCATAGGTGAGTACATGTGTTGGGTCTATCATGTATTTCCTTAACATTGATACGTGGAACACATTGTGAACTTTGGAGAGACTTGGTAGAATTGCCAAAGGGTAAGATATGGCTCCAATTCGATCCAGAATTTCAAAAGGTCTGATGTACCTAGAACTTAATTTTCCCTTCTTACTGAATCATATAATACCCTTCTATGAAGATAACTTTAAGAAAAAATGATCACCTTATTGAAATTACAAATCCTTCCTTCAGTTATCAGTATAGATCTTTTGCCTACTTTGATTTATTCTGATATGGGTTTGGATAATATTCACCTTTTATATTGTTTCCACAATAAGTTCTGGGCCTACGAACTTTCTTTCACTAACATCATCCCAGCAAGTTGGTGTACGGAATCTCTTTCCATATAAAGCCTCATATGGTGCCATCTGAATACTTGAATGGAAGCTATTGTTATATAAAAATTATATGATAGGTAAATAATGATCCCACATGCCTTGAAAGTCAAGTGAACAAGACCTCAACATGTCTTCCAAAGTTTGAATAGTATGTTCTGATTTTCCATCAATTTGTGGCTAGTAGGCAGTGCTCAAACGAAGATCGGTATCTAGGGCCTTATGAATACTTTTCTAGATTTGTGATGTAAAACAGGGATTAAAATTAGAAACAATTGATAAGGGTACACCATGAAGCCTTACAGCTTCATTAATATATAGTCTTTCTAAACATTCAAGTGGTAAATCTTCTCTTATAGCAAAAAAATGTGTTGATTTTGTAAGAAGGTCAACAATGACCCATATCATGTCATTATTTCTTGGAGTATTTGGTATCCCCATGAGAAAGTACATTGTAATATCATCCCATTTCCACATGGGTAAAGGAAGGGGTTTCTTGACTCCTCTAGGATGTTGTCTTCCAACATTCACCTATTGATGAACCAAACATCTCGACACATAATCAGCCATCTCCCTATTCATGTTTTCCCACCAAAAATTTTCCTTTAGATCTCTATACATATCTATGCTACCAGGGTGTATAGAGAAATTATAGCTATGAGAATCATCCATAAGTTCCCTCTTTAACTCAAGAATAGCGGGAACACAAATCCTCTTTTTGAATTTCAAAATTCCACCTTAATATACGAAGTCGATCAACTTCCCATCATTTATAGATTTAATTTTCTTTTGAAACTCTTCATTATCAGCTTGAGAAATTTTTATCCTTTCTAATAAATAAGGTTTGGAAACCATTTGAAAAAGTAGTGATGTGCTTCCTTCCTTGATAATTTCCATATCCATCTTTACTAGATCCATAAACAAAGGATCCCTTTCAACTCTCATCTTGTTCAGAATTCTATGTTTTTTTCTACTCAAAGCATATGCCACCTTATTTTCCTTACCTAGGTGGTATTTTATTGTGAAATAATAATCCTTGAGTATATCAATCCATATCCTTTGTCTCATATTGAGTTATTTTTGTGAGAAGATATATTTCAAACTCTTGTGATCTATATATATCTCACATTTTTTTCCATAGAGGTAATGTATCCAAATCTTCAGAGTAAAGATTACCATTTCTAACTCAAAATCATGAGTTGGATAGTTTTTTTCATGAATTTTTAGCTTCCTAGATGCATAGGCAATCACTATATCATTATGCATAAGGACATAGTCGAGTCCTTTCTTTGATGCATCGCTAAAGATCACAAATCCATCATTCCTTGGTGGTAGAGTAAATATTAAAGCATTCATTAATCTTCTCTTCAATTATTTAAAACATTATTCACATTCCTTTGTACATACTAACTTAACCCCTTTTCGCGTAATATTGGTCATTGGGTTGGCTAAACGGGTGAAGTTATGAACGAAACACCGATAATAACCTACTAAACCAATAAAACTACATACCTCAGTTATGTTCATTGGATTAGAATATTCTTGAATAGCCTTTGTCTTTAAAGGATCAACAGATATTCCTTCTTTAGAGACAATGTGTCCCAGAAAGGAAACCGATTGGAGTCAAAATTCACATTTTCTAAACTTCTTATATAATTTATTTCTTCTAAGAGTCTTCAGAATAGTGCGCAAGTGATTTTCATGATCTTCATAGCTTTTAGAGTATACCAATATATCATTAATAAACACCACCACAAAGTCATCAAGATATTCCTTGAAAAATATATTCATTAGATCCATGAAAACAGATGGTGCATTAGTCAATCCAAAAGGCATTATTTTAAACTCTTAATGCATGTACCTAGTTCAAAATGATGTTTTTGGAATGTCTTCCTTCCTCACAAGAAACTGATGATATTCATATCGAAGATCAATCTTTGAAAAAATATTGGGCTTCATGAATTTGATCAAATAAATCGTTAATGCGAGGTAGGGGATACTTGTTCTTTATTGTTATAGAATTGATCTCTATGTAGTCAATGCAGAACCTCATAGACCCATATTTCTTCTTAACAAAAAGAACATGGGCTCCCTATGGAGAAACACTAGGGAGAATGTCACGACCTTCCTTCATCAAAAGGAGAGAAGGGACAGTAGATTGCCAAGCCCTTCCTTCTTTAAGTTGAAGGAGAGATAATGACCCCCGAGTCCTGCCTCCAGTAGGCCCCAGGGTGGTGACTAACACCAAGGGTATAACATTTTCACGATATGGGAGGAATTACCCTTTTTTGTTAACTAGGATTAGCAGAAATAATGAGTCAACACAAAACACCACCATGTATAGAAAACTCAAGTAAAAACCAAACTACATGCATGTTTAATAATAAAACTGAACAAAGTACAAGGAATCCAAAGTACAATACCCAAAAAGAAAGGAAAAAGGCTAAGAAAAATCCAACAATGACCAACAAAAACTCCAACGTCCAAACTAGTAAGATCTCGCACGGCCTCTGAAGCCCTCCTGGAAACCTGGAAGTAAACGTAGGGTGAGTATACAAAGTATACTCAGTAGGAAAACCTAAATCTCTAGTGCACAAGTGGGGAGACATCCTAAATTCCCGTGAGAAGCATAAGAAACATCATCTATCAAGGAGTCTATCCATCCCACATCACCGGACACGCTCACCAAATAACACAAGTAGTAAGATAATAGATAGAACAAAACATTTGAGTACCCCGCACCACCATTTCCCCCTCTAGGTAGTTGCTCGTCCCTAACGGAAAACTTCCTGATGCTACCACGCTCTTCCTGCCCGCACACACCTGGGCCTCACAACCATCCACATCCCTGCCCACACACACCTGGGCCTCACAACCACACATCCCTGCCCGAACACACCTGGGCCTCACAACCATCCATCCCTGTCCACACACACCTGGGACTCATCTCGAAAACACTTGGACCTCATCCCAAAGATTTTTGGGAAAAAAACTGCCCGAAGAGTCCTGGGCTAACAACACACCAATCGAAACCTACCCGAAGAATCTTGGGTGTAAGGTTGCCTCCAGCCATCACAGCCGAGGGAAGAGGGAGCAGGAAGGAGAGTAACTAGGAGAAACACCCTTCCCCATGAAATGGGGTGTCCGAAACTAAGTGACCAACGCGGGTGGGGTGCGACTAAACACAAAAAATACAGTTACACATATACATATACCAACACATAGCCCAACCTACGTCTCCTCAAACAGATACAAGAAGGTGCACAAGCACTGCTGCCTCAGAAAACAGGCACACAACAAACAGTTCCCAATTTCCCTGTTCAAGTTATCATTCATAATAGTTCAGTAAGAATTAATACCTTCACTACTGGGAAACTAACAGGCACAATCACATATGAAACAAAAATAAATCAGGAAGTAAAACCATTAGGTAAATTAAGCATTCACACCTGGTTCTCTTGGAAAGTCACCTTAACAAAGAGATCAGTGAGATCCCTCAAAGTACTGGAACCAAAGCAAAACCCAACAAACCATTGGTTATCCCACATTAATTCATTACCATTCCACCCAGGTCATTATTAACTTCCCACTTTTATTCATGTCCACAACCCAACCCTACAACTGTGCTGCCAACCACCACAACCATATCATACATGCCAACCCACAACCCAGCCAACCGCAGCCCCGCTGCTCACCCGTTCCACAACAACCCACGAAACACCCCTTCACATAATTAAACCCCAACCAGCACCCACAAATTCATTCTTTTAGTTATTTTAACCAGGGTGATCATATAAGGGTTCCAAGTATTAATTTAATCAGCCAACTTTACATGATTAACTAATTTCCACATTCTATGAAATTCCATCCACAAAACAATCTAGAAAAACAGGGAAACATTTAATTGTACAAGAAAAGGCCCCCAAAGACCGTGATTTTCAGTAGGCATTAGCCTATTCAATTCACAACATAATCAAAGGATAATAATTGATGGAAATAAAACAACAATATCAACAAAAATTTCCCCAAACCCATTCTTTAACCAGTTATTATCTTCATTAAGTTTGGTTTCATAAATTTCCACAGAGACAAAATCATACCCACCCCACATGATGCACAGAAAGGAGAGACGAAGGATAAAATCCCTACTTGATTGATCAATGATCGACGTTAAGTCCTCACGTGGAAACTAGAAATCAGGGGTAGTAGGAACTCCACGGAACGCGATCAAGGAAAACTTCGCAGGGGTACAAATCGTCAGGAGGAAGGGTACTCCAAGCGTAGGGTGATAGAAAACAATCAACTCAACAAGAAAAAAAACCTTTAGGTTATAAGGACTAAGATACAGCATTCCCAGGACACTTAAGACATAGAGAGAAAAACTCGAAACCATGGAAGAAGCAGGATCGTGGGTTGACCACGTGGCTGGGCCACCCCACACGTCAAACTTAAAAGGTCCCCGCCCTTCGAGGCGGTTAAAACCGATACACACCTCCTTAACCAGGACTCCTCATTTAATTAAAAACCATTAACAGGCTTTAAAATAGGGTTAAAGGGGTCAAAACATGGTTTACAAACCAATTCGTGCAAAAAGAGGTGCTATTGGAAAACTCGTGGAGAGGTCACCAGTAGGCTAGGTCTACCTGTAGACCAAGTTACTGGTAGGCTGAGGCCACCGGTTGGTCGAGCTACCCGTAGGCCGAGGCCACTGGTAGGCCGAGCAACCGGTAGGCTGAGGCCACCGGTAGGCCAAGGCCACCGGTAGGCCGAGCGACCGGTAGGCCGAGGCCAGCGGTAGGTCGGGACACCAGTAGGCCGGGACACCGGTAGGCCGGGCCACTGGTATTCCCAGGAAACCGGTAGGCCGAGGCCACCGGTAGGCCGAGGCCACCGGTAGGCCGAGGCCACCGGTAGGCCGAGCTACCGGTAGGTTGGGCCATCGGTAGGTCGGGCGACCGATAGGCCGAGCGATCGGTAGGCCGAGCTATCGGTAGGCCGAGCCACCGGTAGGTTGATCTACCGGTAGGCTGAGCTACCATTAAGAGTCTTAAGCTTCACCGAGAAGCTGGGATGGCATTCCAGACCACCAAGAACACTCCAAACATCATATTTTCACCAAGTAATGGACCCCAAAACCCCGGGCCATTACATCAGATACTTCTCAAACTATTACCGTCCCCAAGAATATAAGAACAAACCAGAAAATAGGTAAGTGGGGTTCAAACAACCACCCTCTAAAGATAATTCTCATGGGCAGACCCCTGAGTTATTAGAGAGCTGGAATAGAACCCCCTATATCCAGGAATACTCCCCCAAGAGTTATCAACCCCAAACATCCACAACAATCACAAGGATCGCACTGTCCAACACACGAGTTAGGGATTTCCCTCCTACATGTCAGGATATTATCCACTTTGGGCGGCACTGACTCGCCTGCACGGGTTTAATAGCATCCACATTAATGCATCCTGATTAGTAGTCAGGTTTTCCCATCATCACGCATTTGGACACACACACAGAGAGAACAAGTAACAAATCATCTCATAGATAAGAAAAACAAGTATTCATATATTAAAACACAAGGTAAAACATCTCAATGAATCTTAGAAAAAAAACAACAAGGAAGTCAAAACAGCTCTGGGTACTGAACGCGTAACTGGGCCTCCCGCTCCCAAGTGCTCTCCTCGAGGCCACCATTCCTCCACAACACACAAACCAAGGGAATGGTTCATCCATAAAGCACTTTCTCTTTACAATCCTCGATCTTGATTGGTCGTTCTCTGAAGTTCGCATCATTTTCGACATCTAACTCTCCCCAATTGATGACGTGGGAGTCGTCATGCAGATATCGACGAAGCTGGGAGATGTGAAAGACGTTGTGAACTTTCTCCAACTGAGGTGGTAATGCCAGCTGATACGCCACCTCACCAACTCATCCTAGCACCTCGAAAGGTCTGATGAACCTAGGGGAGAGCTTACTCTCCTTCCCAAACCTTTGTTGCCCACGTCTAGGGGAAACCTTCAAGAATACATGATTTCCAACCTCGAACTCCAAGGGCCTTCTCCTATAATCAAAATAAGACTTCCTCCGGTCCTGGGAAGCCTTCATCCTCTCACACATGAGCTGAACCTTCTCAGTGGTTCCCTGTACTACTTCTGGCCCAAGAACAGCTGCTTCCCCAATCACTGTCTAGAAAACGGGTGAACGACACGGCCTTCCATACAAGGCCTCAAACGATGTCATGCCAATAGTGGAGTGGAAGCTATTGTTATAAGAAAACTCCACCAGAGGCAAGTGTTGCACCCATGATCCCCCAAAATCTAGAACACATGCCCGCAACATGTCTTCCAACATCTGGATCGTTTGTTCTGTTTTCCCATCTGTCTGAGGGTGGAAAGCAGTGCTAAGGCGTAGCTGAGTGCCAAAGGCATGCTGTAATCCTCTACAGACTCATCAGGTAAACCACATGTCTTGATCAAAGACAATAGATCTCGGAATCCCATGCAACCGCACCACCTCATCGACGTACTTCTGGGCGAAGGTGCTCACCGGGCTCGACTCCTTAATCTCCAAGAAGTGAGCTAATTTTGTCAACCGATCCACTACTACCCAGATGGCATCATAGCCTCCCTGAGCCCTGGGTATCCCTATGAAGAAGTCCATCAAGATGTCATCCCACTTCCACTCAGGAACATATAAAGGTTGTAATAACCCTCCAGGAAAACGGTGTCCAGCCTTCACTTACTGACACACTAGGCACTTAGCCACAAACTCTGCCACCGCCCGCTTTACCCCGGGCCACCAAAATTGTCCCCTCAAGCCTTGGTACATCTTTGAGGCCCCAGGATGTACCGCTAAAGCTGATCCATGGAACTCACAGAGAACTCCTTTAAGCATCATCTCTATAACAAAAAGCCTTCCACGGAAAAGCATCTGATGCTGACCATCCTCCGACCATCCCTCAGGAGCATTTCCCTGATAAACACGATCTCGCATCACTTCCACATCTGAGTCCCCCCACTGAGACTCTTCCACCTACACCACTAAAGATGAAACTACAGTCATCTGAAACAGACATCCTCTTCCACCTTCCACCCTTGCATCCAAATTCAAGGACGCTAACTCTTCCATCGCTCTCCAAGAATCTGCAGATTCCTGAACTACTTCCTTCTGCAATTTCCTTCTCAGGGCACCAGCCACAACATTACCATTGCCCTCAGTATAAGATATCTTGAATTCGTAGTCTTGGAGGAACTCAACCCATCTCTGCTGCCGCAAGTTCAAATCCCACTGGGAAAAGACATAATGCAAGATCTTGTGATCTGAGAAGACCACAAAGCGCTCTTCGATGAGATAATTCCTCCACAACTTTAATGCGAACACCACGGCCGCAAGCTCCAGATTGTGGGTGGAATAGTTATGTTCATGAAGACGTAACTGGCTAGACCCATAAGAGATCACTCCTCATTGCTGCATCAGCATACATCCCAACCCAAGGCCAGAAGCATCACAGAACACTTCAAACAACACCCCTTCCTCTGGTAATCTAAGTACTAGAGCACTAACCAGATTCTCCTTTAGGTAGCCAAAATCTATTTGGAACTGGTCTCTCCACACGAAGTCCTGGTCCTTCCTAGTCAAAGTTGTCAACGGAGCTGCAACTCGAGATAATCTGGGCACAAACCTTCGATAATAGTCTACCAAACCCAAGAAACTATGAACCACCGCCACATTCTTGGGTGCTACCCATGAAACGACTGCCTCGACCTTCGACGGGTCTACTGTTATTCCCTTATGAGACACTACGTGCCCAGGGAAATGTACTTCTTGCATTAAGAACTTTCACTTAGACAGTTTCCCATAAAGATGGTGGTGTCAAAGGACTACCAAAACTTCCCTAATATGCTCAACATGCTCTTCCTCTGATCTTGAGTAGATAAGGATGTCTTCGATGAACACCACAATGAACTGGTCCAGAAACTCTCGAAAGATAGATTTTATGAGGTTCATGAACGTAGCTGGTGTGTTCGTAATGCCAAACGGCATGACCATGAACTCAAAGTGGCCATATCTGCACCTGAAAGTCGTCTTCGAGATATCACCTTCCTTCACTCTCAACTGGTGGTATCCAGACCGCAGATCGATCTTATAGAACCAACCTTCTCCCCTCAGCTGGTCGAAAAGATCTTATATCCTTGAGAGGGGGTAACGATTCTTGGTCGTCACCTGATTCAACCTCCGATAGTCTATGCACAATTGTAGACTACCATCTGCCTTCTTTATGAACAAAACTGGAGCACCCCACGGTGACATGTTGGGTCGAACAAAGCCCTTCTCCATCAGATCATCAATATGAATCTACAACTCCCGCAACTTAGAAGGTGCCATCCGATAAGGATCCATCGAAATCGGGCATGAACTAGGCTGTAAGTCTATCCCAGACTCAACGTCACGTTGAGGGGGTAGAGTCACAACCTCATCGGGAAAGACATTAGGGAATTATCTTATGACCTCTAGGACATCCATCATTCCTACGTCCACCGACTCCACTAACACCCCATCCAGCATAGAAAGGAGTGGCTCCACATGTCGACTCCCCACCTGATAACTCCACTCCCCAACAAAAGCCACATGTCATACATCCTCGTTGGAGAATTCGATCCTTCTCCGATAGTAGTTGATGATGGCATGCATGGAGAATAACCAGTCGATGCCTAGAATGACATAGTATTGTTGCATCTGTAATGAAAGAAGTTCTCCACTGGACTGATGCGGTCCCAACATCAGTCTACATCCCCGGAAAAAGTAAGATACACTGGTCTGACCCCCAACTGGAATTCTCAACACTAGGGGCACAAAAATTCTCTCGGCATCCAGTCCCAGAGCATGGGATAATTCGGGCGTAACAAAGGGGTGCGAAGCTCCCGAATCAAACAAGGAATAAACAAGAGTGCTGAATAAACTGATCGTACCTTGAACGACCTCTGGTCCTGCCGGAGCTACTAACTTTGCGGAGTGAAACTGTCCACGCCCAACTCCTCTGCCTCGCTGCTTTCGACCACCTCCCCGACCATGCCCTGGTCGAGGTCCCTGAGGAACACCCTGGTGTCGGTCTCCTCCCGCAAGGTTGTCCCTCAGAGGTCCAAGGGTCTACTGATGCTGCTGGAAAGGACTCGCCGGCAACGGATTCTACTGAGGTGGGTTCTGAAACTTCCCACCTCCACCATGTGGATCTCGAGTGGGACACCTGCTCTGGACATGCCCAAAAACTCTGCAAGAGAAAAACTTTGGTCCTAGCCCTATGGAAAAGGGGCGAGGGCCAGAAGCTCAGAACTGGAACTGATGAGGCCTAATACCTGCTTGTCGAAACCTAGAAGGCCCTGTCACTGGAGACCTACTGCTAACCGCCTTCCCCTTTTATGTACTCAGCTGGTTACCCTCTCATGGTGTGCCTCCCTTCGAGTGAATCCTCTCTACTATCTCAGCCTTCTTCTGTACTGCTAGGTACGTTGGAAGATTGAAGGGAGTGATAATGTACTGAAGAGAAGGACGGAGTGCCTCCTCTAACCGTCTTCCCCGAGACTCCTCATCCGGAAAGAGATCTGGGGCAAAGCGCAAGAGATCTTTGAACTTGATCCCCAGCTCCCTCACTGATATGCTTCTCTGCTGAAGGGAGAGCAACTCCTATCTCTTCTCAGCCTTCGCCATAGAGGAGAGGAACTCCTCACGAAATTCCTTCTCGAAACTAGCCCATGAAACCTCTACCTCTGTCTTCTCTCCCAGGAAAAGAATCCACCGCTGACGCGATACTCCTCTAAGCTGACTGACGGCCAACGGAACCCAGTACTCCCTCGGAGCACGGATCAAAGAGAAGGTGATGGATAGATCCTCGATCCATCCCTCTGTTACTGAGTTAGAAACGATGCCCTCGTACTTCTCAAGGGTTTGTCGCTGGAAGGAGCGCAGAGTCCTCTGCCACAAGCCATCCTCCTCATCTCAGTCAATCCTCTACTGGTCAACTGCCTCGATCCGCTAGGCCTCAACCGCCCGAGTCGCTCGTGGATAACGTCTAGGTTCCATAGCTGTAAGGTAAACAAAGAATGCCTAATCTCGAGTATCAAGGGAAATTATAATTATTATTATTAAATTTTTCTACCCAAGGTTCCTCAAATCAATTAAAACGCAATTATTATGATGCATGTACCTTCCCTAGGGTCTCTACCCTGCAATAAATGTAGTCTCACTTGATTGTTTGATAGGCTCAGGGTCCTTGCATCGGATCACGGGGGGCCCTAAAATCCCACGTCCTAACTGGTCCTCCCTGGTCCATTTCACGAACCAGGATCACCTAACATTGTTGCCCTACCATCCCATGAAATACTTACTGTGCCTAACTCCAGACTCCATCATATCCCTTAACCTTTTCCTCTGATATCATTCTGTCACGACCCGCCTTCACCGAAAGGAGGGAAGGGACAACAGATTTCCAAGCCCTTCCTTCTTTAAGTTGAAGGAGATAAAATGACCCCCGAGTCCCGCCTCCAGTAGGCCCCGGGGTGGCGACTAGCACCAAGGGTATAACATTTTCACGATATGGGAAGCATTACCCTTTTTTGTTAACCATTATTGGGAGAAAGAATGAGTCAACACCAAACACCACCATGTATAGAAAACTCAAGTAAAAACCAAACTACATGGATGTTTAATAATAAAACTGAACAAAGTAAAAGGACTCCAAAGTACAATACTCAACAGGAAAGGAAAAAGGCTAAGAAGAATCCAACAACGACCAACAGCAACTCCAACGTCCAAACTAGTAAGATCCCACATGGCCTCTGAAGCCCTCCTGGAAACCTGAAAGTAAACGTAGGGTGATCATACAAAGTATAATCAGTAGGAAAACTTAAAGCTCTCGTGAACAAGTGGGGAGACATCCTAAAGTCCCATGAGAAGCAGAAGAAACATCATCTATCAAGGATTTTATCCATCCCACATCACCGGCCACGCTCACCAAATAACACAAGCAGTAAGATAATAGATAAAAAAACATTTGGGTACCCTTCACCACCATTTCCCCCTCTAGTTAGCTGCTCATCCCTAATAGAAAACGTCCTGACGCTACCACGCTCTTCCATCCCGCACACTCCTGGGCCTCATAACCATCCACATCCCTGCCCGCACACACCTGGGCCTCACAACCACAAATCCCTGCCCACACACACCTAGGCCTCACAACCATCCATCCCTGCCCGCACACACCTGGGCCTCATCCCGAAAACACCTGGGAAAACAAACCATAACCAGAACCCCTGCCCGAAAACACCTGGTCCTCATCCCGAAGATTATTGGGAAAACAAACTTCCCGAAGAGTCATGGTCTAACAACACACAAATCGAAACCTACCTGAAGAATCTTGGGTGTAAGGTCACCTCCATCCATCACAGCCAAGGGAAGAGGGAGCGGGAAGGAGAGTAACTAGGGAGAAACACCCTTCCCCATGAAATGGGGTGTCCGACACTAAGTTCCCAATGTGGGTGGGGTGAAACTAAACACAAAACATACAGTTACACATATACATATACCAACACACAGCCCAACCTACAGCTCCTCAAATAGATAAAAGCAGGTGCACAAGCACTGCTACCTCAGAAAACAAGCACACAACAAATAGTTCCCAATTTCCCTGTTCATGTTATCATTCATAACAGTTTAGTAAGAATTAATCCCTTCACTACTGGGAAACTAACAGGCACAATCACAGATGAAACAACAATAAAGCAGGAAGGAAAACCATCAGGTAAATTAAGCATTCACACCGGGTTCTCTTGTAAAGTCACCTCAACAAAGGGATCAGTGAGATCCCTCAAAGTACTGGAACCAAAGAAAAACCCAAAAAACTGTTGGTTATCCCACATTAATTCATTACCATTCCACCCAGTTCATTATTAAATTCCCACTTTTATTCATGTCCACAACCCAACCCTGCAACCGTGCTGCCAACCACCACAACCATATCATACATGTCAACCCACAACCTAGCCAACTGTAGCCCCGCTGCTCACCCATTCCACAACAACCCATGAAACACCCCTTCACATAATTAAACCCCAACCAGAACCCACAAATTCACACTTTCAGTTAGTTTAACCAGGGTGATCATACAAGGGTTCCAGGTATTCATTTAATCATCCAACTTTACATGATTAACAAATTTCCACATTCTGTGAAATTCCATCCACAAAACAATCCATAAAAATAGGGAAACATTTAATTGAACAAGAAACGGCCCCTAACGACCGTGATTTTTAGTAGGTATAAGCCTATTCAATTCACAACATAATCAAAGGATAAGCATTGATGGAAATAAAACAACAATATCAACAAAAATTTCCCAAAACCCGTTCTTTAACTAGTTATTATCTTCATTAAGTTTGGTTTCATAAATTTCCACAGAGAAAAAAGCATACCCACCCCACATGATGCACATAAATGAGAGAAGAAGGATAAAATACCTACTTGATTGATTAATGATCGACGTTAAGTCCTCATGTGGAAACTGGAAATCAAGGGTAGCAGGAACTCCATAGAACACGATCAAGGAAAACTTCGCAGGGGTACAAATCGTCGGGAGGAAGGGTACTCCAAGCGCAGGGTAATAGAAAACAATCAACTCAGGGAGAAAAAAACCTTTAGGTTATAAGGACTGAGATATAGCATTCCCGGGATGGTTAAGATACGGAGAGAAAAACTCGAAACTGTAGAAGAAGCGGGATCGTGGGTTGACCATGCAGTTGGGCCACCCCACACGTCCAACTTAAAATGTCCCCGCCCTTCGGGGCGGTTAAAACCGACACACACCTCCTTAACCAGGACTCCTCATTTAATTAAAAACCATTAACGGGCTTTAAAATAGAGTTAAAGGGGTCAAAACATGGTTTATAAACCAATTTGCGCAAAAAGAGGTGATACTGGAAAACCTGTGGAGAGGTCACCGGTAGGCTAGGTCTACCGGTAGACCAAGTTACCAGTAGGCCAAGGCCACCGGTAGGCCGAGCGACTGGTAGGCCGAGCGACTGGTAGGCTGAGGCCAATGG
The DNA here is from genome assembly GCA_963277665.1 of Viscum album. Taxonomy (NCBI): domain Eukaryota; kingdom Viridiplantae; phylum Streptophyta; class Magnoliopsida; order Santalales; family Viscaceae; genus Viscum; species Viscum album. Next base: position 187,763,470 of record OY728156.1, on the reverse strand, counting down.
TAGGCCACGCCACCGGTGGGCTGAGGCCACCGGTGGGCCAGGCCACCGGTGGGCCGGGCCACCAGTGGGCCAAGGCCACCGATAGGCCGAGGCCACAGGTAGGTTGAGCGACCAGTGGGCCGAGGCCACCGGTAGGTCGAGGCCACCGGTAGGCCGAGCTGGCTACCAGCCACCGGTAGGCCGAGTGACCGGTAGGCCAAGCCACCGGTAGGACGAGCGACCGGTAGGCCGAGGCCACCGGTAGGCCGAGCTACCGTTAAGAGTCTTAAGCTTCACCGAGAAGCTGGGATGGCCTTCCAGACCACCCAAAACACCCCAAACATCAGATTTTCCCCAAGTAATGGACCTCAAAACCCCGGGCCATTACAGAGAATAAATCCTTTATTACTCAATTTCTCTAGTTGTTTCTTTATCTACACTAACTCCATAGTGGTCATTCTATAAGGGGTCTTTGATATGCACCTTGAACTAGGAATTAAGTCAATGGAAAACTCAATTTTCCGCTCTCAAGGATGTCCAGTTAAATCCTCTAGAAAGACATCAACATATTCTTGCACAATAGGTGCATCCTCTATTTGAACATTTTTCTCCTCACCCATAGTTATTGCATTCCCTTCCTCCCTAATAATTAAATTTAGTAGAGATATTAGGGGTGGATCTATATGAGAATCAAATGGTGATGTTTATTCTCTAAAGATAAGGGATTCCACATCATCCTCAAAAATTGTAATCTGATTCTTCTTGTAATAAATTTTCACATCATGGTTCGAAAGCCAATCCATACCAAGTATTATATCAAATTCAATAATGGTTATGAAAATAAAATCAGTAGATACACATTTTTATATGCCATAATGGGGATTGTCTAACACAACTTTGTTGCAATGATACTACCCTTAGGAGTTTTGACTGATAACTCCCTTAATAAATCAAATTGAAAATATCTTATTTTCATAAAAAAGTAGGAAGATATGAAAGAATGTGATGATCCAAAATAAAATAAATCATTAGCTAAGTTTGATGAAATGATTAATGTATCTGTCACCACATCATTAGGAACTTCAATATTAGAAGTTGTGATCGCATAATCTTGTCCCTACTCCCTTGTCCTTTTTTGTTGCATGTTTCCTTGATGCTTTGGAAAATCATTAGCATAGTGTCCCATCTCCCTATAATTGTAGCATTGAACATTGGTAGCTTCTTTATTCTCCTTATAATCACCAGCAAGATGGCCTTTTTGACCACATTTTCATCATACTCCTTTTCCTTTTAAGCAGGAACCAGGGTGTTTCCTTCCACAATTATCACAAGGTGGAAATTCAATTCTTCCCTTCATCCCCATTTTCTTATTTCCTCTTCCAAAGTTTTCAAAAGCCCTATTCTTCTCTTTTTTTCCCTTAAAGTCATAAGAATTAGAGAATTCCTTTTCCATCTTGATATCACATGAAACTATATCTTCATATGATGAGAAACTTTGGGAGACCAAAGACTGCCAGAGGAATGGCCTTAGTCCATCAAAGAATCGATCAATCTTACTCCTCAGATTTCGTATATAGTCTACAGTATGTCTTGATATCCTTGTAAATTTAGCTTCATACTTTGCAATATTCTCATCTTTATTATGCCTCAGATTCAATAATTGTCTCTCCATGTCCGTTCGCTATTCACGAGGAAAGTATTTCTCTAGGAATATTTCCTTAAATTCTCTCCATTCCATCTCTTTTATTTATTCCTCCTCCTTTTTGTTTTGGATTAATGCCCACCATTGATCTGCATCTCCTGATAGATGATAAACTACCATGACAACCTTATCTCTTTCGTTACATCCCAAATTGAGAAATATCTTCTCTAGGGAACTTATCCACTACTCAGCTACAAATGGGTTTGTAGTCCCATTGAATGATGGAGGATGTTGTCACATAAAGAGATCTAACAAAACTCCTCTACGTGGTGGATCCAGATGCTCCATATGGGTAAGGTTATTGTTCATAACCTTAGTAAGTTCTCCCAATATAGTTATAAGTTGCTTCGTACCAGTTATAGCTCTAGATCCAACATCATTATCTTGCATCGGAGGGAAATCCCTACATGGGATACGCATGTTCATGCAGTTTCTATTTCTTTCACTATGCACCATTTCTAGATAATGGAATACACTAGATTAGGTTATGAATTATAATTTATAATCTTAACTTAGAAAAATACTTAGCATAAATTGAAATCCTACGCATGGCTAACCCCATAATCACAAAAATGGCTTCTTTGAGGAAAAATATACATTTCAATCCTTCATAATGTCTTATAAAGAAAATGTGAATTATCCTAAGCATATCCCCTGGGAGTGTCAATACCAAGAGTGTAGAAAGGTCCATTTTTGTGTACCAGGATACCTCAGGTCAAGCTCAAAACTCCTTTTCAGAGCTTTCACTCCTAGGTACATCTATGCCAGAGCCACCTCTACCTATTTGTATCCAGATAGGGATGTATTTGCTAGAAATATCCATATAATCTATTCCTTACCAAAATATGATGATGTTATTGTACACTTATACTCAAATACTATCTTAGGGATTTGTTCCCTAATCTAAATTTTCTAAATCTAGTTTCTCGGTTTTCTTCTAAACTTTCTCTGATACCAACTGTAAGGACCCGACCCCAGTTGCCCAGAGCCAGTGCCTTATTTTATTACATTGGAATATAAACAAGTAATTTGAATCCCGAAGGACCAAGTATTTTAGTAGATTTTGGAAACAAGATATATATTATTTCAACATTACATCATGAAAGGAAATTCAACACTAATTATTCTATTAGAAACATCCATGCCTCCTAGATTATGCCTGCAAGTCACTCATAACTTAGTTCTTCATATCTGGGGAAAATGAAACATAAGAAAGGGGTGAGCTCAAATGATCAATAAGAGTAAGTAATACAGCATAAGATAACATAAACATTAGACATGGTGAATAAATTAAAACACATGCTTTTACAAATAATAAACTTGAACACTTTATGGTTGGAATATAAGCTGAGTAAATAATGCCAATATAATCATGGGTATTATACTAATAGAATAACCACATAAAATTTCAATTACTAGATTCATAATGAGGAAAGTGCATATGCTGGACACTCTGAAACATATTGTCAAGGCCTCGACCAAGACGTTTAAAAATGATTAAGGTCTTGACCAAAACCATATCTCAAATTGGGGCAAGGCCTCGGCCAAGTCCACGTCTATTTGTATCATAAGACCTACTGATGCATCGACGGGCTGTAGTGGGCCCCACCTATCATATAATAAGTCCAATGCATTCCTCATATGAGTGGGGATAAACATAAACAACATATACATTCATATTTAAACTAGCATATTAAATGTAAATAACTTTCCCCAAATATTAAGCTTAAACTCTAACCATTCAGAGTAAATTGGTGAATGGTTTTTGGATGGCTCATCCACAATAAAACTAATAATAATACATTAAATTAAATATTGGGTATGATATAATAATATATTAGTCCCAAAAATACATAAGAGTCAACAATATTGTTGAAATGGATGAAAATACTCTTTTAAAATCATTGAGTAATTCTGGAGGTGAATGCTCTTTTATTTTGAAAAGAATAGTTCTTTTAGAAAAGTATTTGTATAAAACCCAAAATGAAGTAAGATAGTATTTTCATAATAAAATAATTGTTTTTAGAAAGTTAATGGTTGCTAAAAATATATTATAGAGTTCCCTTTAAAATAGGTAAGGATTTGAGAAATTCCCTTGAATCGGGCTTGTATTTCAGAAATAATTTTGAAAGTTCCATTTAAAATGCGTAACCATCCATAAAATAAGGAATGATTATGGTTGATAAACATATATATAACACTAAAACATAATTTATGATGAATACACAATAATACATAAGAACTTCATTGAGGTAATTAGACAATAAAGGTAACCCAAATGAAAATGGAGGTTCGGGTGAAAACCTCTTACCTTAAGTCCGAATGTGTTCCTATCTTGTACTTAAGGTCCTAGAATATGAAATTAGAATTATTAATAACTTATTTTATAAACTATTAGACATTTATTTAGTTTATCATAAATCTTTTTAATTAATTTATGTACTTATTGATAAGTTATAATATTGAATTATGTCGTTCATGAGTGTTCGTTTTCTTGATTTTCATAATCGGTTCACTTGTTTTTAAGTAATGGAGTTCAAGTGTAATGGATGTAAATCTCCAAAATTGAAATTAAATATTATTTATGAAAATCCATAAGTTTTAATGGTCATTTATATCAATTTTTTACATTTAAATAGGATGAATAATTAGATGAAATATTAATGACATTCGCTTAGATTATTTTAGCGGTATTTTGATTATTATGAACTATTTGGGTCATACGATTTAATAATATGTATGTATACTGGTTACTGAATATTAGTTTGGTTATAATACATATATTATAGTCTGTTTCAACTATCAAAATGGTTTCATGTCCAGTAATGAAGTAAAAATTTAAGAACGAAACTTCGTCGTCCACGAAGGTTATAAATTGGAACCTGATGGACGTTGATTTCGTTTATAAAATAAAAGAAAGAGAGTAAGAATATTGATGATGGTTCTTCCAATCACATTATATAATTCCAGTATATATATGATACTAGATTTATCATGGTAATTTGGACATAGGAGGTGGGTATGGGATAACAAAATAAGATAAATTGAAATGAAACTAAATGAAAAAGAAGGGTGCTTTACCTCTTGAAATAACCTCCTTGAGAACCTCCTTAAGGGAAGGGGTTTTTGTATTTTGTAAAGACCAAGAGATTATTGAACGTGGGGAGTGACTAGTAAAGGGTATTTGGGCAGAGTTTTGAGGATATTCAAGGCTTATAGGAGTGAAGATAAGAGGGACTGAGGGGGGGGTTATAGTGGAGGAGAGGAGGGTTTTCATAATTTTTTAATCATTAGTTTATTAATTTCACTCAATACCAGAAATAGTGATGATTAAAAGACAAAGAATAGTAATAAATGCATGTGAGTTTAAAATAATCACTATTTAAATCATCCATGACTCAAGAATGATGCAGAAATTCAGGTTTTATCATTTATTATGAATTATTGTATTTTACTATTCATCAAAAATTAAAGTTTTTTAGAAAAATCCCAAAAATTTACCAAAACCATTTTTTGACATTTAGAATCCAAAGATTAAGTCCATTTTTCAAAAATAATTTTCTAAATATGATTAATTTAATATTTAATTAAAATCATAATTTATTCTAAAAAACAGTTTTAAAACATTTATTTACTTATTCCAAAATGTAGGTATATCATACTTACAATTGAATATTATTTATATACTATCATAGGTAAGGTTAATATTCATTAGGATATATCACTATTCATAAGGGTATGTTACTATTCATAAGGGTAGGTTACTATTCACCAAAAATTAAGTTTTTCTTATCGGACTCCAAATAACTTACTAATCACAACCCTGTATGTCAGATTTTTGAAATTCACATCACAGAAGTGACAAACCTATGTTTAAAGGTCACGTAGCACTTAGTAGTTCATTATTTTATAATTTCAAGAAAGGAATTTCCATTGAAAACATTGGGTCATTATATCTGGCCTCAATGTGAGAACCTACATCCTTATCATAGCCAATCTCATGGGTCTATGAAAATTCACTATTAAGAAGAAGTTAATACAACTTGTTCCAACTCCCATTAGATGTCTTATATCTCCCAATAGGAATTATTAAACTGAATCCCACCAGTTTACAAGGTTTACTTACAAAAAAATAAGACAAAAAAATACTTTGTTCAAATTTCTCTACAAGTTCTCTATCTGAAATCCTTCATCTGATGTGGTTGGGTCTAATTCTCTCAGTTTGATGAATTTAGTCTGATGGATTTAGTTTGATAGACTTAGTATGATGAACCTATTCTCAATCTGTATTTTTCAAACTCTGCTCAACTTCTTAGTCTGATCTTCCTCAGTTCGATCAACTCAATATGATGTTTCTCATTCCAGTAAATAAAACAACAGATGTCCAACCTTCTAATGATATCTCCATCCAGAAATAACTTTGACTCAAATTATAACTTAAAAATTGTAGTGATACTACTTTTCCGCATGTGAAAAATATTTCAAAGTATGAATGTATTGTGCTTCTATTTATAGGAACCCCGGAATGGAAAAGGAGGGAAGCTGAAAAAAATTTCCCACTTACATAAATTCAAAAAGTATGAGATCTATTCATACTTAAATTTCAAGTTTGACCACTTAAACTCTTTACAAATATTTTTTAAACTTCTTGATTCTTCTCTATAATCAGTCTTCTCATACATCCTAACTTTTCTTCAGTATGATGAAACTTCCTCAACTCATTATGAAGGAACTTCCTCATCTCATTATAATGGAAATTTCATGGATCATTATGATGGAATTTCCTCATCTCATTTTGAATTTAATTTCCTCATTAGAGTTAGTTTTATTGACTTTCCTTCTCAGAGTCATTCCAATTCACTTTCCTTCGCAGAGTCAATCTGATTAACTTTCCTTCTCATAGTTAGTCTGATTGAATTTACTTCTCAGAGTTAGACTGATAGAACTTCCCTAGCTTTGGTCCAATAGAATCCTCAAAATGATGGAATTTTCATTGCAATGTAATTATCATTACGATGAAACTCTCATTACGATGGAAACTTCACTCTCCATCTTTTGAAAATCTTCAAACCTCATCAGCTATAACTCATCTAGAATTTTGAAAACTTTTGTGCCAAGTACTTCTGGATCCAAATAAATCTTTATGATTCCTCCATTTCTTGAAAAAAAATTATCATGAGATATTTCATGATTTATGATAACTTCAATATTGGTAAATTATCTTCTAACTTATATAGAAAAGTATTCTGACTTCCCTTACTTTCAAAACCTACTTTATTTCCAACCAAAACTCAATACGATTGGCTTCACCTATTCTCTCTATTTTTTTCATAAGACTTGAATCACAATTTTTACAAACAAATTTTTATTTTTTGAGAATTAAACCTTGATTAGAAATTTTAAGAACTTTCTAATTCTTGGCATCACTATCTTCATTCAACCTCTACAACAACATTCTGACTTTCATTTTTAGGAACTTCTGACATTTGAACCAACCCTGAGTCTAATTAATCTTGAACTTCATGCTGATGGATCTGATTTTGATGGTGCATCTGATCAACAACTTTATAGAACTTATATATTCAATCTTCCATACACCTTCTGAATTCGGTACTGCTTAGTCTGAAAACCTGTGTCTAGAAATTTGTGTCCAGAAAAAAACTTTCTTAAAGACAAAATCTTTGCTCCCCCTTTCAGTTTGGGTTAAAACATTCATCTACCTTCACCTATTTTTCAAAAAAATTCCTTTAAAAAAGATTAGTTCTCAAAAAATAAAAATCTTTCTTCAAAACAAAACACCACAATGGTTCTTCAATATCCCCCTTTTGATTTGCTGACAAAACTATTTAACTTTTATATCTCACCTTTTGTAAACAACTCAAGTTTTTTAAATTTCACCAAAACACATACTTTATCAAAAGAGAGTGCTCTGACACTGCACTACAGGATAAAGTAATGTTTTTGAAGGAATTTCATCTCTCTATGACAAGAAAATTTTGTATCCATATAAGATAAACTCCCCCTTACTTTTATTTTTTATCACTTTTCTTTTTATCTCACTTTTCTTTTCCTCACCCCCATTTTATAATAACCACAACTTTATATTCATAAAAGAAAGATAAGTAAAAAATTATTACATAGTAAAAAGTTGTTTCTTTTTCTCCCCTTTTTTCAATATAAACCAAAGAATGGTGGGGTATTTACTTATGATATTTGGGAAGATATTGGAGGAGGATAAACATGAATTTATAGCCTCAACTCAATAAACCTTTCTTTTGGAATTTCCTTTATGAAGATATTAGTAATTTGATACTTCATTGAGATATATTCCAGCAAAACATCTTCAGCAGCAACTTTCTATTTTATAAAGTGAAACTTTATATTAATTTGTTTTGATATTGAATGTTGGAAAGGATTTTTAGAAATATCAATTTCTCTCTGATTATCACAAATTATCTTCAATTGTTTATAAAATTTTATTTTCAAATCTTCCAGTTAAAATTTCATCCACAACATCTGAGTACAAGCCTGAGTAGCCATAACATATTCTGATTCATTATGCTCAAAGTTACTAAACTTTGTTTCTTACTATGAAAACTTACACAACATTTACCCAAGAAAAATTTCCTCTTGAGGTTGATTTTCTATCATTATAATCTCTATCCCAATCGGCATCAATATAACCATGAAACTTCATTTTACAATTTATTTTATATAATAACCCATGTGAATTTTTTCCTTTGACATATCTCATAATTCTATTTTCTGCCAACATATTTGATTCTTTTGGATTACTTTTATACCTAGAACACAAAGCCACAACATAAACAATATCATACCTTGAGGCTGTAAGGTAGATTATACTTCCTATCAGTTTTTGAAATTCTTTATGATTCACACTTTTACCAAACTCATCTTTACTCAACTTTACCCCCATTGAGATAGGAGTAGAAACCTCTTTGTATTCTTCCATGCCAAACTTTTGTAACAATTCCCCGACATAATTTTCTTGAGATAAGAAAATGTATATATTTTTTGAAATTGTAAACCAAGGAAGAATGTTAATTCTCCTAACAATGACATATCAGAGTTCTTTTTCATTTCTTTAGAAAATGTTTTAAAAACATCTTCTCTATCTCCATCAAAAATTATATCATCTACATAAAAAATTACTATTAGAGTTCCAGATTCAAAATCTTTCACATATAAGTTTCTATCAACTTTTCCTTTAGAAAAATTCAACATTCTCAAACAATTTTCAAACTTTTAATACCATGCATGTGGAGATTTTTTCATCCCATACAAATCTTTCTTACATCTATAAAAAAAATTCATCTCATCAAGTAGAAACCCACAAGGTTGTTCAATGTAAAATTCTTCTTCAATTTCTCCATTGAAAAATGTTGACTTTACATCCATCTGATATACTTTGTAATTCTAGTGAGTGGCCACTACTATAAACATTTGAATAATTTCTAACCTTGAAAGAGGGGAAAAGGTTTTATCAAAATCCAAACCTTGTACCTGTGCATGGCCTTTACAAATAAGCCATGTTTGGTATCTTAAAACTTCTCCAAGTTCATTTAACTTGTTTTCATAAACCCAATTTGTTTTGATGAAATTTTTAATTTTTAGACATGGAACAAGTTCCTATGTTTCATTTTTCTCAATTTGATCCAAATATTCATTCATATAATTCACCCATTATTTTTGTAGAATAGCTTATGAAATTGATCATAGTTCAACTTTTTAAATGAGTGAAGTTTGATTTTCTAATCTCAAATTCTTTCTGGTCAGAACTAGAGCCTTATTATTCCCAAAAAAATTGGTCTCAAAATGTTTTTGTAAATTAGGAAATCTTAGAGTTCCTCACCTAGATTCACTTTTATCATCACATTATTCACCTAAATCTTCATGCACGTTGTTTTTCTCACTTTCATTTCATTGGAAACTTTTATTTTTTATTCCTCAAAATTCCTAGAAAATTTTGTTAAGGAAGTTTCATTTTCAATAACTTTCACATTATATGAGTCAACCAAAATTTAAAAAAATCCAACATTTGGAACTTTTTCCATTGGGTGAACAACCTCTAAAAGTTCCTTACTCGTATTTATCATCAAACTTTCCTAGATCTATATTTTTTATTTTAAGTAAACACGGACTTCCAAAAACATTGAAGTAATTCAATGACCGTTTTTTGTAACCCACATTTCATAACATTTCATGTTGGATTCTAGTACCAATAAACATCTGTTATGAATATGTATAGTAGTACTAACATCTTCTTTCTAGTAGAACTTTTAAAGTTTGTATTCTGGTTACATACTTCTTCCCATTTCCTTTTCCATAAAAATTCTATTCTTTCTTTCTACTAATCCATTTTTTATAGAGTTTAGGGAAAACTATATTGATGGTTGATACCATTCTTTCTTAGATAAGTTTCAAAATTATTGCTTATTAATTCAGTACAATTATCTATTCTTAACTTCTTTATCTAGACCCCCATTTCTTTCCCAATTTCTTTTCTGAAAAACATGAACATTTCCATGGCCTATTACTTGTGTTTCATAAACATGATGCTTTTCATCCAAGTAAAATCATCAATAAAAGTAATAAAGTATAAATATAATTTTTTTGATTGATGTCTCATTCTCCCGTATAAATCAAAATGAATAAGTTAATGAGGTATGGTAGACTAAATCTCAAATTTCTTATGACTTTTATTAGTCATCTTCCCTTTCTGGAAAGTTACACAAATATATTCTTCTCTTCTTTTTAATTCTAGAAAATTTCATGTAGAATCAACTTTAGAGAGTTTTTTCATACTTTTCTACCCAAGGTGGCCAAGTCTCTGGTGCCACAACTTATTCTCATCTTCAACACTTAGGTAATATGAGTTTTTAAGTTCTTAAATTTGTAAGAGATTCCCACTGGTTTTTTCTCATTTTGTAATAACTTTTCCATCTTTCACATTTTTGATAACACAAGAATCTTTTCTAAAGAACTAGAGCCTGACATAACTATCTTCATTCAACCTCTACAATAACATTCTGACTTTCATTCTCAGGAACTTATAACTTTATAACTAGCACTGATTCCATTTAATTTTGAACTTCATACTGATGGATCTAAGTTCGATGGTACATTCGATCAACAACTTCATAAAACTTCCAGCTTCCATCTTCTTTAAACCTTTTGCATCTGGTACTGCTCATTCTAAAAACCAGTATCCGGAGAACAAATTTCTCAAATGAAAAACTTTTCTACCCTATTTGATTTAGGTTCTAACATTTAGAAACATTCACCTATTTTTCAAAAAAAATATTTTACAAAATATTAGTTTTAAACAAATACAAAAATTTGTTACAAAAATCCCAAAGGTTCTTCAAAAGACTCAGATAATGAAGTTAGAAACTTTTAACTATTCAACATACATCCATATCTAGACCACCACCTCTATATATAGATGTATTCATCCAGTGAATAGGTTGAACCAACCTTTGATATTCACAATCAACCTATCATTGACCTGTGATACCTCTGATACATTGTTGAGCCATCTAATGAAACTGTCAATAGCTGGTACCTATAAAAGTAGCCCATGAAAAGAGAAGTTAACTTAGTGGACTCTGTCTAATGAAATATATAAAATGAACTCTGTCTGATGGAATTTATTATCCCGATTTCATAGAATACTCACAATAGGATTCCTTCGTTCGGTCATCTATGTTTGATGAACTTCATCTGATCATCTCTATCATGTGGTCTATGTTTGAAAAACTATGTCCAGTAAAACCAAATAATTTTCACAAAACCCAACAATCCTCCAATTGAAAATTTATTCAAGATTTTAGACTTCTTCAAAAATCCAAATAATTTTATCCTGTGTTTAATTCATGTAATTTTCTCTTATCATTCGATCATCCAAGTCCAACTGAGGAATAATGTTTCCTCAGACTTTCTCAGACAATCACTTTTATAAACATATCAGCAGGATTATTTTTAGAAATAATTTATAGATCCAACACTTTATCTTCTAATTTTTTTTTATAAAGTGATATTTCATGTCAACGTGTTTCATTCTTACATGAAACACTAGATTGTGGGAAAGATGAATAAAACTATGATTATCACAGAATAACCTCCCTATATTCAATACCTTTCTAAGTTCCTTCAACAAGCACATCAAACATACCATCTCTTTACCTTCATCTATAATAAAAACATACTATGATTCTATTATAGAGGTTGTGACTGAGACATCTAGTTAACTGTTGTTCCACTAAAGGTAAACACAAAAAAATTTGTACTCTTCCATGAATCCATATGTCCAACAAACTCTATATATACAAAACCTTTCAACTGATCATCACATACAAAACATAAATCTACATCTTCTAATCCTTTAAAGTATTAAAGAATCAATTTCATAGATTCTCATTACTTACTTCTAATATTTTACATGAAATAGATAACAACTCCCACTAAAAAAACAATGTTTGGTCATGTACAACCATTGTATACATCAAAATTCCAACAATCAAGGTAAAATTTACCTTCTCCATGTCATGAACTTCTCTATATATTGATGGTGACTAAACTCTAGAATGGTTTTTATGTATCTAGAAATTAGGGTTGAGATAAGTTAACAACTAATCATTCTGAATATTTTGATAACCGTTATTATGTATTCCTTCTAGGATAAAACCAAAGTGTCGTTTTCCTATCCCTCTCAATTATCATCCTCAATGTATTATTTTCTTGTTTGAGGTTCTTAATTTCAAAACTCTAGGATAACTTCTTATTCAGTTCCTAAATCTGATTAAACTTTATAACATCAATCAATGTATCATCAAGATACAACAACTATGTACTATATTTTTCATCATCCCACTGCTTCTAGTAACAACAATGATCAAAACCACATTGAATGAAACTTTTCTCAATCATGAAAGTGTTGAACTTATGATTACACTATTGTGGAGATTTCTTAAAACTATAAAGGATTCATTTCAAATTAAAAACAGGATCCTCTTTCTGATGCACTTTATAACTCTTGGGCTAAACCATGTAAATTTATTCCTCTAAATCTCTATGAAGAAAATATATATTTGCATACATCTAATAAAATTGTATGTCGTTAGACACAAAAATATTAATTACTATGTGAATGGTTGTGTGCTTCACCACGGGTGAATTTTTTTCATAAAATTCAGTCCCTTCCATTTTTTAAAAACCCTTCATCGCCAGCTTTGCTTTGTATCTCTTACTTTCATCAGCTTCCTCTTTCAAACATAAAACCCATTAGTTTTCTATAACTTTTTTTACTTAAAGTAGTTAAAAAAATCCCATGTATTATTGAGATTTAAGGAATTCATTTCCTCCTCCATGGTTGACTCCCCCTATTTCGATTCTCTAAGAGTAGATGCTTCTTTCAAACATTCTGGTTCTCCATCATTCATTATAAGTATAAAGTTAATAGAAACTCAAAACCTCGAAACTTGTTTTATGATACAAGTGGATCTTTTCAGAACAATGTTAGATTTTTCTATTGGAACCTCTCTATCTGGTATTCACCCGTCCAAACTTTCTCTATCTAATACATGTCTGTCCAAACATTTTCCTTCTAGTAGATTTATTATCGGAGTTCCATCCTCTGAAGTTTCCCTTGAAGTCTCTGAACATAGATTTTGTCAGGTAACCTCTGTTTGTTCATTTTGAACTTCAATATTTGATATAACCTCAACTTTATTCTCAACTAAGTTTCAATATTTCTATATAATTTCTTTGTTGAAAACAACATGATGCTCCAAATGATTTTTTTCTTTTCATCATTCCACAGGTGATATCCAAATTTCTCATCTCTATATCCAACAAGAAATCACACCTTAGGTTTCATCTCCAATTTTTCTTTGTCTTTGGAATCGATATAAATATATGTTATACTTATAAAGACTTTGATATGGTTCACCTCTTGTCTCTTACCTGACCAAAGTTCTTCCGGTATACCCATCCCCATAGTTGAAACCAGAATTATACCCACAAAATTCGATGTTGTATTTATAGATTCTACTAAAATTATATTTGGAATTTCAAAGGGAAGAATCATACTCAAGGATTTCTATTAGAGAGTCTGATTCATAATTTTAACTACTCTATTATGTTCTAAAGTTCTCGGAACAATCTTCTCAGGCCTGATTCCATTCCTCCATCAAACATTACAAAAAGTTTTTTCCGGTGTACTTCCCACCATTGTCTATTTAGAGAGACTTAAAATTTCATTCATACTCTTTTTTAGCCAAAACCTCACACTGAATAAATGCCTAACACACATCAAATTTATTCTTTAGGAAGTAAACCTTGACCTTCTAAGTGTAATCATCAAGGAAGGTTACAAATTATAGATATAATCCATTGGAATGAATGGGGGAAGGTTCCCAAACATTGGAATGAACAAGTTACAACTTTCGATTCATTATATTTATAACATTAAAGTTCAATTAATCTCTCTTTTTTCCTTAGTGTATAACTCTCACATATTCCAAGGTCTATGTGGTCAAGTTTAAGAATTCCATTTGTCACTAAAACTTTCAAATTCTTTTCACTGAGGTGGGAAAACCTATAGTACCAAACTTTCAGACCATCTAATGAAGTGATTGTAATCATTGAAACTTCATCATTGCATCTGGTCAAGTATAAATATCAATTATTTACCCCATGAGAAATCACTATGGAACCTCTATTGATTTTATAGACTTCATTTGAAATAGCCATTCTAAAACCATCATCATCAATTTCTCATAAAAATATGAGGTTCTTCTAGAGACCTAGAATATGTCTAAAATCTTTAAATATCAAGATAATTCCATTTTTCATTTGAATTTTAACTTCTTATTTACCACCTATATCTTGAACTTCATCATTTGTTGGATGTACTTTGTTCAAGCTTTCTAATACATAATCTACCATGCACCCTCGCTCACCAGTTGAATGAAAAGACACACCTAAGTCAATAACCCATGACTCCTATAAAATAATCACACTTAATGATAGGCTAGTGCCTTTATCTATTACATTAATTGAGTTCATCTATTTTCAAGTGGATTCCTCTATTTGATTTCTACAATATTTTTAAGATTTTACTTTTTCCCAAAAATCCAATATATAGGACTTGGACCAATTGATTTACTTTGAATTCTTCTCTGAGGCTTGTCATCTGAAGACTTTTTCTTTTTAAGGTACTTATTTTGAGGTTATTATCCTTATTTGGTAATATTAAGAGCACATTAAAATGGAGCTCATACTTCCTTCCACCTTAAATCCTCATTCAAGATCAAGTTTTGAATGTCATCAAATGAAAGATACACATTCCCATTAGAGTTTCTCATTATTGTCACCATGGTATCCCGACTTTACGAACGTGTAGAAAGAAGAATAAAATCCCAAACATCATCAGTGAAAGTTACCTTTATTTATTATAACTTCCCTTGAATCATATTGAAGTCATTCATGTGATCTTATGCAGGTACTCTGTCTAATAAACTTGAGCTGAAAAATATTTTCATCATGAAAACTTCGTTATGATTCATTGGATTTTCATACATTTCAATCAATGATTTCATAACTTCTATAGTAGTTTTTTTATCTTGAATTTTTAATGAAATATTTCGAGAAAGTGGAATCCTGATCAAGGTTATGGTCTTCATGTCCAATCACTCTCATTCCTTCTTGTGCATCTTCTTAGGACATTCACCATACAAAGGAGCGTCCAGATCTTTCTATATAAAAATATCCTCTAATTTAATTCTTAAAAAGGAAAAGTATATTCCATCAAACTTTTCAATACAGACCTCCCCTTCCTCTAAATTCATTATTCTTGATAATAGTAGAAACAACTAAAATAATACAGCTTGCAAGCCAAGGAGAGTAGAAACTTAGATGTTGTGAGTGAAGTAGAACCAATACCTTTAATACCAATTGACGGGGAAGGAACTAGTGATGAGCACTCTATCTGATACACTAGATAGAAACAAAGAGAAATTTATACACCAAACATAAATTTTTGTATGATAGTCATGGAATGTGCAGTGGAAAGCTCCACAACACCATTGGATAAAGGATTGTTCAGTAACTACCTCCTCTAAAGTCTGTGCATTGGAACTAGGATAAACGAACAATTAATCATTACACAAACTTGATGAACACACACCAAACATCAAGAAAAAACATGATTACATAGTTTAGAAAAATTTCCTACATCCATAGGAGAACACTATGAACATTTTCATTATAAGAGATAAAAGTGAAAAACAAAACTCATCGCTCACTTCCTCACCATTTATAAAGTCTCAAAAAATAAAGTCAGAAACCTTAAACTGTTAATCATACATCCATAGCTGGTCCACCACCTCTCTATATATAGGTCTTTATCCTGTGAATAGGTTTCAATGACCTCTGAGATCCACAATCAACCTCTCGTTGACCTGAACAACCTCTTATATGAAGGTTCTGGGAGCAGCGGAAGCGTGCGATGGGTTGTGCCCAACTTTAATTTTTTTTCATGATCAATGATCAATCTGATATTTACACAATGATAAACATCGTAATCTATGTAATTGAATAAAAGAAAATAGACAAGGGATAAAATGCCAGAACCAGAGAGAGGATCATCACATATTATTTATAATTAATTTAATCAATTAAAAAATTTCCTCAATGGAATTATTTATTCATTAATGGATATTACAATAGATCTATGTTGTACTATTGTTGGGTTATAGTAATCAAGAGCATATTCCCTTTAGCGGTGATCCACACATGTTCCACAAATATTCAAACGTCGTCATAGGAATCTCTGGGTGCTAGCACGATAGATCATATCGTTTGTGTCATCCACCTATGAACGCTGTGAGAATCACTTTCAAAACATTATCCTTGATGTATCTAGTATCAAGAGTGGGGGTGGAGGAAGATTGCTCTCCATTCTCTAAATCATTCTTGGATAAGGGAGCACTATAGGGCTTGAGAAGATTCTTTAAATTCATTATGGAAAACCAACCAAATGAATTGGATCTATGAGAAAATAATATAATTGAGTTTATATATCGCTGGGGTTAGAAATAAATAATTACACAAGTGACCTTTATTATTTATTTAATCCATGCTGAACCCCATCATAAATAACAATAATATTATTATTATTTCTTGACATGTGGTTAACTTGTGAATTAAAATTAAATATTATTTATTCAAATATATTAAATATATATTATTTCTCACTAGAAAATTAAACTCGATCTGTCATTCCTCCATAATATTTATCGGGCCTTGAATAATGACTATTTATTTAGTAAATAAATATCATTGCATTATTCATTAATAAATAAATATATATTATATTCACTAAATAGAAATAAATATTTATTAAACATTTTACTCACAATATATTCTCTCAAATAACTAGTGATGGAATATATGCGATCAAGAAAACATGAATAATTATTAAACCTCATGTGGGGATAATATTTATTCAACTTGTTAAATAATAAATAATAATATATATTATTTAACTGAGATTCTAGATACACTTAGTGTATGTCCCTCCAGGCCTCTTTCTCAATGGAATTAGGGGAAGCAACCTAAGGTACAATGTTAGCATCTATCAACATTTCAAGGCACCCATAGAGAAATAAGTTAATTTCTCAATGACATAATACCTCATACAGACACTTACCGTGTAATATAATTCATTTATCATGATATCTCTAATCAAGCAGGTTGCATACTGGTTTCATCAACTTATATGTTTGATGTCTCTTTCTTTAACTTCCTAGAAATTGAACATGCCTATAGAACACCATGTCCATAGATTTATTTTTTCTATATCATTTTCATCAAAGGATATGAGATATCAACTTCTATTAAAGAACATAAGGGACAAGTCCTTTCTCACATTATTCATTAATGTAATATTACTCGGGACACACCCAATGTATCCTACCTTTCCACAAACATTTTTCATCATGGTTTTCATCAATACATCAAATTAAATGACTCATAATACTCATTAATAATATTATTAAAGTCTAAGTATTAATACACATGTCCGTAGATAGATCCAATGAGACATATAAATGTGGATTTCCTATTGGAAGATATCATTCTCATAATATC
Source organism: Viscum album (assembly GCA_963277665.1). Lineage (NCBI taxonomy): Eukaryota > Viridiplantae > Streptophyta > Magnoliopsida > Santalales > Viscaceae > Viscum > Viscum album. Next base: position 187,745,616 of record OY728156.1, on the reverse strand, counting down.
CTACACTAGATATTACCAATGGTGTATACCATAAGAAGATGCCTCAAAGTTCTATGAGTATCTACCCCTGATAGCATGTATCATTTGTGTCCCTGAAATGATATCATTTGGCTATAGAATATATATTTAATAATAGTAATGTAGCACTTCCAGATTCTCATCATAGAGGGTAATTGTTATGACCTTTTAGTGTGACAACTACTCTTAGGACATTATCACAATATATGTTATGAATACGAACAATCATGATGTGATAATAAGTTTATTAATATTCAAAAATATGAATTCATGTTATCATGAAGTACACATAAGTTGGTTCTAGGGCACTAACTCCAACAGACCCCCACTTGCACTAGATCCAACTACTAACAACCTTCAGTCCGATAGCTCTCACATGATACTTATGCATTTTTTGAGATAGAGATTTATTCAAGGGCTCCACCATTTTCTCTTATGTAGTAACACTTTATACTCCAACTTTACCCCTTTGATAAAAATACCTCAAGAGGTGATACTTCTGGAGTATATGCTTTGTCTGTTGGTGTGACCTTGGCTCTTTTTCAAGAGTCATCACTGCAGTATTATAACAATACAATGTGATAGTGTATTTACTACTAGGTAATAAATCAAGCTCTTGGAAAAAGTTTCATATCCAAATGGATTCCTTGATCACATCAAAAGCTATTATATACTCGGACTCCACTGTAGAATCAACAACAACTGGCTTCTTTGAACTCTTCCAGCTCACAGTTCCTCCATTGAGATAGAAAAAATATATTGAATATGAATTCATATCATTATGATCTATCTGAAAACTAGCATCATTATAACCACTGATGATCAACTCCTCATCTCCTCTATACACCAAGAACATATCCTTAGTTCTTATCAAATACTTAAGTATGGACTTAACAACAGACTAGTGTTGTTCTTCTGAATCTTCTTGATATCTTCCTACCATTCTCAATGAATAATAAACATCAAGTCTAGTATATAACATGGCATAAATGATTGATCCTATCACTAAAGCGTATGAGATCTTACTCATTCTAACTTTCTCCTTTTGTGTCTGAGTACACATTTTCTTAGAAATATATAAACCATGTGACACTAGAACCAATCCGCTCTTGGATTATTCCATACTAAATATTTTTAGTATCTGGTCAATATATGTACTTTAACTTAGTTTAAGAATCCTCTTAAATATTTCATGAATGATATTGATATCTATAATATAGGTTGTTTCACCTAATTCCTTCATATAGAAACACTTATTTAACCATTCATTAACAAATTGTAAGACTCATATGTTGTTTCCAATAAGTAATATGTCATTAACATATACTACTAGGATAATGACTTCATTCTAACTAAACCTATTATAAACACACGGCTCACATTTGTTCTTAATGAAACCAAATTCTTTTATGGATTCATTGAATTGAATGTTATATGACCTAGATTTTTTACTTCAATCTATAAAAGTATCTCTACAACTTGCAAATCCTTTTAGCATCACTTAGTGTCAAAAACCCTTCTAGTTGTGTCATATAGACATCTTTCTAAAGGTTCCCATTAAGGAATACAGTTTTGACATCCATATTCCAAATCTCATAGTCATGATAAGCTGCTATATCAAGTGCAATTCTAATGGATTTAAACATATAAATTGGTGAAAATGTTTCATCGTAGTCAATTCCTTGACATTTTTTAAACCTATTATCCACTAGTATTACTTTATAGGTATTTAATTTACCTTCCATGTCTAGTTTTCTCTTGAATACCCATTTACACCCAACATGATTTACATCAACTGGTGCATTGACTAGAACCCAAACTTAGTTCTGATACATGGAATCCATTTCATAATTCATAGCTTCTTTTCATATTGAAGCTTCTGATCTCTCTACCACCTCTTTATAAGAGAGAGGTTCATTTTTGTCAACTAATAATTAGTCACCATCTTAAGTGACTAAAAAACCATATCTCTTTGGTTCTCTTACCTCTCTTGTTCTCTTAAATAGTACTTGTGTTTGAAGAACTAATTCTTCCATGGGGACTTGTGGAACCTATTCCTATACCAAATTTTGTGCATATTGAGCATCAACTTCATTAAAGTCAATATTTCTCCCACTATCCTTTTTGAGGATGTTCTCCCTCACAAGAAAGATGGATTGTCTGGAGATAGTCACTTTCTTATTTGAGGGTTGTATATGTATCATCCCTTTATTTCCTTGGGATACCCTATAAAGATATATTTTGTGCCTGAGAGTGCTAGTTTGTTGCCTGATAAGGCTTTAACAAATGCCTCACAACCCTATATACTTGTATGAGACAAAACGGGTTTCATTCAACTCTATAACTCGAAGGGAATTCCATTTTCCACTTTAGTTAATACTTGTTTTAATGTTTATGATGTATTTTTCAATGCATATCCCCAAATGGATAATAGAATATATGTATGACTCATCATCAACCTTAGCGTGCCTAACAAGGTATGATTCCTCCTTTCACTAACAACATTCCATTGTGGTGTGTAAGGTGGAGTGAGTTGAGATAGAATCCCAAACTCCTATATAAAGTTGATAAACTATTGGTTAAGACATTCACCACCTCAATCCGATCTAAGATTCTTTATCTTCTTTCCAAGCTGATTCTCTACTTCATTCTTGAATTCTTTGCATTTCTCAAATAACTTGGACTTATATATCATCAAGTGGATATATTCATATCTACTCAAGTCATTAGTAAAATTTGTGAAGTAAGAATATCTACCTCTAGATTGTTACTAGAAATTGTCCACAAATATCAGTGTGTACCAATCCTAGAAGCTTTGTGGCGCTTTCACCTTGTCCATCGAATAGAGGTTTGGTCCTTTTTTCTTGTTAACAAGCATGGCATCTTTCAAGTGGTTTTAACTCAGACGAGTCCAAATATCCATCTTGATAGATCTTTTTCAAATGCATCTCATTTACATGACCAAGATGGCGATGTCATAGTTGAGTGTTATATGAGTCATGTGAACATGATTCATTATCAATTTCCAATACTTGGTTTTCATAATTTAATACATAAAGACCGTTATTTAAATGTTCCATATCATAATATATGTAGTCCTTATAAAAGAAACAACTTTTATTTAAAAACTTGAAAATAAACCCATCTTCATCTAGGCATGATACACAAGTTATGTTCTTGGTAACCATCAGTACATAATAACAATCTTTTAAAACCAAAATCATTCTTATTTACAATGAAATGTGGTAGTCACTAATGTCTATGGAAACCAGCCTCACACCATTAATAGCTCTCAAATCCACCTCTCCTCTAGAAATTATTAAAAATATACTTGGTTCTTGCATTTGGATATATATTTGAGCACCACAATATGTATCTAATACCCAATTTATAGATATTTAAAGATTGCACTTGATAATGAACACACTTTTAGCTTCCTCTTGCTTCTGGGTATAGTTCCTCTTCCAGTGGCTTCATTTTCCACATGAAAAACATACTACCTCCTTTTCCTTTCCTTGCCTCTGGATCTTCCTCTTCTTATAAGGATAGTTCTTGGGAGCTTTAGACTTTTATGAGTCTCGTGACCCCTTACCTAGTTCTCCATCTTCCTGTTCACCATAAGGATTGCGGGTTTATCACGCTCCATGTCCTTATTCACTCATAGAATCAAAGTAAGAAGTCCTAAAAGACTCTTATCATTATTTATGATATTATAATTAATAATAAAATTGAAGAAGGTATTGGGAAGTGATGAAAGTATATGATCTTTGCACAACTCATCCGGGAATTTAATCCCTAAGATGTCTAAGCATTCAATGTAGCCAATATGATTGACTACATGAGGCCCAGCTAGCATAGAATCTCCAAGATTAGTTGCAAAAAAGGAATTGGAGATCTCATACCTCTCTTGTCTCGCCTTATCTTGATAGTGATCCCGAAGGTGAGACATCATGTTATACGCATACATGTCCTCGTGTTACATCAAAAGCTCATTGGGCATGGATAATAGCATGAAACACTAAACATTTGTAGCATCATCTAGATGTTTCTCATAGAGAGAAAATTCTTCATCACTAGCCTCTTTTCTAGGTTCTTTAGGAATAGGTTATTTTATTACATATAATTTCCTTTTACGGAGAAGGATAATTCACATGTGCCTTTTCCATTCTTGTAAAATTATTCTGATGAGAAGTTTATCCTTCTCAAGTATGGATCACAGTGATGTGTTTTAATTCATTTTAATATTGTTTCTACAAATAAGATGAGAAAATTTTTAGTACTTTATCTAATAAAATTTAGAAAAATAAATTAATATTATATTTATTAGTCTCCCAGTATTTTATCGAAACCCAATAGTCATCACCATTGGATTTGGAATATCATATTACTTGGACATTCTGGTAGAAAGGATCCATATTACCCTCCTCATTACACCATATTTGATTGGTCAAGAAACTTGAATGATTTTAGGTGGGCATTACAAATTCCAAATGCATTAAATCACAGTTCCTTGATCTGTTGAGTGGACTCCCCAATCCTGAAATCCTTTAAATTGTATTTCCTCAACCCTTACCTCTCAGTTACACCTAGTCCTACTTTGGCAGTCAACCCTTGATGTGAAGCAAGTTAAATTAACCCAAAACTTTAAATTATAATTCCCAAATAATTGAAAGTGACCCAACTTTTTCTTGTCAAGCACATTGAACTATGGTTCAATTTTAACTGAAGTAATGGAAGGTTATTCTGACTTAATATATTTTATTTATGGAAATTATCCTTTTATGCATAAATTCATATTTATTATCTTTATCACATTATTGTTAATATTAAGTGGATTTTCTTAAGTGATTAACCATATTTTAGATAATATATATGCATAAGACAATCTATTTTAGTTCTATCTTTCATGCTTGTTAATTTCATTAATTCATGTGATCAAAAAAAACATCCATAATAAAATAACCATAAAACTTGATAGAAATAAATAATTAAGTGGTATGATCATGAGATTTTACTAATGGTTAGTTTATCTAGAAGTTGATAAACTAACCATTGACCTAGGGGGGAACACCTTGAACCAGTTAAGGTTTGTGTTGCAGCTTTCCGCATGTCCGCCTATGTATATATCTTAGATTGGTTTCACCTCAGATCCAAACTTGAACCGCCTTCACTAGATTGGGAGCTCCATCCATTATATATTCTTTTACTCACATGCAAGTGAGGGGGAAAGGGTTTACATAAAAGAAACCATGGGAATGTAGTCCCTTACATAATAAGATGAGAGAAGGCACACAAATTAACAATTTAATTTAATAATAAATTAAATGAAAATAATCACATACAAAGGTGCGGTCTATCCTTATGATCATCCACAAGTATGCAATGAATTATGCATTTAATAAAACTAGCATTCAATTCCTAATTGTTCTTATTTAAGATAAATCGCACTCGAATCAATTAATTATCTTCTTTAATTAATCAATTCATTTATCTTAATCCTTATCCAAATTTCCTTGAGATTCTCATCCATCATAATTTTAAACAAATTAAATAAATTTATTTAAAATTAACTGTGTACATAAATATACCTTAGAGGTAAAATAGTGAATACTCGTCTGAATCTACCCAACATATATTATACTTGTATACTGCTTACTCTTATGATATATGGAATACATGACTTATCACATACTTTCATGATGTGTACTATCAAATTAATGATTACACGAATTACATGATATTTCAGTCATGTGTTATGCTTCAATGCACGTCAAGTAACAACTGTAATGTAACCATACATGATATGAAAATCTAAATATTACATAGATATTAATTAAAAAATCATATATAAATATTAAAACCCATCACATGGCGTATCCTATCAACTTAATGACCACACGCAGGCACATGTCGATAAGGTTTACACATTATAATAAATACATTTTAAATCTGCATAATTTGGTATAAGTACGCGGTGTATTCAAGCAAGCTACATGGAATGTTCATATCTCACCATATATCTAAGGAACATGTCTAGGTAATTAGTGTGTAAACTGTGCCATATAAAATTAAAGTACATGACATGTATAATCGACTACACAGCATGTGGTCTCTGAGTTACATAGTCGCCAGTCAAGTAGGTCGTGTATGGTAATACACAGCTCGTCTGGGACTCAAAGGGACTATACATCTTGTACGTGGGCTACATGACATGTACTTCAACTAACTATATGCCAGGTTGGCCCAGCCAACACATGGTGTAAGAAATAAATAAACCATTTTATTAATGCACACAAATTGAATTACCTTCTGAATTAATTCCAGATGCATTGAACACAAGTACACGACATGTAAATTTGGTTACACAACATGTACTCCTGTGTTATCTGGCTAGAATCCTTGACACCTCTGCATGAGTTCCTTGATTTTATTTCATTCATAAAATTAATATTTTTTATTAGATCTATGAGAAATGAAGGAGGAAGAAAAAAATCTATAAATTAATATTAAAAGAATGATTAAAGTTGAATTGAAAACTAAATGACAAATGCATAAATCAATCAATAATATTTAAATAATTATAAATAATTATGTGACCACTCTGATGCCGCTTATAGGTTTCAGATGGAGTGGAAGCATGCGATGGTTCGTGCCTAACTTTGTTTTTGTCATGATCGATGATCAATCTAAGATTTACAAAACAATAAACATTGTGATCTATGGAATTAAATCAAAGAAAAAAATACAAGGGATAGAATACCAGAATCAAAGAGAGGATCATCACGTATTATTTATAATTAATTTAATCAATTAAATAATTACCTTATTTGATGAATCTGACAACAAATATACATTGTATCATTGTTTCATTAAAGGAATCAAGAGAATATTCTCTCTAGTAGTGATCCACACGTGTCCCACGAATCACTAAACACCACCGAAAGAATCTATGGGTGCTAGCACAACAAATCTTATCACTTGTATCATTCACCTTTGATCACCATGAGAATCGCTTCCAAATTATTCTTTTTGATCTTGCTAGACTTGAGAGTGGGAGGTGGAGGAAGATCACTCTCCATTCTTGGGAGCGTTCTTGGAGAAGGGAACTCTCTAGGGCTTAAGAGGATTCTATAAATTCGTTGTGCACAACCAAAAAAATGAATTGAATCTATGAGAAAATAATATAATTGGGTTTATATATCACTAGGGTTAGAAATAAATAATTGCACAAGTTCCCTTTATTATTTATTTAATCCTTGTGGAACCCCATATCAAATAGTAATATTATTATTATTATTTCTCGACACATGCTTAACTTGTGAATTAAAATTAAATATTATTTATTCAAGTAATATTCAATATATATTATTTCTCACAGGACCATTAATCTCAGTCTGTCATTCCTCCATAATATTTATTAGGCCTTGAATAATGACTATTGATTTATTAAATAAATATCACCAGATTATTCACCAATAAATAAATAATTATTATATTCACTAAATAACAATTAAATATTTATTAAATATTATGCTCACATTATATTCTATTGAATAACTGGTGGCAGAATATATGTGATCAATCAAACATGAATAATTATTAAACCATGTGCGAGAATAATATTTATTCAACTTGTTAAATAGTAAATAATAATATATATTATTTAACTGAGATTCTGGATATACTTAGTGTGTGGCCCTCTAGACCTCTTTCTCAATGGCATTAGGTGAAGTGGCCTAAGGTCCAAGGTTAGTGTCTAGCAACACACCAATGCATCCATAGAGAAAGAAGTTAATGTTGTAATGATATAATACCTTATATGGATGCTTATTGTGTAATATAATCCCTTTATCACGGTATCTCTAATCAAGTAGGTTGCATGCTGATGTCATCAACCTATGTGCTCGATGTCTCTTTCTTTGACTTTCCTGAAATTGAACATACCTATAAAACACCATGGACATAGATTTATTTAGGCTATATCATTTCCATAAAAGGGAATGAGACATCAACTTCCATTAAATAACATAAGGTAAAAATCCTTTCTCGCATTATTCCTTAATGCAATATTACTCGTGACACACCCAATGTATCTTACCTCACCACGAACATCTGTCATCACAATTTTAATCAATACATCAAAGTAAGCGACTCATAATACTAATTAATTATAATCTTAAAGTCTAAGGATAAATACACACATCCATAGATAGGAACATCCAATGACACGTATAAATATGGATTTCTTACTGACGAGTCTCATTCTCATAATATCCTACACTGGATATTACTAATGACGGACATCATGAGAATATTTCTTAAAGTCCTATGAGTCTCCACCCCTAATATCCTATATTATTTGTGTCCCTAAAATGATATCATCCGGCTATAGAACATATATTTAAGAATAGTTTCATTTCATTTTTGGGTTCTCATCATAATGGGGAATTGTTATGACCTTTTAATATGAAAACTAATCTTAGAATATTATCACATACTATGTTATGCAGAAGAATAATCATGACATGATAAGAAGTTTATTAATATTCAAAAATATGAATACATGTTATCATAAAGTACATAGAAGTTGGTTCTAGGGCACCAACTCCAACATGATACACTATTGAACCATCTGATGAAACCACCAACAACTGATATCCATGCAAGTAGCCCACACAAAGAGAAGTCATCCTAGTGGACTATGTCTAATGAACTTCATCTGAGGAACTCTATTTGATGGAATATGTCTTCCCAATTGCACAGAGGACTCGCCATAGGATTCCTCCATCCAATAATCTTTTCTATATGACCTCTATCCAATCATCTTTGTTTGATGATCTCTGTCCAGAAAAATTTGTCTAGTGAAACTGAATAATTTTCACAAAACCCAAAAAGGTACACATCATGATTGTTCTTACTTTTAAATACATCATGGTTTAAGGTTATCAAGCATGGTAGATCTTGGTATATGGGTTTCTAGTTGTTTCCACTGTATTAATTGGGTGTCAATTGATCCTTTGAAACTCAACATACTATACTTAATCCTCAAAGTTATTGTAAAGACCCGTAAAATTCAAGTGAAATTTTTTTCTTAATTTTCTTTGGAATTTTACAAGAACGCGGTTTCTGACGGCACCTGATTCTGAGGCCCGGTGTGCCCGGAATAAATTTTCGAAGTTTGGCTTGGGTACGTTCAGTGAATGAACGAGCGGGAATTTCTAACTTTTGATCCGGTGCTCGGAATTGAAATCTGAGGACACCGATGAACTCGCAGCGCCGATATTCACTTAAGGAGACCTTTTCCGAGGTTGCGTTTTATGCGGAATGAAAGTTAATTTTGGGAAAAATTAAAAGAAGTTAAATAAAATGTGGAAACACATTTTATTTTTAACTTGTTGGTTAACTTCTCCCAAAGGGAGTTAGGGGTGGGACCCACATCCACTTAACCTCCCTTGAGAGGATTAAGTGTGGTGGGGCTCACACGAACCCTAACACTTAACCTTCTTTTTTTTTAACTCCCTTTAACTCCTCTTTTAATGAACTTGACAACTTGGGTTATTAAATGGGTTGAGTTGTTTAATTTCAAACCTTTGAATTTCAAAATGGTTTGGTTGTGTAAATAAAATAAGACTTTAGCTTATTTTATTTTGGTTAGAATTCTCTAGCCACCTTGAGAGATTTTTGGAGCTTTCTTCTTCTTCTTCAAACTTTGACGAAGAACGCGAAGAACTTTCGAACATCGACGAAGAACGCCACGTTCTCAGGAACCGTCTTCCGCGACGCCATACCCGCGACATCGACAGCGTCTCCTTCCGCGTCATCTCTTCTGCGACGGTTTCCCGCGACGAAATCGCCGTCAAAGAGCTTCGAATCCTCGCTTCACAACATCGACGTCCTTTTTCCGCGACGTCGATCACCGCGACGCTCGTCTTCCGCGGGTCGTTGATGAACATCGTTCTTGAAACCGAGGTAGGGGTTTTAACTTTTTAAAGTTATGTGGATCTCTCCTTAGAACTTGAAGGTTTATATTTGTCGGGCCTTGATTCCAAATCTTTTATTTAATTTAAAATATTGTGAAAGTTTATCATTCATTAAGGGCCGATTGTTAGCAAATAACGCGAGGGGGCCGGACCGCACGAACACGGCCGACCCTCCTCCTATTCATGTTGATTCTGTTTTGGATTGAAACGGGTGTGGCGCGGTGTCATCGCACCGCGCAGGATCATACGCCAAGAAACGCGCGGCGCCGTCGCGCCGCATCGTAAAATAATTCAAGGACGCGACGCCGTCGCGCCGTGTCGAAGAAATTTGAAGGCGCCGCGGCCGGAGCGGGGCTGCGGCGGAGGGGCGCGGTGCCGTCGCACCACGCCGGACAACGAAGGTCGCGGCCGGTTCCGGGCCGCGGTGGAACGAGAAAACCGGCGGCCAGCCGGGTCGCCGGTGTCGGAAGCTGGAAGGGGGATCGGCCTTGCCGGTCCCGTTGAGGAAGAACCAGCCGACCAGGTCGGGCCGGCCGAAAGGGAGAAAACCGGGGGAAATAATTTCCCCCGGCCAGCCATAATGGCCCCCCATTATGAGGGGGTCCGGTTTCACAAAGGGGGGCAGGTGGCCCCCCGTTTTCTCGAAGACAGGCCCCCACGTGAGGGGGGGGGACGTTTTTCTTCAAGGCGCGGCAGGTTGCCGCGCCGCCAGCTGAGGAAAGGCGGGGGCTTTGCCCCCCGCGCGCGGCGCTCACGCGACACCCGGACTGTGCCGCCGTGCCGGACCGCGCCACCGGGCCGGGCCGGGTCTTCGGTTCGGGCCGCCTCCCGGGCTGGGTCGACCCGGTTCGGCCGACCCATGGGGGGGTCGGGCCGGGTCGGCCCGGGCCCAGACCCCCCAGTTTCAGACCACTTTTGGTCAAAAGCCTGTAACTTGAGCTACGGGCCTCCAAATGACTCGTCGTCAGCGGCAACGCGATCCGTGGATCGAGACGGTCGTTTCGGTATATCGCACTCAAGGTTTCTGAGAACTTTGAGTTCGGCCGGGTTGGTTCGTACGCGAAACCAAACGGGCCCTCGGAGCGGAAACGCTCGTAACTTGAGTCTCGGACGTCCGATTGACGTGTCGTCAACTTTGATGGAATCCTCTAAGTGAGACGGAACTTTTGGCATACTCTGCTCGAGGTTTGGATGCCGTCGGAGTGCGGTCGGGTTGGTTCGCTTACGAAACCAACCGGGCCCCTGGAACGAAAAAGCCAATAACTCTCAGACCGAGCGTCCGATTGACGCGCCGTCTGTTGCGTTGAGTTCCTGTTGACGATACGGAACTTTTGGCATCCTCCGCCCGAGATTTGGATGCAGATGGATAGTGGCCGGGTTGGATCGCACCGAAATCCAACCGGGCCCCTGGAACGGAAAAGCTGATACCTTTCTGACAGAACGTCCGTTTGACGAACCGTCAGCGGCGTTGGTGATCTCGTTGAGAAACGGTCCCTATGAGTATACCCTATGAGAGTTCGGGGTACAGTTGAGATACGGCCGGGTTTGGTTCGCTCACGAAACCAACCGGGCCCCTGGGACGAAAAGGCTAATAACTCACAGACCGGGCGTCCGATTGACGCGCCGTCTGTTGCATTAAGACCCCTATGACGAGGCGGTCCTTTGAGATACTTCTTAGTGGGACTTTGAGATACTTGGAGTATCGACTTGTAGCTCGTGGAGCGGACCCTCCCAGAGACGAGCGTACGGAGTACGGAGACCGTGTAGCCGGCCGAGACCTGAAGACTGCTTGTCCGATTCGATTCGAAGTGACTTACGTAGCCCAGTGGGGAGCACTACTTTGTGAGGTGGCAGACCCATAGCGGAAGAGCATTACTATGTGAGGTGGCAGACCCGCGGTACTCGAAAGGAGGAGTACCTCTGTAGGCTATGAGGGGGGAGCACTACTGTGTTGGGTGGCAGACCCCGGCGGGAAGCACTACTGTGTGAGGTGGCAGGCTCGCGGTACTCGATAGGAGGAGTATCTCAGCAGTCTTAGGTTAGTGAGTAGTACCTCAGAGTCGTGGCAGGACCACTGTACACTCCAGAGACGGAGCTCTTCAGCAGTTATGGTTTCAATAATGAAAATCCTGGTTTGAGCTGAGACTTTTGACCTTGTGTTTACCTCATGATTGAGATGGGTCACTTCCTAACTTAGGTATATGTATAGGCATATACCTGGGTAGTGGTTATCCGTTGATTTCACAATCCTTGTGTTTCCTCATGATTGAGATGGGTTACTTGATAACTTAGGTATATTTATGGGCATATATCTAAGTAGAGGTTATCTGTTGAGATCTTCTTGTGGTTATCCTTGTTGGTTTTAGTGAGACCTTGAGGGTCTCGGGGTCCCTACTGAGTATCGTTATACTCACCCCTGCACGGGATATGCCCGCACTACATTGTGTTGGTTGCAGACGACGAACATCATTGATCGTGGTTGAGGCTTGCAAAGCAGGACGGTACCTGGAGGTGGACCACTGGGCGGGACGTTCTCGGAGCGGACGGCGGGACCCGAGGAGCAGTGGAGCTATCTGTACCCACCCTTCAGGTGGGATCTCCAGTGGACAGCTTGGTGTAGCGGCTTTTACTTTACAGTTGATGTTTTCCCTTTCGAGTTGTACTTTACTTTCAGTTTGGGTTTGTATACTGACCCATTTACTTTTCCGCACTTTCAGTTGTACTCTGTTATTACTTAGTGTTTACTATTCCGCTTGCTTACTCTGTGATGCTTGTTACTTTTCAAAGGCAATTCCTTCCCTTTTTACTGGGATTTACGCCTTGGTGCTAGTCGCCAGCCCCTGGTCTATGGAAGGCGGGCTTGGGGTAGTCACGACACGGGCCCCGAGGACGGGTCGTGACAAATTGGTATCAAAGGAGTTAGGTTCTGCCGTAGAACTTATAACTCTGATGTTTCTTTCTATGAAGCAATAGTGTTAAGAGTACCGAGTGTGGTTTTTAGTTCAGGGAGTCCAGTGTTGGTGCGGGCGGCCGACGTATCCATACACCAGGACCCTGACAACTGATTTCCGACTTTGTGCACGAAAACAGTGATTGCGTGTGTGTTTTCCAGAAGTTTTATTTGAATATCAGCTCAAACCAGGTCAGCTCACCAGGTATAAATCGTTTGACCGTGTCATGTTGTTTCTTTCAGGATGCCTCCCCGTGGACGACCAGCTAGAGCCCCAAGAGTGGTGCGTACTGACAGCCCGCCGAGCGACGAGGCCTCAGTACAAGGCCCTTTTCCAGTTGAGGCACCAGCGGTACTACTACCCGTTGGGCCACCGATGCCACCAGCCCCAGCAGCAGAGGATGCACGTCTCTTGAGCGCACTGCATGAGTTCCAGTGCCAGAGGCCACCCAGGTTTCAGGGAGGGACGGACCCGCAGGCGGCTGAGGATTGGCTGGAGGCTGTGGTGAGAGTCTTCAGGCTAGTGGGGACGCCGACAGATTTCATGGTGATCCTTGCTGCCAGCCTTCTTCAGGCAGCAGCAGGTAGATGGTGGAGCCTGATGCTCCAGATGCATGACGAGGCGACACTTCTATGGGAAGACTTCGAGAGCCTGTTCCGGGCAGAGTTTGTACCAGCCACCCTTCGAGCGGTGCGTATACAGGAGCTACTTCAGCTGCGGCAGGGCAGCATGTCAGTGGCGCAGTACTCAGCGAGATTCACAGACCTCTCGCGTTACTCCACAGATATGGTACGAGACCCGTTATTCAGGGCTCGAACCTTCGAGCAGGGGCTCAGGAGGGAGATCAGAGCTTCGGTTGTATCACACAACATTCTGATGCAGACAGGAGTGTTGGAGTGAGCCCTCTTCGTGGAGATTTTCCTTGCTGAGCAGTCTCCAGCAGCAGGACCCACCACTAGCTGGCATGCGGCAGAGTCTTCTGTAGCGGGCAGTAGACAGATGACGCAGGGGTCCAAGAGGACCAGACCTACAGGTGGTCGACCGCGTGACTCAGGGTCGGTAGTGCGGGGCACCAAGGGAAGTGATAGAGCCAGACCTGCCATGAGGTGTTACTCTTGTGACGGAATTGGTCACATAGCACGTGACTGTCCGACCCGCCATGCAGATGACCAGTAGTTAAATGAAGAACCTCTGAGGCAGAGGCAGAGGTTCGATCAGGGCGGCCATGGCAGAGGAGCTGGCCGGGCAGCTGGAGGTGGACGACGCTTCGAGGTGTTGCCACCACCACCACCAAGAGGTCTGCCCCGACCGCAGGGAGTTGGTGGACATGCGAGAGATCAGCTACAGGAAGCTGAGGCCTTCGATCATGGAGCTCTTGGAGCAGATGGACAGGAGCGGAACTAGTAGATACATCCTTTGTACTTCTAGTTCCTTGTTGCTATTGTGTAGCATCTTTGTATTATGAGCTGCAATAATAAAAGATGCTTACCTTTGTGATGTTTTCAGTCCTGTCCTCTTTTGTGTTGTTACTAAGAGGTTCCAGTTAATACTGATGATTGACCCTCACTTTCGAGTTTTCTACTGAAGGAGACCTAGTGACCACACACTGATGCCGACAGTGTGACTCGACCCTTAGAGGCGAGAGTGACAGTTGGATCTCTTGGTAGTTACGTCGAGGCCTTACGACGTCATACATAGCATGAATGCATCATTCATGTCAGGATTGACTGTATTAGGCAATGAATTTGGTTCATCCAGGGGATGAGACCGGATATCTCTTTTTCGGCAAAGAAGAAATCATAGCAGCTCTTATGAGACTAGAGAAGGTCCAGGTCATCCAGGAGCGGATGAGGACAGCTCAGAGCCGGCAGAAGTCATACGCTGATAGGAGGCGGAGGCCACTAGAGTTCGAGGATGGCGACCACGTCTTCTTGCGGGTCTCACCTCGACGTGGTATACAGAGATTTGGCCGAGGCGTCAAGTTATCTCCGCACTTCATCGGACCCTTCCAGGTCCTCAACAGGATTGGAGAGGTGGCTTATCGCCTGGCTCTACCACCTCAGTTGCACCGGGTGCACAACGTCTTCCACGTATCTCAGCTGATGAGATACGTGCACGACCTGACGAACATCATTGACCATGGAGAGCTTGACGTTGACGATGGGGCGACTTCAGTGGAGATAGAGGATCGACAGGAGAGGGTCCTACGTGGACGGTCGATTCCTCTAGTGCGCATCAGATGGCAGCACAGGAATCTCCAGGAGAGCACTTGGGAGCGGGAGGCTCAGATGAGTGCTCAGTACCCTCATTTGTTTCCCTAGTTTTTGATGTATCATTACGGGGACGTAAAGCCCTGAGGTGGGAGTAATGTAAAGACCCGTAAAATTCAAGGGAAATTTTTTTCTTAATTTTCTTTGGAATTTTACAAGAACGCGGTTTCTGACGGAACCTGATTCCGAGGCCCGGTGTGCCCGGAATAAATTTCCGAAGTTTGGCTCGGGTACGTTCAGTGAACGAACGAGCGGGAATTTCTAACTTTTGATCCGGTGCTCGGAATTGAAATCCGAGGACACCGATGAACTCGCAGCGCCGATATTCGCTTAAGGAGACCTTTTCCGAGGTTGCGTTTTATGCGGAATGAAAGTTAGTTTTGGGAAAAATTAAAAGAAGTTAAATAAAATGTGGAAACACATTTTATTTTTAACTTGTTGGTTAACTTCTCCCAAAGGGAGTTAGGGGTGGGACCCACATCCACTTAACCTCCCTTGAGAGGATTAAGTGTGGTGGGGCCCACACGAACCCTAACACTTCACCTTCTTTTTTTTTAACTCCCTTTAACTCCTCTTTTAATGAACTTGACAACTTGGGTTATTAAATGGGTTGAGTTGTTTAATTTCAAACCTTTGAATTTCAAAATGGTTTGGTTGTGTAAATAAAATAAGACTTTAGCTTATTTTATTTTGGTTAGAATTCTCTAGCCACCTTGAGAGATTTTTGGAGCTTTCTTCTTCTTCTTCAAACTTTGACGAAGAACGCGAAGAACTTTCGAACATCGACGAAGAACGCCACGTTCTCGGGAACCGTCTTCCGCGACGCCATACCCGCGACACCGACAGCGTCTCCTTCCGCGTCATCTCTTCCGAGATGGTTTCCTGTGATGAAATCGCCGTCAAAGAGCTTTGAATCCTCGCTTCACGACATCGACGTCCTTTTTCCGCGACGCCGATCACCGCGACGCTCGTCTTCCGCGGGTCGTTGACGAACATCGTTCTTGAAACCAAGGTAGGGGTTTAAACTTTTTAAAGTTATGTGGATCTCTCCTTCGAACTTGAAGGTTTATATTTGTCGGGCCTTGATTCCAAAACTTTTATTTAATTTAAAATATTGTGAAAGTTTATCGTTCATTAAGGGCCGATTGTTAGCAAATAACGCGAGGGGGCCGGACCGCACGAACACGGCCGACCCTCCTCCTATTCATGTTGATTCTGTTGTGGATTGAAACGGGTGTGGCGCGGTGCCGTCGCATCGCATAGGATCATACGGCAAGAAACGCGCTGAGCCGTCGCGCCGCGTCGTAAAATAATTCAAAGACGCGACGTCGTCGCGCCGCGTCGAAGAAAGCTGAAGGCGCCGTGGCCAGAGCGGGGCCGCGGCGGAGGGGCGCAGTGCCGACGCACCACGCCGGACAACGAAGGTCGTGGCCGATTCAGGGCCGCGGTGGAACGAGAAAACCGGCGGCCAGCCGGGTCGCCGGTGTTGGAAGCTGGAAGGGGGACCGGCCTTGCCGGTCCCGTTGAGGAAGAACCGGCCGGCCAGGTCGGGCCGGCCGGAAGGGAGAAAACCGGGGGAAATAATTTCCCCCGGCCAGCCATAATGGCCCCCCATTATGAGGGGGGCCGGTTTCACAAAGGGGGGCAGGCGGCCCCCCGTTTTCTCGAAGGCAGGCCCCCACGTGAGGGGGGGCCATTTTTCTTCAAGGCGCGGCAGGTTGTCGCGCCGCCAGCTGAGGAAAGGCGGGGGCTTTGCCCCCCGTGCGCGGCGCTCACGCGGCACCCGGACCGTGCCGCCGCGCCGGACCGTGCCGCTGGGCCGGGCCGAGCTTCCGGGCCGGGCCGGGTCTTCGGGCCGGGCCGCCGCCCGGGCCGGGTCGACCCGGTTCGGCCGACCCAGGGGGTTCGGCCCGGGTCGGCTCGGGCCCAGACCCCCCAGTTTCGGACCACTTTCGGTCAAAAGCCCGTAACTTGAGCTACTAGCATCCAAACGACTCGCCTTCAGTGGTAACGCGATCCTTGGATCGAGACGGTCGTTTCGGTATATCGCACTCAAAGTTTCTGAGAACTTTGAGTTCGGCCGGGTTGGTTCGTACGCGAAACCAACCGGGCCCTCGGAGCGGAAACGCTCGTAACTTGAGTCCCAGACGTCTGATTGACGTGCCGTAGACTTTGATGGAATCCTCTAAGTGAGACGGAACTTTTGGCATACTCCACTCGAGGTTTGGATGCCGTCGGAGTGCAGTCGGGTTGGTTCGCTTACGAAACCAACCGGGCCCCTGGAACGAAAAAGCCAATAACTCTCAGACCGGGCGTCCGATTGACGCGCCGTCTGTTGCGTTGAGTTCCTGTTGACGATACGGAACTTTTGGCATCCTCCACCCGAGATTTGGATGCAGATGGATAGTGGCCGGGTTGGATCGCACCGAAATCCAACCGGGCCCCTGGAACGGAAAAGCTGATACCTTTCTGACAGAACGTCCGTTTGACGAACCGTCAGCGGCGTTGGTGATCTCGTTGAGAAACGGTCCCTATGAGTATACCCTATGAGAGTTCGGGGTACAGTTGAGATACGGCCGGGTTTGGTTCGCTCACGAAACCAACCGGGCCCCTGGGATGAAAAGGCTAATAACTCACAGACCGGGCGTCCGATTGACGTGTCGTCTGTTGCATTGAGACCCATATGACGAGGCGGTCCTTTGAGATACTTCTTCGTGGGACTTTGAGATACTTGGAGTATCGACTTGTAGCTCGTGGAGCAGACCCTCCCAGAGACGAGCGTACGGAGTACGGAGACCGTGTAGCCAGCCGAGACCTGAAGACTGCTTGTCCGATTCGATTCGGAGTGACTTACGTAGCCCAGTGGGGAGCACTACTTTGTGAGGTGGCAGACCCATAGCGGATGAGCACTACTATGTGAGGTAGCAGACCCGCGGTACTCGACAGGAGGAGTTCCTCTGTGGGCTATGAGGGGGGAGCACTACTGTGTTGGGTGGCAGACCCCGGCGGGAAGCACTACTGTGTGAGGTGGCAGGACCGCGGTACTCGACAGGAGGAGTATCTCAGCAGTCTTAGGTTAGTGAGCAGTACCTCGGAGTCATGGCAGGACCACTGTACACTCCAGAGATGGAGCTCTTCAGCAGTTACGGTTTCGATAATGAAAATCCTGGTTTGAGCTGAGACTTTTGACCTTGTGTTTACCTCATGATTGAGATGGGTCACTTCCTAACTTAGGTATATGTATTAGCATATACCTGGGTAGTGGTTATCCGTTGATTTCACAATCCTTGTGTTTCCTCATGATTGAGATGGGTTATTTGATAACTTAGGTATATTTATGGGTATATATCTAAGTAGAGGTTATCTGTTGAGATCTTCTTGTGGTTATCCTTGTTGGTTTTAGTGAGACCTTGAGGGTCTCGGGGTCCCTACTGAGTATCGTTATACTCACCCCTGCACGGGCTATGCCCGCACTACGTTGTGTTGGTTGCAGACGACGGACAGCATTGATCGCGGTTGAGGCTTGCAGAGCAGGACGGTACCTGGAGGTGGACCACTGGGCGGAACGTGCTCGGAGCGGACGGCGGGACCCGAGGACCAGTGGAGCTATCTGTACCCACCCTTCAGGTGGGATCTCCAGTGGACAGCTCGGTGTAGCGGCTTTTACTTTACAGTTGATGTTTTCCCTTTCGAGTTGTACTTTACTTTCAGTTTGGGTTTGTATACTGGCCCATTTACTTTTCCGCACTTTTAGTTGTACTCTGTTATTACTTAGTGTTTACTATTCTGCTTGCTTACTCTGTGGTGCTTGTTACTTTTCAAAGGCAATGCCTTCCCTTTTTACTGGGATTTACGCCTTGGTGCTAGTCGCTAGCCCCTGGTCTATGGAAGGCAGGCTTGGGGTAGTCACGACACGGGCCCCGAGGACGGGTCGTGACAGTTATCTTAAATTATAGTTCAAAAAATTGAATAATTATAGATTTATTTATAATTCATGTACTTGAATGTATTTTTAGAGTGCTAAATCTTTGAATGTAGTTTCAAAGCATTAGATGCGTAAATAAAGAGGCAATATGGATAAAAGATTCATTGGTGATTCATTATTTATTATTTTATTATTTTAAACCTTTCTTCTCTTCTCAACCATGACACTTGAATAATTTCATATTTCTTTCATTTTTGTTTAAAGGATTAATGTAATTGATTTAATTTTCATGTTTTGATCAATAATCAAAATTTTATTTAGTAATGTTTTATGTATGAGATTTATTATAGATTTTCTTAAATATATGACTATGAGTTTTGAGTTTAGGATCCTTAGATTATGTAACATATGCATGATACATATAATTTAACTATTTTTATATCCATTTAACAATTAAGGTATTTTATTCTTAATTGAGTTATATGGTTAATTGACTTTGTTTTAAATCACTATCCGACCAAGGAAAAAAATATATTGTGTTAGAAAATTAATGTTGAGCCAAATATTAGTTATATACTAAATTCCCACTTAAATGGTGTTAAATAATTCATTCAAAATATGTGTTCTTATAAATACATTAATGAAAATACTGAATTAATCATGGCATGCCATCATTTTCAAGTGGAATATTCATTCTAATTCTTATTTATATCATGCACTTAGGTTGGATTTTATATCATTCATTGGTTTCCTAGAAAATTGATTTGAGTTTAAAATTTAGAATCAACTTTTTCACTCTGTATAGTTGGTCTCATGGATATGGGTTATCAAGGAGACCCCTTCACTTGGTGTAATAACAAAAAGTAGAGGGATAAAATCTAGTGCATATTGGATAGGTGCCTTACCAACCTCCAAGGCATTGACAGCTTCCCTCAAGCCTCAATCAAGCATATGGCTCGTGTCCTTTCTGATCATGCTCCCTTTTTTATTCTCATCAGGGGGGAGGACAAAAGGTCGTCTAGTGTGGGCTTCTCGGCTAGTTGGATTAGGGAGGAGGACTTTCTTCAAATGGTTAAGAAATCATAGGAGCAACCTGTGGGTGGAAGGCCCTGGGATGGTCTTGTTGATTGATTGAAAAGACTTAGAGGCCATATCCAATATTGGATCTCCTCTAAGCCCAGAAATAATTTTTCCCTTGAATATCTTAAAACGAAAATTGAAGAAATGGATGAGAAAATTCAAGAGAGTTGGGATGATGGTGTGTTTGGATTGATTATGGAGAAATAAAATGATATTTTTGGGAAGCTAGTTGATATTGAAAGAATTTCTTGAGAGAAAGAAAAGTCCTTTTGGCTAAAGGAAGGGGATGGAAATTCAGGGTACTTCCATGCCTGCCTAAAGGATAGGATGTATTCAAGGAAAATCAACTTTCTATTAAAGGATGGGACGCACACAACAGATGTGGATGTGGCTAGAAAGATAGATGAAAAGCATTTCGAAAACCTCATAGAGGGGCCTAGATTAGATGGTGATGAATTCAAGATGAGAAGATCAATTGATGAGAACTTTTTGAGCACCATTCCAAGGCTAGTATAAGAGAATGATAATGACCTTTTAGTGGCAATTCCTAAGGAGGATGAGATTAGACAAGCTGTCTTTTCTTTGAATGTCGAGAGAGATCAGGGGCCTGATGGATTTTTGAGGTCCTTCTATATTGCTAATTGGGAAATCATATCACCTCAGGTGTGTGAAGCGGTGAAAGACTTTTTTAGAGGGGGTTATCTTTCCAGGGCTGTATGTGCTTCTAAGCTGGTCCTCATTTCGAAAGTGAAGGACCCGGTTAATATCAATCAATACAAGTTGATCTGTCTTTGCAATTTCTCCTATAAAATTCTTTCTAGTATCTTAAACAAGAGACTAGGAAGATTGCTTCCTCAGGTTATCTCAGATGAACAACATGGGTTCATTCAGGGAAAAATTATCCAGGGTGTGGTAGCCATTGCGAAAGAGATGGTGGATGATTAGTGATGCAAAACTGGCCTGCGGCCCGTGGGCTTTGTGGGTATGGGACGAGGCGGGCCTAAAAATTTTGATCGCTAAGAGAGCGGGCCAATGCGGGTTGAGCTCGCGTGGGTGTGGGCTGGTCTGCAGGCCTAATTTAATTTTTTTATACAATATATGCTTATTTGGCATTTTTTTTAAAACACAATTAAACCATGACATATGATTTCTCACCGTAATGGTCATACAAATTCACCATTCATTTACATGTGAATGTAAAATAGGTCAATATTTATTATTTTAGTATGATATTATAATATTTATATAGTAATTATTAATCATATTCATATTGTGTTTCATCACACCTCTCGAAAAATAGAACTCATCTCTCTTGCACTTGGTTTCAATTCTAAACGAGTTATTATAATTATAATATTTTTTTGGACCGATTTAATTTTTTTATTACTTAATTTTATTTTGTTATTAAGAAAACATGAAAGGACCTCATGAGACCCTAATATCCTCCTCTGAAACCAGTCATTGCTTGAAGTGTCGTCATTCTAGGTCTAGCCATTCGTATCGCCACACAATCAACATCATCATTTTTCACCTCTCATTAATCACTCACCTACTTTGCATTGCAACAGTCACCACCACATCGACGTCAGCACATGACACCATTAACCCATAAAAAAATGCTCCATCACATATCTTAAAACTCTAGCTATTGTAAATCCAAACTCCCCCCAACAACTAAAATTAAAAATGGGAAAAAATACAATATTTAAATGATTATAAATAGTATTTTTTAAAATGCGGGCAACTTGCGGGCTTATGCGGGGTTGGGCGAGCTTGGAATTTTTTGTTCACATTATATGCAGGTTTTTGCGGACAAACTCACGTGGGCTCAAACCCACACGAGCTAGGTCCGCCTCACCCCGGCTCGCCCGTTTCGTATTACTATGGATGATCTTAACAGGAAATCTATTGGCTCTAACATCATGATCAAGGTTTACATGGACAAAGCTTATGACAGGATGGAGTGGGGTTTTATCCTGAAGGTTATGAGTAGATTTGGTATCAGGGGTTGGGTTTGTGATCTTTTTTTAGGTGTTACGCTTCTCCATGGATCACTATTTCTCTCTTGGGTCAAAATTTTGGGTTCCTCAAATCAGTAAGGGGCCTTTTTCAGGGAGATCCAGTGTCACCCAATCTCTTCATTATAGCTCAGGAGGCTCTTTCTAGGAACTACAATAATGAGATATCTTGTAGAGAGGTTATTCCTTTCATGAACAGGTCTGAGACAAGTATTATATCTCACTTAATGTTTGTTGATGATATGCTATTTTTTCTAAATGGTAGGAAGAATTCCATTGAGGGC
Source organism: Viscum album (assembly GCA_963277665.1). NCBI lineage: Eukaryota > Viridiplantae > Streptophyta > Magnoliopsida > Santalales > Viscaceae > Viscum > Viscum album. Next base: position 187,723,090 of record OY728156.1, on the reverse strand, counting down.
TTCAAAAAAATCATAAAAAATTATGGAGGTTGGAGTGGGAAAAAAATTAGTATTCAAAAGAGCTATATATATATATATCTTAAAATCGTGTTCGGATTAACATGTTATCCAAATTCAAGTGAGATTGAGCATTCAAAGAAGACATCTGCTGATGACTTATCTTGGCGCCCAAATTTCTGATGGAAAAATTAAAAAGGTGATCTTTGAGAACCTGGTTAGTCGTGTGACAGAGCGTATTTATGATTGAAAAAACAAGATGTTGTCATTTAGAGGAAGGGCATCACTAGTCAACAACATTCTGACTTCTACACCTGTGCATATTTTTTTCTATTCTTAAGGCCCTTAAAGGTATCATAGTGAGGCTGGAAAAAATTATGAACTCTTTTATTTGGGACTTCAAATAGGAAGGGAGAAGTCATTGGGCCTCATGGCAAAGAATGGAAAGACCCCTTAAGGAGGGCGGTGTTATTCTCTGCAATGTGGAGATGATAATGCATGGACTACAAGGCAAACTAACTTGGGACATTGCTAAAGGAAGATCCCTATGGGCCAAATTTATGAAGGATAGATATGGAGTTGATTAGAAGAGGTGGGATGAAAATTCTGCTAAACTCTATAGCCTAGCTAAGTGTATGGCCATTCATTTGGGGAAGATGAAGGATAGTATGTGGTGGGTAGTTGGGAGAGGTGACATCAACTACTGGAAGGATAATTGGGCAAGTTCTTCTCTATATTTTCTTGGATGTCCAGCTCCATATATCTCGTTTCAAGAGGTTATTTCTCACCTGAGGTTGATTTCAACCACTCTTGATGAGGATAAAAAGAGTATTTTTGATCGAATTATTATAACGGATGAACTAGACAAATGTGTCTTCACTCTCACATCAAGTGGTAATTTCAATTCTCGGGCCTACAACTTATAGTGGTCTGACGAAAGGAGTCAGATGTTTGGGTGACTAAATTATAGTGCAAAAAAGTTCCAGCTAAAACGAGTTTTCTGGTTTGGAGAATTCGAAATAGAGCAATCCCTGCTGAGGAAAATATTCAGCAGAAAGGTGTGCAGATGGCTTCATGCTGCTTATGCTGTGAGAAGCCCCACATTGAGACCACATGACATCTTTTTTTAAAAGCGACTGGGCTTCCTTCTCTTGGAACCATATTGGGAGGAAGATGGGTTGTTCTACTCTCAATGATGACATGAACTTGTTTTTGTCCTCTTGGTTCCAGGGGTCCGAGCAACATCCTCATGATGTCTGGCGTCGGGGCATGGATTTCACTTCTGTGTGTTGGATTCTATGGGAGGCGCGGGAAATGTATGCGGTGCACTCTTCTGTTTATAAAGGTCTGATGTTTATCATTGATTGAAGAGTTGAGTGCTCTGTATTCAGGAGCCAACCTCAGCACCTGTAGTAGCGGGTCGAGCTCAGTGACGATCTCGCCAGGCAGGGCTCCTATGCCTCATGGTTAATGGGTTAAGTAGAGGCCTCCTTGTACCGACCTTAAGCTTAATGTTGGTGACTCTTGCAGTCAAGGCGTCATGCGAGGAGGCAGCTTGGTCCGTGATAACAGGGGTCCAGTCCTTCTCGGTTTTTCTACTTTCTTTGGGTCGGGTAGCTCCATGGAGGCAGAAGTTAAGGCCATGATTGATGGTCTTTTTGTCTACAGGTTGTACAACATTCACATTAAGTCAATAGAGTCCAACTCTCAATTGCTTGCCAGCTTATTGAGAGGTAATCAGAATGTTTCTTGGATTGTGGTGTATGACATTCAGAAGTTCATGTCTCTTCTAAGCAACGACACGAAGATCCCTCACACCTTGAGGGAGGGGAACTTCACTACGGACAAGCTTGCAAGCAAAGGAGATCCTACCGACAGTCTCAGTATTTTCTGTGATATAGAATATCTTCCAAATGACTGTAATCTAATTGTCACTAGTGATGCTTAAGGGCTTCATCACTTTAGACCCCCTGACTGTTTATTTATTTTCAATAAAAAGTAATTGTGAGTGAGAGATATCAAATTCAAATTGCATTTCCATTATGCCATCCTAATAAAAAGGCAAAGACAAAACCAATACACATTGACAAAAATTCATGCACATTAACACACAACAACATGTTCAGTGCCTACAAGGTAAGTGTTGCACATCATAAACATGTCAACTTCCAAAAATACTATATTTTTATACTTTAAAGCATAAAGCAACATGCCGTGAAAGTAGAGCGTTGGAGCACCCCTCAACCAAAAGAGATGCATGAGATCCAAAACAGCCTTGTCTCACTTGTCCGTGCATGATTCCAACATTCCACCGAAAGAGGTAACACAAGTCATCCAATCTCATCATAACGGACCCTTGTGTTGTTTGGGATACTTCTCATTATTCCGTACTTAGTTTTCATTTGAAATATCACTTGATTTATCATCAAAACTAGACTTTGTTTAAGTTAAATTATAAATTGTAATATCATGCATCATGGGTAAAACTATAATTATGCGGTTTTGTTGGTTGTCATTTTCTAAAAAAAAAAAAAAAGTCGGTGTACAAATCGCAGGACTCGCGTTTCGGGTCCGTATCCTCATTTCGGCAGCGGAGCGAAGCCGATGGGCACCGGTGGTTCTTCCTCCAAAAGGAAGTCTTCTAACTCTCTCAAGAAAAAGGAAAAGCGTGCGAAGAATCTGTCCGAGGTATCGTCCTTCTCCATAACATTGATCGATTTCATTATGTTGTGTTATTTTTTATAATTTGAATTTTAGGTTATTAATTCAAGTCGATGTTTTATCTCCCTTGATTCAATTGCATCTGTAATTGCATATCCAGCACCAATCATCCGGGTGATGGAGATTCAATTGGAATGCTAATATCAATAATCATTTTTAGGTACGAAGAAAGAAGAAACGCAAGAGTAGGGGGAGGAAGAATAGACCGCACAAGTCACGGCTTCGCGAAGATTCCACCTCGTATTCTGAAGACGATTATTCAGGATGTTCAGTGTCCTGTTCACCGTGCAGTTCTGCTGATTCTGATGAGTGCTGTAAGAGGAAAAGTTTTCGATCTTTGGCCAGAAGGAATGTTAAGGGAAAGAAAAAGAGGACTAGGGAAATCTCTTCTAGCCAAGGAAGTAGCGAAGACTCGGTCCATTATAGGAAGAGAAAAGTGTCTAAAAAAACTGGGAATGAAAAATCTAGGATGAAAGCCTTGAAGAAAAAGCGCAGGAGAGATGTCAGTGTGGATCCTGGGAGTAGTTATTCTAGTGGCTGCTCTGGCTGCTCAGATTGCCGTGGTGAAGCTGGTGGTGGCATGGAGGAACTAAAGAAAACGGAGGGTAGATTTGAAGGACAGGGAAGGAATAAACAGAGTGAGAAGAATATAAACTGTGAAAATGAAAGGGTTACTAGTATGTCAAGGGGCTCTTCATCACGCAGCATTAGCAGCAACAAGAGTGATGATCATCACGATGCGGAGGGATCAACGGTTATGAACCATTCAAGGCGTCTCAGATCAGTTATTACTTTTCCACAAGAACCAGATGGAAGTAGTTGGAGAGATTTTGATAGGAATTTGGTTGAAGAGGAGATAATATGCGAGCATGATGATTACCCTTGCAAAAGTGGGGATAGTAACGATGGAGGTAGTAAGAAGGATTTAGCTCATTGTTCAAATGTGATTGTGAAGCGAGAACCTGCAGAGACTGTTAATGGGGTTGAATCTTTCCATGAAATATCTGAGACAAATAATCCTGACACACGTGAAGAAGCTAAGCATGATGTTTCTCCTGCCATTGTTAGACCAACTGCTGATGATCTGGAGTCTATCTTGAGGCTAAAGGCCCTGGAAAATCTGAGAAGGTTCCGAGGACTCCAGACATGTGGGACTTCTGCTGAGCATGAAGATAAGAGTGAGAGTGATGTGAAACAGTTGTCTGGTGCAAAGGCTGGTTTAGATAAGCCAGTAACCCCGGAGGAGAAGGGTGTTGAAAAATTTGTAACCAGATGTCCTAAGATGGATTCTTCTTCTTCCTCGAAAAATGAGGGTAAGAATTTAGTTAGAACTGGATCTGCGAAGCAGGATATGATTTCTCCTGCTGGTTGCCTGAGCAATCCAGCCTGGAATCAGAAATCTTCCGGCACTTGTTCTATCCAAGGGCATTCAAACCGTCCTATGGAAAATTCATGCACTGCTGATAATTTAGATGCACCAACTCAAACTTTGGCCTGTAATGGCGTTGATCAACTTGAAAAAGTTAATAATACAATCTCCGCGCCTTCAGCTGCCCTTGGATCCATTTCTGGGAAGTGCAGTGAAAATGATGTCCAAGTTGAAACCAAGGCTGGTTCTCAGTATGAGCAGAAGACAATGTCTGTGGTACGGGGTGGTGAGTTGGTACAGGTGAGTTTCCTTTTGCATTGCTCTCTGAGGCTTCCTTTTGTTTTTGTTATAGTGATGAAGAAGTTTGGCTTTTGATACATGTGGCCAGGTGAAGTACAAGGTCTACATCCCCAAAAAGGTCCCAGCTTTAGGTCGGCGGCCTCTCCGGCGATAAATTAGGTTTGTAAGTTCTTCATGTTGTTGATAGTTTATCGCATCTGAGAGCTAGTCCAATGCAGAGTCTAGCTTAATTAAACAATAATTTTCAAGTTCAGCTGTGTTTGGTCTGCTACCCTAAACTGGTATTTTTCATTTGTGCTCTTGCTCCACTAATGCTTGAGCATAGATAGAGTTTTATGCTGAAGTTTCGTGCCTAGTAGATAACATTTTTGTGGATTGATTAGACCACATCACATCATGATACACATAATTAGCCAACGATTATGTTGTACTGATTGCCATTGATATCAAATTCATTTGATAATGACAAATTCTTCTAGATATATTTCTTTAAACACTTGAGTTGCCCGATCAAATATCTGGTTTAGCTTGGTTTCAGGAATAACAAATAAAACCAAGATTTTTATGCAAGATATGTAAAAGCTTATAGAAGCTTTTCATGGAACAATGTTAACTCATGGAGTTTAATATAATATTATTCAAGGCACTCAACATCTTGGTTATAAAAATTAATTATGGGTAAACATATTTAATTAAATGAATCATGCAATAATCTTGTAAATCACAATGTATCACATATATCAAACAAACAATTAACTTCACAAAACTATTCACCCCTGAAACCTACCCCATTTCATTTGAGGGAATTTAGATTTATTTATAGGAATTTACCAGGTTCAATTATCAGCGGCACAACTAGATCTGGTGAACATCCATATGACATCCAGGGGTGTCTCATGATCAGTCTTGGATCCCTTGCCAGTCAATGACACCTGATGTTCAGCACTGGTAGTCTCTTGTAACACTCAGTCTCCTATCAACTCACTGCTAATTATTATCCTCAACTTATTGGACTAGTGACCGTTCTTAGGAAGCGACAAGTGTGTTTTTCAGTATGTTTCATCCTCCATGTCACACATTCTAGGCAGACTTATCAATAGGTCATTGAGGTGTCCCGGGATCCGGCTTCCCAAACCCAGTCATCTTACAACACATCATTGGCACATATCATGAAACATGACTACAAGTACACAGATCTCCAAACTAGTGTCTTTTTTGGAAGATTGGATATAATTTTATATAAAATGCTATTAATATATGTGGTCATTTATTTAATATTTTTGGTTCAGACATAACCCTCTTTGTCACCTTACTCTTTTTTATATCCTTGGAATTTGCATCCAAGAAAAATGGGCTGACCTCAAATAGTTTAATAATGGGATTAATAAAGAAGAGGGTTAACATCTCCAACACGTTTCTCATATTTGTGTCGGCATTTGTTTTCCAGGATGGCACCACCCTCCACTTTGTTAAAGGGGGCTGGCGGTGGTAGATGGTGGGTGGCCAACCCCACCCAATCCTCCAGCAGGAGAGGCAGCAGGAGGGTTGGAAGAAGTCTATAAAAGGTTGGAGCTTTCTCTGATCTCTCATCAGCTTCATCCGATTCTCATCACCATTAGTTCAGTTATTTGCGGTATTTGTGAGACGGTTTCCCCACCATATTCAAAAGAGATATTTACGAGGGGTTTCTCCTTGTAATAGTGAGTATGTACTCACTTTTACCCCATAGTGATCCTTCTATTTGTCTGTGGTTTTTTACCCTTTCTATTTGTAGCTTTTTTCACGTTACATCTGATGTCTTATTTTCGCATTTTGCACTTTATTTTATCTTGTGATTATTGCTGCACTGGTAGACCAATCATTTTACGGTTCCAACAAGTGGTATCAGAGGCAAGGTTCTGGTCCAGTGTTGTTCACGTTTTCAAGTATTAATAATTCTTGTAAATTTTAGTATGCTCTGTGATTGCGACTCAAGTTGATCTTTCACATCAGAAAAAATTTATTGAAATTATTAAATACACCGTTGTGAAATGGAGGAGGTTCTGGACTGACGATGTGTCCATATGGTGGCGAAATTCGAGATTAAGAAATTTAACGGAAATAATTTTTTGTTGTGAAAAATGAAGATGCAAGCATTGTTGAGGAAGGAAGATTGTCGATTGACAATTGACGAAAGACCGACAGATGTGACGATTGAGTGTGGTTCAAGTGGGAGCCAGAATCAGGACATGGACGAGAATGTGGCGATTACTTCTGGAAAAGGAGATATACTAGTTAGTGAAGCGTCAACGACTGCTGGAAGCAGACAACATCTTGACGATGCATGAATTATCGACTCAGGAGCAACATGACACATGATGTCTCGATGGGTATGGTTTGACCAGTATGAAACCATCCCGGAAGAACTTGTGTACATGAGGAACGATCACACCCTGAAGATCGTTGGAGTCAGTACTATCAAATTGAAGATGCATGATGACATTGTTCGAACCGTCCAAGAAGTACGTCATGTGAAGGGCCTGAAGAAGAACATATTGTCTTTGGGACAATTTGATGTCATCAGATGCAAGACTCGCATCGAGAATGGAGTGATGAGAATTGTGAAGTGCGTGCTTGTGATAATGAAGGCGAAGAAGATCTCAAAGAACCTGTACGTGCTTATGGGTGAAACATACAAGGATGTGGAGATAGTTGTTGCATCAACTACCTCGACGGAAGCGTTGACGACATTATGACATTGGAAGCTTGGCCATATGTCAGAATGAGACCTGAAGATTCTTGCGGATCAGAAGTTGCTGACTGAGCTTACAAAGACATCCTTACCATTTTGTGAGCATTGTGTTTTGAGCAAGCAACACAGGTTAAAGTTCGGGATGTCAACAACGAGAAGTCATGAGATCTTGGAATTGATCCATTCTGATGTTTGGAAAGCACCGATTATATCCCTGAGAGGAGCAAGGTACTTTGTATCATTCATTGATGATTATTTCAGGAGATGTTGGGTGTACCCAATCAAGAGGACTGCAGATGTTTTTGAAGTCTTCAAAACATTCAAAACACGGAAGGAGTTTGACTTTGGAAAGAAGATCAAGTTTCTAAGGACTGACAATGATGGAGAATATACAAGCGAGAAATTTGGTACTTTTTGTCAACATGAAGGGATCAAGAGACAGTTCACGGTAACATACACTCCTCAGCAGAATGGAGTGGCAGAGCGGATGAACAAAACCCTATTGGATAGAACAAGGGCGATGCTGAAGACTGCAGGTATTGCCAAAACATTTTGGGCTGTGAATACCGCCTGTTATGTGATCAACCGATCTCCTTCAATGGCGATTGAGCTAAAGACACCGATGTAGATGTGGAATGGTAAACCTGCTGACTATTCTCGGTTACATACTTTTGGAAGTCCTGTATATGCAATGTTTAATGACCAGGAAAGATCGAAGTTGGATTCAAGATTCAGAAAATATATCTTCTTGGGGTACGCTGATGGTGTGAATGGGTATCGTTTGTGGGACCCCACTGCCCACAAATTTATCATCAGTAGAGATGTCATTTTTGCAGAAGATAAGGTGCAAATGACAACTGATCAAGGCATGAAGAAGAAGAATACAAAAACTGCAGCAGTCGAAGTAGAGGACAAGTCTAAGGAATAACCAGTTTCCTATGAAGCATTACCCGAGCACGATGATCAAGTACCGATTGAGTTTGAACCACGACGGTCAACTCGGGAGAAAAGAGCACCAGTATGACACTCAGACTATGTCACTGAGAGCAATATTGCGTACTGCTTATTGACGGAGGATGGAGATCCATCTTCTTTTGTGGAGGTGACTCAAAGTCCAGATGTATCCTCATGGATGACGACGATGCAGGAGGAACTTGAAGCCCTGCACCGAAACAAGACTTGGGATCTTGTTCCATTACCTCGTGGAAGGAAGGCTATCGGAAATAAATGGGTCTTTAAGATCAAGCGGGATAAAAAGGACTAGGTGGAAAGATATCGTGCACGACTGGTAGTCAAAGGATTTGCTCAAAAGGAAGGTATTGATTTCAATGAAATATTTTCTCCTGTTGTTAGACTGATGACTGTTCGAATAGTTCTGGCGATGTGTGCTACATACAACTTACATCTAGAGCAACTGGATGTGAAGACTGCTTTTCTCCATGATGATTTTGATGAAGAGATCTATATGCTCCAACCAGAAGGTTTTGCAAAAGAAGGCAAAAAGAACTTGGTTTGCAGGTTGAACAAATCTCTGTACGGTCTCAAACAGACGCCGAGGTGTTGGTACAAGAGATTTGATTCCTATATCATGAGCCTTGGATACAACAGACTTCATTCGGATCCTTGTGCATATTTTAGGGGTTCAGATGGTAATGATTTCATCATTCTTCTGTTGTATGTGGATGACATGTTGGTGGTTGCAGGCCCCAACAAAGACCAGATCTAAAAGACGAAGACACAATTGGCTAGGGAGTTTGATATGAAGGACTTGAGAACAACAAATAAAATTCCTAGGATGCAGATTTACCGAAACAGAAATAATAGGAAGATTTGGCTATCACAGAAGAGTTACTTACAGAGAGTCTTGAAACACTTCAACATGCAAGACTGTAAGCCAATCTCTACCCCTCTTCCTGTTAATTTCAAGTTATCCTCCACGATGAGTCCTAGCAGTGAAACAGAGAGGATGAAAATGTCTTGAGTACCGTATGCATCAGCAGTGGGTAGTCTGATGTTCGTTGTGGTTTGTACTAGACCAGACATTGCACATGCATTGGGAGCAGTTAGTCGGTACGTGGTGAATCCAGGACGGGAGCATTGGAGCACAGTGAAGAGCATCCTGAGATACATCAAGGAAACCTCAAATGCTGCATTATGTTATAGAGGATCATATTTTACTGTCAGAGGCTATGTTGATTCAGATTTTGCAGGTGATTCTGACCGGAGGAAATCCACTACTGGTTATGTGTTTACTCTTACAGGAGGAGCTGTGAGCTGGATTTCAAAGTTATAGCCAGTTGTGACTTTATCCACGGCAGAGGCGGAGTACATGACAACTACATAGTCTTGCAAAGAGGCTATTTGGATGAAAAGGTTGTTGGAGGAGATCAGACACAGACATGAGCATATTCCATTGTTTTGTGACAGTCAGAGCGCATTGCACATTGCAAGGAATCCATCTTTTCATTCCAGGACGAAGCACATTGGGGTACAATATCACTTTGTCTGAGATGTGGTGGAAGAAGGAAGTGTGGACATGTAGAAGATTCACACTAAAGAAAATCTGGCAGATTTCCTGACGAAGGCGATTAACTTTGATAAGTTCAGATGGTGTAGATCCTCGAGCGGCCTTGCAGATACTTGAGCAACATGTTTGTCAGATAGAAATGATGTGGAGATGTGATTGGTTCTCAATCAAATCTCTAAGTGGGAGATGTGTCAGTGGTTGTTTTCCAGGATGACACCCCCCCACTTTGTCAAAGGGGGCTGGCGGTGGTAGATGGTGGGTGGCAAACCCCACCCAATCCTCTAGCGGGAGAGGCAACAAGAGGGCTGGAAGAAGCCTATAAAAGGCAGGAGCTTCCTCCAATCGCTCATCAGCTTCATCCGGTTCTCATCACCATTAGTTCAGTTATTTGCGGTATTTGTGAGGCGGTTTCCCCACCATATTCAAAAGAGATATTTACGAGGGTTTTCTCTTTGTAATAGTGAGGAAGTGTGTACCCACTTTTACCCCATAGTGATCCTTCTATTTGCCTGTGGTTTTTTACCCCTTCCATTTGTGGTTTTTTCCACGTTATATCTGGTGTCCCTTTTATTTATGCATTTTTGCACTTTATTTTATCTCGTGATTGTCGCTGCACCGGTGGACCAATCATTTTACGGTCCCAACAAATTGAACATGTTAAACATAATAAGATCATATAATATGGATATGGACTATGATATGGAACTTCAAGGGAATCATGAGCCACACAACAAAAAATGAATATATAAATATGGATATCAAAAAAGTCAAGGCACATTAAGATGGCATGCACATAACACACAAGATTATCTTTCACAACCTCATTCATAGTAGGATTATAGTAATACACGCGCTACAATAAAACGTCTTGGGGACTCGATCCTGGGATCGACCCCCCATCCCCCTGCCACCTTGCCGCCTGGGGGGTACAACCTCATTCATAGTATCTCAAAAGCTCCAATAATGCTTAAAGTGTTGATGGGTTATATGATTTCGATCTTATTCATCACATTTTTGTTTCTTGATCTTGAAGTGCTTAGTAGATCATGCAGTCACTCTAATTAGGGGTGGGTGAATCAGTATGATCTTTTTTTTATCAAATTCTTATCTATATCGAATTCTCATTGCTCTTAATTTCCCCTCTTAATATTTGAACATCTGTTTCGGTTAAGATACATGGATATGTTTATGCGCTCCCAACGCTATCCATCACATGCGATGCGGTAAATAAATAAGGGAGAACACAATTTTTTTACAAGGTATGATCTCAATGTGAGTATCTAATCATTTCCGTGTGTGGGTTAAGTACGAGACACAAAATTATCACAAATCAATTGCAGTGATCAAAAAAATGTTAGAAGGTATCATCGTAAACTCAACACTTAAAAGGGGTGGGAATATACCATCATTAACCTAAGGGAATGCATCATCCTTATCCCAAAGCTATCTTGTGGTAGTTGGTATCTCCTAATAGTCCTTCAGTCTCTTAATCGACATGGATATAATTATACCGGATCATTCTAGTCTCCAACGGTCCTCCTTACGAACTTCTGAACAAGGTGTTACTTTCGCTTTGGGATGTCGTTGCCTCATAATAACTAGATCTTCTTTCTCAGCAACAGGTCTTCGATCGCCTTTATCCCTTGTTATTGAAGTATGTGTGTCAACCTTTTTCTTCCAATTAACCTAACGTTTGGACCTTATTCAGGATCAGGATTGATTCACTTTGCTTACTCAATCTTCAAGAGTTTTGACACACAAAATATGAACTGACAACAACAACGTCTTCCTCGCACAATACCTTTATTCTTTCTTTTGAATCGTCTTCTACGATATAGGGATATCGCAAGACTCCTTCCTTTTATCAATCAGTTTCTATGATATATTGACAACGTAGGACAACTTCTCTTCTTCTTACTCGACGCACACGATCTTCTATCATTGGATGACATTAGCTTCTCTTTCTTTGATACACAAAGTTTTGTTTTAAGGAATGCAGTGTTAGCTTCTATGCAACACCTATCTCCTCCTCTCTTTTTATATTCTCCTCTCATTGATATTGCTTTCACATTAATTCTCCATCAATTTCGGTCATCAAATCTCATTTAAAAATCGATATAATATCTCCATAAGTCTCAGTCTTTAAACTCTATGCAATATCTAGAATTATCCTTGTAACACCCCAGAATGATAAAAGGTTAAATGACTGAATGATATGACTCACGTCAGCAAGGTGCACTTTTCTTTTCGGGAGCCTACTTGATTAGAATTTCACAGTTAAGTGTGCTCGGCCTGGAGTAGTGATTAGGATGAGTGACCTTTTGAGAAGTTTCCCGGGACGTGTGTGAGTGAGGACAAAACACACTGGAAAAAACATGTGTTGACATGTGGAGACAATCATTAGTCCGATAACCCGTTCGAGCACGTGGATGAGCCCTAGGGAGGGGACCACGTGTCTGCAATTCAACTGGTTGGACCTGGCGGGCCAGACCCGACGACTATGTTAAGGCGGTTGTGCTGTCAGCGAGACCCAGTTGTCACAATCCCAATTCTCTTTCCACAAATTCTCCTAGCACTTAATATCCACGTTTGCATGAGAACATGCAACAACAGTCACGACGCGAAGCTCTCCTGTGACACTCTTCATCACACTCTACAACGTGGCATTATTGTCACAGTGTGATTACATGTTTGCATGAACATATGCAGAAACCCTCGTGATGAGATACTTCTCTTCACGATGTGGAAACCCTCATCCCATCTTGGCTTGAATCATGACTATTTAAAGCATCATGATATTTTATTTTTGAAGTCCAACACAACATGTCACATTTGAATCTCCATATATCTCATATTTTCCAAACTGCTGAACCCTTATATAAGAGATTGTTACTCTTACGCATCACAATGAGGATCTCTGACTTGTGTTTTTTCAGTGAGCAACCCTTATGTGACACTCTTCATCGCACACTACAACGTGACATTATCGTCACAGTGTGATTGCATGTTTGCATGAACATATGCAAAAACCCTCACGACGTGATACTTCTCTTCACGACGTGGAAACCCTCATCACATCTTAGCCTTCTCCATTTCCCATCTTCATAAATCTTGGCTTGAATCATGACTATTTAAAGCATCATGATATTTTTTTTGAAGTCCAACACAATATGCCACATTTGAATCTCCATATATCTCATATTTTCCAAACTGTTGAACCCTTACGTAAGAGATTGTTTCTCTTATATATCACAATGAGGATATGTGAATGCCAATTTTTCAGTGAGCAACCCTTATGTAAGGATTGTTAAGACTTTGTCAAATCTCATTACCTTCTATGTACCCTTACACATCACAATGACTTGGGTGCTTTGCCAATTCTTTTGTTCTGCTCATCGAGTACCTTTACATATTACATTTAACGCCCTGCCATCCCGAACCGCTAATAGGCGCCCAGACCAGCGGTCGCTACATGGAATCAAGCGCACCTCCCCGTATGTCAGATGGTACCAACTAGCAGCGTGAGTCTTAAGTGGTATAGTGTGGAGACTACCCGCATACCTGAGTAAAGTAGCAGCAAAAATAAAATCAAACAGATATAACATCCACATAAGCAGGAAGTAGAACACTTAGGCAAATTGTCGATAAAAAATCAATGACCATCCAATAATAAATGAGTTGTAAACACCACATGTCAGATAAGACATACATTAGAAGACATATACAAAATCCTCAAAGATCAAAAGACTAAGGATTGACAGTCCACCAAAACTTACATGAGTCCTAACCTGGTCCCAACTCCCACACTTCGTCCTAGCAACAAGCAATCAACAACCTCAGGCGCTTCCCAAACCTACCCCTACAATGCAATAGTAATAACTGCTTGAGTACCCAAGTGCAATGACGACCCGAACATGGTGTGAGTACAACTCAGTCAGTCACGGTCAACGACGTTCTTAAAATAACCAGTCGATAACAAGTGCATGCAGGTGTTCTATTATAAACATTTAACATTTAGCAGATTAACAAATTATTAGTTTAGCATTTTTAAATAAAAAGACAGTAAAACATCTACTGATGCATGGGCTCCACAGTGACACTCGACACCGACCTATACTTTCTTCGACCATCACCGGTGAGTCTCTGACCACTGTATACGTCATGGCCCAACTGATTCCCTAATATACAACCGAGGTGACCAAAGTCACTATAATATGAGGCAACCCACATGGCTCCACCAAACATTCCCTCTCAATGAGTCCTCTAGGGAATCAAAGGGGTACGACCCTTGGAATTCCACTATATCCAACACCCCAATCTGAACTCAAGGAATCATCCTTGACATTCAGAAGCACGATTTGATTGGAATTCATAGCTTGATTGGAATCCACAACTTAGGCCCGAGGCATTCAACCCAAATAGATCAAGTCGAATCTGGGGAGCTCATCCCGCGACATTCATCCTAGGTACCCAACAAGAATCTATGACATTAATCCGTGACATTCAATACATAAGACGTTTCCTGAATCTAAGGGGGAGTCTCCCCAAGGTATTCACGGGAATGAATCTAAGCGGAATCCAATGGCTCACTTAAGGCATTTTGTAGCATCGACCCTCAATGAATCTGAGGGTGTTATCACACCCTGACATTCATCTGAGTCCCCTATCGAAATCCAGAGCTTGCTCATGACATTTCACACCAACAAGTCATATGGAATCCATAGAATCTCTCCAAGACATTTCTAATCCATCATCAACCAAAGAGAAAACTCATTCCATTCAATCAATTAACTCAATTCTTTATTGCCCACATAATAACCTTTAATTTATTGGGCAACTAAGTCCCTTAGATCCCATTTACCAATTTAATATAAAGGCTAACATCATTTTTGAACATATCACCCATTTCATTATCTTCCCAAGTTCACTTTTAACCTTTCCAGACTAGATTTAACAAGATTCTCACATTCCCAAGGCTTGACTAAATATGGTGTCATTCATAAGCTATTAGGGAAAACACATTTTAGGTTGATTACTGACTCCGTATTTAATCAACTCTGACATTCTACAATTCACTTCTAGACGTGTTACTTATAACCCCCTTCATGGACCATTCTATCCACCAATTACATTAGGCCAAACCTAAGGTCAAGTGCCAAGAGGAGCGTACCATTGGGACTTCCCTACACAAGAGTCCCTAACACATTTAAAAAGGAATATAACAAGGGCAAAGACATAATGGTATAGTCCAACCCATTTCCAAGGTCACCAGAGAGTCGGCGAGACCGCACAACCAATGCATTTAAAATATTAAATGTGGCTATGGGTAAATTAGAGGGACCACATACCTCGTTTATGATGCCTTTCCATTTAACTCTAGATTGAGATTCCGCTGCCCGAGCTCGTCTATGACCAACGACCCAAGCTCAAACCACCTGCGACCTTATATCGCATCCAAACTACAACTAATTAATTATAAACAATTTATAATTAATTAACAACTTACAACAAACTAACCAATTTAAACAACCTAGGCAAAAATGACAATTCACTCATCGAGTACTCCCGTCGCACCCAAACCGAGACCAACCCTCCTCTGGAGGCCCGTGCCACGCTCCCAACACTAATCTAGACCAAATCCCTACCAACCGGAACCGAAACCATAAGCAACAATATTCAATTTAGCCTAAAACCCTTGAAAAACTCACACGGTGAGTTACCTTCAACGAAACGACAGTCGACGAAGTGCAAATGTTGTCTTAGGACGTCCTCATGCTAAGCTGTACGAAAGCTCCATCATTCGGGACGGTTCCACTATCCTCCGGTGGAATCATCTCTCAAATCCCTAATCAGGATAACCAAAAATTAGAAAGAGTGGTAGGGAGGAGATGAAGGAGTTGTAACCTTACCATAGACTCTTGATTGCAAGTGAGACGAAACAAATGAGAGATGGGGGAGATCCACCACAGAAGAGGAGAGGGAGGGAAGCACACGGGGGTTGCTGGGTCGAGGGAGAGGAGAAAGGGAGGGTCGAGTTATAAAATTGCAAGGGCAAATGGGTAATTAAATCGTGTGCTAACTGTGCAGCCATCACTGTCCCAAAACCTCCACCTTGCACTGTTTATAAACCGTGTGCCAACTGCGCAATTCAGCTCTGGAACCTTCTGCAACAAGATGCACAATTTGTTTGCAACCGTGCGCAAATTGCGTGCCAAGTCCCAAACCCATGCCACCTCACACATTTTCCTTTGAAAATTGCACAGTTTGTAAGCAACACATGTGCCGCCAGTGCAACCCAAATCGTGCGCGTTCAAAATGAACGACACGTAAGGGTTTTCTAGCGCCATGTAAGGGTCTTCGCATGGTTTACCCCAAATCGTGCTCCTTAATCGTGTGCCAGAACAAAACTCTAAGATTTTCTAAAACTTTTCTCGAAACTTTAGAGACTCACCCGAGCACTTGAGACATCTCCCGTGCCTCAAACCAAGCCCGAAAACATCTATTTAAGACGTCCAAACTTCCAGAATTTCATTCCGTACTGAAAACCAAAATCTAGCCCATCCACCAAACGAAAATTGAAATTTCCTTCAAAATTCAAACTCGTTCGTACACATGAAGTTTTACAAATTCCTCACCATAACACTTCTTGTCCTCGAGAAGTCCCGGTGGTTGTCCTATTGAATTTGCCGGCCTACGTTGGTCACCAACTCCAGCTCAACGACCGCGTTCCAACCCTGAACGCTCAACACGCTTCACGAGCGCAACTTGAACTTAGGTCGCTTAAGCCACTGAAACATGAGCCACCACTTGAACTCATCACCGAAACGCTAGGCAGTGCTCATTCGTGCCCGTCTACCTTGAGACACCTGAGGTGCCTTCAACCAACCGATCAACCGACCTATGACGCTTCCCACCATATGACATAATTAATGTAGGTTTCGGGTGCAGCGGAAGCGCCTTTATGACATGACCAACTCGACTTTTTAGTTTTAATTTATGAATGATCGTTGTTGTACATAACGAATGACGACATGACCAACAAAATTCATAAATTACTTGACTTGATTAAGCAGATCTAGAATTACTTGAACTTGTAATTCTTTCTTTGTTGATGATCCAGTTTATTCGATCTCGTCATACCGTCGTTGTACTACATGATCCAATTGCAAAATCTCTCTAGTGGTGATCCGCACGTGCACCACAATCTCTGAACGTCGTTGTGGAATCTCCGAGTGTTAGCACAGTCGATCCCCATCGCAACAGAATTCTTCTACGAGGATGAAAAACTCTCGGTGTTTTCTTGATTACTTGAGAGAAGAGGAGACAGTTGTAACGACTCCGGTTTTTGTAGTTTGATTCTTTGAATATTTATATATATATATTTTTTGATTTTTCCTCGGAGTTGTGTTGTGTTTGAGTGTTGCAGGTCCCAGAATTAATATATTAAAAATATTAATTTATATTAAAGAAAGCATGGATTATAGATCTGAGGTAGGACATGTTATTTAATGAATTTCCACCATATTTGATTCAATTGATGAGCATGGATTATAGATCTGTTTATTTACTGCGATTTTCCATTCTTCTCATGGACTCTGTTTCATTTTGTATTTTTGAACTTAATTTGTTTATCCTTGTTGCTCATGTGTTTCACCCCATTTTGTTCCTGCAATTCATGGTCCTTTGCCGGGATCACATTGGCCAACAACAATCTTACTTCGTTCTCGTGCTTTCCCCTATTATACTTTGCGTTCTTCGTCATTGGCTCACGAGGTCGCGGTTCGACATTTTCAGATTGTATTCGAGCGTGATCGAACCCCCAGATTTGCGGTGGATGCGTGAACGAGTAGGAGATCAGTGTCTTACGATTGTATTGTGATGCGATGAGAGATGCGGGTGTTGGCGACATAGATTAGAGGTCGTATCATGGGTCTTCGTCCATGGGTGAGGTGACGTGGTGACACAGGGCGATGATGATGATCTTTATGTGGTTCGGGTGGCCGGAATCCGACCACTTGCGACTGATTAGGCATGATAAGCCCTAGATTCGAGTTCCTCTGTGCGATTTGTGGCAGAAATGGCGACGACAACGACACTAGTGAGACGCGTGAAGGCTACGAGAGTTTCTGGAAAATCCCAAGTTACATGGTGTGTAGTTTGGATGAACACATGTCGTGTAGTCCCCTTGCCGCGACAATTAGGGTATCAGGCAAAATTAAATATCACACACCGTGTATGACCCATACATGTCGCGTGATGCTGATGACTCAACATGTACACTAGGAATATATGGGCACAAACACGACCATAGTGCACATACACGACCATGCACTCAGACACAACCTGGGTACCCGGACACGACTAGTGTACATGAGCACGACCTGAGTATATGGACACAGGTCGAAGTACACGGGCATGAGCCGAAAGGCACATACACACCAAGGGTAGCCAAGACACACTGTGTATACCCCATACACATTGTGTACTTTTTTCCAAGGACTTTCACCCTGTGTATTTCATTCGAGACTCAGATTCAGGCATGTGAGTAGCCTATCCTAAGCAGTTTTCCACATAGGATGTGATGATGACTTTCGTTTTGGCATCAGTGATATGACACGAGGTGTTACGAGCGGGACACGTCTTTCAGCGACGCTTGGTCGATGACAGTTATCAGATTTGATCATCAGAGAGATGTCGAAGTCGGTACTCCCCTATCACAACAGAGCGCGGGTCCCTCATACTCTTTACACAAGTAGAGTCAGTACCCCCATGCTACAACAGGGTGAGAGTCTTCTATCTATGAAGTGGTACTTCCCCTCGTCTTCGAGCTCTGATGGTGAGCGGGTCCTCCATTGGAGCTAGTGCCCCCTCGACTAATTCTTATGATGTTGCGCGTGGTTCTGGACATCAAAGATGAACCTTTGGAGCTGTAGGCTGACTCATCGTTCTTAGCTGGATGTGGAAATTGAGATCCCATTTCTCTCTTCGTTTGGACTTCTTTATGAGCATATCTGTTGGGTTTCTCTTTACCCTTTTTCTTATGGGTTGAGTTGAATGTTGCTATTTATATTGCCCCTTTTTTGGTTTTTAGGGCGCCACTGCACGTGTTGTGTCTTATGCAGACGACAGACAGATCGACGGTGACCTTGGTGGACCTGGTTTTGGTGGAGCTTAACAGTTCTTGGTGTTGATCGTGTTCAGTGGCCGACTTTGGAGATTGTGAGCCAGACTCTCTTCAGCCTTTCCCCCTTTCCAGTTGTTGTCAGGTTGATACCTCATTTCTCGTTGGGAGTGCATTTTGCTCCTTTATATCATCTGTATTATGCAGTACTTTGATGTATTTTCTTAGAGGTTGTTACATGCATGGTTTATACTCTAGATGTATTAGGCTTCTTTTACATCTCCGCACTGTTACATGGAGTTGGTTGTGTGTGTGCGCGTACATGTACTTAGGCTATGACCTCCCATTTTAGTGCTATGTCTACTCTGCGCTAGTCGTCGACCCCTAGCCTATTGGAGGCGGGTTTGAGGTGTCTCACTTGGCTTACTACTGGCCAGACGAGTCCCGGTGGGTCGGGTCGTGACAGAGTGGTATCAGAGAGGGTCTTTCTCCCAATCTGTGTTTGGATTTGGACTTGTGTGAGGTTTGGTACAGGGAACTTGGGGCAACGATGTCAGAGTGTCTTGAGTTTGACTCTTAGGTCAGGAAACCTAGGTTGGTGCGGTAACCGACGTATCCATACATCAGGACTCTGAATACCTGCTTGTCAATTCGGCATACCGAGACATCGGTTGCAGAGAACCAATAGTACATGCATCATATAAGATTCTGTCTTCTGACTTTCATGCCCTTGAGTCAGCTCTCCATATATACTCATCTAATCGCGATACGTCTTGTTGACTTTTAGGATGCATCCGCAACGACACCCAGATAGGATATCGATACAGAATTGTGATGACGATTAATTGAACAATGAAGCCTCAATTTAAGGATCCACTCATGAGGTGTTTCCTCTAGGCGGGCACAAAACAGTGCCACCACCTGTTGAGCAGCCGATAGTTCCAACAGGTTATGATGACGATGCGTGCAGGCTTATCACATTGCACGAGTTCCAACGACACAGACTACTGAGGTTTCACGACAAGTTATACCCTCAGGTAGTGAATGATTGACTCGAGGTGGTGGTTTGAGTTTTTAGGTATGTTCGGGCCCCGACCGATCAGATGGTTTTGCTTGCGACCAACCTTCTTCATAGAGCAGTAGGGTGCTGGTGGAGTCTGATCAACCATACTCATGATGAGACGACACTCTCATTGCTAGACTTCCAACAATTTTTCTGCGACGAGTATTACCCTTCTTGCTCGAGCTCTGCGCAAATTCAGGAGCTTCTCAAGTTGCAACAGGGTGATACGTTAGTTGTTGAGTACGCCGCGAGGTTTATTGACCTCACGTGTTACTCTTGATATGGTGCGAGATGGATACTTCAAGCATGAAAGTTTGAGTAGGGTCTTCAT
Organism: Viscum album; assembly: GCA_963277665.1. NCBI lineage: Eukaryota > Viridiplantae > Streptophyta > Magnoliopsida > Santalales > Viscaceae > Viscum > Viscum album. The sequence continues at coordinate 187,702,930 of OY728156.1, read as the reverse complement.
AGAGACATCCATGTCAGCGTTGTCTCCGTATGCATTCCCACATATGTTGAAGTGTTGAAGTGGGCTTTGGTTATAGAGAGCTTCGTAGCAGAGCGACGCCGGGCGATGGGAGCCAACAATGGACATCATGAGGCTGATTCCTGTGCAACAGCTAGCAGACGTCAATTGTCAGAGTCTTGGTGCATGAGACATACCCATGCCTGGACTCAAACACGTAGGTCCGTATCGCAGGGTTCGCGCAGGGGATCCAGTCAGCCAAGAGATGGGTGATGCTATGCTTTTGACGGGTGAGGTCACATGGCTCGTGATTGCCCGACCTGACGTGCCGAGGAAGGTAAACAAACAATGGATGGATCACCATGCCAGATGCAACACCACGATTAAGGATCTTCCGGGCGTGGTTAGGGTGGTCCTTGGGGAGGCGATGATGATATAAGAGCATGTGGAGTTTTATGAGTTACTGGTGGACGACACCACCACCACCACCACCACCAGCGCATCTCACCACGATGAATCATTCACACACCCCTTGAAACCTGCGCGTCATTCTAGAGTTCCATCGGGATTCACTTGCGCTCTCTGCACTCTTGAAGGCGCATTCTGAGTCGATATGGTCGGACACAAAACTAGTCCTTGCCTCGAAAACTGTATGCGCTACCGAAGCACCAACACTCGACCACCTCCACCATAAGCCTCTTTCATCGAAACCACATTGGTCCTCAGTCTACACGCAACTGCTTGCTCCTTTAAACATCACATGTGTACATTCCCATACCATCCAAGCCATAAGCCCCACGACACAACTCATCTCCAAGGCGCGCTTGCTTCCTTTATTCCATCGATGCTCAGTGGTTGCACGACACTATGTTGCCCAACCACAAGGACCTGAATCAAACTCCATCGAATCATGTCTCATTAATCTCGGCTCATGAGCCCAAGCCACTGAGCATGACTTTCCGCATGCCATTCTCATCAAGCATTGTGCACCCTCGGTGCCTTTACAAAACCAGCGCATCTCACCACGATGAATCATTCACACACCCCTTGAAACCTTAGCGTCATTCTAGAGTTCCATCGGGATTCACTTGCGCTCTCTGCACTCTTGAAGGCGCATTCTGAGTCGATATGGTCGGACACAAAACTAGTCCTTGCCTCGAAAACTGTATGCGCTACCGAAGCACCAACAATCGAAGTGCCCTACATTCTAAGAAAAATCGGGCATTTCCGTATGCCTTGCACCAAGCCCCTCTAAGGGTATTCCATTAACAAAGCACCTCGCTCCCGATCCAGCTCATAACCACCGGTCCTATCCCGCTTATTCCGACTTTACACGGGTTATGCATCCGAACGAGCCCGCCTTTCCCGAAGCGAACATTAAGGCCGAAAGAACTAACACACAAGTGCTTGTCTCCGAATTTACAAAGGCGTCTAACATGCCTACACCACACATCGGTAACACCCTTCATGCATCGTTGTCATAAGTCGAAACATCCACTTGTGCCTCACACACCTAAAGGCACTTACAACCTCGGCCGACCCCTCTCACGGGTTGCCCTCAAAGGCCATTAAGCACCAATTTCGAAAACTGGAGTCATGCCAAAGAAGTCCATTTGGCTCTCCCATATAGCCCACCGACAATCACTTCACACCACAAACCAAGGCCTCACGTCCAACCAAAACTACAACAAGTTGTTCCAATATCAAACACACCCCTTATTATAAAGGCCTCAAAACTCGGGCTCTCTCTAGCCCCTCCACCCATTACAAAGGCCAAGTCACACACACCTTGACCCACACCACATTATATTTCCATCAGAGACAAGATCTCAACCACAACGATCGCATAACTCGGGCACTTTCATGACCCCAACCACCCAAACAGGGGGTCAACATCAACTACCCACTTGGTCCACATCTGATATCAATTAGGTCCACACCATATACTCATAAGATTCACAACTTATTCTGAACAACCCGAAGGCCTTTAAATTTTTTATTTGTTTTTGAACAATCCATTTTTTAACTGGGTTGAGAGAGAACCCTTACATGACCCGAAGGCCTAAAGGCACACAATGCCCAATAAATGGCTTGAAGGCCCAAGATAACTGACACCACAAGAGCAAACCTTTCCCATCATATATATTTTTAATCAAACTCCCAACCTTGCAAGGCTGCACAACTAGCATTGCCTCGTGCATGCACGGTGCTTGATCCTGATGGCAGGTGTCATACCCTCTCGTTCGTCCCACTTTGGTAGCCTTGCAAAGCTTGGGTGTTGTTGCCTGAGCCCCATCTAGATTTGCACTGGTGGAGGAGTCAATTCCTTCTTATTTTTTTTCGTTGTCCCGACCACTGATCCTCTGCCGCCGATGCCCGCCTCGTTGTCTGACCCCAGCTCCTCCGTCGTTGCTCACGCCGCCCGTCGCTCGTTGCCTTTCGTTTGAGCCAACCCATCGCCATATGCCAACTGCAATCCTCCATGACCAACCGATATTGCTCCCGCCACATCCCTCCGATGACGAGCCTGACCATCTTCGCCGCTTGAAGCGTCCCCTCGCCGCATCCCTCCATCGTTGAGCTCGACCACCCCTATCACCTGAAGCGTCCCCCGTTCGCCGAACTCATCCCGCGCACTGAGAGTCCCCCCAACCGTCGTCAACCGCGTTGATCGCCGCCACAATAAATCCCCAATTTATGAGGCTGTTAGGGATAGAGCCATGGTTGATGCAGGATTACAGGGTAGCCTTAACCACTAGACCAGGACCCCAACTGCAAAGATTCACACCTTTACACTTCCATTTTACATTAGCTAGTACACCTAGAGCAAGACTTAGATAAATGAAATGTCCAACACAAGTTATAGAGGAAAATACTATTTAAGTTGTACTTTGACATTTTATTTAGTTGACGCCGCGTAGAAATCAAGGAAAACTATCACATAATTTTATTTTAACCATTTATTTTACCCATAAGTTATCACAACCGAGGCTCAGTTAAAGAAGATGTCAATTACAAGTTATAGAGGAAAACATTCTTTAAGTTGTAATTGACGTTTTACATCGGTGACACCTCATAACATTCCAACCAAATAATCATATAACATGTCTTTTATTCATTTAGAGGGTCGGTTAAGTAAGATGCCATTATAAACTTATACAGAAACACTTTATAAATAACTGCAGATAGTTTAAATAATCGGCCTAAGTCACAGTCCAGGTAATCATGCAATTAATCACATACAATCATGCAAATGACATGTGAATCCTACATGCCTGATATGATGCATGTGTGCGTGCGTGAGCGCGCGCACACACACCCTCTTGCCATACTGGACTAAGGGATAAAATCCCACAAATCATTTACCTCATAATCAAGTGCGCCGATCGAGGTGAAATTAGATCAATTGTAACAATGAACAACATGAACAACAATCCCATCACTAACAATATGGATTTTCTTTGTAAGTGGGGTGACCAATCCTAGGTACAAGCTCCATACCATATCCTGACTCACTTCTATTCTTATGTATACCTAACCCAAATAGTAAGATAAAAGAAAAAGCTCTGATACCATTTTGTAACGCCCCGTCGCCCGAGACCACTAATTGTTGTCGGACCAGCGTTTGCTACATGGCCTCAAGCGCGCCTTCACATACGCTAGAGGCTGTCGACTATCAGTGCGAGTCTTAGATGGTATAGTGGGGAGATTATAACTGCATATCAGAGTAAAACAACAGAAATAAAATCGAACATATATAACATCTAGATAAGCTGTAAGTAGAACATCCAGACAAGTGTTGATAAAAAATCAATGACCATGCCATAATAAATGAGCTGTAAACACTACTTGTCAGGCAAAACATACATTAACAGACATATACAAAATCCCAAAAGATCAAAAGACAAAGGGCTGACAGTCCACCAAAACAAACCCAAGTCCTAACTCGGTCCCAACTCCCATACTCCGTCCTATAAAGCAAGTAATCAACAACCTCAGGCGCTTGACCAAACCTGCCCCTACAATGCAATAATAATAGTTGCTCGGGAACCTAAGTGCCACAACGACCCAGGCAAAGTGTGAGTATAACTCAGTAGGTCACCACTAACGACGTCCCTAAAATATGTAGTCGATAACAAGTACATACAAGTGTGCCATTATAAACATTTAACATTTAGAAAATTAATAGATTATTAGTTTAACATTTTTAAACAAAAAGGCAGTAAAACAACCGCTGATGCTTGGGCTCCGCAGTGACACCCAACACCAACCTACTGCTTTGGCCATCTGCGGTGAGTCCCTGATCACTATATGACTCATGGGCTGAATGGTTCCTAGGTGGACAACCGAGGCAACCCGAATCGTTATAATTCGAGGGAACCCACATGGCCCTATCAAGCTTTTCCTCTCAACGTGTCCTCTAGGGAATCCAAAGGGTATGACCCTGAGGCATTTGAATCCACAACTTATGCCCGAGGCATTCCACCCAAATAGATAAAGCAGAATCCAGGGAGCTCATCCCGCAACATTCATCCAGGGTACCCAACAAGAATTCACAACATTAATCTGTGACATTCGATACATAAGTCGTTACTTGAATCTAAGGGGGAGCCACCCTAAGGCATCTGCAGAAACAAATCTAAGTCGAATCCAATGGCTCGCTCAAGGCATTTCGTTACATTGCCCTCAATGAATCTGAGGGTGTTATCACACCTTGACATCATCCGAGTCCCCTACCACAATCTAGGGCTTGTTCATGACATTCCACACCAACAAGTCACATGGAATCCATGAAATCTTTCCAAGGCATTCCTAGTCCATCATCAACCATAGACAAAACTAATTCCATTCAATCAATTAACTCATTCTTTACTTCCTACACACCAACCTTTAATTTATTGGGCAAACAAGTCCCTTTGTCCCCATCTACCAATTTAATATAAAGTCTAACATCATTTCCAAACATACCACCCATTTCATTATCTTTTGAAGTTCACTTTTAACCTTTCCAGATTTAACAAGATTCTCACATTCCCAAGGCTTGACTAAATAGGGCTCCATTCACAATCTGTAAGGGAAAGCACCTTTTAAGTTGCTTACTGGCTATCTATTTAATCAACACCATCCTTTTACAATTTACTTTTAAACATGTTGCTTATGACCCCCTTCATGAACCATTCTATTAATCGATTACATTTGGTCAAACCTAAGGGCAATTGCCATGTAGAGCCTCCTATTAGGACCTCCCTGCACAAGGGTCCCTAACACATTTTAAAAGGAATATAACAAGGGCAATGGCATAATGAAATGGTCCAACTAATTTCTAAGGTCATCACTTGGGGAGCTGGTGAGACTGCATAACTGATGCATTTAATATATTAGACATGGCTATGGATAAATTAGAGGGACCACATACATCGTCTATGAAGCCTTTCCATTTAACCCTAACTCAGGAATCCACTGCCTGAGCTTGTCCAAGACCAACGACCCAAGATCAAATCACCCACAACCTTATCTCACATCCAAACAACTCAAACTAATTAGTTATAAATAATTTATAATTAATTAACAACTAACAACAAACTAACCAACTTAAACAACTTAGGAAAAAATGATAATTCCCTCACCCGGTACTCCTGCCACACCCAAACTGAGACCAACCCTCCTTCAGAGGCCCGTGCCACACTCCACACACTAATCCGGGCCAAAACCCTAACAACTAGAATCAAAACCATAAGCAACATTATTCAATTTAGCCCAAAACCCTTGACAAACTCACATAGTGAGTTACTTTCAATGAAATGATACGATGTGCAGACGCAGTCTCAGGACGTCCTCAAGCTTGGCTGCACGGAAGCCCCATCATCCCGGGATGATTCCACCACCCCCTAGTGGAATCGTCTCTCAAATCCCTATTCGGGAGAACCAAAAATTAGAAAGAGACAAGGAGGGGAGAAAGGAGTTGTAGCCTTGCTGTAGGCTCTTGATCGCAAGTGACAGCAAACAAAACAAGTGAAAGATGGGGGATATCCACCATGGAAGAGAGGAGAGTGAGAGAAGCTCACACATGGGATGCTGGGTCAAGGGAGAGGAGAAAAGGAGGTCGGTTGGGTTATAAAATCATAATGGGCAAATGGATAAAACCCCACTTTTTAAAGGGTGTGCGATTTGATTGTGCGACTTGCTTTTTTGTGTGTTAACTTTGTGATCAACATTGTCCCAAAACCTCCACCTCGCACAGTTGGTCCACATGGTTTATAAACCGTGCGCCAACCATGCAATTCGACTCTAGAACCTTTCACAAAAAGACACACAGTTTGTCTGTAATCGTGCGCAAACCGTGCGTCAAGTCCCAGACCCATGCCACTGTTGTAATTGTGGGTTCCCTAGACCCAACTTAAACAATACTTTTCGATTACCATGTCATGTATACAATGAGTTATGCATGATGTTCTCTTATCATAATAGTGTTGACATTTTCGCGTTCACTATTTATATGACAATGTCCTTAGATTACTTCTTGTATCAAAAGGTTGTAGCAGTTCTCAGATTATAATGAGAACCCCGAGATACAATGACATTTATCTTAAACAAATGTCTTATGGTTTAGATACATCATACTGACGGGCATAGATGATGTCTAACCATCAGGTGCTGGGGGCTCATAAACATTGAGATTTCTTTTCATGAAGCTCACACTTGGTGATTTCGAGTAGATGAGATCATGAGGGATGACCTGCCAATAGGAACACCACATGTTTCAGATGTCATTGGTAGTTCCTATCTACGAACACGTGTAATTGTCTTGTAAAGACCTGGAAATTCCATGTATTTTTTTTAAAATTATTTGGGATTATTATAAGTCTGCGAAAATTAACGGCGTGTGATTTCGAGACCCGGTGTGCCCAGAATGAATTTTTGAACCTTTTTTAAGGTATGTTCAGTAAACACGCGGGTGACGTTTTCTATCTTTTGAACCGGTACTCGGATTAAAAATCTAAGGGCACCGTTGAATCCACAACGCCGGGGTTCGCTTAAGGGAAGCTTCACTTCAACCGCAGTAGGTCGGGAGAAAAAGTTAAATTTTGAACTTTACAGAAAAATAATAAAATAACTTAACAAGTTATTTTTTTTCTCCATCGGATGAACGACGACGGTGAGGATCAGTGACTTGTCAAGCCAATTAATGGCTCGACTCTCCTTTATTTGTAACCGCATCATTGGGGAATTAAGAGGTTCATTCATTAAATGAACCTTATTAATTCTTTGGTGCGTTACTCACCTTTTCCCTCTCTATTTAAGTGAAACTCGGGGTAGAGTTTTGACACAACTTCACCAAGTAAGGAACCTCTAGCGAAGTGACACGACGTCTTCCACCAACGGAGGACGGAAGCTTGGGCGACGACGATTCAGGATCAATGAACGTCAACGACCTCACTCCGACAAGGACTCTCCTTCCGCCAACGACCGCGATACCTTTGACGGTTCATGAGGTAGGGGTTGTCATTTAATTCAAGAAATTCCCACGTTTTTTCTCCTTGTTTTTGAATTTGCGGGTGGTTGATGCGAGGGATTTGAACGCGGTTTATCATTATTTTTAATGTGATGTATAACTTACCCTCACTTGTTATAATGCTAACACGGAGGGCGCATGCCAAACGAACAAGGCCCGGACCCTCCGTCGCTTGTTTTTCATTGCGTTCTTTGGAGGCAGGTTGTTCCAACTTGACGGAACCTTGAAACCAAGAAGCGCGCAATGACGACGACATCCCGAGAGAACCGTAGGCGCGTCCGGAAGGAAGAACGGACTATCGGAGCTCACCCGGTGGCCCGCAGAAGAAGCGGCGGCGACTGGCGTCGACAGACGAGGGCGGCGTCGGCGACTGGTGCCGACAGACGAGGGTGGCGGCCGACAATAGCCGGCCGCGGTGGAAGAGCGGCGTCGCTCAGCGTCGCGGCGGTCGGACAGGCGGCCGACCGAGGAGGTGGAGGCGGCGCGCCATCGCGCGCCGTGCTGAAGGAAGCTGCGACGATGCAAGGACCCTCTCCCTGTGGGTCACGTGGGTGACGAGGCGGCGCCACCTTGGCGGCGCCGCCTGGCGCCACTGATAAAGGAGCCAAACAACTTCTTTAAGTCGTTCAGGTGTAGCAGACCGCACGACCCCGCGTGGGCGTGGGTCGCACGAGCAGACGGGTCGAGCCGCCGCGGCCCAGCCCAGCCGTGGCGGGTCGAGCCGGGCCGTGGTCCAGCCCAACCGGGCTGGGTCAGACCCGGATCGGGTAGGTCCGACCGTGTCGGACCGGACCCGAACCCCTCTTGGGCCCTGATACGCATAAGCGACTGTATCTTGCGAACCGGGCGTCCGTTTGACGAACCGTTTGCGGTGCTGAGATCCTTTAGCGAGATGGTCCTTTTGAGATACTCCATGAGAGTTTTGGAGAAAGTTAGAGTACGACCGGGTTAGATCGACTCCGAATCCAATCGGGCCATTGACACTAAAATGCTAATAACTTACAAACCGAGCGTTCGGTTGACGCCGTCTATTGCGTCGGAACCCTTATGACGTGACGGATCATCGAGTTACTTCTTCGTGGGATTTGATGCCGATTGAAATATGACCGATGACTTGAGGAGTAGTTCTCCCAGAATCAAGCATACTATGAGCGGGAATCCAGTGGCTGACAGTGAGGCGAAGGTTGGGGACAGATCATACGGAGGTTAGTATCGATCGATCCTGTGTGGGTCAGCACCTAGCGATCCTGTGTGGATGATAAAATACTATTTTGTTGAATATTTTATTGATAATAAATGATATAAATTCCTCACATTATGCTAAATATGATCAATTATGAAATATTTGAGATTAGATCATTCATTTGCAAATTTGATGAAAAATCCAGTTTTACACTTTTAAAATTCACTGTAGTATTTCGGGCATAAATATCGTTATGTTAAATATTTTGACATAAAATTTTTTAACTGTGTTCCTGACTTAATGGGCTACAAATTCTATTTAGGACATGGGAGCTGGATCGTGCATTTGAGCGGAGTAAATGGGCCATGAAGACAAAGGTGGACAGAACCATCCAGATTGGACATTACTTCACCATTTGGGCCGTATCTTCTTAATCCGGGCTTGGATTGAGCCCAAATTTTGAGGAAAGCTTGGGGACATGATTTGGAACAAATCATCCTTCTAGAAGGCCGACCAATTCACGCGTTTTGGAGGTCAACTATGCGGTGCAACTTGGAATAAAATATTTGGCCGAGTTTTCATTTCACACTTAAAAAGTTATGTAACCCTAGCCCTCACAAACTCTAAAGGGGGTTTTCACTCTTTGGGAGAGCTGGTCGAGGCTTTGAGAAGGTGTGGCTGAAAGGGTGTCTCTTGGGAGCCCCTCATAACTCTTGGAAGAAGTAATGCTTTGTGCAAACCTCTCTTCCAAAAGGCTCTCCTCTCCCACCTCCTCTTTGTATTTCTTTTCTTTCATGTTTGTAGCTTGAATTTTTCTTCAAATAATCTTCTGTGTTTATACATTTTCTTTTTCTCTTAATCTTCCTAATTGGGTTGGAATCAAGAGTGGAGACGAGATTGAGTTCTACCCTTTCAATCCTTTGCTCATGCAAAACGTCTTCACGATTACCACACCACCCATGGAAGAGTAGTTTTTTTAGTGATCAATCTATCTTCTACCCTCTTCATTTAATTATTTTGAATCATTGAGCTACTGTAATTAACTTAATATGATCCATGAATTGTGTTTTTAAATTGTAAGAAACTAAGCAAGCAATTGAACAATTAACACAAAAACACGCGAGGTCGAGATTTTGTGTAAATTGTGAGAGCACGATTTTAATCGGTAATACAAGACCACACGGGATAAATTTGTAGCGTTCAAATATAATCCCTAAACACAATTCATCATCATTTCCAGAATGGATATGTGCTCTAATTAACCACTGATCATAAGCTAACCTTAGAACAACAATCAATGCAGGGTGCTGTGATTGCGTGTTCTGAAGCTAGTCTAGGGTTTAAGTAATTTCATCTTTGTGGTTAAGTTGACTCTCTTAGGGTTCGAGGGTTAACAAATTAGGGGATCATAATTAAGTGAATATTGATTTAAATGATAATAATTAATAAGTAAATGGAGAGGTAGAGTTAGATCGATTACGCCTTTTAAAATATTTTCTAAAAAAACATCTTCTTGTTGTGTCTTTTTAATCAAACTTCATTTCAAAATTAAAAACAAAAAAATGCAATCTTCTTCCAGCAAACTTCTTCAAGTTTTATAAACGATAAACAACCACCCCCATCCTTTCAAGTAGTGTTTTAATTCTATTTTATTTTATTTTTAGAATACCTTTAGAAAGTTGTTTTAATTCACTTCCTCCTTTGAGAGACGACCTTGGTCAGCCACTCTGCTGCACCTAAGTACCCCAAAATCACACTAATCATTTGAGGGCGCCCACAACAGTGCTCTTTCAAATTGGCGTCGTTGCCTGAGAGACAAGTAATTATTTCAATCAATTAGAGCTATTTATTTTATTTTACATTTTATTCTCTTCCTCTCTTCTTTCTTCCTTCTTTACCCAATCTGGGTTTTTTCTTCTTTTATTTTCTTCTACTTCTTTTTGGACCATCAACTCAAACTTTTTATTTTTATTTTATTATGGTCTAATTTCTTTCTTTTCATTTTTATTTGATTTATGACACAAACTAATCATGAAGATCTCTTAGATCTTGACCCTGAGATTGAACACAACCTTAGGGCACGAATCAGACATTCTCAGTCTACGAGAAGTTTCAATATTCAACTAGTTGGAGAAGTCCTCCACTTTCATAACATTGAAATTAGAATCAATTCAAATTCAACCATAAAACAAGAACCAATGGCTGACAATAATGGAAATGAACTTAATAGAACCATTCGAAAATTTGCTGCACCTGATATTAACTATCAACCAAATTGTATTGCATACCCAAATCTTGAATCAGACTTTGAATTGAAATCTGAATTAATTCATCTTTTTCCAAAATTTCATGGCCTCTCAGGTGAGGATCCCAATAAACACCTTAAAGAATTTAATGTGGTTTGCTCAACTTTAAAACCAAGAAATGTTTCTGAAGAACAAATCAAACTAAGAGCATTCCCATTCTCACTTGATGGAGCTGCGTAAGACTGAATGTATTATTTACAACCCGAAGATGTAGCTTGTTGGAACGATTTGAAACGTCTTTTCTTGCAGAGATTTTTTCCAGCATCAAGGACCACTTCCATTCGTAAAGAGATCTCTGGGATCAAGCAAGCACAAGAGGAGTCAATGTATGAGTATTGGGAGCGATTCAAGAAGTTGTGTGCAAGCTTCCCACATCACCAAATCAGTGAGCAACTACTCATCCAGTACTTCTATGAAGGACTCACACCTATGGAGAGAAGCATGGTGGATGCTGCGGCTGGAGGAGCATTGGTGGACAAGACACCCATAGCTACACGTGCGTTGATCGACAAAATGGCCTAGAACTCCCAACAATTTGGTGATCGAGGTACACCACATGTCAGGTGAGTACATCAGGTAAGTCCTTCTCTTGAGATTCATTTGATTGATACCAAGTTAGAAGAATTAATAACTATGGTGAGACATATTGTTTTGGCTCAAAAGACATCCCAACCCCCTCCTTCAAGGCCTTGTGACATTTGCACTGAGACAAGCCACCCAACTGACTATTGCCCACAACTACAAGAGACAGAGGATTGCGTAGCAGTATTCCCAGGGAGACCTTATCAGCAGCAACAACCATATCCCCAAAAGAAGCTTGATTCTTTTGCACCAACATACAACCAAGGGTGGAAGGATCAATCAGACATGTGGTATGGCTCTGGACAACAACAAAGACCACCCTTTCAACAAAACTTAAAGCAACCTCCACCTTTCCAGCAGGGTTTCCAACAACCCCAAAGGAGATTTGGAGCCCAAGCATCAACAAGCCAGCAACAAGGGAATCCCCCACCAAAGATATATTCTAACACTGATGACCTTTTGAAGCAAATTGTTCTTAATCAACAGAATGAGCTGAAGAGTCAAGGTTCGGAGCTGAGGGAGTTGAAGACTCAAATGAGCCAGATTGCCACCGCCCTCCACGAACTTGTAAGTAAGAATTTCAGAAATCTACCTTCCCAACCCACTCCAAATCCAAAGAGGAATGTCAGTGCCATCACATTGAGAAGTGAGAAGCAAACAACTGATGCTTCTCCACCTACGATTCCACCGGGATTCACCTCAACTCCAAAAAATCCCAATTCCACGTCCACTGATGAGCAACCCAAGGAGAAAGATAAAGGTAAGCAAAAAATTAATGTTGTTCCTCCTAAACCCCTTCTTTTTCCAAACAGGGTTGTTCAAACCAAGAAGATGGCTGAAGAAGTAATGCAAAAGGAGGTTTTGGACACATTCAAGTGTGTTGAGATTAACATCCCTCTACTTGAAGCCATCAAACAAATCTCAAGGTATGCAAAATTCTTAAAAGAACTCTGCGCCAATCGAAGAGGGCTCAAGGGGAATGAGAGGATCAACCTTGGAAGGAATGTCTCAGCACTCATTACACCAACTCTAGCAATGCCAACAAAGTGCAAGGATCCAGAGACATTCACCATCCCATGCACCATAGGGGAGTTGCACTTTTCTGATGCACTTTGTGATTTGAGAGCTTCCATAAATGTGATGCCTCACTCTGTATTCTCTTCTTTGCAGGTTGGTGAGCTGAAACCAACGAGAGTAGTGGTGCCGTTGACGAATAGAGCTACGACATATCCAGCGGGAGTCCTTGAGGATGTACTTGTCCGGGTAAGAGACATGATCTTTCCAGCAGATTTCTGCGTGCTTAACATGGAGGACGATCAGGTAAGTTCTCATGCTCCCATTATCTTAGGTAGACCCTTCCTCAAAATTGAAAAAAATATCATAAATGTCAATGATGGTACACTTTCCATGGAATTTGGGGTCGAAGTTGTGATATTTAATGTTATGGATTCCATGAAGTACCCCTCAGAGGATCATTATGTATTTGTTATCTCCCATTTTGAACCACCAAGTAAAAACCCCATGAAATTTGATTGTCCTATTCTTAGTGAGATTATGAGTATTGGTTCTGATTTAATGTCTAAAAAAACTTCCACACCCATTTCTAAGGAACAAGACTCTCTTAGATTTGATTTTGAAATGGAGTCATATTCTGATTTTGATCATGTGAACTCTAATTATGACATTGCTGTTGAGTATGCTGATGGATTTGATGCTTTATTCTCTGATTTTGATGATGTATATTCTGATACTGATGTTCTTTGTGCACATATTTCAGTTCCTTCTATGTCTCCATCCATACACCACCCCCCTACACTAGAACTCAAGCCATTGCCACCAAATCTCAAATACGCATACTTGTTAAGTGGTGAGAAATTACTTGTTATCATTGCTAACAATCTCCCTTTTGAACATGAAGAAAAACTTTTGGATATTTTGAGGGAGAACATCAGGGCAATCGGGTGGACCTTGGCTGACATATCAAGTATTAGCCCCTCCATTTGCATGCATATGATTTTTTTGGAGGATGGGGCTAAACCGGTTAGGCAGCCACAAAGGAGACTCAATCCAACACTTTTGGAGGTTGTTAAAAAAGAGGTGGAAAAATTGCTCGAGGCAGGTATAATCTATCCCATTTCAGATTCTCAGTGGGTAAGTCCTATTCAGGTTGTGCCTAAGAAAAGTGGTATTACTGTTGTTAAAAATGAGAAAGATGAGTTAGTTCCAATGAGGGTGCAAAACAGTTGGCGTGTGTGTATTGATTATAGGAAACTAAATCAATATACTCGCAAGGACCATTTCCCCCTCCCATTTATTGATCAGATGCTTGAGAGACTTGCTGAGAAAACACATTATTGTTTCTTGGATGGATTTTCTGGATATTTTCAGGTTTCTATTGCTCAGGAGGATCAGTAGAAGACAACATTTACTTGTCCTTTCGGTATGTTTGCATACCGAAGGATGCCATTTGGACTTTGCAACGCCCCAGATACCTTCTAGAGATGCATGGTGAGTATTTTTTCTGATTTTATTGAGACCTGCATGGAGGTATTTATGGATGATTTTACAGTGTATGGGTCTTCATTGGATAAATGTCTAAGTAGTTTGGGAAAGGTGTTGAATTGTTGTATTGAGAAGAATCTGATCCTGAACTTTGAAAAGTGTCATTTCATGATAGAGCATGGTATTGTCTTAGGGCATGTAGTGTCAAAACATGAGATAGAGGTTGATAGATCTAAGGTAGACATTATTTCATCCTTACCCTATCCTTCATGTGCGCGTGATGTTAGATCTTTCCTAGGGCATGCAGAATTTTATCGGCGCTTCATCAATAATTTTAGTAAGATTGCTCTTCCTATGTCACGATTACTTCAAAAGGATTCTGATTTTGTGTTTGATGATTCTTGCAGAACTTCCTTTGATGAGCTAAAGAAGTGTCTGACCACTCCCCCGATCATACAGCCCCCACAGTGGGAGATTCCTTTTGAGCTTATTTGTGATGCTTCCAACTTTGCGGTTGGATCCGTCTTATCTCAGAGGGTGGAGGGACGTTCACATGTGATCGCCTATGCATCGAGGACACTGGATTTAGCCCAATCAAATTACACAACAACGGAAAATGAGTTTCTTGTTGTTATATTCGCTTTAGATAAATTCCGTTCATATTTATTGGGCTATAAAGTAGTTGTTTTTTCTGACCATACAGCTCCGAGGTACCTCTTGAAGAAGCCAGATGCAAAGCCCAGGCTGATCCGATGGATGCTCATTTTCAAGAATTTGATATTGAGATAAAGGACAAAAAGGGGTCAGAAAACTTGGTGGCAGACCACATGAGTAGGCTTACTCATACACTAGAGGATGACACCTTGGACCAGGTACCACTTTAGGACACTTTCCCTGATGAACATCTTTATTCCATCTCAGGTACGCATCCTTGGTATGCAGACTTAGTTAACTACCCTATTGCCTCTGAAATCCCTGCAAATTAAAGAAATATCAAGTCCAAAAATTAAAAAGTGAGTCTCGGTATTATGTTTGGGATGATCCATACCTCTGGTGCATGTGTAATGATCAAGTTATTAGGAGGTGTGTTCCTGATCATGAGTTGGAGTCTGTTTTACATTTTTGTCATACACTTGCTTGTGGTGGACACTTTGGACCCCAACGGACAGCTAGGACAGTTTTGCACTCTGGATTATATTGGCCTAGCTTATTCCATGATGCCCATGTGTTTTGTAAGTCATGCTCTCGTTGCCAACACACTGAGAACATTTCTAGGAGACATGAGATGCCCCAACAACCCATACTATTCTGTGAGATTTTTGATGTATGAGACATTGATTTTATGGGTCCTTTTCCTAGTTCCTTTGGTTTTTTTGTACATTTTGGTTGCTGTTGATTATGTGAGTAAATGAGTGGAGGCTAAGGCCACCAGGACTGATGATTCTCATATTGTTGTGGACTTTGTCAAAGCGCAAATATTTTGCAGGTTTGGAGTACCGAAGGCCATCATTAGTGACCAAGGGACACACTTCTGCAATCAGAATTTGGCTTCCCTCCTTCGGAAGTATGGGGTGACACACAAAACATCAACACCATACCACCTCCAAACAAATGGCTAGGCTGAGGTTTCAAATCGTGAGTTGAAACAGATTTTAGAAAAAACTGTGCAACCAAATAGGAAGGATTGGAGCAAGCGCTTGGATGATGCATTGTGGGCTTATAGGACAACATACAAGACACCCATTGGTATGTCCCAATTTCAGATTGTTTTTGGGAAAGCATGTCATCTCCCCGTGGAAGTTGAACATTAGGCTTATTGGGCTATAAAGAAATGCAACATGGATTTGGTCCAAGCTGGAATCCAAAGGAAGCTGCAAATTCAAGAGTTTGAGGAGATTCGATTGTCTTCATATGAGAACTCAAGGCTCTATAAGGAAAAATCAAAAGCAGCTCATGATAGAATGATCCAACAAAAGGAGTTTCATGTTGGAGAGAAAATCCTTCTCTACAGTTCACGACTGAAGCTGATGCCTGGTAAGTTGTCTTCCATATGGTTAAGTCTTTATGTTGTGTCTAATGTTTTTCCTTATGGTACAGTGGAGATCACACAAGAGGACACATGAAGGAGCTTTACAGTTAATGGGCAACATTTGAAGAGATACATTGACGAACTTCTTACTGATGCAGTTGATTTTATCACACTGCATGACCCCATCATCATTTGAGCACATCAGGCTGTTCCTAACCCTTTAACTTTTTTATTCTTTGTCCTATTTAAAATTATACATTTCATGTGCATATATCATCTCATGGGTTCACATTGAGGACAATGCAATATTTTAAGTGTGGGGGAGAGAACCTTTTAGTTTAGTAATTTCAATTGTTTTCCTATTAAAAAAACAAAACAAAAAAAATTGTGTGTTTTTCAAATTTTGTGTGTTTATTTTTCAATTTTCTGTGTGTTTTTGAAACTTTTGAGCTGAAATGATTCTCATCACCATTTTTAAATCCATATCAATAAGTGAAACAATTTATCCCTTGAAACTAAGCTTAAATGAATGCTGAAATGACTTTGTTTCAAGTTCAAATATTTAATAATTTCATAAAAAGTACACTAAATTTTGAATTTCATGCCATATCTCACTGTCTTTATATTTGAAAGCACATTCCTGTGAGGCTTCTAAACCATTATTTTCATATTCTTTACATTCACCTCACTTCTTGAGAGAACCAAACCATGCTTGATTTAACCAGAATTTGATTTATTTCTGTCAAAATTTGAGAGTTTCAGGTACTTATGTTTAAATGATTGAGGCATTTGTTTGGTATTAAAGCCCCTATTTCAAAGAATCCTTTTTTATAATGGCCTACCTTGAACATTTAATCCTTTTAGCCCTTAGAATTCATGTACAACCTGTTAGGTTAGCCACATTACAAGCCAATTTTCCCTATCCAACCAACTCTTGAAGTGAAAATGCATAATCTAGTTGAGCTTAAGTGTGAGGGAAGCTGTCTTGTGTTGTGCTGTCACATTTTGTAATACTTCGAGTGAAAAATTAAATTTTGAAGAGATATGTTTGCTACTAAAGAAAAACATTATATTGAAAGTTGTCCCTTTCTGGAGCTTTCATGATAAAAGAAGCTGTGCCTTTCTGGAGCTTCTAATAGAGGGGGAAAGCTGTGCCTATCTGGAGCTTTTAAGAAAATCATGTTCGAGAAGATTGACATTTTTACTGCTGAAATGTTGAATGGTGAGAACATTCCTTTATTTTTCATGATGATGAACATGAATCAATGCTATGCCGATTAAGGAGGAGACCATATTTAAGTGAAAATTAGATTAATGTAATTTTGCTTCAAAAAGAGTCAAGCCCTCCTCATTCAGCCTCAGAGTTTTTCACATCTAAATCCTACCAACCGAAAGCCACAAAATAACCTTGAAAATTCCTCATGATAAACATATGTCCTTGACTCATATCAGGTGTCGATGTAGGAATTTATCAAGCCTATGGTGACCCTTGTATGAGTTTGGATGAGAAATACATTGCATTTTTTTTGATATTTGAGTGATGAGAGAAAATTCAAACGAGGTAAGTGTTTTGTGCATGGGAGGATAAATGAAGTGGAAATATATTGAATGATATAAATGGAGAACTTGAAATAAGGTTTTTTATGAGGCATGATATCTTTTGATTCTTGGTGTGGAATTGATGGATCTCAATGATATGTGTTTTAAAATTTGTTTTGATTTGATATTGATGTTTACTTGATATGAGGTTTTGGCCAAGAGTGAAAAAAGGTGAGTGTGGGGGAGTTGATAAAACACTATTTTGTTTAATATTTTATTGATAATAAATGATATAAATTCCTCACATTATGCTAAATATGATCAATTATGAAATATTTGAGATTAGATCATTCATTTGCAAATTTGATGAAAAATCCAGTTTTACACTTAAAATTCACTGTAGTATTTCGGGCATAAATATTGTTATGTTAAATATTTCGACATAAAATTTTGTAACTGTGTTTCTGACTTAATGGGCTACAAATTCTATTTAGGACATGGGAGCTGGATCATGCATTTGAGGGGAGTAAATGAGCCATGAAGACAAAGGTGGACAGAACCATCCAGATTGGACATTACTTCACCATTTGGGCCGTATCTTCTTAATCCGGGCTTGGATTGAGCCCAAATTTTGAGGAAAGCTTGGGGACATGATTTGGCACAAATCATCCTTCTAGAAGGCTAGTCAATTCACGCGTTTTGGAGGTCAACTATGCGGAGCAACTTGGAATAAAATATTCGGTCTAGTTTTCATTTCACACTTAAAAAGTTATGTAACCCTAGCCCTCACAAACTCTATTTAAAGGGGGGTTTCACTCTTTGTGAGGGCTGGTCGAGGCTTTGGGAAGGTGTGGCCGAAAGGGTGTCTCTTAGGAGCCCCTCACAACTCTTGGAAGAAGTAAGACTTTGTGCAAACCTCTCTTCCAAAAAGGCTCTCCTTTCCCACCTCCTCTTTGCATTTCTTTTCTTTCATGTTTGTAGCTTGCATTTTTCTTCAAATAATCTTCTGTGTTCATACATTTTCTTCTTCTCTTAATCTTTCTAATTGGGTTGGAATCAAGAGTGGAGACGAGATTGAGTTCTACCCTTTCAATCTTTTGCTCATGCAAAACGTCTCCACGATGACCACACCACCCATGGAAGAGTAGTTTTTTAGTGATCGATCTATCTTCTACCATCTTCATTTAATTATTTTGAATCATTGAGCTATTGTAATTAACTTAATATGATCCATGATTTGTGTTTTTAAATTGTAAGAAACTAAGCAAGCAATTGAACAATTAACACAAAAACACGTGAGGTCGAGATTTTGTGTAAATTGTGAGAGCGTGATCTTAATCGGGAATACAAGACCACATGAGATAAATTTGTAGAGTTCAAATATAATCTCTAAACACAATTCATCCTCATTTCCATAATGAATATGTGCTCTAATTAACCACTGACCATAAGCTAACCTTAGAACAACAATCAATGCAGGGTGTTGCGATTGCGTGTTCCGAAGCTAGCCTAGAGTTTAAGTAATTTCATCTTTGTGGTTAAGTTAACTCTCTTAGGGTTCGAGGGTTAACAAATTTGGGGATCATAATTAAGTGAATATTGATTTAAATGATAATGATTAATAAATAAATGAAGAGGTAGAGTTAGATCGATTACACCTTTTAAAATATTTTCTAAAAAAACATCTTCTTGTTGTGTCTTTTTAATCAAACTTCATTTCAAAATTAAAAACAAAAAAAATGCAATCTTCTTCCAGCAAACTTCTTCAAGTTTTATAAACGATAAACAACCACCCCCATTCTTTCAAGTAGTGTTTTAATTATATTTTATTTTATTTTTAGAATACCTATAGAAAGTTGTTTTAATTCACTTCCTCTTTTAAGAGACGACCTTGGTCAGCCACTCTGCTGCACCTAAGTACCCCAAAATCAAACTAATCATTTGAGGGCGCCCACGACAGTGCTCTTTCTATGGATTAACACCGAGCGATCCTGTGTGGATTAACACCTAGCGATCTTGTGTGGATCAGCAATACGCGACCCGACGAGGACCAGCCTTAGAGCGACCTGTTGTGGATCAACGACATACCAATCCTGTGTGGGTCAGATCCTGTGTGGGTCAATGCTCAATGATTCTGTGTGGATCAGCGCATACCGATCCTGTGTGGGTCAGATCCTGTGTGGGTCAGCGATCAACGATCCTGTGTGGGTCAGCGCATACCAATCCTGTGTGGGTCAGATCTTGTGTGAGTCTTGCATGGTTAATACCTATCGACTCCGGGCGGGTCGGATCCTATGTGGGTCTTGCGGGGGTTAGTACCTACCGATCATGTGTGGGTCAGACTCCGTATGGTCAGCATCAGCGCCTCTCAATAGAATAAGATGATCTAGCTTCTCGACTAATCATTTGTACTTCTGTGCTTTACTTATACTTGATTTGAGCTGTGTCTATTGCCTTGTGCTTTGAGATTGAGATCATTCTTTGTGGTTTTCCTTTGTGGAATTATGTGAGACTTTCTGGGGTCTCGGGGTCCCTACTAGGTATTGTTATACTCACCCCTGCACGGGTTTCGCTCGTACCTTATTGTGTCTTGTACAGACGACGAGTAGCTTGGCTGAGACTTGAGGGAGCCAGGACCAGGCGGTACACGGAGGAGATTGGCTGACTTGGAGAGCATTGGAGACGAGCTATACCTACCCTTCAGGTAAGATCCTCAGTGGACGATTCCAGGAGCAGTTTTCTGTTTTCCTGTTGTAGTTGTACCTTTCAGTTGAGCTTGTATTTTGACCCCTTTTACTTTTAGTACACACATTTACTATTGCATTTTTACTTCGTGGTTGCATCTTGTGGTGTTCTTGGATTGTGTGTTTGTACAGATTTAAAGACAATGTCTTCCTGTTTTAGGGATACACTTTTCCAGTGGTAGTCGCCAACCCTTGGCCTATGGAAGGCGGGTTTGGGGTAGTCACGGCACGGGCCCTGGGGGACGGGTTGTGACAAAGTTGTATCAAAGGAGTTGGTTTTACCGAAGAATTAGGACTCTGATATTTTAATGGAGCAATAGTGTTGTGTTTTGAGTGTGGTTTTCAGTTCGGAGAGTCCAGTGTTGATGCAACGACCGACATATCCATACTTCAGGACCCTGAATTCTGATTTTCGATTTAGTGCACGAAAACACTGATTGCGTGTATTTTAGAAATGTTTTTACTTTTGATCTCTTTTGAGTTAGCTCACCAGGTATAATTATTTGACCGTGACACACCTGTTTCTTTTTAGGATGCCGCCGCGTAGACATCCAGTCAGGATTCCCGAGAGAGTACACGATGATGGCCCACCGAGCGACGAGACTTCGGTGCAGGGACCTCTTATTGTGTTGGCACTTTCGGGTGGTGCACCAGCAGCAGCACCACCCGTTGGGCAGCAGATGCCACCAGCCCCACCAGCAGACTGCGCACGCCGACTGAGCGCGTTGCACGAGTTCCATAGACAGAGGCCTCTGAGGTTTTTGAGACGAGACAGATCCCTCGGCAGCTGAGAACTGGTTGTAGGCTGTGGCTAGAGTTTTTTTCTCTTGGTTGAGACACCACCAGAGCCGATGGTTATCCTAGCTTCTAGCATTTTCCAGGGCACACCAGGGAGATGGTGGAGCTTGATGCTCCAGACACATGACGAGGCGACCCTCACCTGGACGAACTTTGAGAGCCTTTTCTGGTCGGAGTTTGTTCCAGCGACACTACGCTCAGTGCGTATCCAGGAGCTGCTGCACTTACAACAGGGCAGCTTATCAGTGGACCAGTACGCGGCGAGATTCATTGACCTCTCACGATACTCCACCGACATGGTACGAGACCCATTCTTCAGGGCCCATACCTTTGAGTAGGGTCTCTGGAGAGAGATCAGAGCGTCGATGATATCGCTGAATATCCCGACGCAGACTGGAGTGCTCAAGCGAGCATTGTTAGTGGAAAGATTCATAGCTGAGTAGGCACTGTTGGTGATAGCCACCACCGGACGACAGGTAGCCGAGTCATCTGCAGGAGGCAGTAGACAGATGACACAGAGGTCCAAGCGGGCCAGACACACCTGTGGACGACCCCGGGACGCAGGGTCGAAGGTGCGGAGCTCGCGAGGCAGAGAAGGTCAGCTGAGAGGCAGACTGTGCTTCACGTGCGGCAGACATGGCCACGTGGCTCGCGACTGCCCGACCTGCCGTACCGACGATCAGCAGACGGTCGAGGGATCGCCGAGGCAGAGGCATAGATTCGAGCGAGGAGGTCCACAGGGTGGCGGACGAGGCAGAGGAGCAGGCCGTGCAACAGACGGTGGGCGACGATTTGATGTTCTACTACCACCACCACCAGGAGGTCCACCCCCGACCACAGGGAGCAGGTGGACATGGGTGAGCACAACTACAGGCAACAGAGGCCTACGACCACGACGCTCCGGAGATGATTAGAGGTGCGATATGTGTCTATTCCACCCTAGCTGTAGTACTTATAGACACAGGTGCCAGCTACTCTTTCATTGCCACAACACTCGTTCGGAGCTCGGAGATTCCGATGGAGTTGTTGGCTCGATCCTTGCGATTAGAGATTCCTACAGGAGAAGATTTGACAATTACACATTGGTGCAGGCAGTGTGAGCTCACTCTAGGAGGCGAGAGCTTCGGTTGAGATCTCCTAGTAGTAGCAACGATGCCTTACGACATCATCTTGGGTATGGACTGGCTATTCACAGTCCATACTCAGATTGACTGTTTTAGGCGCAAAGTGCGGTGTGTCCGTGAGGATGAGATCAGATTTACCTTCACCGGTGAGAAGGAAACCTTTGCAGCACATGATGGACTATCTCGAAGGAGGGTGAAACTAATTACTCATCAGTTGGCTAGCCTCACCCTCGGAGCAGTTGATGTGAGGAGTCTGAGTTATCCTGTAGTGGTGGACCAGTATGCTGATGTCTTTCCTGATGATGTTTCAGGACTATCTTCACATAGAGAGGTAGACTTTTACATCGACCCGTACCCTAGGATGACACTGATATCTACACCGGCATGTCGGATGGCTTTCGTGGAGCTTCGGGAGCTGCGAGTATAGCTGGAGGACTTGCAGGGAAAGAGGTTCATAAGGCCCAGTGTTTCTTTATGGGCATCCCCGATCTTGTTCACCAAAAGGCGGATGAGAGATCGAGGCTTTGTGTGGACTATCGACGCTTGAACCAGGTGACCGTGAAGAACAAGTATCCACTCCCGAGGATCGATGATTTCTTCGACCAACTGAAGAGAGCTCGTTGGTTTTCGAAGATAGACCTCGGATCAGACTATCATCAGCTCGGAGTACGAGACAAGAACGTACCGAAGACAGCCTTCAGGTGTTGGTATAACCATTATGAGTTCTTGGTGATGCCTTTCGGCATGACCAACACTCCGATGACGTTCATGGGGCTCATGAACATGATTTTTCAGCCATACCTTGATCGCTTTGTGGTGGTCTTCATCGACGACATCTTAATATACTCGGCGTCGGAGGAGGAGCACACCACACACCTATAGATAGTCCTGGATACACTCTAAGAGAACTAGCTTTATAGCAAGCTCTCGAAGTGCCAGTTTTGGATACGGGAAGTCCACTTTATGGGGCACGTTTTCTCGGAGTCTGGAGTTACAGTGAATCCAAAAAAGATAGAGGCAGTGCTTGCTTGGGAACCACCCAGGAGTGTGATCGAAGTGCGGAGTTCCTTGGGATTGACTGGGTACTATCAGAGATTTGTACTTGACTTCTCCAGGGTAGCGGCACCCTTGTCAGCCTTGATGAAGAAGGGGAAACCTTTCTTGTGGACAGAGAAGTGCCAACAGAGTTTCCAGGAGCTGAGACAGAGATTGGTGAGTGCTCCCATCTTGAGGATACCAGAAGAGGGTGTTGGGTACGTAGTTTACTGCGACACATCAGTGACAAGACTGGGTTGTGTCCTGATGCAGGAGTGAGCGGTGATCGCCTGCGGCTCATGACAGTTGAGACAACACGAGCAAAACTACGCTACCCATGAAATGAAGTTAGCAGCAGTGGTCTTTGCATTAAAAATGTGGCAGCACTACTTGACGGGTGAACGATTTACTGTTTACTCTGATCACAAGAGTCTCAGGTATATCTTCTCATAGGACCTGAACCTGAGACAATGACGATGACTAGAGCTCCTCCAAGACTATGATTTTGAGAGTCTATATTCATGGGAAGGGGAACGTAGTAGCAGATGTACTCAACATGATGTCTGATCTACAACTGCTAAGTGAGGCGACAAAGTAGCTAACAGCGTTGCATATATCCTTTGTGGATAGAGATGGAGCAGCTTACCTCCAGTCCATGACTTTCACTCCCCCATTTCTTCAGCGAGCTCAGGAGGCACAACTTGGGGACGTAGACTGTGAATCCTGACGTGCTCAGATATCCTCAAGACAGGCTCCTGATGGATTTTCTGAAGGTGGGGAGCATGTCGTCCTCTTCAGAGGACACACTATGATACCAGTGACGCTTTGAAAGGATGTTTTGTGGGAGTTCCACACATCCCCTTTGGCGGTACATCCAAGAGTAACGTACCAGGACCTCCGGTGGGGTCGGGGATGAAGAAAGCAGTGACAAAGTTTGTATCCCAATGCCTCACTTGTCAGCAAGTGAAGACCGAGCATCAAGTACCAGCAGGTTAGCTCAGCCACTTGAGGTACTAGAGTGGAATTGAGATGGTATCTCCATGGACTTTGTGATAGGGCTACCACGTACGTCTAGGGGCTACGATTATATCTGGGTGATCATTG
Organism: Viscum album; assembly: GCA_963277665.1. Lineage (NCBI taxonomy): Eukaryota > Viridiplantae > Streptophyta > Magnoliopsida > Santalales > Viscaceae > Viscum > Viscum album. Next base: position 187,678,474 of record OY728156.1, on the reverse strand, counting down.
ACCGACTCACCAAGTCGGCCCACTCCCTACCCATCCGAGAGTAGGGATCGGTAGAAGGCTTGAGACGCCTCTACGTGCAGGAGATTGAGCGACTTCACGGGGTGCCATCGACGATCGTCTCATATTACGATGCACATTTTATATCCCGCTTGTGGAAGGGATTGCATGAGGCGTTCGGGGCTCAGCTATGCTTGAGTACGACCTTTCACCCTCAAACAGATGGTCAGATGGAGCAGACTATACAGACACTTGAGCACATGCTTCGTGCTTGTGTCCTCGATTTTGGCCGTAGTTGGGAGGACTACCTGCCACTGGTGGAGTTTGCACACAATAACAGTTATCACTTTACCATCGGCATGACACCGTTTGAGGCCTTGTACGCGCGACCATGCAGATCACCTCTTTGTTGGACAGACTCATGGGAGTCAACACTTATGGGTCCAGAGTTGGTACATGCTACCACAGAGAAGGTGCATGTCATCCAGGAGTGGATGAAGACTACACAGAGCCGACAAGTCTTATGCTGACAGGAGACAAAGACCCCTTGGAGTTTGAGGAGGGAGACAATGTCTTCTTACGGGTCTCACCCCGATGAGGATTAAGAGGTTTGGCCGGGGCGACAAGCTATCTCTGTGGTTCATCAGACCTTTCCAAATCCTCAACAGAGTAGGCGAGGTGGTGCACTGTCTAGCTCTTCCCCCCCACAGATGCACCAGGTGCATAATGTATTCTACGTGTCGTAGCTGAGGAGGTACGTGAATGATCCATCGCATGATATCAACTGGGGTGAGCTGAACATCGACGATGGGGTGACATTTGTGAAGTTCTCGGTGGAGATAGATGATCGACAGGAGCGGGTCCTTTGTGGGCGGTCGATTCCACTAGTGCGAGTTCGTTGACAGCACAAGAATCTCCAAGAGATCACATGAGAGTGGGAGGCTCAGATGCATGCTCAGTACTCCCATTTGTTTCCCTAGTTTTGTTGTAGCTTTCGGGGACAAAAAGCTCTAAGGTGGGGAAAATTTAAAGACCCGAAAATTTCATGTAATTTTTTTTAAATTATTTGAGATTATTACGAGTTTGCGAAAATTGACGATGTGTGATTTTGAGGCCCGGTGTGTTCGGAATGAATTTTTGAACTTTTTTAAGGTACGTTCAGTAAACGCGTGGATGACATTTTCTATCTTTTGAACCAATGCTCAGATTAAAAATTCGAGGGCACCGTTGAATGCGCAGCGCCGAGATTCGCTTAAGGGAAGCTTCACTTCAACCGCAGTAGGTCAGAAGAAAAAGTTAAATTTTCGACTTTACAGAAAAATAATAAAATAACTGAACAAGTTATTTTATTTATTTTTCTTCAATGGATGAGCGGTCGTGGTGGGGACCGATGACTTGTCAAACCAATTAATGACTTGACTCTCCTTTATTTGTAACCGCACTGTTAGAGAATTAAGAGGTTCATTCATTAAATGAACATCATTAATTCCTCGGTGCGTTGCTCATCTTTTCCCCATCTATTTAAGTGAGGCTCGGGGTGGAGTTTTGACACGACTTCACCAAGGAAGGAATCTCTGACGAAGTGACGCGATGTCTTCCACCGCGGAGGACGGAAGCTTGGGCAACGACGAATCGGGATCGACGAACGCCGACGACCTCACTCTGACGGGGACTCTCATTCCGCAAATGACCGCAATATCTCTGACGGTTCACGAGGTAGGGGTTGTAATTTAATTCAAGAAATTCCCACGTTTCTTCTCCTCGTTCTTGAATTTGCAATTGGTATACATTTCGATATGTTACAACCAGCACCCCAATGTGGTCCCCACCAGGCTCAGGGAGCTGGAAGACAAGGGAAAGGAGTAGCTGCATGCGGTCAAGAAGTGTGACCCAAGGACTCCAGGAATCATTCGAGGTACAATCTGTGTCTACTACTAGCTGCCGTATTAATAGACATAGGTACTAATCATTCCTTCTTGACACGAATCTTGTTCAAGACCTAGAGTTTCCGGTTAAACCGTTAACTTGAACCTTACGTCTGGAGATACCTTTGGGAGGAGACTCGATAATCACACTTATGCTGATAGTGTGATATGACCTTTGTGGCGAGAGTTTCGGTTGGAACCTCTTGGTGGCAGCGTCGAGACCTGACAACGTTAGTTTGGGTATGGACTGGACATCCACAGTTCATACTCAGATTGACTGTTTTAGGCAAAAGGTTGTGGTATATCTACAACGTTGGAATGAGGTTTTCCGTGGTCGGCGAAAAAGGAAACCCAGGCAACATGGGATAAACTCATGCATAGGAGGATGCAGCTGATCACTCTTGAGTCGGCTAGCCTTACCCTCATGACAGTAGGAGTTTTGAGTTCCTAATAGTAGTGGCAGAGTGCAGGAACATCTTTTCAAAAGATGTTTCCAGGATTACCTCCCCGAAGGGAGAAGGACTTCTGCATTGTCTTGTAACCAGCGACAACACCGATATCTACAAATGCATATCGGCTGGCTCCTGCAGAGCTCCGAGAGCTGTGAGTTTAGAAGGGGGACGTGGTGGCAAACACACTCCGCAGGAGGTCTGGTCTACATTTGTTGAGTGAGACGACAGAGCAGCTAGCCGTGTTGCAGTTATCCTTCGTGGATAGTGATGGAGCAGTTTATCTCCAGTCTATGATAGTTACTCCCCCACTCCTTCAGTGAGTCAGGGAGGCACAACTTGGGGATGTATACTGCGAGGCCCGACGTGCTCAGATATCCTCAGGATAGGCTCCTGAAGGATTTTATGAAGATGGGGAGCACATCATGCTCTTCAGAGGACGCTCTATGGTACCCGTGACGCTTCAGGAGGAGGTATTGAGGGAGTTCTATACATCCCCTTTGGCGGTACATCATGGTGTGGTGAAGATGTACCAGGACCTTCGACGTCGGTACTAGTGGCCATGGATGAAGACTTCACAGAGCTGGCAGAAGTCTTATGTCGACAGGAGACAGAGACCCTTGAAATTTGAGGAGGGAGACCATGTCTTCCTATGGGTCTCACCCCGATGGGGATTGCAGAGATTTGGTCGGGGCGACAAACTATCTTCGAGGTTCATCGAATCTCTCCAGTTTCTCAGCAGAGTGGGTGAGGTAGCGTACCGTTTAGCTCTTCCCCCACAGATGCACCGGGTAGATAATGTTTTCCATGTGTCGCAGCGAAGGAGATGCATGCATGATCCATCACACATTATCGACTAGGGCGAGTTGGACTTTGACGATTGAGCGACTTTTACGGAGTTTCTTGTGGAGATAAAGGATCGATAGAAGCACGTCCTTTGTGGACGGTGGATTCCTCTGGTGTGAGTTTGGTGGCAACACATGAACCTCTAGGAGAGTACATAGGATCAGGAGACTCAGATTCATGCTCAGTACACTCTTTTGTTTGGTTTGCCTTGTTTTGGATTTTGGGAACGTAAAGCCCTAAGGTGGGGAGAATGTAATGTCCCTGAATTTCCGTATAATTTTTTTAATTATATTGAATTATTTAGAGACCATGAAATCTGACGGCGCGTAATTCCGACGCCCGGAGTGCCCAGAATGATTCGTCGAACGTTTTTAAGTTTAAAATAACGCCCGTGAGTGGTTTTCCTAAAAAAGTGGAATAAATCTTAAATGAGTGTCATATCAGAAATCTGAGGGCACCGTTGCGTTTAGGATGGTGAGTTTACTCTAGGCGCGACTTAATTTTAGTCGGCGCAGACCTCCAGTGAGAAAACTCAAAAAATGAAATAACTGTAAATAAAATAATTAAATAAAATTATTTTATTTTTCAAATGCTTATAACTCACGACACTCGGATTAAAAATCTGAGACCACCGTTGAACTCGTGAGGGTATGCTTTCCTTAGGCAAATCCTAACATTGGCCGGCGCGGGCCAAAAATAGAAGTTAGTTTTTGGCCGTAAATAAAATAATATAATAATAATTATTTTATTTTTAAATTCTCTAACTTCTAAACCGTAACTCGGATTGAAAATCCAAGAGAACCGTTGGATTCGTGGGGACATTTTTCCCTTAGGCAGAGCCTAACCTCAACCGTCGCGGGTCGTTGGTGACTGTTAATAATTTTTTTGAACTTTTTTTAAGGTACGTTCAGTAAATACGCGGACGACGTTTTCTATCTTTTAAACCGGTGCTCGGATTAAAAATTCGAGGGCACTATTGAATCTGCAACGCCGAGATCCGCTTAAGAGAGACATAACCTCGACTGCAGTTGGTCAGGTGAAAAAGTTAGTTTTTGCGATTTTTAATGAAATAATAAAATAACATAGAGATTGTTATTTTATTCTTTTTTTTCCTACCACCTGTTGAGCGTCGGTGGCGGGGACCACAAAGGTATATGGGATATTAAATTTTTTGTTACACCTTGGTTGCGTAACCACCCCTCGTGTAATTAATGTAGCACATTAATTACGTCGATTAAATGAACCTCATTAATTCCTCGGTGCGTTACTCACATTTCCCCCCTTTATTTAAATAGAGCTCGGGTTGGAGTTTTTCACACGACTTCACCAAGTAAGGAACCACTGGCGAAGTGACGTGTCGTCTTCCACCGACGGAGGACGGAAGCTTGGGCGGCGAAGATCTGGGATCAACGAAAGCCAACGACCTCACTCCGATGGGGACTCTCCTTCCTCCAACGACCGTGATACCTCCAACGAATCATGAGGTAGGGGTTGTTTTTTAATTCAAGAATTTCCCACGATTCTTCTACTCATTCCTGAATTTGCGGGTGGTCGTTGTGGGGGATTTGAATGAGGTTTATCATTATTTTAATGTGATGTATAAATTACTACCTCTTGTTATGATGCTAACGCGGAGGGCGCGGGCCAAATGAACAAGGCCCAGACTCTTCACCACTTTATTTTTCATTACGTTCTTCGGAGGTGGCTTGTTCCAACTTGACGTAACCTTGAAACCGAGAGGCGCGCAACAACGGTGACATCCCGGGAGGAACGTAGGTGCGTCCAAAAGGAATAACGGACCACCAGAGCTCACTCGGTGGCCCGCGGAAGAAAAGTCAATGCGACACCAGCGACCGACGCCGGCGGATGAGAGCGGCGGCCGGCAACCGCCAACCGCAGTGGAAGAGTGGCACCGCGGTGGTCGGACACGCGACCGACAGTGGCCGGTCGCGGAGGTGGAGGCAGTCCGCCGTCGCGCGCCGCACTGAAGGGAGCCGTGACGATGCAGGGGACCCACTCCCTGCGGGTCCCGCGGGTGACGAGGCGGCGCCACTTGATGCCGCCCTTTAATAAACCGAATGACTCTTTGAGTCGTTCGGGAGGCGAACCGCACGACCCTCGTGTGGGTCGCGTTAGCCAGCGGGCCGAGCCCGTCGCAGCCTATCCCAACTGGGCCGGGTCAAACTTGGATCGGGTCGGTCCGACTGGGTCAGATCTGGCCCGGACCCCTCTCGGCCCCAGTTACCCTTAAAAGGTCGTATCTTGTGAACCGGACGTTCGTTTGATGAAGCGTCTAGGGCGCTGTGATCCTTGGAGTGAGACAGTCCTTTTGAGATACTCCACGTGACTTTAGGAGAATGTTGGAGTTTTGCTGGGTTGGATGGTACCCGAATCCAACCAGGCCCTCAACAATAACATGCATATAACTTATAGACCGAGTGTCCGGTTGACGCGCCGTCTATTGTGTTGGAACCCTTATGACATGACAGATCATCAAGTTACTTCCTTGTTGAACTTTGTGACGGTTGAGGTATGACCGATAACCGGAGGAGCAGAACCAGGGTGTTTCTTGTAGTGAGAGAGTTAGAATGGCTACTCCTTTGATGATTCAAGGCGCGAGTATTCCTTACTCCTCTGCTCATGAGACTCCCCACGTCATGAGTGTGGGTTCATTTCCCTCTGTTTGGTTTTTTTATCTTTGGAGTCGGTACTCCCCTATTGGACTAGGACGCGATTCCTCCACACTTAACTCACATAGAGTCAGGTACTCCCCTACCGGGTAGGGTGCAGGTCCTCTATGTTAGGAGTAGGTACTCCCCTGTCAACCTAGGGTGCGGGTCCTCCTTATGTAGTGCTATAGCAGAGTCGGTACTCCTCTGCCATGCCAGGGTGCAGGTCCTCTAGCCTGGGGTCAGTACTCCACTGATGTACTAGGGTGCGGGTCCCCCACAACGAACAAACTACTAGATTTGTACTCCCCTACTAGGTAGGGTGCGGGTCCTCACACATAGAGTCGGTACTCCCCTACCATGCCAGGGTGCGGGTCCTATAGCCTGGGCTTGGTACTCCCCTGACATACTAGGGCACGAGTCCCCCACACTGAACAAACTATCAGATTTGTACTCCCCCACCAGGTGGGGTGAAAGTCCTCACACAGAGTCGGTACTCCCCTGTCGTGCCAAGGTGTGGGTTCTCTAGCCTAGGGTCGGTACTCCCCTGACGTACTAGGGCACGAGTCCCCCACAACGAACAAACTACCCGAGTTGTACTCCCCTATCGGGTAGGGTGCAGGTCCTCACATATGGAGTAGTAATCCCCCGTTTCCGAGTAGCGACAAGGAGTAGGTTCTTCAAGGGAGTTGGAACTCCCTCGACTGCAGAACACAATGTCGAGGAGTGGCCTATTCACTTGGTTTCCCTTGGTCTTGTCTCGGGCGCAAGATTGTGACTGCGAGACATCTAGTGTCGGGCACTAAAGGCAGTTCTAGCAGAAAGTTCCCGATGGAGCACGTCCTTTCAGACGTTCCATTAGGAATGGTTGAGTTGTACCTAATGGAGTACATCTCTCAGACAGGTGCCATCAGGGATGGCCAGTTCATGGAGCGTGTACTCCTGATCCTTGAGTTACGCTTTGAGCCTTCTTTGGAAATCCTGGAAATGGCTTGAGGTCGGGGCCTTATGTTTCTTTGTGGATGAGACGAGTATATCTGGTTTCAGCTGTGTCTTTTGTTTTGTACTTTGTGATTGAGATCATGTTTTTTGGTTTTTCATTGTGGAATTCTGAGAGATCTTCAGGGGTCTCGGGGTCCCTATTGGGTATTGTCATACTCACCTCTGCATGAGCTCTGCCCGCACCTTGTTTTGTCTTGTGAAGATGACAAGCAGCTTGGCTGAGACTTGAGGGAGTTGGGTCTAGGCGGTACACAGAGGAGACTAGCTGATGAGGAGAGCTGTGGAGATGAGTTGTACCTACCCTTCAGGTATGATCATTGGTGGACGATCGCAGGAGCTGTTTCTGTTTTTTAGTTGTAGTTGTATCTTTCAGTTGAGTTTGTATTCCGGCCTCTTACTTTCAGTACATACTTTTACTACTGCAGTTTTACTTCGTGGTTGCATCTTGTTGTGTTCTTGGACTATGTGTTTGCACAGTTTTAAAGGCAATGCCTTCTTGTTTTAGGGATATGCCTTTTTGGTGCTAGTCACCAACTCTTGGCCTATGGAAGACGGACTCGGGGTAGTCAAGGCACGGACCCCAGGGACGGGTCGTGATAAAACGAGGTTTATCATTTTTTTAATGTGATGTATAATTTACCCCCACTTGTTATAATGTTAACGCGGAGGGTGCGGGCCAAACGAACCAGGCCCGAACCCCCCGTCGCTTGTTTTTCATTGCGTTCTTCGAAGGCGGGTTGTTCCAACTTGAAAGAACCTTGAAACCGAGAGGCGCGCAATGACGACGACATCCCGAGAGGACCGTAGGTGCATCCGGAAGGAAGAACGGACCACCAGAGCTCACCCGGCGATCGACACCGATGGACGAGGGTAGCGGCCGACAACCACCGGCCGTGGTGGAAGAGCGGCGCCTCAGTGGTCGGATAGGCGGTCGACAGCAGCCGACCGTGGAGGTGGAGACGACACGTCGTCGCGCGTCGCGCTGAAGGAAGCCGCGACGATGCATGGACCCGTTCCCTGCGGGTCCCATGGGTGATGAGGCGGCGCCACCTGTCACCGCCAATAAAGGAGCCGAACGAATCCTTTGAGCCGTTCGGGTGCAGAAGACTGCACGACCTCGTGTGGGTCACGCCAGCCGGTGGGCTGAGCCCGCAGCGGCCCAGCGGGTACAGTTCGCAGCGGCCCATCCCAACCGGGTTGGTCCGATCGGGTCGGACTGGACCCGGACCCCTGTCGGGCCTTGATACGCATAAATGACCGTATCTTGCGACCCAGACGTCCGTTTGATGAACCGTTTGCGGCGCTGGGATCCTTGGAGCGAGATGGTACTTTTGACATACTCCATGAGAGTTTTGGAGAAAGTTGGAGTACAGTCGGGTTGGATCGACTCCGAATCCAACCGGGCCCTCGACACTAAATGCCAATAACTTACAGACCGGGCGTCCGATTGATGCGCCGTTTGTTGCGTTGGAACCCTTATGACATGACAGATCATCGTGTTACATTTTCGTGGGACTTCGTGTCGGTTGAAATACGACCGATGACTTGAGGAGCGGTTCTCCCAGAATCAAGCGTACTATGAGCGGGAATCCAGTGGCTGGAAGTGAGGCAGAGGTTGGAGATAGACCATACATAGGTTAGCACCGAGTGATCCTGTGTGGGTCAGCACTTAGCGATCCTGTGGGTCAGCGCTCAGCGATCCTGTGTGGGTCAACGCATACCGATCCTGTGCGGGTCAGATCCTGTGTGGGTCTTGTGGGGGTTAATACCTATCAACTTCAGGCAGGTTGGATCGTGTGTGGGTCTTATGGGGGTTAGTACCTACCAATCATGTGTGGGTCAGACTCCATATGGTCAGCAGTAGTGCCTCTCAACAGAATAAGATGATCTAGCTTCTCGATTAATCATCTGTACTTCTGTGCTTTACTTATACCTGGTTTGAGATGTGTCTATTGCCTTATGCTTTGAGATTGAGATCATGCTTTGTGGTTTTCCTTTGCGTAATTTTGTGAGACCTTCGGGGGTCTCGAGGTCCCTACTGGGTATTGTTATACTCACCACTGCACGGGCTTCGCCCGCACCTTGTTGTGTGTTGTGTAGACGACGAGCAGTTTGACTGAGACCTGAGGGAACCAGGACCAGGTGGTACACAGAGGAGATTGGCTGACGTGGAGAGCAGTGGTGACGACCTGTACCTACCCTTCTGGTAGGATCCTTGGTGGACGATTCCAGGAGCTGTTTTCGGTTTTTCAGTTGTAGTTGTACCTTTCAGTTGGGTTTGTATTCCGAACCCTTTTACTTTCAGTACACACCTTTACTACTATAGTTTTACTTCATGGTTGCATCTTGTTGTGTTATTGGATTGTGTGTTTATACAGGTTTAAAGGCAATGCCTTTCCGTTTTAGGGATACACCTTTCCGGTGCTAGTCCCCAACCCCTGACTTTTGGAAGGCGGGCTTGAGATAGTCACGACACGGACCCCGGGGGACGGGTTGTGATAGGTCTCTTGACTTGAGATTAATATTAGTGTGTACCATTGGTAGTTTCTATCTATGAACATGTGTAATTGTCTCTTGACTTGAGATTAATATTAGTGTATACCATTAATAGTTCCTATCTATGAACATGTACTTTGATGCACGACAAAAACTATGACATTGATGTCATAGCGAGGTAACCTGTGTTGAATGCATCGTTGGTGGTATGACATTGATGGAATAATCAAGATAGAATTTGTCGCTTTGGAAAGTGATATCTCGGGTTTAGTTGATCAGGATGGCCGTATCTTTACTAAATCCACGACCATGGTAGAAGAAGATAAGTCTGTTCAGGAAGGTTAACAAACAAGAAAAAAAGAAAAAGTTTGATGATGTGAAGTGTGCGTCCTGCTTTATGAGATATTATGAGACAAAAAGATTATATTACACGGTGTATGTTCGTAGGAAAGGTTGTCGTTGATAAAGGTCTAGAGGGTCACACACTAAGCATATTCAAAAGTCTAGCCTATTTTGAAGAATAATGGTTTATGACATGGTGGACCCTCCATGAGGTTTGGGATATGTCTGAGAATAAACGACCACCAACGAATAAATAAATTCATATCATTCAAGTTTAGAATAATTGGTATTGAATTTATTTATTAAAAGTATTCACAAGATATTAAGTAAATACATGAGAAATATTATACAAATGAATATTATTTTAAAAATTCAAGTTTTGTTTAATATTTGTGGGAATGACGAATCGAGTTTATGACTTGCTTTTATCACGTAATATATTTATTATATTATAAAAAAGTGATAAAAATATAAATGACATTTATATCCCAGTTGGTCATGATGTAGAAATGTCGGGAGTTACAACGACAAAACACAGATTTTGAGAAGAGTAAAAGGGAAAAAAAGAACAAGAACACAAGGATTTACATGGTTATGGAATAATCCCTTCATCCACAGAGAGACAGAATGTTCACTATGATTCGGGAGCACAAATACAAAGAGTTTAGTAGAGTTTCTCACTACTGAAAGCCTTAGCCCAAAATGGGCTAATAAGGAGAATGAAACACTATTCCACCAACCGTCAGAATGTCCACTTGAAATAGTGAAAGACAACCACCCAAGTCAAAAGTGCTACATTGGGTGCTGACTGGAAGTCCAAAGAGTTACAGTGAATGGTGGTTGGAAGTCCACATCGCTACAATGCCCTGCCGGTGTCGACTGGTGAACTATGCTACAATGGTCAGCATTGCTACAGTTCCTCAACATTTGGGTTGAGGGCCTTCAAACTCGAACTCCTGGAGCAGGGGCGCGTTGCCCCCTACAACCCCCAACGAGCTCACCGCGGAGCTCGACCCGTGAAAGTTGCGGTCTGGTGCACAGTATGGACCAGAAGGATTTGACCCAACAACATCCAGAACAAATCAGGCTACACCAAACGAACAATCTCCCACTTGTAGCCTGATTCGCTATGCTGCTCTGCTTTGATGCCACTGACTAAGACAACCTACTTAATCTGAGCTCTTACTCTCTTTCACTCACCAGTGCACGTGCTTTCTATTCACAAATTCAATTTCAACATGAAGATTCATGAAATGAAAGATGTTTTCCTCTTGTGCTCTCATTGTGTTCTCCCTTGTTTTGTCTCTTATCCTCCGTTCATCAGTAGAGACCAACATAGGCACAATAGTGCCTCAACTTATGTATTACCATCGGCTTCGTCAACATGTCTGCTAGATTATTGGTTCCACAAATCTTCTGCAATGCCAGCAACCCATCTTGTATCAAACCTCTGATGAAATTATACTTCAACTGAATGTGCTTCATCCGGGCATGAAACACTGGGTTCTTTGCAAGATGTATAGCACTCTGACTGTCACAGTGCAATACATTTTTCTCTCGCTTTCTTCCCAACTCATCCAAGAAGTTATTCAGCCAAACCATCTTTTTCCCAGCTTCTGTTATTGCAATGTATTCTGCCTCTATGGTGGATAAAGTCACCACCTTCTGCAATTGTGATATCCAGCTTACTGCAATTCCTCCACATGTAAAAACATAACCCGTGGTACTCCTCCTGCTGTCAACGTCACCTCTAAGGTCAGCATCCACATACCCCTGCAATGAATTTCCTTTACCAAAACACAGAGATACCTCCTTACTGCCCTTCAAATACCTTAGTATCCGCTTCACTGCTTCCCAATGTTGCTTTCCAAGGTTAGCCATGTACCTGCTCACAACTCCCACTGCATGAGCGATGTCAGGTCGAGTGCAAACCATGAAATACATCAGACTTCCAATAGCTGATGCGTATGGAACCTTTGTCATGTACTCAACCGCTTCTGCCGTCTTCGGTGATTGCTCCTTTGAGAGTTTGAAATGTCCCGTCAGGGGAATATAGACTGCCTTTGCTTCCAGCATACTGAATCTTCTCAGAACCTTCCCAATGTAGTCAGTATGTGATAACATTAAGGTTCCAGCAGCACAGTCTCTCTTGATCTTCATCCACAAAATCTTACTAGCTTCTCCAAGATCCTTCATTTTGAACTCCTCTACCAACCGCCCTTTCAACTCATCAAATCTCTGCACACATGATCCTATAATGAGCATGTCATCCACATACAGAAGCGATATAATATACTCATCACCAAAGGACTTGATGTAGCAACATTGATCCATGCCACATTGTTTATATTCATTTTTAAACATAAATGAATCAAACTTTTTGTTCCACTGCCTGAGTGCTTTCTTCAATCCATATAAGATCTTCTGGAGTTTGCACATCAGATCTTCCTTCCCAGACTCAACATATCCCTATGGCTACTGCATGTAGATGTCATCCTCCAGATCTTCATGAAGGAAAGCAGTCTTGACATCAAGCTGGTCAAGATACAAGTCTTCCGATGCCACAATGCTGAGAACCACCTGGATGGCGGTAAGCTTCACTACCAGTGAGAATATTTTAGTGAAATATCCTCCCTCCTCTTGGAAACCTTTCACCACCAGCCTTGACTTGTACCTCCTCTTTCCATCATTTTCTTCCTTGACTCGGTATACCCATTTGTTCTGCAATTCTCTCTTTCCTTGTGGTAGTGGTGTCAGCTCCCAAGTGTTGTTATCATGCAATGATGAAATCTCCTCCTTCATAGCCAGCTCCCACTTGCTCGATTTCTTTAGCTATATTGCCTCTTCAAAACATTCTAGTTCTCCACCATCAGTCAATAACAAATAATGCAAAGATGGTGAATACCTATGCACAGTCCTTCTCACCCTTGTTGATCTCCTCAACTCCACTAGAGTAGTAGGTTCCACTGGTTCTGATTTCTCATGATCAGGTACACCTTCAAGCTCCACTTGCTCTTTGCACTCTAATTCAATGTTCCCATTTTCATCTTCAACTGTATGACAATCTTTGTACGTGTCACCTTCATTGAATACCACATTCTGGCTCCTGATGAACATATTATTGAGATCATCCCAAAAGCGGTAACTAAACTTCTCAACACTATAGTCAATAAAGAAACATGGATTAGACTTAACATCAAGCTTGTCCCCTTGCATTAGCATCAATATGTACATAAGCCAAACTGTCGAAGACTCGTAAATGCGAGTCTTACCTCCTTACCAGACCAGAGCTCCTCGGGTATACATTCTCCCATTGGTACAAATGGACTCCTCCTATTGATGAGATATGTTGCCATGTTCACTGCATCACCCCAGAAGGTCTTGGGTAACTCCGAATACAACATCATGCTCCTGGCACGTTCATTTAGTTTCCTATTCATCCTTTCAACTACACCATTCTACTATGGTGTTCCTGAGATGGTCTTTTCCCACCAAATTCCCTTATTTGCACAAAATTTCCTGAACTCATTACTGTCATACTCTCCACCATTGTTAGACCTCAAAAATTTCAGTTTGGCTTCTGTCTCATTCTCCACCATGACCTTCCACTTATGAAACATCTTAAACACATTAGATTTTCTTTTCAGAAAGTAAACCCATACCTTTCTTGTTGAGTCATCAATAAATGTCACATAATATTGTGACCCTCCAAGGGAATGTACTGGTACAGGCCCCCAAACATTAGTGTGCACTAGGTCCAACTTCCCAGCCTTCAGTATTCTGCCTCCTTTTGCAAACAATATCTTTTTCTGCTTTCTAAGAATGCAATCTTCACATAAACCAACTTCCACCGACTTCAGCTCTGGTAGCGGCCCTTTTGTTGCCAACACCTTCATCCCCTTCTCACTCATGTGGCCTAGCCTGTAGTGCCACAATTGTGAATCTTCTATGACTTTCAGTGATGCATCCATGTCTATGCAAGTTTCCGTCATGTTGTACAGGGTATCATTCTTTGCTCCCTGAGCTATGACCATAACTCTTTTGGTGATTTTCCATACACCACCAGTGAACATGGTACTCAATCTTGCATCATCAAGATGTTCGACATAAATAAGATTTCTTCTCAAGCTAGGGATATACCTCATGTTTTACAGAACCAAAAGACTCACATTGTTGGTCTTGATCCTTGCATCACCTTTCCCCACAATCTGCAAGGGTTCATCATCAGTAAGATATACCTTATTGAAATTTCCAGAAAAAAAAATTGTCCAGGAAACCCTTCTTCGATGTGGAATGGAAAGACGCCCCTGAGTCTAGAATCCAAGACTCCATAGGGCTATCCATGCTCATCAGCAACACGTCATCAGTTCCTTCAGCCGCGGTGTTTGTTCCACTGGTTTCAGGTCCCTTCCATTTTTCTCTGCACTCCTTGACATGTCATTTCTTTCCGCATGCCCAGTAGGTAGGACCAGCCCCCTTTTCCTTGTCTCGACTTTTCTCTCTTGACTTTGATCTCCCTCTACGATTGTCTCGTTGTGGGTACCTTTCTCTCCCTTCAACGTTCAGAGTAGAATTAGAGAATCTACCTGATTCTCTTCTTCGCATATCCTCACCAAGGATCAGGTCTCGTACATCTTTCAGGGCCAACTTTGAATTCCCTGAAGAACTGCTCACAACTGTTACAGTTCCCAACTATTAGGTAAAAAGGGCAATAAGACCAGTGCACATACCTCATCACCAAGATCAATGTCCACCGATGTCAGCTGACTTATGATGGTGTTGAATTCGTTGATGTGATCTGCAAAAATTCTCCCTTCAAACATTTTTAGGTTGAACAATTGTCGCATCAAGTGCACCTTGTTTACCGTAGAAGGCTTTTCGTACATATTCACAAGAGCTTTCATCATATCAATCACCGTCTTCTCTTCTTTGATGTTGTACGTCACGTTTTTGGCCAACGTGAGGCGCACAACTCTCAGAACCTGTTGATCCAGTAGCTCCCACTCTGACCACTCCATGTCCGTTGGCTTCAAACCCAGAAGCGGCAAGTGCATCTTTTTTTGATAAAGATAATCCTCGATCTACATCCTTCAGAAACTAAAATCAGTTCCATCAAAGCGATTGATCTTCACCTTGCCTTCTTCCATAACTATCGTTGGAGAATCCCAAACTCAACCTTTGATGCCAGTTGATGCAAAAACGTCGGGAGTCGCAATGAAAAAACAAATATTCGGAGAAGTGTAAAAGGGAAAAAAAGAACAAGAACACAAGGATTTACGTGGTTTGAGAATAATACTTACGTCCACAGAGGCAGAATATTCACTATGATTCAAGAGCACAAATACAAAGAGTTTCTCACTACTGAAAACCATAGCTTAGAATGGGCTAATAAGGGGGATGAAGCACTATTCCACCAACCGTCAGAAAGTCCGCTTGCAATAGTGAAAGACGACTACCTAAGTTAAAAGTGCTACAGTGGCTGTCGAATGGAAGTCCAAGGAGCTACAGTGAATGATAGCTGGAAGTCCGCATCGCTATAGTGCCATGTTTGTGTTAGCCGTTCAACTCTGCTACAATAGTCAACATTGCTATAGTCCTCAACATTTGGACCGGGAGTCTTCGGCCCCCGGACCCCCGGAGCAGGGGCGCGTTGCCCCCTAAAACCCCCAATGAGCTCACCGCGGAGCTCGAACCACAAAAGTTATGGCCTGGTGCACAATATGGGACAGAAGCATTCAGCCCAACAACATCCAGAACAGACCGGGCTACATCAAACTAATAGGCCATAACACTTTGTTTATGGCTTATTTAGTGGGTAATATATATTTAGAGGTCAAAGAGCCATTTTTAGGTATTTACAACTCCGTTATATAAGTGTGAGAGGCTATCATTTGCAGACACTATTCAACGCATGAATTTGAGAGCCTCCCTCTCCTATCTCCTGCATCCTAGAGAGAGGAAGCTCTCGATCCAAGCATTCGATTGAAGTCTTACTTCACAGATCGATGGATCAATTCAACGATGATCGTTGGGACGTCAAAGGCTTCGTCGGATCTCCACGCTGACACCTTAAATTCAACGATCGACATTCTCACAGATTTTTGAAGCACGTGTGAACGGTCTAGAGAGATCCGACTTCGATTACTTTGAACAATGATTGCCTGCGATGAACGATTGATGAACACAACTTCAAATCTATTGAGGTATTTTTTTACTTTATTTTGTGCTTAAAATAAATTCATGCGAGATCCTCAGACCTTAACCGGGGCTGCGCTTCGCCGGTGAAGACGTAGTTACGTTGATCGCCAGTGAAAAATTTTAAACCCCCAGTTCATCTGCTTTTGCTGCTCACCCCAGTACCTTCAATTGGTATCAAAGTCATTGCATGAAATTTTAAACCAAGAAAAAAAATTAAATTAGCACTAAATTCATGTAGAGGGCATCACTATGTTTTCAATGCTGTAGACGACGATTCAATCCGACATCAGACGGGAAGTTGCAGCCATTCGAAGTTTTAAAATTGGATTATCATTATTTTCTCGGGTTTAAAACGAAGAACACACACACCTGATTGCTTTTCTGGCAATGATGGGTTTTCTAGTTGCAGTTTTCGGTGAATTTGAACTTCGATTGGTATTCTGTGGCCAGAATAGTTATTTCATGTCGGGGTTATTTTCCACAAAAATATGGAATTTTTAATTATAATAATAATTATTATAATTTTTCAAAATCTTATTGTATAGACTTTTGAAAAATTGTTAAAATACAAGAGCAGGGCACTGGGGGTATGTTTCAACAAACAATTTTTTTGAACAAAAGGGTTGGGCTTGCGAAGGCTTCCCGTGGAAGCTTGTATCATAACAAAAAAAACTTTTGAATTTTTCAAAGGGGATGTCGACGTACCCTCCATGCCACCTCCCTCGGTCGCGCCTTGGCCAGTCCACCGCTGCATACCTTCACTGCCGTCCCATTGCCCTCTTGCAACGGCTAGCTCCGCCACACTGGCGCTGCTTATGCCCCCTATGACGGCAGAATTCCTCCATGGACGGTGGCTGCCCTTGCTTTGTCAAAGGAGGCAGGCGTGGGTGGCAGTTGGGCAGATGATGTGGGTTGCCAAACCCCACCAAACCCATCAGCGGAGGATGAGCAGGAGGGGGAGAGACATCATATAAACTGGGCTCTCTCTCAGTGGATCTCATCACCAATCAGCAGCTTCACCGATCATCTCACCATCGGTTCATTTTGAGTGGTATTTTGTGAGGTAGTTTCCCCACTTATTCAAGAGAGTTTTTTATGTGGGTCTTCTCATAGTAATAGTGAGAGAGTGTGTACCCACTTTTACCCATAATGATATCCTTCTATTTGCCCGTGGTTTTTTACATCTTTCATTTTGGGGGGTTTTTCCATGTTACATATGATGTTCATTTATTTCTTCATTTTGCACTTTATTTTATCTCGTGATTATTACTGCACCAGTGATTTAATCATTTTTTGATCCCAACAAGTGGTATCAGAGGAAAGTTCTGGTTTAGTGCTGTTTACATTTTCAGTTATTAATAATTCTCGAAAATTTGAGTATATTTTGTGATTGCAACTCCGATTGATCTTTCACATCAGAAAAAATTTATTGAGATTATTAAATACACCATTGCGAAACAGAGGATGTGAGGAGGTTTTGGACTGACAGTGTGTCCAAATGGCGATAAAATTCGAGATTGAGAAATTCAATGAGAATAATTTTCTATTATGGGAAATGAAGATGCGAGCAATGTTGCAGAATGATAATTGTCGACTGACAATTGGTGAAAGACCGAAAATTGTGATGATGAGATGTGGTTCTAGTGGGAGGCAAAAATCATGACTTGGGCGGAAATGTGACAAGTATTTCTGGGAATATAGATATACTAGTCAGTGATGCGACGATGGCTACTGAAAACATCTCAACGATGCATGAATAATCGAATCGGGAGCAACATGACACATGCCGTCTCGATGTGAATGGTTTGACCAGTATGAAACTATCCCAGAAGGACTTGTGTACATGGGGAATGGTCACACTTTGAAGATCGTTGGAGTTGGTACCATCAAATTGAAGATGCATGATAGTATTGTTCGAACCATACAAGGATTATTCCATGTGAAGGGTCTGAAGAAGAATATATTGTCTTTGGGACAATTTTATGACATCTGATGCAATATTCGCACCGAGAATGAAGTGATGAAAATTGTGAAGGGCACGCTTATGGTGATGAAGACATCAAAGATCTCAAAGAACCTGTATATGTTTATGGGTGAAACGTACAAGGAGACATAGATAGTTGTCGCATCAACTACCTCAATGGAAGAGTTGACGATGTTATGACATCAGAAGCTTGTCCATATGTCAGAACGAGGCCTGAAGATTCTTGCGGATCAGAAGCTGCTGCCTAAGATTATAAAGGTATCCTTACCATTTTGTGAGCATTGTGTTTTGAGAAATCAATATAGGTTAAAGTTTAGGACGTCAACAACAAGAAGAAAAGTGATATTAGAGTTGATCCATTCTGATATTTGGCAAACATCGGTTATATCCCCGGGAGGAGAAAGGTTCTTTGTATCCTTTATTGATGATTATTCCAGAAGATGTTGAGTGTACCCAATCAAGAGGAAAGTAGATGTTTTTGAAGTCTTCAAAACATTCACAGTGTGGAAGGAGCTTGAATCTGGAAAGAAGATCAAATGTGGCATACACTCCTCAGCAGAATGGAGTGACAAAGTAGATGAAAAAAACCCTATTGGATAGAACAAGGGTGATGTTGAAGACCACGTGAATTGCCAAACCATTTTGGGCAGAAGCAGTGAATATCGCCTGCTATGTGATCAACTGATCTTCTTTAATGACGATTGATCTGAAGATACCGATGAAGATATGGACTTGTAAACTTGCTGATTATTCTCAGTTAAATACTTTTGGAAGTCCTATATATCCATTGTTTATTGACCAGGAAAGATCGAAGTTGGATTCGAGATCCAGAAAATGTATCTTCTTGGGGTATTCTGATGGTGTGAAGGGGCATCGTTTGTGGGACCCCACTGCCCGCTAACTTATCATTAGCAGAATGTCATTTTTGCAGAAGATAAGGTGCAAATGACAACCAATCGAGACCTGGAGAAGGAGAATACATAAACTACAATAGTTGAGGTAGAAGACAAATCCAAGAAAGTACCAGTTTGCTATGAGACATTACCAAAGCACGATGATCAAGTACCAGTTGAGTCTGGACCATGATGGTTAACTCAGGAGAGAAGATCACCAATATGGCACTCAAACTATGTCACTGAGAGCAATATTGTGTACTGCTTATTGACAGGGGATGAAGAGTCATCTTCTTTTGTGGAGGCAACCTAGAGTCTAGATGTATCCTCATGGATGATAGCAATACAGGAGGAACTTGATGCCCTACACAAGAATAAGACTTGGGGTCTTGTTCCATTACCTCATGGAAGGAAGGCTATTAGAAACAAATGGGCCATTAAGATCAAGTGGGATATAAATAGCCAGGTGGAAAGATATCGTGCAAGACTGGTGGTTAAAGAATATACTCAGAAGGAAGGTATTGATTTCAATGAAATATTTTCTCCTTTTGTTAGACTGACGACTATTCGGTTAGTTCTGCTGATATGTGCTACATACAGTTTACATCTAGAGCAACTGGATGTGAAGACTCATTTTCTCCATGGTGATCTTGATGAAGAGATCTATATGCCCCAACCAGAAGGTTTTGTAGAAGAAGGAAAAAAGAACTTGGTTTGCAGGTTGAACAAATCTCTGTACGGTCTCAAGCAGGTGCCGTGGTGTTGGTACAAGAGATTTGATTCCTATATCACGAGCCTTGGATACAACAGAATTTATTCAGATCCATGTGCATATTTCAGGGGTTCAGATGGTAATGATTTCATCATTCTTCTATTGTATGTAGATGATATGTTGGTTGTAGACCCCAACAATGACCAAATCCAAGAGATGAAGACACATTTGGCTAGGGAGTTTGATATGAAGGACTTGAGACCAGCAAAAAATATTCTTGGGATGCAGATTTACAGAGACAGAAATACTAAGAAGATTTGGTTATCACATAATAATTACCTACAGAGAGTCTTGAAACGCTTCAACATGCAAGACTGTAAGCCAATCTCCACCCCACTTTCTGTTAATTTCAAGTTATCCTCTACGATTAGTCCTAACAGTGAAGCATAGAGGACATATATGTGTCGAGTACCGTATGCATTATCAGTGAGAATTATGATGTTTGCTATGATTTGTACTAGACCAGACATTGCACATACAGTGAGAGCAGTTAGTCAGTACATAGAAAATCCAGGACGGGAGCATTGGAGTACAATGAAGAGGATCCTGAGATACATCAAGGATACCTAAAATGCTGCATTATGTTATGGAGGATCAGATTTCACTATCAGAGGATATGTTGATTCAGATTTTGTAGGCGATTCTGACCGAAATAAATACACTACTGGTTATGTGTTTACTTTTGCAGGAAGAGCTGCGAGCTGAATTTCAAAGTTACAGTCAGTTGTGGATTTATCCACGATGGAAGTAGAGTACATGACAGTTACACAGACTTGTAATGAGGAAATTTGGATGAGAAGGTTGTTGGAGGATCTTGGACACAAACAGAAGCATATTCTATTGTTTTGTGATATTCAGAGCGCCTTGCACATTGCAAGAAATCCATCTTTTTATTCTAGGACGAACACATTGAGGTATAATATCACTTTATCAGAGATGTGGCGGAAGAAGGAAGTGTGGACATGTAGAAAATACACACTAAAGAAAATCTGACAGATTTCTTGATGAAGACAGATGACTCTGATAAATTCAGATGGTGCAGATCATTGAGTGACC
This sequence comes from Viscum album, assembly GCA_963277665.1. Taxonomy (NCBI): domain Eukaryota; kingdom Viridiplantae; phylum Streptophyta; class Magnoliopsida; order Santalales; family Viscaceae; genus Viscum; species Viscum album. The sequence continues at coordinate 187,657,845 of OY728156.1, read as the reverse complement.
TTACAGATATATGAGCAGCATGTTTGGAAGATAGAAAGGATATGTGGAGATGTGTCAGCAGAATTCTTCCATGGACGATGGCCGCCCTTGCCTTGTTAAAGGAGGCAGGCGTGGGTGGTTGTTGAGCATGATGTGGGTGGACAAACCCCACCAAACCCACTAGCGGAGGATGAGATGGAAGGGGAGAGACAAACTATAAATGAGGCTCTCTCTCAGTGGATATCATCACCAATTATCATCTTCACCGATCATCTCACCATCAGTTCATTTTGAGTAGTATTTTGTGAGGTAATTTCCCCATTTATTCAAGAGAGTTTTTTTATGCTGGTTTTCTCCTTATAATAGTGAGGGAGCGCGTACCCACTTTTACCTGAGATCCTTTTATTTTCCCGTGGGGTTTTACCCCTTTCATTTTGGGGGTTTTTCCACGTTACATATGGTTTCCATTTATTTCCTCATTTTTCACTTTATTTTATCTCGTGATTATCACTGCATGAGTGAACCAATTGTTTTTTCAGTCCAAATACCCTCTAAACCATATCCCAACCATCACCCTCCCTCACCGCCTCACTGGCTCGTGCGCCACGTGACATCCTGCTGTGTCAATCCCCCTTTCCCCTTGAGTCTGGCTGACCTTTTCCACTGCCCCCTCATCGCACATCTGTCACCTCGACCGACCTCCCACAGTGGCCGCCTCCAGCTCCACATGCGCTCCCTGCCGCTCGTCGCTACCAACTCGATCACATCGCCACGACCAACCAGATCCTGAGCCGTCACACACTTCATATGGTCGGCCTCCCCTGGTTGCAGTGCCCGCTGCCATCGAGATCAGCCACCCTGACCGACCTCCTACCGAGAAACACCTCCCGTTGCCTCCCCTCTGGGCGCCACCTTCCAGTCGACTTGCGACCAATCCGGGTTGGCTCGACCCAGGTTGGGGCGGGTCGAGTCCTGCCTGACCTGCCCAACCCATCTCGGGTCCATATGAGGCCCGATATCCTTTTCAGGGATTTTTCGAGTTGTGCGGGGGCCCAAAATCAAAAAGAAAAATTATTTTTTTTAAATTTTATTTCAAAAATATAAGTTATAATTTTTGGAGTAAAATTTTATTTAGGACCGAGCGATAATTTTTTTTTAAATTAAAATTCAAATTAAAAAAATTAATTTTAATTCATTTAACGCATTCAAAATAATTTTATTGCAAATTTATTTTTTATTTTTCATTTAATTTTCACGTCGTTTGATATTGAGCATTGATCGACCAATGTATGTCTGATTATTTATTTCTTAATTAATTATTGCATGTAGTTGTGTTGTAGTAATTAGTTAATTAAATAGACGGTATGTGTATTGTCTTTTGCATCATTATATGTACAAGGGTCTACATATCTAGATAAAAGTTATTTATCTGTTTTATGCACTCCCATGACCCCCTCGCCTGCGTGCAAATATTTATGTATTTTGACAAAGATGATATATGATGTGGCCCGCACTGGGATGAGGCTGTATACCAGACGAGATGATGATACATTGAATCGTGATATGAGTTGCGATACGAGTCATAGATCAATCAGGTATTTTACACTTAGGGTCACGGTTGACCCATTGAGTGTAAATGGATCAACCAACATCAAATGCTTAAGATCACTTGCGTTTATTTAATTTATGCATTGTTTATTATTGTTTTTTGAGTATGTATGTGAGCACAATCACATAAAATAATAAAAAATTAATGCATAGATTAAAACAAATTAAGATGTGATGAATGTTTTCTATTTATTGCATTATTCTGTTGTGAGTGCGATCACATAGTACGTGTATATCTGATAGAAAATGATTTCATTCATTGAAAAATAATAAAAAATCTCAAAGAAATATTAAGTTTTAATGCTTTCCAGCATTCAAATTTGAACAAAACTGGTTGTACAAGGTGCTCATCACCCCTAGTTGAGGGTGTCTTCTAATACTGGGGAGTTCTTATGAAAGTGATGTGTTGACTTAACTAAAGATGACATCAAAGATGTAGTCATAACTAGCTTGTTGTATTTTTAGACTCAAAACGTTGAGTAAATCAAGATTATGATTTGTAGAAGTTGAGACTTCACTCAATTGTTCAAAGAACTGCGAGTTAATGCGGTTGACCAGTCAAATGCTTGCCTTGAAACTCTTTGATTAGTGGCATAACCACAACTTGTACTATGAGAGGCTTTAGGAATCATTGTCACTTGAATAATCAAACGACTGAGTATTCTAAATCTAATAGTGAGAGCACGACTACTAGGGTTAGATAAAATAGTGAGTGACATTTAATGATTTAATTAATTGGTAATGTCTAACCAACAATCAAAATAAAAGTACTTATCTGTTAGTATTTAATTTTTGTATAATAATGACAAGTAATACAACAGATACATTGCGATAACCATTGGAAAAAGAACATGTCCTAACCAGTACGAGTTTCCAAAGCGTAGTACAGGGGCTTGCGCAAAGTACTACGATATCAGAAATTCAAGGCGCTGAAGTCCCTACCACCTGTTAAGCCACCTCAGGAAGTAATGGTGAGAAAGATGCTTACATGAGACTCATGAATGCCATATTTAATGTTTACATCATAATGCTATCATTAATGTCCAATGAGTTGTGGATACATTATGAGGACATGGATGGTTTCACATGTTATCTCATCTCTAAGTAGCTTTTGAGGAGAAAGTGAAGCACGATGAGAACGAGGTGATGATTACATTTGATACATGTAAATTAAAAGATGTATCATGATCATTCAATACACCCCTTTCTAATATATTATCACCCATTTACTCTAGTTCTGTTTAAGATTTAAAAACGAATAGTATGGGGAAAAATGCTTCATTACCTTTTTGATAAGGTTTTCCAAGTTGGTAAGAACTTAAAGAATGATTAATCTTTAGTTCTTATGGTGAACAAGTTAAAAAAAAAGGCTAAAAGGCCAATGGAAAGTGTAACGTTAGTCACTTTTGCAACACCCTTCAAACTGAGGTAGATCATTATACATGAGGTTATTTTCTTTGTGTGTCGCAAGATAAGTCTATATAAGATTAAAACACAATGAATTTAAGTAGAAGCAAGCATATGCGTCCACTTAGTACATATTCATCATTGTATGTAATGTTTCTTTCATACTTCTTGGGTATTGAATATAATATGCGTATCACATATGTGTAGTTAAATACAGTAACCAAGTAAGAAAAGAAATGTTCAAAGAAGTAAAATGAATTCTTCAAGTGACTAAGAAAGGATAATTCCTAAGTCAGCAGTGAGAAGTACACAACTTATGATTGCCATGTTTATTTATTCTAGTAAATTTTTTTTAGTATCACTTTACATTTATCCCGCGTGCCCATTCGACATAAGTTTTGGCTTTATGGGAGGCCAAAACACTTGTGGTGTACCCTGTGGGCAGGGCTGGCCCGGGCAATGTTATTGCTCGAGATAGATCTTCAAAATGTTGCCCTTTACCCTGGGCATATTAACATAAAATATAAACCAATAATGCTAGCAATAAATTTAAATTTAAACCACGCCATTTACCTACAGATTGATGGACCCATTTGAATCACGTTGATAGAGAGGCGGGGAGGCACACAACAAGGGATGCATCAGCGAAGTGATGTAGATGGATGACATCAGTGAAGGTAGCAAGAGAGGAGGAGAGGCGCGATGAGCAGTTGTGTCGAGAGGAAGAAAGCGGGGCGAGAAGATTGAAAGGTAGGCTAGGAGGCTATGTTGCAGACGAGGAATTAGCAAAATGCAGGGGCGAGTATGTGGGAAGGCGGACGACGGAGCAGACAAGGATGAAGGTGAGGCAACGAATCTTGACAGCAGAGGCAAGTCGAGGAGCGACCAGTGCTGATATACTAGGGTTTCAATTGGAGATAAACAGAGATGGGATATATATGAGCGAGGATAGGGTGAAGGTTGCCCCTTTACACCTTGTTTCCCTAGCCCAGGGGCTTGCAGGGCTTGCCCTTGGGTTGAGCCTACCTGTGGCAGAGACCATTTTGGTGTTGTGGGCATGGTGAGCTAGGTGTTTTGGAGAATTGATGAATTTGGGGTGAAAATGCTCGTTTGGGTGAGTTACCTTATCATGGAGGTTCACCACATTGTAGTGGATCTTGTTTTGATGGGCATGGTGTGTGGAGGATTTCCCTGTGGGAAATGGAGAAGGTTGAAATTGTCATTTCGGTGGTCGTGAAGGTGTTGAGTTAAACGGAGGTCGATCCGTATAGAGAGAGATGGAAACGATTGGTGTGGTCTCACAATAGCATGGTGGTGACAATGGTGTTATTTAAACCGTGAGGGAAATTCCTATATGCCATGGTGAGAATCCATGGTGGTCGTCTGGGGTTTGAAATAGTGTCTTCCACACCATGGTGTATGTTGTGGTTCTAGTCAAACCTACTTAAAGCAATTCTAAATGTGCACGACATTTTATGTGATGTGGCCATTTTAAATGGTTGGAATTTCGGATCTTGTTTTGACCAAGGACATTACGACCATTTTTGATGTCGTCATGCCCGTAGTGAAGGCCTGTTAGGCTTCCTTTATAAATAGGGGTCAGGTTCCCTTGGTTTGACTTTTATTTCCTTCATTCAAACCCATATCGCCTATAGTCACCTCTTTAGTGCTCCTCAGTCAACCTTAGTGGATCTTGTCCACCCAAATCGTGCAAAGACTTGTTCCTTGATCCGAGGTGCCCCTCTTCATCCCTTTATCTACCCTTTGCTGATTCTATTCTTATCGAACGCTGCTATAATAGGGTTCATTCAGTTTTGGTCATTATTAAGGCGTGGTCTGATGAGGATTCATTATGATTAGGTTCTGTAGGAGGTCCTTTTGAATTTGGTGGTGGTTGATCCTTGGTTTTTTCCATTCTCGTGTAGTTTTCCTTGAAGCTTCATATCATGGAAGAGGATTTTTAAACTCTTCTTCTATCTTCTAGAATAATATACTTGATTAGCTACTTACCGTGAGATCTTCCAAGTAAGAATGAGTTAAATATCGTGGTAGAGGATTTTTAAACTCTTCTTCTATCTTCTGGAATAATATACTTGATTAGCTACTTACTATGAGATCTTTCAAGTAAGAATGAGTTAAAGAATGAAAAGAAACCGAGTAAGAGGAAATTGGGAAGATAATTGGAGAAAAGGCATATGCATTTTAAGAAAAGTCATGTTTATTATCGTGGAGATTTTACTTACTCCCATTGATATGTTGGGACCACCTCTCATAAAAGGATAAACTCTTAAATTTGGTAAAAAATCGATTGTGTGAGATATGGAAGTTGTGGCGGTGCTGATCACGTAAAAGTATTGAACTAACATGATGACATGATTTGAAAAGGGAAATCAATGAAGTGTTCTGTTGATAAAATTCAGTTTTTGCTATTGGTGTACTTTATTTACGATTGTTGTGATTTGTGTAGTCTTGGTGGTTTTTTGTTGTAGGGAAAATTAAGGGAATTGGTGTGTTGTCATTGGTTGTAACATCTCTTGAATATTGAAAAACTGTTATGAATGAAAGTTAATTATGAGAAGTTGGAGTGGGGAGTGGAAATCTGGGTTGAATGATAATATAACAATGAAGTTAAAGGTGTCTTGAAGGATAATGATGGGGTAGTGTTAAATGTAAAAGTGATGGGTTCGTAAGTAAAATGGAAACTTGGCAACCTGTTAATAATAAAATCATTTATTGGATTGAGAAATCGAGCATGGAAGGAAGGAATGGGACAATTATTGTGAATATGATGATGGGTTGGTTATGAGTTGGCAATGATTGAAATCAATTGAGCAATGGGTTGTCAATAATTGTTGATGATTGAACCGAACGCTCAATGAATTGGTTGAATGTGAGTGATGTTTTAATGACTGGGTTGTCGAAATATAAATAACTGGATGACATAGTGAATGTAACAAGGTTGGTTAATGGTAAGCGATGAGATTTGAAATAATGTGAACATGACGTTTTTTATTTTGTGACTATTCTCTTTATGGTTTCAGTTGTGTTTTCTGTAATGATATGTATTGGGATGTAGTGTTTGGCGTGTAGACATTATGTTGTTATTTGATATTGTAGATGTGGTCGTGGGAATGTGATGTCGAGAAGGAGGAAGGTTGGTGAAATATTACAGGTTGTGATGACTCTTAGTTGGTGTATGTTAATGGGATGGGATGGCTCATAGTAGGCATGTGCATATGAACTGTAATGGCTTGAAGTTGTAAGTGTTCCATATTCCAGTTCGCTTGGTTGTGTGGTTGAGATGATGGCACATGGCGGGGGTCATGTATGTCAGGAAGAGGGCATGAGATTGATGCCCTATATGTTCAAGATACTCTACTATGATGTTGGGGTGGTGGTTATGATGAGATACGAGTGAGGGATGTGCATAGAAAGACACAAGGTTGATGTCTTTTGTTATTACATTACCTTACCAATGAATGGTCGGGGAAGTGGAAATTTGACTATGCAGTATGTATTGGTGGAATGGTGGATATGGCTGAGATGATGTGGTATGTATGTCTTACATCGATAGTTTTGGAAGTGAGTGATGGTTGATGATATGTTGTTAATGTTTCATCATTCTCATTCCCTGGTAAGTTAGTGTGGGGTTGTCTTACCAACTTGCTACCAATTTGAGTTGGAGCAGTCTCTAAACCGGCAGGCGGGAGTAGTGGTGAATTTTCAGGTCCTTTTCATTTGTTTATTTTGATGATGGTTGTGGAGTTGATGATATTTCTCAACCATCAGTTAGTGAATTAGTTGGATATCTTGATTGAGAAAATGGTTATGGATTATGACAACCCATATCTTTTATATACTTTATTTCATGATTTGTTACATTAAGGTATGCTTAATACAACCCCATAAGATCACGAGACCTAGTGTCTTTGAGAAATTAGGTACATGACCTAACAACTTGCACAAAAATACAAATCCATAAACTTAAAATGTAACACCCCTGAAAAAGTGAGACTCCTGAAAAAGTGAGACTTAAAAGGCTAAATGTTACTACCCATGTCAACAAGGTGCACCTTCCTTTTCAGGAGCCTTTCTGATTATAACTCCACAGTTAAGCGTGCTTGGCCTGGAGTAGTGATCAGGATGGGTGACCTTCTGGGAAGTTTTCCAGGGTGTGTGTGAGTGAGGAAAAAGCACACTGGAAAGGACATGTGTTGGCCTGTGAGGACAGTCATTAGTCTGATAAGCGACCCTAGTGATTAATAGCCTATGGTGTTCTAAGAAGGAAATCAAGGTATTACAAGAGACCCATGGGGTCAGATGATAAGGTTCATGGCCCGAGAGGTGGGTCATGACAAATGGTATCAGAGCACGACATCCTTTTCAGAGGACGTACCATGATACCAGTCGCTTTACGGGAGGAGGTGCTGAAAGAGTTTCACACTTCTCCTTTGGCGGTACATCCTGGAGTGGTGAAGATGTACCAGGACCTCAAACGACAGCATTGGTGGCCGGGCATGAAGAAGGCTGTGGCAGAGTTCGTTTCTCGATGCCTCACCTGCCAGCAGGTGAAGGCAGAGCATCAGGTACCAGCAGGCTTGGTACAGCCCTTGGAGGTCCCGGAGTGGAAGTGGGACATGATATCTATGGACTTCGTGACTGGACTTCCACGCACTTCCAGAGGTCACGACTCCATCTGGGTGATTGTCGACCGACTCACCAAGTCGGCTCACTTCTTACCCATCAGAGAGCAGGGCTCAGTGGAGAGCTTGGGACATCTCTACGTTCAGGAGATTGTACGGCTTCACGGTGTGCCATCATCTATCGTCTCCGATCGAGATGCTCGCTTTACTTCCTGGCTTTGGAAGGGATTGCAGGAGGCGTTCGGGACGCAACTACGTCTGAGCACAGCCTTTCACCCTCAGACGGATGGTCAGACGGAGAGGACCATTCAGAATCTCGAGGACATGCTCCGCGCATGTGTCCTCGACTTTGGTCGTAGCTGGGAGGACCACCTACCCTTGGTGGAGTTTGCGTACAACAACAGCTACCACTCCACCATCGGGATGACACCGTACGAGCCGTTGTACGGCCGACCTTGTAGATCTCCTTTGTGCTGGACAGACCCTGGGGAGTCAGCACTTGTGGGACCGGAGATGGTCCAGGCCACGACAGAGAAGGTCCAGGTCATCCAGGAGCGGATGAGGACAGCTTAGAGCCGGCAGAAGTCATACGCTGACCGGAGGCGGAGGCCACTAGAGTTCGAGGATGGCGACCACGTCTTCTTGCGGGTCTCACCTCGACGTGGTATACGGAGATTTGGTCGGGGTGACAAGTTATCTCCGCGCTTCATCGGACCCTTCCAGGTCCTCAGCAGGATTGGCGAGGTGGCTTATCGCCTGACTCTACCACCTCAGTTGCACCGAGTGCACGACGTCTTCCACGTGTCTCAGCTGAGGAGATACGTGCACGACCCGACGCACATCATTGACCATGGAGAGCTTGACGTTGACGATGTGGCGACTTTTACGGAGGTCCCGGTGGAGATCGAGGATCGACAGGAGCGGGTCCTACGTGGACGGTCGATTCCTCTAGTGCGCATCAGATGGCAGCACGTGAATCTCCAGGAGAGCACTTGGGAGCGAGAGGCTCAGATGCGTGCTCAGTACCCTCTTTTGTTTCCCTAGTTTTGATGTATCTTTACGGGGACGTAAAGCCCTGAGGTGGGAGTAATGTAAAGACCCGTAAAATTCAAGGGAAATTTTTTTTCTTAATTTTCTTTGAAATTTTGCAAGAGCGCGGTTTCTGACGGCACCTGATTCTGAGGCCCGGTGTGCCCAGAATCAATTTCCGAAGTTTGGATCAGGTACGTTCAGTGAACGAACGAGTGGGAATTTATAACTTTTGAACCGGTGCCCGGAATCGAATTCCGAGGGCACCGATGAACTCGCAGCGCCGATTTTCACTTAAGGAGACCTTTTCCGAGGTTGCGTTTTATGCGGGTTGAGAGTTAGTTTTGGGGGAATTAAAAAGAAGTTAAATAAAATGTGGAAACACATTTTATTTTTAACCATGTTGGTTATATCCTCCCAAAGGGAGTTAGAGGTGGAACCCGCATCCACTTAACCTCCCTTGAGAGGATTAAGTGTGGTGGGGCCCACACGAAGCCTAACTCCTCAACACCCTTAAAAATCCTACAACTCCCACTTTAATGTTGAAAAATTGTTTAATTAATAAGGTGAGTTAAGTGTTGTTTAATTGAATTTCAATCTTTTGAAATTCTTGCCAACACTTTGCATTTAATTAATTAAACCAACTTAATTAATTATTTTGAGTGTTTGATTTCTTTTGAAATCATTTTGCCAACATTAAAATGAGAGATTCTATTCTTCTCTTTGGGGTTGGCATAAACTTTGTGGGGAGAACTAAGGAGAGGAGAAGAACTTTTAGAAGACCTTCAACCTCTCGAAGAAGAACGATCCACGTCTCCAAAGAACGTGAAGCAACACCTTCTACCTTCTTCAACCGGATCAAGGGAAGCACCGCCGCCAAAAAAGTATTCTGAGAGTGTCGACTCGACTCGACTCGACTTCACCAAGCGCTTCTTCCACCAACGTTGACGGAACAACGCCGTTACCGTGACGCCCGACCTCCGCGACGCTTGTCTTTCGCGGTTTGTTGACGTGCTCCGCATTTGAAACCGAGGTAGGGGATTGTTGTTGTTTTATTTAATTATTCCCGTTCTTGGTTCTAGCATGACGAACTTTTAGGATAAACGATTAAGTGTTATCGTTTAACGAGAGGGGGGCCGGACCGCACAAACACGACCGAACCCCCCTCCTTTGTTCTTGATTGTTTCTTGTGGATGGAACGAGATGGCGTGGTGCCGTCGCACCACGCGGGAATCGCACGACAATTATTGCGCGGCGCCGTCACGCCGCGCCGTGGAAAGAATTTCATGGACGCGACGCCGTTGCGCCGCGTCGAAGGAAACCGAAGGCGCCGCGGCGGAGGGGCGCGGTGCCGTCGCACCGCGCCAGACGACGAAGGCCGCGGCCGGTTCCGGGCCGCGGCGGAACGTGATGGCCGGCGGCCAGCCGGGCCGCCGGTGTCGGAAGACGGAAGAGGACCGGCCCTTGCCGGTCCTGTTGAGAAGAAGCCGGCCGGCCAAGTCGGGCCGGCCGGAAAGGTGGAAACCGGGGGAATTAAATTCCCCCGAGCAGCATAAATGGCCCCCCATAATGGGGGGGCCTTCGGCCGAGCTGGCAGCGCGCCCAGCGCGCTGCGTCCAGCCGGACCGGGCCACGCCGGGCCAGGAAACGCCGGGCCGGGTCGACCCTGTCCGGGGCGGGTCGACCCGGTTCGGGCCAACCGGGGGGTCTCGGGCCGGGACGGCCCGGGCCCGAAACCCCCGTTACCGAGCGGTTTGGATTCAAATGCCCATAACTCGGGCTACGGATCTCCAAACGACGCGCCGTCAGCGGCGATGCGATCCGTGGATCGAGACGGTCGTTTCGGTTTATCGCACTTAAGGTTTCGGATTACTTTGAGTTCTGCCGGGTTAGTTCGTACACGAAACCAACCGGGCCCTCGGAGCGGAAACACTCATATCTTGAGCTACGGACGTCCGATTGACGTGCCGTCGACTTTGTTGAGTTCCTCTTAATGAGACGGATCTTTTGGCATACTCCGCCCGAGGTTTGGACGTAGGTGGAGTACGGTCAGGTTGGTTTTGCCTTAAAAACCAACCGGGCCCCTGAGACGAAAAAGCCAATAACTCTCAGACCGGGCGTCCGATTGACGCGCCGTCTGTTGCGTTGAGTTCCTGTTGACGATACAGAACTTTTGGATACATCAACTCTGGACTTTGTGACAGTTGATGTATCAGCCTCTCGGCTCGTGGAGCGGACCCTCCCGAACGAGCTTGCTGTGTGCGGGAACCCTAGAGCTGGCTGCGACTGCTACTGTGACTGCGATGACGACTGTGCAGAGATCCTCAGTGGATTCGACGGCGACGACTACAACACTCAGCGATCCTGTGTGGATCAGTGCTACCGATCCTGTGTGGGTCCGATCCTGTGTGGGTCTGCGCTCAGCGGTCCTGTGTGAACCAGCGCCTACAGATCCTGTGTGGGTCCGATCTTGTGTGGGTCTTTGCGGGGGTTAGTACCTATCGATCCTTTGTGGGTCCGATGACTTAGATGGATCAGTGATCATCTCTATCGTCTTTCGAAGAAGTATACCTGTGTGAGCTGAATCCTGTTTACCTTCCTGTGTGGATTGTGTTGTGCTATCCTGTGTGGATTACGTTTTGCTTTCCTGTGTGGAATACGTATACTTTCCTGTGTGGACTGAGTTGTACTTGGGCTCGTAGGTTAGAGCGTATTGAGATTGATGACTTAGGTATATGTATGGGCATATACCTAAGAAGTGTCGGTTGTTACTTCGTGTTTGTATCTATCCTTTGTGGTTTATCCTTTGTGGATTTTGGGAGACCTTCGGGGGTCTCGGGGTCCCTACTGAGTAGCTTATACTCACCCCTGCACGGGCTATGCCCGCACTACGTTGTGTTGGTTGCAGACGACAGACAACGTTGATTATGGATGAGGCTTGCAGAGCAGGACGGTACCTGGAGGTGGACCACTGGGCGGGACGTGCTCGGAGCGGACGGCGGGACCCGAGGAGTAGTGGAGCTATCTGTACCCACCCTTCAGGTGGGATTTCCAGTGGGCAGCTCGGTGTAGCGGCTTTTACTTACAGTTGCTGTTTTCCCTTTCGAGTTGTACTTTACTTTCAGTTTGGGTTTGTATACTGGCCCATTTACTTTTCCGCACTTTCAGTTGTACTCTGTTTTTACTTAGTGTTTACCTTTCTGCTTGCTTACTCTGTGGTGCTTGTTTACTTTACAAAGATAATTCCTTCCCTTTTTACCGGGATTTACGCCTTGGTGCTAGTCGCCAGCCCCTGGCCTATGGAAGGCGGGCTTGGGTAGTCAGGGCACGGGCCCCGAGGACGGGTCGTGACAGTTTCGATGGATGTACCCATTCGAGAGATGCATGCATAAATTGAGGAAAAAAATACATAACAAAGCATCAGTTGAAGTCTCAATTGTTGAAGCTTATTTACCGGAGGAAATTTCTTTTTTCTACTCTCATTATTTTGAATCTCAATATCCCTCAAAACACAATCGCATGGGATGAAACAACGATAATGTTAATAAAAAAATGGAAAATAAATTAACAGTTTTTAATCAGAAAAATCTTAGTTTCGGTGGAGTTCATGAACGATGACTTTCAGATGATGAACATCATAGAGCTCAAACATACGTTCTGCTCAAATGTGAAGAAATGACATCATTTATCCTATGAGTGATTCTATAACTTATTCTATAATTTATGTTACAGTATTTAAACTTATTTTATTTGTAGGTTATATAATAATAATATCAAGAAACAACTTTCAAAAATTATAGCAGCTGCTCTTGAAGAACGTAGAATTTTTTTCCCAATGGTTTCAAAAACTGGTAACATAAATTATTGATGGTTTAATATGAATTCCATTTATTATTTACTATATTGCTAATTGTTTTACAAATTTTTTAGTGTCTCAATATGCTGATAAAATTGATAAGCGACTGTGTATATTGAGTAACCCACCATCCAAAATGGTTAAATATTATAATGCATATGTGGTGAATGGTTTTCGATTTCATACACATGCATACGGGGAATCAAAAAAAAAAAAACAATGAGCAGTGGAGTTTGCTTGAGAGGATCACATCACAGAGAAACTGAAGTTGACTTTTATGGCATTTTAGATGAAATTATTGAGTTGTGTTATCTAGGACAGAATTACATAACAATGTTTAAATGTCAGTGGTCAGATACTGAGAGAGGCTTGTGTGTTCATCCGACTCATGGAATCGTCGATATTAAATATAAAAGGCTTCTTGCAGTAAATGAACCATTTATACTGGATCAACAGGCACATCAAATTTATTATGCAAAGTACTGTGCTACTTCAAGTGACTTGAGTTATTGGTGGAGCATAATAAAAATGAAATCTTGGGAAAATCAGTTTACTCAAAAAGAATGTGGTTCCGCTGAAGTGGAAGGAATTGAAATTTTTCAAGAGACTGCTCAAAATCCATCTAATTCACAAAGAGATGTGAATATCGATGATGACACCCTACAATTAACGATCGATGGTGATGGGGATGTTAATGATGTTACAAATGAATTTGAAATGACAATAGATGCTGAAACTAAAACTCATATGGATATTGATGATGATGAGGAGCAAGATGAAGACATTGACATTGATAGTTATGGAGAAGAGGATGAAGATGAGCATTGACACAGTTAAATGATGGTTATAATCATAACAAATATATATCTATATATAATAGTTATTTTCAACTATCTGCTAACAACAATCATTTTGTGTTTCAAATGGACTCTAATTAATTGCGTGTGTTAGAGGAGAATGAGATACCTTTTGATGATGGGGATGTTGGATCATCTGACCCTCAGCCTACTAGCAGTTCAGGGGGTACGCGGAGGGGGCATGGTCTTGCACGACAGATGATTCCTGACCCTATTCCCGAGTAACGTCCACATTTTGGTTTCGATCCACACACACAGAGGTATGGTAACCTGTATATTTTAGTTAGATTTCATTAATTTATTTATATATACACTAAGTGTTATATTATTTATTCCATTTTCACTGTTTTGCGCATGTATCTTTTGGACAAGGGAGCGCTATCTTGCATAATTATTTTTCTCAGCCATGGATCATAAGGGAACAGATTCCCGTTGATGTGCGATGCGACATGTTTCATCATTGGCTGGTACGTAAATACATACTATTTATTTTGAAATTTATTTTATTAACTTGATATTATAAATTATTTGTATGGTTTATGGTATCCTATCGATGATAGCATGCGTGACGCTATCCACGCAGCATGAAAGGTTTCTATGCATGACCGTTTTCGTCAGTTTTTGCACAATTTAAGAAGGAAAGCCATTAAGAAAGCAGAAGTGACAGAATTTGATGAGTCGTGTAAAGCCCACCAACCATAGTACATTTCATCTCACATTTGGGATGAATTATGTTTACACTGGTTGGTTGGTGGATTTCAGAGGAGATCTTTAGTGGGACGACAGAACCGGGGGAGACAGGAGGTGACGCATCGAGCTGGTAGTCGTACATTCAATTTTCATAGAGAGCATCTGGTAAGTATATTTTTTAAATATTTTATATAACTTTAAATATAAACAGTTTATTCTATATTTTTATAGGCATTCGATCATCCCAATATTACGGAGTTCGACGTTTATTGGAGGATGTACAATGATCCAACCACTGGAGAGATTAGAGGTGATCGCCAACGTCAGATTGTGGTTAGTATTATTTTTTTAGTTGATAATTAACTGCATATAATATTTTCACAATTTTAATTTTAAATTGGAATTGAAGGAGTCATATGAGGCTGCGACCTCTCAGACACAGGCTGAGGGTCAGGACAAGATGACTGAGCAGACCAGTTCTCACCATTTCGATGAGACGACATGGATGCAGGCAACTCAGTATGGCTTGGAGAAGGGCATAATAGTTGGTATCAGCTCTCATTTGACTCTTGATACTTATTATGGTACTGCTGTGATGTCAATGTCCTGCTCAAGTGGAGCTCGTGGAGAGGCATCATCTTTTGGCTCACAGTATTTAGAGTGGTTGCGAGCTCAGGTTGAGCTTATAGAGACTTTGCAGAAGCAGCAATAAGAGACGTGTCAGCGGCAGCAATAGCAGGAGCAGTATTACGAGGAGCAGATGCATCGATGGTAGCAGCAGCAACAGTAGCAGCATGAGGAGGAGACACATCGATGGCAGCAGTAGTATTACGAGCAGATGGAGTACATGCGTCGTATGACTCATAGTTTAGGGATGAAGATTCCTCCACCAGTTTCTTCAGCTCCTCCACCTCCTCCAGAAGACGACCCCCAGTGATTTTTTTATGTTACAAACATTTAAATTTAACATTGTAATATGAATTATTTAAATTTTTTGTCTTTTATATCGGTGCAAATATTACATAATTTAATTTTTAATATTTTGTTATTATTTTTATATTTTTTTGTGAATATTGAGAATTTTAATATTTTTTATTATTTTTATTTTTTAATAATATCAATATTATTTTATTAAATATATTTTTTAGTATTATATTTTTTAATGTTTTTTTATTTACTAATAATAATAATAATATTTTATGATTTTTTTTATTTTTTTTGTGAATATTGAGAATTTAAATATTTTTTATTTTTTTAATAATAGTAATATTATTTTTTCATTAATCGTAATTTTATTAATTTTTTTTAAATTAATTTATTATTTGCGACGCGACCTTTTGCGACAAAACCCCGTCGCAAATAGTCTAACTAAATATTTTTTAAAAACATATTTGCGACGAGATTACTTGCCCGTCACAAATAATTTGTTGCGACGGGCCCATCGTAGAACGTTATATATATATATATATATATTTGCGACGGGACAAGGGCCCGTCGCAAAAACTATTTGCGACTGGCCCGTCGTGAAAAAGTTTATGTATATATAATACATATAATCGGAGACTTATTTTCGACGGAGATGTTTCCTGTCACAAATACGATTATTTGCGATGAGCCCATCACAAATAATGGTATTTGTGACAACATTTTCTACAACGAGCTATTTGCAATGTGACCCCGTCACTAAAACGTATTTTTGACAGGATCCCGTTGCAAATAACCCGTCGTAAATATGAAGAATTCCAGTAGTGTCATTTTAGTGATAGAGGATATGAAAATTTAAAATAAAAACTTCTGTAAGAACATTATATTCCATAAAAAACTCAATTATAGAAGAAAAATGAAATAAGAACAATCCCACAACCATGGTAACCAGGACTTACCACCGAAAAGGTTTTCATGACTCACTTATATATGGTCTGTCACAAGATTCGATGAAGTCATCATATCCCCCTCTTCTATCTGCCCAATTTATAAAATGAACTAACTGCTATGATATCACATTGTAATTGTAACACCCCAAGATTTTATAGCAAGTTATTTTCTTTAAAGTAATTCAATAGCTTGCGTTACACACAACACCGAGTTCGAGCGCACCACGACTTACCAAACTAGCTGTTCAAAAGCGGTTATGAATAGTGTTAAATGAATTTTGAATTTTATATACTCCATATAATTTTAGAATCCATATTATGTGTTTCTTAGACATAATATAAGAACAAATTCATTTTTTTTAGATAAAAGAAGTAATTTTCAAAAAAATGCAATTTTACCACCTTTTAATGGAAAACCATTTTTAAAACCAATATTTGACACTTTTATATATTCAATTTAATGAAAATAAATTCTTCTTTAGAATTGGGACACAAAAATTTATTTTGGATAAATTTTTTGTACTTTTCAAATAACTTTTATAATTGGATGAATACTGAAAAATACTAAATTTTAATTTAAAACAACTTTTTGAATCGAAATAATTTATAGTGTTAAATTATGTATTTGAATGGTTTATAAGTATAATTAGATTATATTTTTATCATTAAATACAATTTAGGTGATTATAAGTAATTTCACATTTAAATTTGGCATAAACACATGTCAATCTTTTGATAGTCTTTACTTTTTAAAAACCCGCTTTCTGGTTTTGACAACGGGAATTAATTTTAAATTAATTAATGAAATTTATATATTTTTAATTGGGTAAAATATAATAAATTTTTGAATTCATAATATCAAAATTATATTAGGGTAAATTTTTGGTATTTTTTTGAAAACATTCAATTTTTTATGAATAGTGAAAAACATACGTTATAGTTTTAAACCGAATTTTTATTTAAACAATTATTTATTTTATTAAATTTATTTTAAGTAAAAATAGATATATAATACCTATATAAGTTCAATGTATTTCATTGGAGTCATTTTATACTAAAATTATATGTATAAAATTTTATTGAACTTTTTACCGTCTTTTACCCACCTCCTAGGAGCATTTGCAAATTCGCATAAAACATAATTTTACCGCTTCTGTGAGTAGAATTTCAAAAATATAAGAGACATAGTTGATATCAGTAAGAAAAATGTGGTTTAATAAGATGAAAATAATTTTTGGTGAAAAGTAACCTTTTACTTTTATTTACCTCGGTTAAAAGTAAATAGGGTAATTAGGGGTAAAAATGATATCATAATTACCCCAAAACATGCCCTAATTCTATTGTATAAGTGTAATTAGACCAAAAACAACCTTAGGAATATAATAAAATCCTTTAGGTCCACTTTTATTAGATTAGGGCATTTATTATTATTTTATTTAAAGAAGAGTTAAAAGAGTTAAAATCAAAGTTTAATAACTAAACCATTTTTAATATAGGGTTATACATAATATAACATCAACTATAAATATTAATTAGAAAGATAAAAATATTTCCTACATAATTATATTTTATTTATAATTTTTAGAAATTAAATAATTTAATTTATTTATGACACAATGATGATGCAGTAATTACCTTAATAATGAAATATTAAAATAAATAATATTATAAATACTCAAATAAATATAATTTGAGACTTTTAATAAATTACACAAATTTTCTAGGTTAATATGGAATGTTAGGGTTGATTAAATGTATCTATTTTGAAGTAATAAAGTTTTTACGACTTTAACAAAAATAAAATATTAAATAAACTCAAAATTGACATAAATGAGTTTTTAAAACAAATACAATATTATTGGTTGATATAGTAATCCTAAAAATCTATGGTTTGGAAAAAATACTTAGATAATGATAGGTGTATCATTAATGAACTACTTAGAGTTCTCTTGGATTTTTATAGTAAGTTTATTAACCATATCATATAAAAATACAAAGAGACATGGTAAATGTCAAACTATTTAACTAAGAGTTAAATCTAAAATATAAGGTTAATATAGTGACCCAAACCTGTATAAAACCTATTGGTTGAGAATTTTTAGACCCATACCAACCTTATCCTATAAATAATTTATTTTGGAGCCATTAGAAACCGAAAATTATTTTATTATAAAACAATATTCCAATCTTTTCCTAAGGTACCCCTCAACCCTCTTATAAAAGGGAAGTTCTACTTCTCTTAAATTCACACATTCAAAGCCATTTTTTCGGCCAAAACCTACCCAAATATCCTAAAAAACTTCCTCCCTTCATCCTATAGGTCTTTCTTTAGTCATAAAACCAACCTAAGGATCCATTTTTATCAAATAAAAAGAAAGAATCTGAAGAAGAGGTAAATATTTCATTACCTCTTTCAAGTTCTTTTCTTCTTCCATTTCCTCTTTCTTTGTTGCTTCCATTATAAACTAATAACTCCAGTATCTTATATATACTGTTATGTTATTATAAAAATGGTACAACCATATTCATTATTCTATCCATCCTATAAATTACAAAGTCACCATACGTGCATAC